>OY754970.1:9333962-10533962 GCA_963576475.1 Molanna angustata | reverse complement strand
TATCGGATACTTGTCCGGCTTGGTAATTGAATTCAGTCGTCTGTAGTCTCCACACATTCTGTAGTTTCCATCTGGTTTCTTAACCATGTGAAATGGGCTTGACCAATTGCTCTTTGAGGGTCTGCATATGCCTTGCTCGACCATGTATGCAAACTCTTTTTTTGCTATCTCTACTTGCATCGGGTTTAATCTTCTCACTTTTGATGTGACAGGCGGTCCTCTTGTTTGAATGTGGTGTGTTACGTTGTGTTTCGATTCATTTGGTGTCATGTTTGCTCTCGTCAGATTCGGATATTTTTGTAAAATTGTTTTAAATTTTAATGTTGCTTGCACCGTTGCTATGTCTATGACTGATGTCTTGTACATGAATCCTCTTGTTGTTATACCTGTTGTTTTATCTATTAACAGTTTTCTTTTTAAATCAACTAAAATATCATAATTTGTAAGGAAGTCCGCTCCGATAATTGGCTTTGTTACATCGGCTATTACAAACTTCCATTTATGATTTCTGCGAAGCCCGAGATTTAAATTTATAACTTTATGACCGTATGTTGGTATCACTGTTCCGTTTGCGGCGTATATTGGAGTGATGATGCTGTCTGTAGAGATCGTTGCTTTGTCACTTTTGTGATATCTCGGTATTATACTGATCTCAGCACCAGTATCGATTAGGTATTTGACGCCGGTGGCTATATCTGGCATGAAGAGACAATGTTTCATTTGCGACGGTGTTGTCTCGCACACCTGTCGCAGTTTTAGTTTTCCGGAAGATTGAAAGTGCAGGGTAGTTGACAATATCTTGCGTTAATTCCAAATTTTTGATGTGGTATGCATATATCTTCCTTCTTGTTATTATTATTATTAGGCATATAATTTTTATTATTATTATTTTTATTTTTATAATTTCGATTATTGTTTTGTCGGTTGTGATAAGAATTATTATTATAATTATTATAACGGTTTCTACTAGACGATCTTGATCTGGAACGTTCTCTTTCTTGATTATTATAAAATGGTCTTGATTGCCTTTGCTGAAGTTCTAGTCCTAATATTTTGTCAGTCAAAATTTGAATTTGCTGCTGCATTCCAATAAGAAGTTGAACTGTGTTTGGATCGTTATGTGCATGGTTATTCATTGAAGATGTAGATGGTAAATTTATCGATTGTATTTCAGCTCTATTGTTCACCTCCATAATTCTGTCTGCTGTAGTTGCGATTATCATGATGTCGTCAGTATTAATTGCTGTGATGATTTCTTGAATTCTATGCGGAAGTCTCTCTATCCAAAGTCTTTTGATGAGTGCGTCGTTGTTTAATGTTGGTCCTGCGAGATTTTTCATTTTTCTTAATAGTTCCGATGGTGTGTTATCTCCCAATTGCATCCCGTGTAGTAGATGTGTGAGTGTGAGTCTTTTTTCTTCCGATTCTTGTAGACGGTTCAATAACACATTACACCCAACTGTTGATAGTATGTATATAGTAAAAGAATACGTAAAAATCCATGTATTTTATATTTCCATGTTTTAAGTCTGGCTCTGTGAGACGATTAATATCATAAGCAGATCGTAAGTCTCCAGAATGTGGCAGCTTGTTACTGGTGCGTGTAAAATAATTATTTGACATTGTACCTGTTAGTTGCCCGTGAAGCTACATAAAATAAAAAGTTATAATATAATATTATGCTGATTAATTATTTAAATTAATCAAATGACAGAACGAACGCGTATAATATCTGTCAAATGACAAATGTCAACCACGGTGGACGGTGCTGCCAGGACTTAAATTTTTAGATATTATTGGAGAGTTGCACGAAAAAAATATGAATCCTTATGAAGAAGGGGTTGAAAAATAACATTGTTTTTACTCCTCACTACCCCAAGGGGATTTATGAATTCGCAATTTTTAAAGTAATTTTTATTGCAGATTATCAACTAGTATCATGCTGGGATTGCATTCTGAAAGTTTCATCACAATGTATCTGTGTGTGTGTGCTGTGTACTTTTTTTAACTGTCAAATATTTCAAAGTGACTCCCATGCTCAGGAAACTCGAAATAATTTGTTATTTTTATTTTCAAATTGCTAAAAGGGCACATCACGTTCATAAAATGTTATTAATAAATATCAATTTTTCATAATAATATATTTAAATAATAAAAGAATTAAACTCACTCATTTCATAAAATTGCCGAAAACTTTCTATAGAAACTTTGAATACTCTATAGTGACTTGTTAGTGAGGAGTTTAGCGTTGGCCACAACCCACTCGTTTTTAAGAAATAAATTCGCAAATTGTTTACTTTAATAATTTATAAACATTTTTTCGATACACGGCTTACTTTTTTTTTGATCGATCCACTAAACATAAACATTCTTTTGAGACACCTTGTACAATCGAATTAATTATGTTGACCAGAAATCAAATTAGCTGTAAAGCACCGGCTTAGAATAGTGTTTCCACTCTTTTCTATGATTGTTTTCGAGTGTCCCGTAAAAGCCGGGTAATCGAAAATACAACAGGTAACAATAACATCTCACATAGTTCAGCAATGAGGTTCGGCCACCCATTCTGAATATAGCGCCTTTTTAGGTGAGACGAGACTGGTGTGTGGGTATACACAGATATGTTGTGCTCCCTTTTATAAGGCAATGCACACCCACACACCCTTCGCTGGTTACCCCACATTGTGGGATATGCCGTGATGGTATGAATGAATGAAAAATCAAACGATTATTTCTATGCGAAAGCAGTCGACTTATAAAATATTGTTATTCATCTATTTATTATTGTTTTCTTAACAAACAGTATGCTTCTAGTATTCTGGAGCGGGGTGGCCTAGTGGAAAAGTGCTCTGACCCGTAAAATAATAAACAGTACTAAATTATATTTAGAAATTCAAGCGGAATGTTTTTTATTTTATTTTAGTATTGCTTACTACGTCAAATATTAATATAACACGCACCCAATAACAACTGCACATTCTGTAGACTAACGATATTAATCGTCTCACAAATCCAGACTGAATACTCAATTAAAAATTATGTCTCCACCGTGAATAGAACCCGTTTCCTATGGATCAGCAGTCAGACATCTAACCAACTGAGCCACGAAGACTGCCTAAATGAAGAACACATATTTTTACATCTGAATATATTACCAAAGCAACATAAAACCGATTATTCATGATACATAATTTCAAATTTGATTTAATTGTAATTAAATTTGTAGATATTCTTTCATGTGAAATATTCAAATTTGAAACTGATTTCCCAAGTAAAAGAATAATTGAAAGATCCCAAAAAATATTTTCATTCCTCAAAGTTCTATTTTCGAAAATGTCTGAGTAAATTTTTTAAACTAATTACGAATGATCAGTGGAAATTTTAATCTTGGCCTCCCTGAATCTAGCCGGAGTAAATTTGATTATCCGACCTTAATACGGCCATTTTGACAGATAAAGGTCTTATTCTATAATTTCGTGTCAATCACAGATATTTAATTTAATTTTCCTATCCTGAGTAAAGTTAATTATTTCTTATATAAAGCTATTATTTTAGTTTCGTATAAAAACCGTTTAACATTCGGTACCAAAAAATAAATTCGAATCAGTCGTATTTCAAAACGAAATTATGTTTAGTGTGGCCAACACTAAACATAATTTCGTTTTGGATTCTTGGCAATTCACCGTAAAAAGAATGCACTATGCCTTGATTCAAAGCAGATACTGGATTAAAATTAAATTGAAATGAAAAAATGATAATTATTACTCAAAAGTTGTTCATTTTTAGGTATTTTACGAGTAATAAGATGCTAATGACTTTGATGCTAAAATTTTGGATTGATAAAATATGAGAAATATTATCTATTATTTCTTTGGTCACATCGCCAGGAGAGAGCCAGGTAACCTGGAAAAAAGTATTATCACAGGAAGTGTACCAGGCCAAATAAGCAGAGGCAGATCTCCTGCGCGATGGTGTGACCAAATTAAAGAGATGACCTTTATTCGGCGGTGCGAGCTGCGGAGGGCAGACAGGACTGGAGGCGACTATTTCTGTCCATTATCGGCCCCATAGATCACGACCCTCAGCATTGAAGAAACGAAGAAGAAGAGAGATTACCTTACGATGTTTTAATTGTGTTCATTAAACCAGAGTATAGAAATTTTTCACATCACGATGTTAGAATATAATAGGAGAACCAGAAACTCAAGGCACCTTCTGGACTTACGACCTGTCGTCGGCTGGTTTGCGTGACCAATTTATGCGCTTGCGCAACGATCACCAATTATGCCTTCTTATAGAGTTCCCTTGTCAATTTTAAAAGTTCTATATATTTTAATAATGAGAAACAGATCGTTTGAAATAAGCTATCTTTAAAGTAACGAAAAAATTTGTTTGTATCGCCATCTATTGAGAAATTGTCTTTTCATTTAGCCAGCCGATGACGAAAGCCCTGTAGGTGCCTTGAGTTCCTGATTCTTCAATAATATCCCAACTTCGTCTCTATTGAGATGTTAAAAAGTTTGTCAATTAAGCACAAATGCTAGTGCTATTGTGTAAATTTATTTGAAAATTAACGTGCAAATTTTTCAATAAATTTTGTACGGTGTTTTACTGGTCTACTCGACATACATTATTCTTCGAAGATTTATATTAGGTATATGTATGACGTTCACCCTTAACTACGTGTAAAATATCTCATACTTTCCATATCACACAAGAAAGGAAATGGTATAAGTAGGTAGTAAATATTTAAATTAATCTGTTTATTTCTTACTATAATTTCACAAACTGATAACAAGATACACCTTCAAAATCGGGATATGCTATTATTTTACTACAAGAATTTATACAGAACATTATGAAAAAAATTGGGTTTATTTTTTAATAAATACCCTATCTAAGCTATTTTTCAAAACAATTTTACTAGTAATAATGATGGAATATCAAATTGAAAATTAGATACGCTGAGAGCAGACGAAATAATAACTGGCTCGTTTCCCGGCTTTTTTGAGTGCTGGGAAACAACAAAAAAAAAATACCCGCATGACCGAGTGGGTTAAAACCATTGTCCAATTCAGCCCAGATGACCTAATGGGCTTAAAACATAATAAGTTGATAATTAAATAAGTGACTTAACGAGAGTTTACACTCTGTGCGTGCTTCAACGTTGTAAAATGCATAAAATGGATCGTAAAAAACATATCAAGTGTTTGTTTTTTTTATATTGCTTCTCTGGTAACTTAGAGGTGCTATGACAATATTAATTTAACACTCCCTCAACAAAGACTTGCCTCATTCCAGAGACTTATGATATAAATCGACTCAAAGATCCAAACTTAAAACACAATTAAGAACTGTGTCAACATTGGAAATCGAAGCCGGAACCTTTCCCCCAGGAGTAAGATATCTCACCAAATAAGTATTGTTTTCATATTATGTGAATAATAAAAAAAAATGAAAACGTTATGTTATCTGAGACAGATACGGTACTTATTCGCAACCGTATTCACAGCGTTCCATTTTCAAATATATACCTACTCTCTCAACCAACTTCAAGTTCACGTAAGGATTTCGTTCCGAACTTAAACATAGACGTAGGTAGGTATATGATTTTTCTAATTTCTTTTACGACACAAATCACACTCAGTATATTATGGTTTGCCTATTCTGAAGTATTATTCCTAACACAACCAGAATTTGAACTTATTGCGAAAATCATTTGAATGCTTTGATTGTTCTTCAAGTTCTTTAAATCACATGATCTTGAAGAAGTCCACGTAAAGCCACAAAAAACTTCAATTAGATGAAACCAAACCTGCTGATGAAAACTTCAATTAGATGAAACCAAAAGTTCGTAGGTACTATTCCAATTTGTTTTAAAAAAAATAATATTTTTTTACTAATTTATGAAGACAAAATTTCTATTGACGATAATGGCTATCAAATATCAACTAAGCGTTTCTATTTTTGAACATGTTTGTTTCGTTTGAAATAATCTTTAATTCTTAAATTCAACATAGCCGAGCACCAGACGACACGAAGAATTTATTATCTCTTGTCAAAAATATGACGTAAATTGGTTGTGTCCTTTCGTGAGAATTATTCGCCCGGGAATTGTTAACATACAAAAAACCTATTTCCCTTGGATAGTCTACTCTGCGTTGGTCGGGATAAATTTATGGCTGGGAGAGGCCTATTTTTGATGAGTCGCGGGCCCCCGACACCATTTATGACGGATTGTGGGGGCCCCACGCCCCGCTGTTACGCTACTGCCACTCAGGTTGATACTAATACAGCAGCCCTCAAAGTTAGCGACACTCCAAGTAATGGTTAGTTATTGATGAGTGATTAGAATATCTTATTTTCAATTCTGATTCAATATCTTCTGTATATTAGATTCTTATAGGTAGGTACATACAACGTGACCGTATATTTATTTATGTACTTATTGATTTGTATTTTTTTCATTTTATTTATTTATTTTTATTTATTTATTTATTTATTTATTTATTTATTTATTTATTTATTTATTTATTTATTTATATATTTATTTATTTATTTTTATTTATTTATTTATTTATTTATTTATTTATTTTTATTACTTTATTTATTTATTTTTTCAATAATGTATTTATTTATTTTTATTAATTTATTTATTTATTTATTCAATAATTTTTTTTTATGTATTTATTTATTTATTTCGTTATTAAATTTTTTTTATTTTAAGTATTTTTTTTATTTTTATTTATTTATTTGTTTATTTTTTTATATATTTATTTATATAGGTATATATTATATATACCTATTTATTTTTCAATTTTTTTTTTTAATTTTTTTATTTGTTTGTATATTTATTTATTTATTCATTCATTCACACGTTCATTTATTTATTTTATTATGCATTGCTTTTCGGACAGTAAAAATGTATTTTAAATATTAACACGCTCCCACTTACCACATTCTGGAGATATACCTAGATCTTTATCATTTTCTCCACCGGGTATCGAACCCGGGACCTTTGGCTCAGGATTTAGATTTATAACCTTTACAGATACGAAAGCCACCAATAGTATAAATTTTGTTTTTTTATTCAGAATGTCATAATTTGTTTATTCAGTATGTGTAAGTATAATTTTTTTTTTGTTTTCTTAAATAAGTAATATTTATGACTGGGTAGGCATATAAAGACTGATAAAAGAGGAACGAAAAGTAAAGAACAGCCAAGGAATACTTCACATAAATGTAATTTTGAAAGATGGATATGGTGGAATTAATAATAAAAGAAGAGCGTGTATGAGGCGATAGATAGACGTGAATGAAGCGAGAAATGCATGTCATGAGAGAGGGTCAGTCTGGCGTTCTGTTGTGTTGTGCTTAACCCAAACGGGCAATCGGCGTGACGGTTTGATATAGAATGGTAATATTAAAAGGAGGCACTCGGAAAAATAAATTCAAGAACATATGGTCTAATCCGACAATATGAAACATGCTATTATTGTTTTCTAGGATTATGAAGGTAGAGAAATGTACGATTTAAATGTTGCAGGTGAAAATGTACCATCCTCGATAGAACGAATATTTTTTCGACAGTGATGCACATTAGGTACATACAATGTTCATACATTCGCTTAGTAAAAATTAACCCATCAAATGACGAAGTAGGTATTAGTTGAAATATATTATATGATTTATTAACATTAAATGTTAAATTTTAACAAAAGTAATTCGCTAATCCAATTTGATTCATTCCATTCCATACCATTCATGTCAAAATAAGATTCAACTTAAATATTTTGAAAAAATATATATTTATTTCGGGCGATCAATTGATATATTATACTCTATATCTGATATTGTTTTGTTTTATTCTATTAATATTTTTTTTTTCGCCTTATTGATTGATAATTGTTAATTGCTTAATTGTTAGATATATTCTTGCTAACTTCTATATAAATCATTGTTTTGTTTTATTATATTTTTTTTCTTTATTGGTTGATATATTCTATATAAATTTTTGTTGAGGTTTTATTTTTGCTTGATCGTTTGATGTATTCTTGCTTACCTTTATATAAATCATGTTATTGTATTTTTTAATAAAAACAACAAATAAATGAATTTATTTCAAACATATTAAAGTAAAAAAAATATAAATTATAAAAAAATATTGTAGTAAAAAAATTAGACCATTTTCCTTGTTCCGGCACTCCAAATTTACGGATATAACGCCTTGGATTTTCTAAAATAAAAATATAGTTATATTGTGCATTTAACTATACATTGGTATCAATCCGTACCTCAACATGGGGCGTCTATCATATTCGTAAGGATAGACGCCTCACCCGAATAGAGCAAATAATTATATTCTGTATTACCAAAAAACATTTTGAAACACATTAAGAGATTCCAAATAATGTAAAAACATACAATATAACATACCTGATAGGTTCCGATAAACACAGAAAAGGATAATAAAAAAAAATTGGTGAAAAAAAGTCAGTTTTTTTTATTTGTACAATTAGTTATAGAAAAAAAATTTGGTGAAAAAAAGTCAGTTTTTTTTATTTGTACAATTAATTATAGGTGACATATGCACCCACACACAAAGGCTTTGCACCTGACGAGTAGTTTGGGTAAATAGATCATACATAGGTACTCAGTTCGCGACAACACTCTCAAGTAGTAGATTTTGAAATTATTGAATCTTGGGCATCTATCCCACCGGGGCATCAATCCGCACTTTACCCTAATATAATTATTATGCTGCGGGTGGAAATTACACAGTAAGTTTACAGTTGTAGACTCAAAGATAAAACACAATAATTAAACAAACGAAACATGAGAGTTAAACAATAATTATACATCAGAAAATTAAAATTAGAGTTATACATAAATTTATACAAAAGTATTAAGAGGTTACTAATTGGGATAAATATTGTGTGTTTTCTAAAAGTAAATTTTGAGTTTGAGAATATATCAATGTTACTAATTTGATGAACTGAGTTGTACATTCTGATTAAGCGAGGATATAATTCAATAATAAAAAAAATTAAAAAAACTTTTTGGTTTTGAAAAGGTTTTGATGTTCTTTTTTGCTTAAAAGTATAAATCTGCTTTATGTTTTTTTAGTTATTTACAATACAATTTAAACGAGTGTATAAAACTAATTTTACAATAAAAGTAGGCACTACAAAACAGTAAGTACATAAATTCAAATTTCAAAAACTCATAGTAAAGTAATGGTGTTTAAAATAAACTGATCTTTATTTCAAAGACGTACCTTTTGAGGGGTTTTGAGGAAAAGATTAAAAAAGTACTTAAAATTAAACAGTTGTTTTATATTTCTAAGTTTATTTTATTCCTCTCCAGGACGACCGTTTCGACTGGTGAAGGCCTTTTCAACTGATGGAATTCTACATAGGAATAGGAATAGGATTTCTACATTCTTTGTCTCCTCCACCTTACGATAGGTTCCACATAGCGGGTTCATCGGATAATTTGTGAAGAAGCGCGCGAAATAATTTTAAATAAATTTATCCCCTGCTGGGATCCGAACCCAGAACGCCAGCTCGAAATTGCTCGTGAATCTGTGACTTTAATATAATCTAAAATAATTAAAATGATCTGAGTATTTTCTTTTCTCTCCGCTCTAAAAGACTGATAATTTTAAGGTCTATATTAAAAAAATATTTTATGTCTAATTGCCCCTAAAAAAGTTTTAAAATAAAAAAACACGCTTAATGATTTTGAAACTGGGAGTGTTTAAACCAGTTCAAATATTGTTTCCTCATAATTTGTGTCTACTTATATTTTTAATTTCGTCCAATTAAAATTTCGACTTCAATTAATTTTCATTTTTCCGAGATGACTTTTTGTAACGTTTCATTAATTAGTTCTTGGCAAATTAGTATGAGTAATTATAACATTAATATTTAATTTTTTAGAACCTCCCGCTTTATTTAATTGAATTGATTCTTCGAAAATGAAAAAGCATTATTTTCATTTATCATATTCAAATAATATTTCTCGTATTTCATTAAATACAAAGCGGATGTCTATTTTACGTGAAAAATAATAATCTGCAGGGCTTGCGACCAATGATCGTGAAGAATGAATAGACTTAAACAGCTTTGATCAATCATGCCTTTCGTAATTTTCAACTGTCGTGACATCAAAGTAAATCGTTTGACATCTCTCCCGGCATACTGGGGTCGATTCCCAGCAGAGAATAAATTGCTTACGCAGTTCAATTTTATTTGTGCTGAAAACGTTGATTTGTTGCAATAAATTGCCATTTTAGATATACCTACATAGGTAGCACACAGAGCATTGTTACTTTTAGCTTTTTGTCTTACCGTGCGTTGAGATCGTTTGCATTAGAAAAACAGGGAAAATATGTCCTTGAAACAAAAATAAACAATTTATTGAGCATTTTCGAACAAAACAATTGAACGTATTCTGCATATAATTTTGTTTATAACTACAAATTCCGTGTTTCAAATCATCATTTTAAATGGATTATTCAAACGCATTAATTTTAAATCTGTATTGAAATATGTATATAGTATTTAATTGCAGTATCAAGTACCTTTTAACATTTCATATATTGAAATCTACATCATGTTTTAGTTTAAAACAAAAATTCATAGACATGAAACCTCGCATTCGTTTTAAACAAAAATATATACGTACCATCACAGTATTGTTAAACAGGTATCTACATCTACCTATATGAACAACCGTTGCCTTCATTTTTATTTAGTTCAATATTGTGTTCGTGGTATTAAATACTATATTAAAAACGCTTGCATGAAAGTGCAACATTGTATGCCTAGCAGATTACAATCAACTATCGATGCACGTTTTTTTAATACCTGGCAGAAAAATCAAAACGAAATACAACAATTTATTTTGTGCTTGAAATATCATTTTAAAATATATCTCTACACTGTACACGTCAAAACATTTTAACAAAAAAAATTTTGCATCGGAGATTAATTGAAAAAATATTTTCGCTTTACATTTCGATTTTAAAATCCCGAAATGGATTATTATTAATGCTTCAGAAAATATATGTTCTTTAAATTTTTAGGCAAAAATAGCGTTCCCGGTAAGTAAAAAGGATTTTTTTTTTTTGATTAGCGGTGTTATGAATAAAAAAACATCGAATTAATCTAGGGAAATTATTTATGGATCTTAGTAAAGATACATACATACCAGGGGCGAGCCAAGAACTTTCAGACTACGCAAACCCTGAAAGGAAATTGAGAAATGTCGAATATTTAAAGTTGATTGGCATAAGTTATTCGTTTTTCATTTCGACGGCCATGAAAAATATTTATTTTTCAATCAGATGCCAAATTAAAATTTACATTTTGTGGGCCTGAAAATAATTGCATCTTCGTTTTTTTTTTAGTTTAATGCAATTCACCCTGTAAAGAGTGATATGTGCCAATTATTTCATGTCAGTGGAGAAAAATTAATTCTATTATAAATTTATGTCATTCAATGAAAGGAATTTTGAAATAACGGACAGTACATGTGAATTATTAAGAGACAAAAGATGTTGGATATTAAGTGGAGATTGGTGAGTGATTTTAATTAATTGTTTGTATATATTTTTGAAGGCGGAATTATTTTTACAGTTAAAAAATACATGATCAATTGTCTCATCCTCATCACCACACTGGCAAAGTGGGCTATTTTGAATTCTATACAGATGGGAGGCAATTGAACAATGGCCAATTCTCATTCTAGAAATACATGATATTAATCGTTTATAATATTAAATACATGATATACATAATATAAATCATGCATCTACGTTTCAATACCTGGATATTCTATTATGGTTGCAATAAAACAATCAATAAATTATGCGGTCTCAAATTTGTAATAAATTATTTTTAACTTAAAATGACAGTTTTCTAGTATGTGATTATAATATATTTTTTGTGTATTTCTATACGTGTTATATTTTTAGGCAATCCAAGGTTTTCAGCTTCTATAAGCTATTCCGCTACTGATACATACATTTCATCACGCCATACCACTCGCGGGGTAGGCAGAGAGAACCGAACGCAACAGTTTTCTGTCTTTACACACATTCATCGCCTCGTCAACATTCATGAATCGTCTCAATCGTCTCGTCTTGTCTGCTGTTCACGCTTCTTACATTTCCGTCTTCTAGAATATCATCGTTTACATGGACGAGCCATCCTTTTCTTGGGCGCCCTAGACCTGTTATTCCGTCCTTGTCAACTTTGTATGTAGATGCAGCTACAAAAACTAGATATTAATTAATCCAAGCTGAGTGTTTTTAGTAAAATCAATGAATAAGTCACTGACAATGAAATTTCAGGAATATTTTGTTCAACTTAAAAATAGGAATTCGTTCCAGAAAGAAGTTTATGTCATATATGTAATACAATATTTTGTAAAAGAACATTAATTTTCCACGTGAAATATAAATTTCTATGTTTCCCCTAAGCCAGTGATGGGCAAACTTTTTAAGGGAAGGGCCAGATAAAATAAAAAATTATCTAGGCGGGCCGAAAAAAAATTGAACAAAACAGATTTCTTTAAGTGATAAAGTTTATTTTTGATTTTTACATCACACACACATAGATTATACTTATATTATAAGAAAAAAATTACAAAATTGATTATTCTTTAGAAGAGTATGGCTTATGTGACAGATGAAACTGTGACCGAGCATCTAAAAATTGCTGGGGTGAGCTGATTCGCAGTAGTGAAGCTAAATGAAGCTTCATAGTAGTAGAAAACACCTGTTCACAGATGTAGGGAGATGCACATATCGCTATTATCTTCTAAGCGTGAGATTTCGGGTTGGGGAAACTTGATTTTGACAGGGCCTTGTAGAACTCAATTTTAGAAACGTTGAGAAATAATTGCTTCAATTATTTCTCAACAAATAAATGCAGAAAATACCTAAATTTTGTCCTATTCTAGGTGTAATTTTAGGGGTTATTCTAAACCATGTCGCGGGCCGGATTGACTACCCCGAAGGGCCGCATTTGGCCCGCGGGCCGTACTTTGCCCATGACTGCCCTAAGCTGAGCAGCCGAAAAAAAATATAACGCCTATATCAGTACCTAACTTTATAAAATATTATTGGATATTATTGGCTAAATTTTGGATTAAAATATTGTAAATAATTTTTTTTTGAAAAATAATAAAGAATATTAGCTGAAAATTTAAAATATCAGTAAATTTAAAACCCTTTGCTTTGTCTATTTCTAGAAACCCAAAATGTGTACTTTTGATAAAAATGCTGAATAAGAATGTTAAACATCCCATTGATGGCCAGACCCACAGTCCTGCAAGAAATTCAACCACAGCAGTATGTCTGGAATTTGGTACAAAACCTGAAATGACACAATGACAAGTTGGTCCAAAAGGTAGAAATTCCAGAAAATTTATTCAGAGAGTGTAGCAAAATAAACCCTAGATCGACCTTGGCCCTGATAGACTTTTCGATTTTTCTCATGACAAATATATTATATAAATGTACATAGACTAACCTCAACAACTTCACCTTCACACAAAGGCACAGCAAAAGGAAATTTTCAGATTTAATCAAAACTTGTAATTTTTTAATAAATTGCCGTGAATTTCGTGGAACAAATTTTTGCAAAAAAAAAACACTTGGTGTCAAGCCTTAGATAGGTTCATAGGTACCTATAGTACTATACCTGTTTTGAGCCGCTTCAGAGCTGTTCTTACTCTCGTATGATATCCAACGTTTATTACAACAAATATTTGTTTGACCTTTTTACACAATCCTTACATGCAAATTATTGATTAGTCTCTATATAGTTGTGAATCTTAGTGATAAAACTTAGTGATAAATTTTAAATGTTTTATGTATTATTAAGTATATGTGCAATGTTTTGGTGAATGTAGCAATACAAAATAGATTTATTTATTTATTTATTTATTCTTTCTCACAATACATGCATTTATATATAAATCGATCAACAACGCCCCACAAGGTATTATCTGTTCTGGGGCTGCTTTTAGGTATATTACATTATTGTCAATTATGAACTCACACAAAAAAAAAACAACCAAATATAATAAGTGTAGTAAGACATATTAGGGGTCGGAGGCTATGGGTGAATACTATCCTCTGCATAGTGTCTACCTTTTACTAATAGCCATTCCTTTATTTTAGTTTTAAAGGAATGACTATTTTTTGTCTCTTTGATTCCTTTATCGAGTTTGTTGAAAGTTCTAGGAGCAATGACTCTTAAACGTCTCTGTCCAAACGAAGTTTTCGTTATAGGCACAAAGAAGTTAAGATTATTTGCTTGCCTAGTGAAACGCATTTGTTGGCTTCTACTATGCAGAATTATATTTTTTTGGAAATGAACCAATGCGGCTTTCAAAAACAGCTGTCTCAGATACTCCCCTCTTTTAATTCAATTGAAGAGGGTTATTATGAAACATGTTTTAGGGGTATATGTCGGGAGTCACCAATTTGGGGGTATATATTTATTAATTTATTTTATCAGAAGAATTATATTGCATATGGGCGTGTTCAAAAGGCTTCTATTTTATTTAAAACATATAACTCCAAGTATAATATTGCTTATGTCTGTTCAATAAATAATTGATAATAATCAATCAAAAGAGCTACTTACATGATCAACACTGGTTTATTCGAGATAAATGAAATTACGATATAAATAATAACTTAATTTATTTGCAATGTCGTGGGACGGAACTAATAGATAAAGATTTAACGTGACTCTACCCTATTGAACGATCAACACATGAATAAAAATCTGTCGATCAGCTCGTATCAACGGCGGTAGGCTATGGTTCATTGATCCTCATCAATCATCGGGAGTATTCGAGAAAAATGAAGCTATACACATTGCAGCTGACCAGGTGCAGCTACAATGTGATGAAACTTGTAAACCTTGTTAATTGTAAATTACATATATGTAAATTTGTATTGATTTGATTAATAATAAAAAATAAAATAAAACATTGGTGGGAATTAACAAGGCACTAATTGAAGAACAAAAATACATGTTATTTTTCATTCCCTTCATTCACAGTACCTATCGATCAAATAAGAGCTGACACGACACCACCACTGAACGCTCGAATGTCATTTAATCTTGGAACAATTAGGTATTAGTTAGACATCTGACTACTGATCCAAGTACCCCGGGATTGATTCCTGGTGGTTACTGTTTTTTAATTGTGTTTAGTTGTGTTTAATTAACGAGTGTGAATTCAAAATTCATACTGGTAGACTGGCATTGACTCAGCAGTTTTTTTTTATGGATATTGTAAATGAAATCAAATAAAATCAACCGTTTTTATATGAAAATCTTTTGATGTGATTCCACATTTTCTTAATAACTTTCAACAAATTTTCCCTTCACCATTATTAATCAAAATTAATACAACCTTACAAAGTATCAGTAAGTAAGTATACATTTAGATTAAAAATCAAAATAAGTCAAATAACTCTACCATTTTTTTTCGAACCACAGTTTCGCCTTGTATGGGCCATTTCAACCTATAAAAATAACAAATAAAATACCAATTAATGCAAGTGTTCAAATAATAATTTAAACTTTTGTTTATTATTAAGCAATTTATTTTTGATATAAATGTCATCTCATTTGGACGTAGTCACTGTAAAGCTCAAAGGAAATTAGTTTTATAAACACAAGCCAGAGGTTGCATGACATATTATTTGTTGGAAAAGTGCGGTTTGGAAAGTTTGTGTCGTGAATTTCTTAATTAAGTATTTTAATGGAATAAAACTTGTCCAAATGAAACTAACGAGACCAATTGGAGTAGAAGTGGAATTCCTTTGTAGTTTCACACAACAACTCCACGTCACAACTAGTTCCGAAATGAAGATTTCCCACATGGCTGTTGTGGATCTCCTGTGAGATTCTACGAATGAACGAACGGAACTTGAGAAAATTAATATTTAATTTGAGAAATGTGCGCTGTACACTTGACATCTTGCAATTATATTG
This sequence comes from Molanna angustata, assembly GCA_963576475.1. Taxonomy (NCBI): domain Eukaryota; kingdom Metazoa; phylum Arthropoda; class Insecta; order Trichoptera; family Molannidae; genus Molanna; species Molanna angustata. The sequence goes on along the minus strand of OY754970.1, from coordinate 10,517,934 downwards.
TAAAGAGATCATATTATTTGATTGTAAAGATTTTCCGTGTTTCTTAAGTAGTTTTCAATGCGGAAACATAATTAAGAGTATAATTCTACTTACCTATTAATAGGGAGCAGTTAGCTCCAAAAATAGTAGGTATAATTTATTATTTTTTAAGTAAGTCAATTCATACAGACAACATACTCCTTTCATCTATTATAATATCATAATCTGAGTATATAGGTAGGTATATTTATTTTTATTTTACACAACCTCAACCTATCTCTTCATTTCTTTCATTTTTTTGTCATTTTATATCACTCGTTTCTTATAAATCAGATATTTTTTGCTCATTTATTTTTTTTACGATATCTTTCTACAATTTTTTTCTATGATTTTAATAAATGGATTCAATTTTTTTTTTAAAGAATGAATATGTCCTTGTAGTAAAAAGTACATGTTCATCCTCATACATTCCCTAAATTAACCATAAATGCTGTAAATAAAAGTGAATGAAATCGGTCGTGGCAGGATTCGAACTCGCGATCACTGGATTACAAACACAGCGCGCTAACCGTTCGGTCACAACCAATCGTCATCGTTTTTTTACAAAAAGTATTAAATATTTTTTCGTATCAATGATTCTTGATGAGAAATTAAAGAAATTTCAATCAAGAAACTATTCAATGATCTATAAATGCAACCGGTCAAAAAACATTTTTTTCTATACGAAATGCTAGGGATTCTGATAGGTATATTCTGGTGATACCTTATCAGGAACGTCAATTTATTGTCAATAGATGAATAACATGCTGTTCTAAGTTTTATTCTAACGACGTGCTAAGCATGAAACGTTATCAATATTATCAGTGACTAAAACTAAATTTATTAAGCCAGAGTATTAAGGTAGGCGCGCATGGAAGCTAATTTCATCGGCCGATTAATAATCGGTGAGTTACAACATACGAATTACATGTAAGAGCGCGCATGAAAGCTAACAGAATCGGCCGATTTTAAAATCTGTGACGAGACACAAAAAAATCGGCCGATCGAGATCGGCCAATTTTTTGTAACCAATCTTGTTGTATGAGAGGGCGCGCATGGCGCATAGGCGCATGCTCGCCGATAATTTAATCGTCCGAGCGCAGTAGATCGAGAAGTACGTTCTCAGTGCTGCCAAACGAAATGTCAGATGAAATAAATTTTGATTCGGAAAAATTAATTATATTAGTTGAAGCACGTCCTTCATTATATGATAAAAAATTATAGTAACCGCCAAATTAAGCAAAAATTATGGTTGGAGATAAGCGAAATATTAATAACTGGCTGGGAACAGCTAAATCATAATAAAAGAACTGAATTGGGTAAGTTATTACTTAATTTAATAATAGTTACATAGGTAATTTAATAAATATTCCGCTTAATGAATAAAAACTTAACTGTCTTTCAAGTGTTTTTTTTTAGAATTTATAATTATGAACTTCAACTGTGTCAACGAAAAAACCTTAAAAAAAGTTTAATATTATGTATATAATATACTTGGTTCACTATTGCGTCTGTACATTTGCTCTGTCACACAATAGTTCTTTTCTGTTTCCCGCGCAATGTTTGTATTTTCCCGCTTGTACGCGCGCGGAGCCCATCATAATGATTTCTAGGTTATGTTTGGTAAATTATGATCTGTCAATTTATTTATCTTTTCCCGTGCAATACATACCTTTTACCGCGCAATACAAAGGTACCGCAGTTTTCTGTTTCCCGCGCAATGTTTTTCTTTTTCCCGCTTGTTGTACAGGCGCATGGAGCCCAAGTTAATGATTTTTTGATTAAGTTCGGTAAATTATGATCTGTCAATTATTTCTAATCATATGAATGTTGACCGCCGTGTTATTTCCAATTGTACGATTCTAGAAGCTTCCATGCGCGTTAGAACCGATCGGCCGATTTTTTATCGGCCGATAAATTAATCGGCCGATAATAATCGGCCGATTTATTTAAGCTTCCATGCGCGCCTTACCTTAGATAATCTGTTAAATAGTGTATTTAAAGTAAATTCGAGAGATAAATATAAAATTAGAGATAGAGAATATTATGTTCACCAGTGAATTCATAAATGATTTTGCAAACATATCGAATGTTTAATTTTTGTCCGGGCCGAACGACGCGTCGGTCACCTTGAACCACTTCTTGGTCTGGGATATGTGAATTTTAGTAGGTATATTTTAAATTAGATTTACGATGTGTCCGTTTTAATATTCCCACCGAGCGACACACGGGCATCCCACGAGAAGGACCCGGGAAAATTTCGCGTCATCACGTGGCTTTTTTAGACAGATATTTTGGTACATATTAAAACAATAAGATGAAATATCGCACACTCGGAATGAAAAATATCATCCACCGCAAACAATTTACCTTTTCGTGCGTACAGTCACTAATGAGATTGTATTTTCAAATACTTATTATGAGTGCTAAATTTAAGATCTCTTAATCAAATAACATCAGTTAATGTCATAAAAGATGTAAAAAGAGTTTGATTTTTTTCTTCTGAGTTCCATCATCTGAACTCGATGAAATTTATATTTCTAAAACACTGCCTTCCTGTTAGAAAAGAAATCATTAAAATTGAATTATGCGGTAAAGAATCATTACCGCTGAAGTGAGTTTGATGATTTTCTCATGGATCCCATGATAAGATCTTGACCGAATTGAAAGAGGACTAACCGAAATATACCCTCTCTCTAATTAAAAAGTAATCATTAAAATCGGTAAACATGATTAAACATTATCGCTGAACAAACATAAAAAAATCACGTCAAAAATTGATAACTTCCACCGTTTTCGGAAGTCGGATAAAAATGTGTATATAGGTACATTTCAATAAATTTTAATTATCTTAAAATAATTCAATCAAAATTGTTTTGGGTTATAATCTTTATATTTATGTAAATGTGGATGAAGCAGCACAGCGCCTAGCGACTGCTCTGTCAAATAGATACATACTCCTCCTAGCGACCAATTAGCGATCATCGGTCTTTCTAGAATTTGGCGCTAATGGGGTATTTAACTAAACGCACAAACGATGCACTTCAATGCCAATCTCTCCTCTTTCACTCCACTGCTGGATAAAGGCCTCTTCCTGGGTTTTCCACATCTCTCTATCCTGGGCGCTCTGCTTCCACCCATGTCCCACCAGTTCGACAATATCGTCAGTCCATAGATAGAATCTCCAATTCAGAATTTTTCAGAATTTATATTGTTTAGCAGGAATATTTTACTTAATTTTTTTTTCTTACATTTGTAGGTACATTAAAACAAAAATAGTTAAATGAAGTTCTACAAAATAAATAATAAGGTAACAAGTGGTCTTCTGCTTCCTTGACCTCAAGGTTGATGTTGGCGGTTACCCTCAATCACTCGACGAAAAAATACGCACAAGATCCTGTAGCAAAAAGGTCACTATCTTTGGATCTTCTACTTTACACACCTTCCATTGCGAAGAGATTTTCGAGGTAATTTGCTTTTACACTTTATACGGTAATATTTGACTGGAATTGTTCTGCGAAATATAAAATAATACTCTAGAAGATGTCAACTTTCAATGTCTATTTTGCTTTTCAATAAACCTTATCAATTTTTCCTATTTTTAAACGTCGTATTCCTACAACTATTAGTCTTCAACCAAATAAAATACATTGATATCCCAAAGAGGGACGAACGTCATTTAAAAAGAAGAATGAAGAGATCTATTCACACATTCATTAGCCCGCTTGTAGTTGTCAAGCTCAAATTTAATTGAATTTACTAGCATCCCATCCAATGGAGCAAAACACACGATTATAACTCAAATTTTACAGAGGAGGTCTGAACTCATAATCAATATTAATATAAGCGTGCTTTCGTATAAATGTCTTTATATTTTCTCTTTGTTCTTCTTTAAATATAGAGCCAAGGCATTAAAACGAGAGCGCACTTGGTATAAACTTGTTTCATCAATGGCACTTTGAAGCATTATATACAAAAAAAAACTAGACCAACGGATATTAATGGCATCTTGTTCACGATATTTCACGTGTAAGTGATGTGTTAATATTTGAATTCCATGACTTTCGAAACATACACTTGTTATTTATTATGGCCATTCATTTTTAAACAATACGCTACATTTATTAATCCATAATAATGTTTGTAATTATTTGTTCTTTTTAATCTCTCCATTATGACTCTACAATGTCTATTTCTCTTCATAGAAACATATTCTCGCCATTCAGTTACTAAATAGTGTATAGTCTTGTGCTCTTCATTACTGTTTTACGCAATGAAATTATAAGATCACTATTTATTTAAGGATTAAACAAAAAAATCCTTAAAAAATTTGAATCATATTTTGTTCGATATTAGTAGATTGGCGTTTGATTTCCTGAATCCGTTTGTCAGTATATATCCTACATAATTACATAGTGTGTGTACATTTTTTCTTCTTGAAAGGTTGGCAGTTGACAATCCCTAAATGCATTTTTATGAAGTGCATTTCTATTAGATCCCAAAACGATTATTAGTTTCCTTGAGGACAAAAGTTTTCATAATACACCATACACACAAAAACACAAAGTATATCCTTTCTACATGATTCCTATTGAGAAATTGAAAAAAAATTGCTTTAACAATAGATGATCATGTATGATACGATGCATTTATGTTGATGAGCTAATGATATGTGTGAAGATAGAATAATGCAATATTTGACTATCTCAACTTACCCCATGAGGAAGATTTCATGATAGAATGAAGATGAACACTATTATTATACATTCATAGTAGTGGAGAGTAAAAAAATACAGTTTTCTATAGAAACACATACAATATCAATATGAAGTCGATAACTGAATTTTCCCAATATATGCTTTTTTGCTTTTTTATCATAAAAATATGCAATATCACACTTAATATTTTTTTCTTTAAAGGCTGACAATATTTGAACGCATTTGCGAAGATCGTATTTTATTTTATTTAAAATTCAAACAAAATAAAAAATCTGAAAAATATCATCCACCGCAAACAATTAACCTTTTCGTGCGTACCAATGAGAGTGTATTTTCAAATACTCATTATGAGTGCTAAATTTAAGATCTCTTAATCAAATAACATTAGTTATAATGTCATAAAAGATGTAAAAAGAGTTTGATTTTTTTCTTCTGAGTTCCATCATCTGAACTCGATGAAATTTATATTTCTTAAACAGTGCCTTCCTGTTAGAAAAGAAATCATTAAAATTGAATTATGCGGTAAAGAATCATTACCGCTGAAGTGAGTTTGATGATTTTCTCATGGATCCCATGATGAGATCTTGACCAAATTGAAAGAGGACTAACCGAAATATACCCTCTCTCTAATTAAAAAGTAATCATTAAAATCGGTAAACATGATTAAACATTATCGCTGAACAAACATAAAAAAATCACGTCAAATTGATAACTTCCACCGTTTTCGGAAGTCGGATAAAAATGTGTGTATAAGTACATTTCAATAAATTTAAATTATCTTAAAATAATTCAATCAAAATTGTTTTTGGGCTATAATCTTTATATTTATGTAAATGTGGATGTAGCAGCACAGAGCCTAGCGACTGCTCTGTCAAATAGATACATACTCCTCCTAGCGACCAATTAGCGATCATCGGTCTTTCTAGAATTTGGCGCTAATGGGGTATTTAACTAAACACATAAGCGATGCACTTCAATGCCAATCTCTCCTCTTTCACTCCACTGCTGGATAAAGGCCTCTTCCTGGGTTTTCCACATCTCTCTATACTGGGCGCTCTGCTTCCACCCATGTCCCACCAGTTCGACAATATCGTCAGTCCATCGATAGAATCTCCAATTCAGAATTTTTCACAATTTATATTGTTTAGCAGGAATATTTTACTTAATTTTTTTTCTTACATTTGTAGGTACATTAAAACAAAAATAGTTAAATGAAGTTCTACAAAATAAATAATAAGGTAACAAGTGGTCTTCTGCTTCCTTGACCTCAAGGTTGATGTTGGCGGTTACACTCAATCACTCGACGAAAAAATACGCACAAGATCCTGTAGCAAAAAGGTCACTATCTTTGGATCTTCTACTTTACACACCTTCCATTGCGAAGAGATTTTCGAGGTAATTTGCTTTTACACTTTATACGCTAATATTTGACTGGAAATGTTCTGCGAAATATAAAATAATACTCTAGAAGATGTCAACTTTCAATGTCTATTTTGCTTTTCAATAAACCTTATCAATTTTTCCTATTTTTAAACGTCGTATTCCTACAACTATTAGTCTTCAACCAAATAAAATACATCGATATCCCAAAGAGGGACGAACGTCATTTAAAAATAAGAATGAAGAGATCTATTCACACATTCATTAGCCCGCTTGTAGTTGTCAAGCTCAAATTTAATTGAATTTACTAGCATCCCATCCAATGGAGCAAAACACACGATTATAACTCAAATTTTACAGAGGAGGTCTGAACTCATAATCAATATTGTTATGAAATTAAGTACTATTTCTATTTAAATTGAAAATTTAAATAGAAATATTTTGAAAATAAGAACCCAAGAAAAATGAAAACAAAAGATTTGAGTAGTGAGTTGGAAAAACTAGACAAACCTTGTAAAAATATAAATTGTAGAAATATAAATTGTAAAAATAAATAAGACTTTGAACCATAATAAAATAAATAAATATAAATTTCGGTACATTTGGTGTCAGGTGTGGGGTATAAAAATACCCAAGTATTTTTTTGTGTAAGAAAAAAATAAAATAAAATAAAATAGTTATTTATAAAGACATTTATTATGGCATCAAAAAAAATAACTCTTTTAGAGTTGAAAGTGGTTGATTTAAAACATGAGTTGGAGGAGAGAGACGCTGATACATCAGGAAATAAAAATGCACTTCAACTACGATTGAGAAAAGTGATGCAAGAAGTAGGTGAGGATCCAGACACATACCTTTTTGAAATGCCTTGCTCTAACAACGATCTTTGTCAAGTCTTAAAAGAACATTCCAGATACATAGAAGAGAAGTTTCAAGAACATTCCAGAGATATAAAAGGAGAAATTAAAGAAATCAAAGGAGAAGTAGCGATGCTTCAAAAGCATTCAAATACTATAGAAAAGAAATTCCAGAATTATTCTATGACCTTTGATGAGAAGATAAATGAATTAACTAAACAGATGAAAGTTTTGGAGAATCAAGTGCTTCCTTCAATCACGCCAATGAATTCCGAGCAAAATTCAGCTGTAGATACAAATTTTAAGTGTGTAGAAGATACAAGAGTACCAACAGTGGAGTGCGTGCGAAATGATATGCCAACCTTTGATGGAAAATGCCCCTGGGAAGAATATTTAACATTGTTCGAGACAGTGGCCATGATAAATGGCTGGTCCATGACAAGAAAGGCCTCAGTGTTGAGTGTATCATTACGAGGTGATGCTTTAAAAGTTTTGGAGACAATTCCTCTAGCTGAGCGACGAGATTTAAAATTGTTGATTGAGAGACTTGAGATGCGATTTGGACATAAGCACATGGAACAGTTTTACAGGTCACAACTTAAGAATCGTAATCAGAAATCTAATGAAACTCTCCAGGAATTTGAGGCGGATATAGCGCGTCTAATTAGATATGCATACCCTACGGTTCCTGATGATGTGTGTGAAAGCCTTGCAGTAGAAAAGTTCTTGGATGGATTGTGGGCAAATGAGACACAACAAGCTGTAAAACTAGCTAGACCACAAACTTTGAGTGACGCTCTAACCCAGGCACTCGAATTTGAATCTATAAAAAAATCTTTACGAGGTCATGCTCAAGCCCGCGTTGTTGAGGCCGTTGAAGAGAATCAAAAACTCATCGAATGCATTGTCGAAAAGGTGATGAAGGCATTGCAAGGAAAAAAAAGACAGTTTCGCTGCTGGGGTTGTGGACGAGCTGGACATCTACGTAATCGGTGTCCAAATGAAGCAACAACGCAACAGCAACAGCCACAGGAAAACTAAAAAGGGTTGATGGGAAGGGGCAACTGTTGACCTACATTACCAATGCCTCAAAGAGATCTGCAGTTGTTGCATCATTCAGTGGTCGAGATACCAGTATGTTTATAAATGGCAAAGTAAATGGAAAGAATTTGAAACTTTTGCTGGATACTGGAGCAACGATGACAATCATGAGACCAGATTTGCTTTATAACAAAAAGTGTATTACACCAACTAAATGGACATTACGAACAGCTACTGGGGAGTCGGCATCTATATGTGGTGAGACATATGCCAACTTTCAAATTGGTAGTTCTATCTTCGATCATCAGGTGCTAGTGGCGAATATAGAGGAGGAAGTTATTCTCGGAATGGACATAATGGCGAAATATGGATTCCAGTTGGATCTAAAGAGGCGATCTTTGAAAATTGGAGATGAAGATGTTCTCGTGCAAGAGCGTGAGGAATTTTCTACACGTGTTCTTGCAGCGGATGTTGTAACTATTCCAAAACAAAGTGAGATGTTAGTACGAGTCAATTTAGACTGTGTTATCCCGAATGGACATGTTTTGGTTGTGGAGTCCAACGCCAACAATGAAGCAGGAAAAGGAGTATTAATTGCAAGAGCACTGATTCAAAACCAAAAGGAAATTTTAGTCAGATTAATGAACATAAATGAATATCCAGTAACTGTCAAAAAAGGAGCTTATTTAAGTGTGTGTTCATCAGTTTCATCAGTAACACAAAATGCCTGCATCGCACAAGTTTCTTCAGAGGATGTACCAAAACATCTTGAAGACTTTGTAAAAGATGCTTGTAAGGAACTTACCAAAGAACAAAGCAAACAAATTAGATACCTCATTGCTCATTATCAAGATGTTTTTGAGAATGCGAGTCTTTCTAAAGGAAGAACCAATGTTGTTCAACATCAAATAGATACGGGTGACGCAAGGCCTATCCGCCAATTACCTAGAAGGCTACCATTAGCAAAGCGGGCGGAAGCAGATCAAATTATTCAAGATATGGAAAGGGATAGCGTTATTGAACCATCAAGCAGCCCATGGTGTTCACCAGTAGTGTTAGTTAAAAAAAAAGATGGCTCAACTCGGTTCTGTGTGGACTTTCGCTTATTGAATAATGTAACTAAGAAGGATAGTTATCCACTGCCTCGAATCGATGACACCCTACATAGATACATTGGCTGGTTGTAAGATCTTCTCAACTTTGGATCTAAAGAGTGGTTATTGGCAGGTTGGATTGGAACCCAAGGATAGAGAAAAAACGGCGTTTTCTGTTGGAAGTGGATTGTGGCAATTCAAAGTGATGCCATTTGGACTTTGCAATGCACCGGCTACGTTTGAACGACTAATGGAAAGTGTGCTAAGAGGATTATCGTGGGAGACCTGTTTGGTATACTTAGATGACATCATCGTACTTGGGAAGCGTTTTGAAGAACATTTAGGAAATTTGGAACAGGTATTTTCACGATTGAGGTTGGCCAACCTTAAACTCAATTGCAAGAAATGTATATTGTTCCGAAAGCAAGTCAACTATCTAGGTCATGTTGTCTCTGAGGAGGGAGTAGCAGTAGATCCTGAGAAGATTAAAGCTGTTCGAGATTGGCCAGTACTTAAAGACAAACACGAAGTAAGAAGCTTTTTGGGTCTGAGTACCTACTATCGACGATTTGTTCCAGGCTTTGCTGACATCGCAAAGCCACTGACAAAACTCACGGAGGAAAGCAGTGAATTCATATGGGATTTCAAGTGCCAACATGCATTTGAAGAATTAAAACAGGTTCTAATTAATTCTCCGGTTTTGAGTTATCCTCGAGCTGAAGGAATGTTTATTCTGGATACAGATGCAAGTAACGTTGGTATCGGAAGTGTGCTCTCCCAAGTACAAGATGGGGCAGAACGCGTGATTGCTTACTTCAGTAAAGTATTGTCGAAACCAGAACGCAATTACTGTGTAACACGAAGAGAATTGCTTGCTGTTATCAAGTCAGTAGAGCACTTTCGCAAGTATTTATATGGACGGAAATTTCTTTTAAGGACAGATCACTCGGCACTTGTGTGGCTTTTGCGATTCAAGAATCCTGAAGGTCAAGTGGCAAGATGGATAGAGAGATTGCAAGAATATGACTATGATTCTGAACATCGAGCCGGACTTCATCATAGAAATGCCGATGCACTGTCAAGGCGACCATGTCCAGAGGATTGCCAGCACTGTAATAAGGCTGAGGAAAAGTTTTTTATAGCTTGTAGAACCACGGTCGTTGACAATTTTTGGCAAGATGATGAAATACGAGCAGACCAATTGGAAGACCCAGATCTCAAGTTTGTAATGCAGTGGAAGGAAAATGATCAAAGACCTTTATGGGAAGAAATAGCTTCACTATCTCCAAATATTAAGTCATACTGGGCTCAGTGGCAATCCATTGTCGTGGAAAATGGGTTGTTAAAGCGTGTATTGGAGAATGAAGATGGAACACAGCAGAGACAACAACTATTGATTCCAAGGAAGAGAATTCCTGAAGTTCTTAAACTGCTTCACAATGATGTGTCTGGGGGACACTTGGGAGTTAAAAAAACCACAGAAAAAATTCGTCAACGTTTTTATTGGGTCAATTACAATGGAGATGTAAAAGATTGGTGTAGAAGATGTGTAACTTGTGCCACTTCAAACGGACCTCAGAAACGAAGGCGTGCGCCAATGAGGCAGTATAATGTTGGTAGCCCATTTGAAAGGATAGCCATTGACATAGCGGGGCCGTTTCCCACAACGGAAAGAGGGAATAAATATATTCTGGTAGCAATGGACTATTTTAGTAAATGGACAGAAGCCTATGCACTACCGAATCAAGAAGCTACTACTGTTGCTGAAGTCTTGGTAAGGGAACTGATAAGTCGTTTTGGAGTACCATTGGAGTTACACTCGGACCAGGGAAGAAACTTTGAATCAGCCGTATTCCAGGGAATTTGTGAAGCATTAGGAATTCGAAAGACGAGAACAACTGCTTTGCATCCACAGTCGGATGGAATGGTGGAGCGAATGAATCGAACAATTGGAAGATTTTTGTCAAAAGCAGTGTCCGATCACCAGAAGGATTGGGACGAATACATCCACTTGTTCTTATTAGCTTATCGAGCAGCAATTCATGAGACAACAGGGCAAACACCGGCAAGTGTGATTTTTGGCCGTGAGTTACGGTTACCTTGCGACCTGCAGTATGGATCTAAGCCTGGAGAAGATCTAGTTGGAGAAGATTATGTGTCAGATCTTCGGAGGAAAATGAATGCTATACATGACCGTGTACGGTCCAATATTCAAGTAGCTAGTGACAAGATGAAGGAGCGATACGACATTAAAGCTGTGGAAGGTGGTTATCAGGCTGGAGACTTGGTTTGGTTATTTAATCCACAACGACGACGAGGCTACTCACCAAAGCTTCAGAAATCCTGGGAAGGACCGTATGAAGTGATCAAAAGGATTAATGATGTGGTTTATCGTATACGAAGAAAACCAAATGGGAAGCCAAGAGTGGTACATTTCAATCGCCTGGCTCCCTTTTTAGGTGATAACAAGGATGAGAAAAAAAATCCAGTTGCTCAAGTTTGCAATGTCCAAAGTGAAGAAAAGACCTTCGAGGAATTCATGATGACTCCTTATCGACGCACTCGCCATGGTGTGACTGTGGAAATTGAGCAAGACCTCTTCGATATCCCAGAAGATAATGTTTTAGCTTACTGTGTGGCTCAAGACATGAAGATGACTAGTGGTATAGCCAAAGTTATCATGAGAAAGTATGGGATGTTATATGAGCTAAAAGCCAAGAATCTGAAGATTGGAGAAGCGGTCCATTCACAGCATGGAAAACAGCATTTATTCTACATGACGAATAAGGAAACGTCTGAGGAACGAGCAGAGTATGCTCAGATGTGGAACTGTCTACGAAGTATGCGGGATCAAATGTTACAGTTGAATCTTATGAAGCTCGGCATTCCAAAGATCAGTGATGGTATGGATTGGAAAGTGGTTCGGAATATGATAGAAGAGATTTTTCATAATACTGGAATTAATGTTCTAGTTTGCTGCTATAATCCAAGATACAGTAAAAATATAAAAAAAAAAGTGTACCATGTTACTTTTTCAAAGCATCTCACTGTAGAGAAGGTTCAAAATGCCGATTTATTCATCTAGAGAATTCTGTTCGGGAAGAACTGAACTAAGTGGGAGGCAGTGTTATGAAATTAAGTACTATTTCTATTTAAATTGAAAATTTAAATAGAAATAGTACTTAATATAAATAGTATTTAAATAGAAATAGTACTTAAACGTCGTATTCCTACAACTATTAGTCTTCAACCAAATAAAATACATCGATATCCCAAAGAGGGACGAACGTCATTTAAAAATAAGAATGAAGAGATCTATTCACACATTCATTAGCCCGCTTGTAGTTGTCAAGCTCAAATTTAATTGAATTTACTAGCATCCCATCCAATGGAGCAAAACACACGATTATAACTCAAATTTTACAGAGGAGGTCTGAACTCATAATCAATATTAATATAAGCGTGCTTTCGTATAAATGTCTTTATATTTTCTCATTGTTCTTCTTTAAATATAGAGCCAAGGCATTCAAACGAGAGCGCACTTGGTATAAACTTGTTTCTTCAATGGCACTTTGAAGCATTATATACAAAAAAAAACTAGACCAACGGATATTAATGGCATCTTGTTCACGATATTTAACGTGTAAGTGATGTGTTAATATTTGAATTCCATGACTTTCGAAACATACACTTGTTATTTATTATGGCCATTCATTTTTAAACAATACGCTACATTTATTAATCCATAATAATGTTTGTAATTATTTGTTCTTTTTAATCTCTCTATTATGACTCTACAATGTCTATTTCTCTTCATCGAAACATATTCTCGCCATTCAGTTACTAAATAGTGTATAGTCTTGTGCTCTTCATTACTGTTTTACGCAATGAAATTATAAGATCACTATTTATTTAAGGATTAAACAAAAAAATCCTTAAAAAATTTGAATCATATTTTGTTCGATATTAGTAGATTGGCGTTTGATTTCCTGAATCCGTTTGTCAGTATATACTATCCTACATAATTACATAGTGTGTGTACATTTTTTCTTCTTGAAAGGTTGGCAGTTGACAATCCCTAAATGCATTTTTATGAAGTGCATTTCTATTAGATCCCAAAACGATTATTAGTTTCCTTGAGGACAAAAGTTTTCATAATACACCATACACACAAAAACACAAAGTATATCCTTTCTACATGATTCCTATTGAGAAATTGAATAAAAATTGCTTTAACAATAAATGATCATGTATGATACGATGCATTTATGTTGATGAGCTAATGATATGTGTGAAGATAGAATAATGCAATATTTGACTATCTCAACTTACCCCATGAGGAAGATTTCATGATAGAATGAAGATGAACACTATTATTATACATTCATAGTAGTGGAGAGTAAAAAAATACAGTTTTCTATAGAAACACATACAATATCAATATGAAGTCGATAACTGAATTTTCCCAATATATGCTTTTTTGCTTTTTTATCATAAAAATATGCAATATCACACTTAATATTTTTTTCTTTAAAGGCTGACAATATTTGAACGCATTTGCGAAGATCGTATTTTATTTTATTTAAAATTCAAACAAAATAAAAAATCTCGATTTCCCAGATTGTGACAGCATATTTAAAGTTTTAACAGATGAAATCATAGAGAAACGAGTGGGTTGTGGCAAACACTAAACTCTCCACACCATAGTAAGCGTTCATTTTTCCTTCTCGAAATGTTGACAATCTCAATATTATGGTAAAGAATACTTATGTTGTATGAAATATTTTAATAAAAGCAGATAAATTTTGTTTTAAAAAGCGTGAGAGCATTTTGAAAATTTTGACACGTGATATCATTTGAAGAAATTTTATGTTATATATGGGAAACTAATCAGCTCTAGGTCTATGCACTTTACACATATGATGTTAATATAAAGTCGATCGGACTTATAGTTTGGTCTGTAGAGAGGACACAAAAAAGATTATCCGTACGCCGTACGCCATACATACAAACACATCATGACGAAACTCACAGTGTGCACTCTCTACATAATACCCTTTGAGAAATTGATGTAAAAAAAATCCGCTTAAAAATTGTGAAATCATGACTCCACTATTCCATAGTGTGGAGAATAAAAATTAACTGTTGTCTATGGAAAACTTATCAGCTCTAAGTTAATGTACTTCACACATATGGTATCAATATGAAGTTCATCGGCCATTTAGTTTGGGCTGTACAGAAGACACATTTTTTCATATTTGTGTACGGCATATGGATTACGGATTACGACATAAACACAAAAACATCACGACCAAACTCAAAGTAGGTACAAGATACCCATTGAGATATTGATGTAAAAAAATTGCTTAAAATTGTGAAATCGTGACTCTCCACTATTCCATAAACATTACTAAATTACATGTGCTATTTCATTACGCTTAAATTGTTAGTTAATTGTGCCTTGAGAGGAACGGGTGTTGAAATCATCAGTATTTAGATATAATAGAACCTTCTCGTCCCTAATAGATAGAACATTGTAGTGTTCTCTCCTTGTAGATTTTCACAATACTCATATCTTCTCCCTTGAGTATGAACAAACAATTAAAGACAATCAATCCTTAATATTCACCAAGGACTCTACAATAATAATAATATAAATTCGAGATCAAAATTCGCAAATAATTGTCAAACACTTATGTCTGTTTTGTATAACGCTTGTGCTTTATTTTCAAAATTAATAAACATGACACTAATTTGTTATTTCTACAAAAGTGGGCATTTCATTAAAATCTAATTAAATCAAAATTGACTAACTAATCATTGATATTTTTTTTCGTTTCTTATTCTTTGTTAAATCTTCCTTTTTGGTCAGTATATTAAAATCGTATTCTTTTGTTTCGCTATTATTTTTTAATGAAAATTCATTTCACTTGCTGTGGCTGAGAAGAAATTGCTTTGTTACAATGATGGACCCGACCCGCCTTTGTAGGTTTGTATAAAAGATTTTATTTTTTAATATAAATAAACGTTGGCTACTTATAACAATTGTTTTTATTACTATAGTCACATTGAATATTTGAAAATTTCACGTTTTCAACAGTAAATTTAACCTAAAAATTAATAAAAACGTGTTTTTTTTCATAGTAGGTACAAACGTATGGGCGCAAAGAAGAGGCACGTGAAATATTCAAAAGAAGTCTACACCGAAAAGTGGAAAGATGGCTGATTGGAAAAGAAGAAGAAGAAGAAGGTACAGAAAAACGTATACAAATGTAAAAAAAATTGTTTTGGTTAAATGATAATGCAAAATAAATATTAATAAGATTTAATTAGACAAGAATGGATATTTAACCAGAGGAAAAACTCACGCAGATAATAGATATAATAATTATGAGAATGTCGAAGGAGACGATGTTTTTGTTTTACAATATTCCCTCAATGTTTCCCTTTAAGATGACCGCCAATTGAAATATTTTTGTTTTAAAATAGTTTGTTGACAGCTTTATACTTTTTGACACTCGTAAATTTACAGGTATCTCAAATGTTATGTATAAAAGATAATATTTACTATCCGTCCATCATATTTTTACTATGAAAACTATAAATTATGTATATTCTTCGAAATCTACACATGAATGAAACGAAGCCTGCTCGTATAAACGAGAGTTTTGATTGAAAACTCAATATTGCAATTATTTATTATCAATCGAAGGCAATTAAAAATATTAGTCATACATAGGCTCGATTACTGCAACAGAAAATTTAAACCTAATTCAAAACTCTGTATTGCAATTATTAATTACCAATCGAAGACAATAATTAACAATATAAGTCATACTAAGGTTTGATTACTGCAACAGTAAATATAAACTAAATACTTATTTAAGTATCAGCTTGATAAAATACGTATGGTATATCTAATGCAGCGTCAAAGCTTATGAATGATATCACATAACGCCTTTTCTAAATGCAAATCATCTGCATCACAGATTATCAACTTCTTTATAGGATGAGGACAAACTATACAAGCGACTATGATGAATGTTTATTTTAATAATTCTATAAATCCGATATCCGTTGTTTTGATGCAAGAGCACCTTTTCTTAAAAACTAAAGACAACTTTTTTTCGTAAAGCAACACTCGACCAAGCTCTCAACGCTTTTTAATGATTCAAGATTGATCTTGAATCATCAAATAACGTTAAACAAATCCTATACTTTGTTTTTTTTAACAGTGTTAAAAAACAGAGTATAGGATTAAGTCCAATAATTCAATTTGATTCACATATATTTTTTTTATTATTTATTGATTCACGGCTCAAAGCCCTTTACAAAACAAAATATTACATGACACAGCATAAACCAAAGAAATATAATTTTTAAACATTCATAACATCTATACAATAGACATATCAACGGTAACAGAGGATATGTAAAAAAATAAAAACATATAAGAAAGTTAAATTAAACACGAAAGAAAAACATTAAAAACCAAAGAATAAATAAATAAAAAAACTCAAATAAAAACTACAACATAGCATGAACATAAGGATATAACTGACTGAATAATATCTAAATGAATGGTGTGAATAACTACCTACATACTTAGCCACACTGAATCAGAGAATGCTGCCAGATGACATTATTGAATTAAATCAAATAAAATAAAAGCAAATGTACAAAAATATATTTTTTTTTTTTTAAATATGAATATGTCCTTGTTAAACAAGTACATATACATCTTCCTACGTTCCCTAAAATAAGCAAATAAATGCTTGTGCTATAGGTGAACGAAATCGGTCGAGGCAGGATTCGAACTCGCGACCACTGGATAACTAACCCAGCGCGCTAGCCGCTCTGCCATCGACCCATATAAAAATATAAACAGCTGACTATTTACAGTTTATAATTTCAATGAATAAAATCGATAGCATTGTTTTAACTACGAAATAACATACGTAACAAGCATTGTTAATTACTACGAAATAAATCGTTTCTTTAACTGTTGTCAACGGACCAGATAGTAAAAAAAATATTTGTTTTACAAACATATCGAAGAATACGTTAGATTAATTTGACATATATTTGACATATTTATAATTGATAAATGTCAAAAAATCACGATTCTACTATAGACAAATATTAAATTATTAACGTTCCTTCAATGATGTGTAAAACAATAAAAAAAACGCTGTAGAAATAACTTCATAAAGAGAATAACAATTACAAAAAAATATAAGATTTAGAAGGACATTAACACTAAATTTTTTGTCGAGTACATATTAATAATCACTTAAAAATAATACAGAATACCAAGTAGTTTTAGAAAGCCTTTTATCCTAGAAGGTATCTTATAACATTTTCTCTAATATTTAAGTCCACCCTCACTGTCAAAGTATTTTTTTTCTTTAAAGTTTCTGGCTAAAACTTGTAAAGTGCGATACTATCAATTCAATTTTTTTTTCTTTATGCGTCCATTGTGGTAAACAGTTATTTAAACAGCAAACTTGATGCAATTCGTCTGAAACCCGTCACACAAATTAATGTTCCAACTGTAGGGATAATTTTTGTAATAGTCGTAATAAATAACAAAAGAGTCGCTGAAATATTTTGAAGGAAATTGGTGTCGAAATAATATGTTATTTAACTATGAAATATTATATCATGATATGGATACACAATTTATGAAGATTTCAGTTCAATCGGGTGAGATGAAAATTAGTTTTCATGTAGGTACCTACACAAACAATTTGAAAAAAATCTCGGTTATTCCAATATACCTATTTTCTTTTCATTTTACCTATGTTTTAATACATATAAAATGATTTTCAACTAAATTTATATTACATTACGCTCACTAGTGGAACAAAATAAATAATTTTTACCAAACTAACCAAAAAAAAGGGAAACACGAAATCCTCACTTATTGATAATTTAGTTCCTATAATTGTTATTATATGAATTGTCAGTCTTCATGGCTCAGTTGGTTAGGTTTCTGACTGCTGATCCTAAGGTCCCTGATTCGATTCACGGTGGAGATACAGTAATTAATTGTGTTTTCAGTCTGGTTCTGTGAGACGATTAATATCGTAAGTCTCCAAAATGCGGCAACTTGTAATTGGGTGCATGTTAAATTATTATTTGCCACAGAACCTGTAAGTTGCCCGAGAAGTAATATAAAAAAAATGATAAAAATATAATACGGCACATAGCACTCTTTACAGGGTGAATTGCCTTATACTAAAAAATATATCTTCTTCTTCTTCTTTCAGCCCCTTTCACTCCACTGCTGAATAAAGGCCTCTTCCTGAGTTTTCCACTTCTCTCTGTCCTGGGCGCTCTGTTTCCACCCATGTCCCACCAGTTCGACAATGTCATCAGTCCATCTCCTCTGTGGTCTCCCTACACCCTACACCCCTTCTATTATGATAGGGTCTCCAATTCAGAATTTTGGGGGTCCATCTATCATCTCTCTGTCTTGCCACATGACCTGCCCATTGCCACTTCAGCCTTCCCACTCTTTCTGCAATGTCGGTGACCTTTGACCGGCGTCTTATTTCCTCGTTTCTTATTCGGTCTCTCAAGGATACGCCTAACATTTGTCTCTCCATTGCTCGTTGAGTACACTTAAGTCTGTGGAGGCTTCTGGCAGTAAGTGACATGGTTCCGAGACCGTATGTTGTCACTGGCAAAACACAAGAATTGTACACTTTGGCTTTTAGGTTATTCGGAATTTCCCTGTTGCCGAATATGTACCTCAACTTTTCAAAAGCAGCCCAACTCAGCCCTATACGTCTTGGCAAAAAATATATAATACGAATAATGTATAATTTATTATAAACCAGAATTGCATTTGATAATTTAAAAAATATACACGAAGAGGAATCTTGGTTCTAAAATAAATACTGATAAAGCAATAGATAATAATAATAGTCACACAAGAGCAGTCGAGTGTTAGCCACACCGTCTCACTAAATTAATACGAACATAAATGAAGTGACAAAATTAGTGTTATTTTTTGTACCATAAAAACAGATAAATTACTGGAACAACAGCGGTCCCAGAAAAAATATTAATATACGCTCCTCGGTAACTTAATTTTGCCTCATCCACTCCATATCTGTCAGCCGTCCTGTCCCGTCCCTCACGACCGGAGAATGAGTAATTTTATTTTTTTGAAATGAACAACTCATATATTTTTGACATTCTGTCTCTTTAACCTTGTTTCAGCCCACTAGAAGACACGTGACAGATACTCGAGAAGTCTTAAGCATTTTACTAAGAGACCAGTAGTATTTTTCTTTACAGGCTCAACTTTTCAATTGTAGTTCAAAATATTTTTTTTTGTTGGTTCAATAATTAATCCGTTTAAAATCTTGACGTTTACTTGGCATTTGCGATTTTCCATTTTTTTGTATTATTAATTTCTTTTTTTTTTAATTTACCTCATTTATAATAGGTTCTTATAAAGAAACTACAAAATCACAGTCATGTTCTTTTATTCGCAAAAATAATAAAGATTACTATTAATAATTTAGATGACCTTATCTTGTACCTACGACCTACATATGAGTATATGTACACATGAGTTTTCATAATCATAAATCATGCAGAATCTTGCATTCTCAAAAATGTTAGATTCATCTTATGTACATTCACAGAAGTAGTTTATGTATTGGTTATGCTCTTATCATACATTCACAAAAGTAATTTATGTATTGGTTATGCTGTTAGCTTACATTCACAAAAGTAGTATTCTGCATCATGAATATCTTCTTTCAAAAATAGGAAACCTGTCAATACTTTTCAAGCTTTAATATAATATAATTTATTTGAGCGGTGATAGGTTGTTGCCTCACATGCGTGAGGTCGAGGGTTCAAATCCAGGCGGGGCACGCACCTCTGGATATTCAAAAAAATCTATGTGCGGATTTATATCACTAGCTATATGTAGCCATGATCCAATTTGTCTGCTTCCCGTTTCTAAGGGTTACGAAGGTCAGATGGCAGTCGCTTCAATGTAATAACCAGACTCGCCAATTCCAGGATCATGGTCCAAGCGTACCCCGATAGAAACGGGACAAAAGCGCTAAGGAGAAAGAAAGAACATAATATAATTTATTCATCTTATTGTGTGCTTCAAAACAACAAAATTATTTTTTTAATTCTTAAACCCACAAAAACTTTAAGGAACCATAGAATTTTTATAAATTTTAACATGTGATTGATAAAATGCAGGTTTATCAACATACAAGTCGACGAAATTTGTTTTATAATTCATTTTTGAAAATATTGAATCATCTAACATTTTAACTAGCATATAAACTAGCTGTTATAAAATGTATGAAAAACATCGTCATAAAAACATGTTCGCGATATTTTGTAAAACAACTTAAACAAGTCCGTTAACATGACAATATTTAACAATTATTTCCAAAACTAACAACATACACATAAAAACATTTTGAAAAGGCAAAATGTGTGGCAGAAACAATTTCAAACTCCAATTAAAAATCTGCATTGTGTGATAGGTAAGTGTACATCTCCCTGTAGGCTAGTGTGTTAGGGGGTAATGGGTGTAGGGGTAGAGGGGGAGTATTGATCGGGCGGGAGCACCCCTCCCCCACCCCCCACACCCGCACCACGAGCACTCTTCACCCCACCTTTCACCCATTGAGAATAGGGATGTTCCGAATGAAGAATTATAACGTTTACATATTCACCAACATAAATATCAATATCAATAGATTTCGGTATATTTGCAAAGGCGAAATATTATATGTATCAGGAAATAAGATACATTGCTCTGGAGCAAAGAGAAAAGTATTAAAATATTTTGCTACAATAACCTCCAATAAAATATTTTCGCTACGAAAAAAACTTTCTAGATTAGGAAAATTAGGAATTACTAAAGTCATCTGCCACCAAAAATATCCTAAATATTAATTTATGTTCCTTTACTATAACATATTTCAATATCTTCTAATAAAATATATTTTTACTCCTCACTAACCCAAATACTACTGCATACAATTCTCTCACACGGGACTCAGATTAATACTGTCGATTCATTAAGAGGAATAAATTCTCTTGGACGAAATGTTTTTTTTAATACCAACTTATTTGCGTTCATTTAGATGAAAAATAAAAATTAACTGATTAATTATCTTTTTTTAAGACTATTTTTTATTGCAGATTATCTTGACTTCTGCATCCCTCTCACCGTAAACGAGCGACAACAAACACTTCGGTCAGCCACCACATCCATAATTGGCAAGTTGACTGAAATAAATAGAGTCAACACTACATCCTTCGGTGATAGTGCTTTTGCTGTGGCTGGACCAGCATCGTGGAATAAACTACCACCTGAACTGAGGCAAATCGACAACTTAGCACTATTCAGGAAACACCTGAAAACTCACTTCTTCCGCGAGTATTACAAAAACCTGTAATAGTTATATTCAAAGCGCCCTTGAGGTGAGGTTATCACAAAAACGGCGCTATAAAAATTATCCCAATTTATTTATTTATTTATCAACTAGTATCATGCTGTGTGCTGTGTGTTGTGTGCTATGTACTGTGTGATATGTACGGCGTGTTCATTTTACTTTATCAATTATAGACCAAAGTACTCATTCGATTCTTTTCAAATTTTACAAATATGTATATCTAATACTTCCTTGGATCCCATTAGAATTTGAGGAATATCTGAATAGTGCTTCTCATTTTTTTCAAACGTCAAATATTTTAAAGTGACCCCAAACTCAGGAAACTTAAAATTTGAAAATTTTATTTTCAAACAATAAAATTTTCAAATTTTATTTTCAAACAATAAAACAATAAAATTTGGTAAAAAGACACATCACTCTCATAAAATGGCATTGAAGAATTATCATATAAGTTTTCATAAACAAATATTTAAATAAAAAAATAATTTAACAAACTAATTTCATGAAAATTCTTAAAAATTTCCATACAAAATTTGAATACTTTATGGAGTGACTTGTTTGTGAGGAGTTTAGTGTTGGCCACAACCCACTCGTTTTGTATTTGTCCCAACGAATTAAACCTGCACTGAGGTAAACATGTATATTTTTTATTCAATTATTGAAATATGTTAAAAATTTAATCACATGACTATAAATTTGCTAGGAAACAAAATTATGTTTTAAAAGTAAAGTTTGACACATACACATTATTTAAAATGGTATTCATTATATCGTAAATCGCAATCGCGATTTTGCGTTTTGAATAATAATTATTAGATTAGTAAAAAAAATGATAAAAAAATATAAAAAAATATGAAAATACATGAATTACTCGAAAACAATGAATATGTCCTTGCGAAAAAAAAAATAATGTACGACCTCATAAATTCCCTTAATTAATTGAGCATTAATGCTTGTGCTATAGGAATCCTAATCGGTCCACAGCTACGGTGATGGATGTCATCACTATTTCATTTTGTACATACTTCATAGATTATTAATACTCGACACACACAAAATCAATTTGAAATTACATAAAATCAATGCATTCATGAATATCATCATGCCATATTGCATTATGATGGGTAAACAGCGACAGGTGTGAATATCCAAATAAAAATAAACACTAAACATGCGTGTATGTATCCTCACACGCCAGGATCACATTGATCATCAAGAATTCTATTCAAAATCAAACGAATTCTATTGAATTTGAATAAGTATATGTATTATCAAAGGATTTGTCTGCTACTCCATTCCATAGGAAAATTATACTGTACATCCCCGAACGTTATATTTGAATTTGGAACATCCCTATTTGAGACTACATAGAAGTACCCAGAGATTTTTCACAGCAGTTACCTACTGTAAGGTTCTGCGCTCTTGTTACTTAGTAACGTATGGAGGCCGAGTGTCATCGGGAATCAGGGTAGCAGCAAATGCGTATTGGGGTAGGTGTGGATGACATTCACACTATATACCTCCTCACTGGCGCGTTTCCCTAATATCTTTACGAGAAATAAAGTGTTACGTTACAACCCTATCGACCAGAAATATTATTTATCTTGAAAAATACACACTTAGAAGATTCAAAAGCTTGATACAAAATATACACATACCCAATTTTTATATTTTTGTTTATAATAATAATTAAAAACCAACGTTTTGAATAAATTGTAAGAATTTTCTATAACACTAGAATTCGCGCATTGTAAAATTCAGTGAAATATTTAATTTTATATATATATTTTTTTTTTTTTTTTATAAAAAAAATGAATATGTCCTTGTTAAACAAGTACATATACATCTTCCTACGTTCCCTAAACTAAGCATAAATGCTTGTCCTATAGGTGAACGAGATCGGTCGAGGCAGGATTCGAACTCGCGACCACTGGATTACTAACCCAGCGCGCTAACCGCTCTGCCATCCACCCATTGAATTCAAAATTGGTATAGTTGGCTCCGGATAGAAGGAGAGGATCGTTTTGGATCCGATAGATGGCGCTGTTATCGAGATATTAAAAAATTATTTTTATTTTTTCAACAATTTTTTTTAGATTTCACCTCCAAAAATATACATAACCACATATTTTGACTTCCTTACCCCCCAGTAAAAGCTTTCAACAGATGGCGGTGTGAACAAAAAAATGGTAAATTACATAAAATGAGGTCTATATAAAACGCGGTCTACATATGTAGAAGGCGGTCTGTAGCAGAACAGCGTATGCCTGGCCCACTAGTCACTTTACAAAATAATCATTTTATCAAAGTACTCAAAATCCATTTATGTAAGATTAGGAAATAAATTTATAAATCCTGTTTATCCATTTATATATTTATATATTTTAATACAAATCATAAATACGTTGAAATTAAAAGTATTTCCTGAAACATTTACGTGTTTCAAATTTAATTTATAAAAATATATAAAAAAACATATTTTACTGAGATAAATAATAATGTCTGTGCACTAAAGCAAGCAGTTAAAAAATAATATATGTATTGAAAACCAATGATAATTTCTTGAATCTAATAAAATATGCATAAAAAGTATTCACATAGAAAATAAAAAAAAACATCACGTTGATTCAATTCGTTGCAATAAAAGGAAAAAAAGGTTAAACTAGGAAAAAGTATAGGAAATTGGAATCAGGTGTTAACAGATAAATATTTTCGCTTTAGTCTTTTTATTTGAATATACAGTGAGTTTGACAACGCAATATCCGGCCATAGACTATTATTCGAGGGTCTTGCGAAACGTACCTACTCTAAATGAAGAGCTGAGAATTTTTGTGTTGTGAAATGAAAAAGTTGATGTAGTACGTTTGGCAGATTATTCGTGGAAAGTTTTAA
Organism: Molanna angustata; assembly: GCA_963576475.1. Lineage (NCBI taxonomy): Eukaryota > Metazoa > Arthropoda > Insecta > Trichoptera > Molannidae > Molanna > Molanna angustata. The sequence continues at coordinate 10,493,485 of OY754970.1, read as the reverse complement.
GTGTAAAAAAAATAATGCACAGGTTAATTTGAATGCTCACCGTAATTTTAAATATACAATCTGTCCTATGCTGAAACGAGTGTTTAGCACAGATATAAAATATTACATTCTAATAAGTCAGGGTTAATACTAAGTAATTTTGAAAATTTAAGAGATAATAATAGCAAAAAAGACATTAAAATAATAGCAAAAAAGATTTTTTTTATTTCTTTATTATTAACAATACAAAGAGGAAGTTACATATTCTGTTACATACTAGAGCTAGATGTTGAGTATATGTGTACATATTTATATTATAAGTGTGTGTATTTATTGATAAGTATATGTAATTGCTATGGTACGATGAACACCTCACTAGGAAGTCCTGTGCCAAGGTGTTCATAGTACATTATGTGTAAAGTTGTTGAATTAAATTATTCATTGAATTGGTATTGAGAAAAAAATGTGAAAGTTAATTATATTTGACTAGGTGTAATTATGTTATTGATTTGATCTGAACCGGTGTTATTTATCCATGGTGTTATGTGTTTTTTGTAGTTTTGTGACGATGTGTTTTGTGATAGTGAGGTTGGTAGGCAGTTATGTAGATTGATGGCATAGTATTTAAAATGTCTTTGTCCATGAGGAGTTTGCAACTTCGGTATATTTATTGTGTTGGTGATAGAGGATCTTGTTGTTCTTGGAGGTTATGTATTGTGTACAGTGGGTAATTTGTGTTTAAAATGATTTAAAAGTGCAGATCTTGCGTATAATTGTCGAAGTGTCATAACTTCCAGAGTCTTGAAAATTACTGTGATAATTAATAATAAAATAAATATCGCAGGGAGCTCAATTTTAATAATTTTTCATAATAATAATATACTGTTACCTCCTCCAGTAACCCACCCCCAACCTTACCATGTATAGCTTGCCTATCCTCCAAACTATATAACACAGTTATATAATTTGTAAGTGAGCTCCAGATGAAGAAGAGGTGCTCTCCGAAACCGGTCGAGATATGACACAATTTTTTTATTCGTCTCTGTTTTTAACCAACCATCACCCATTCTGCTTATGGGGACTAATAACGGCCCCTTGCAAAACTCTGAAAGAACACATAAAGAACATATGAAGAGTCCGGAGAACTCTAAAACCTTGCTGACACTGCACTTTATGTGCCAAAGAGAGCTAATCATGTGGAAACAACTGGCTCAACACTCAGTGATATTGAAGATAATAGTGCATCGAATTTAAGACAGAAAGTCTTGAAATCCCTAAAGTTGCTCTTCGTGGCTACAAGGTCCGCATGTCCAATGGGTCCACAGAAATTCCCTCGGACATCGTCGTAGAGTTCTCGTCAGAAAGTTGACACGGAGAAGTTAGTGCATTCCCATAGGATATGCTCAGAAGTCTGTTCAGGGTTATTACAAAGCTGACATTAGAACGAATCGGATAAGTGAAAACAAAAGAGATAACTTTTGAAACTGCCGTGTCCAGTAAGGAATTGCGTGGTCCAATAATCGGGAACAATCCACGAGGATGAAATTCAAGTCCTCACATCGGGAAGAAATTCGTCTCTATTGAAATTTAAAAATTGTCGAAAAAAAAGTTTAAAACCTATAAAATCATGAATCTCTTGATTACATTTTGTTTTCAAATATATTAAATTCTCATATATTTTAGATTGTTATTTCGAAATGAGATTGAGTTCGAGGGTGACTGAGTATTTTCAAATAAATATATATCATATTAGAATTCCGAAGATAAAAATCTCGTTCAAAGGATATTAAATACCTTAGTTTATAGTGATACTAGGCAATGTTAAAGGCCTCTGTAACATTACAAGACTGATTTCATTTGAAAGGAGCCTAATCGACTTTTGCTGACTAAATACTTTCTCGTTTATATTTTTAATCGATTTCTTTGACGCCATTAAAAGAAGTCGTTTGTCTTTCCAACAAGTGTTGCTCAGTCAATTGATCAAATTTCAATATCCTGAGATGACAAGTCCATTGAATGATTACATCCCCTTTTCGACGTCGTCGGAGGAATTTTATTATCTTGAAGGAACATTTAAAATTCTGTCATTTCAATTTCAACCCCTTATGAAATAATCGAAGGCGATGTTTGTCATTTCATATAAAGAGCTCTTCGCTCACAAAATACGTAGTGGTCTGCCCGTCTTAATAATAATAAGTACAAGGCAAGAGAGTACATCACCTTATTTTAACTTTATTACGAATTTAAAACGTAATATCCCAATATTCAAGGTGATGAAATGGAGTTTTTTTTTATTTTAGGTAAATAATTCTTAATCATGGATATATGTTTATTATACAATTTAAATCGCCTGAAGTGATAACAATATAACTAGGCTAGGCATATTAGAAAAAAAATAGGGTATCAGAAGCAAATTTTGCTATAGTTTTTATTTTCTCACCCTTAATGTTTTTTTGAGTTTCTGAACACGAATTTGTAGTTTTCAGGCAAAAATTTTGCCTAGAACTTTGTTTTTTGGGCACTCTTTGACCAAATTTTGCAGTTTTCGGCCTATATCGCAAAAAGAAAACGTTTTTTCGACAAACCATTCCGGACAAAGTTAAAGTAGACAAAATTCACTATATTTGTCGTGAACAAGTTTTTTTTGTAAGGCTAACCGTTTCGTCGCTAGAGTGCACATAAAAGGGGCCATATTTCCATATCTAGTGAAATTCAACGTTTACGCGGAAATCGCCCTTGCTGTGATACATAACTGTTGTAACAGTTCGTAAACTAAAACTTCAAATTCGTGTTCAGCGACCCAAAAAACATAAAGGGTGAGAAAATAAAAACTATAGCAAAATTTGCGTCTGAAAATCCTAATATTAGGCATATTAGCCTAAACAAATTATAACGTGTCTAGTGTCTGACAGAGTAAGCAGAAAATGTTACATTTTTCTATCTTGACAAGCATCTATATTCATACATCACTTATGTTTCATTCATATTATTGAGCCATCCACTTTTCAATATTTTTTTTTGTTTTAACAGGTAATATATGATACAGGTAATAATGACCAAATATTGCTATGCATAGTAGATGTAAGTAACATACTGGGTGAATATTTTCTATCTACAATATACTATCATTGTGCAGTGTGCGATAGGTGGAGTGTCGATTTTTTGATTCTGGACCTCACAGCCAGAGGATATTAAGTCAATACCTTTGTTAAAAGTAAGTCAAAACCTCACATTCAACAAAAAGTGGACTTAAAACGCTCTGGCTCTGAGGTCCAGAATTATGTTTCGTATATTGTGGGTGGAAATTACACACTTATTTTAATGCCGTAGATTTAAAATTTAACACGAGAGTCTGTTTGGGATTTGAGAAGATATCGATATTATACATAATATGAAGTTAGTTGTACCGTTTTGATATCTTGTATGTCCTAGGTATACGGTTGTACATAAAACACGAAAAATATTGAAAATCACCTGATTTGTGATATAAAATATTTTTCGTGAAGAGAGGTCAAATTTAGAGGTTTCTTTAAAGGCAAGAATAGTTAATAAAGTGTTTTAATAATAAAAACTTAGCCAATATATGTTCATGTTTGGACGAGCAGGCGTGTAGATATCTCGCTGTCCGTGGGTTTGGAGCTCAATTACTCCAAACCCAAAAATTATTATTATGACCAAGTGAACTATATATCGAGATCTGTTATTCCACCTGTTAAATATAGACAGTCATTTACTTGGGACGTATCTTTCTATCTTCACAGGAACACAGGAACAGGTCCGACGTTCAGGTATCTCGCTCACGGGTAGGATTGTCAATCCTGTGACAGAGCAGGATCTGGTCACAAAACAGCACAAACACCAAAAAATACGCGTTAAATATGTGCACTGCAAAATTCAACCCGTGTCGGCCGACGAAACTTAATGTTCAGACGTTTTGCAACCGATAAAAAAACGAATGTCACAAAACCATAGATCTGCCCTCTGTGTATGTTCGGATTTCAAAATATATCACAAATAAATGACCGTCCATTGCACAGATGGCAGATCCAGATTATATAGCTCACTCGCTAATTATATTATAAATAAAATAAAAAACAACATTTATTATTGCTTAACCAATGTTCTCTTTCGATTGAAGTAAAAATCTTCTTCATAGGCTTTGTAGTTTCTTTAGTTACTTACAATAAAAAAATAAAAAATGGTTTCACTAAAACTAATTTTACAACAAAATTATTAAACAAATTCAAATTTCAAAAAACTCATGCAATAAAATAAAGATGTAAATACAAACTGTTCTTTATTTAAAAACGTATGTTTTGAGGGTATCGGGGAAAAAATGAAAATACACCATATAGCCTACTTTAGCGAATCCAATATTTGTATTGTAGAAGTTTATGTGAAAAATAGATCAACAAATTGTCGGTAACATTATACATTTGCAGAGTTTCATTTGTGGTATTTTTTTTATTTTTATGTGTTAAAATCTGTTTATAGTACGCGTGATTAATTTGATACCATCGTTTTCTAAACGACCACACGTATAACAGAATTTCCACCTACTCTGATGAAAAAGATTGGTTGGTGAAGGCTTAATACAACGTGAATTATAATAAATATTTTTTGACGAAAATAGTTCTGCGGACGTCGAAAATGTTTTAATATACCTACTTCAAAGAGTTCCTCAAATATAAAAGAAAATGTGGCAGTGAAAAGTTAGACGATTCATAAGAATGGCCAACAAAGAACGAAGAAAAGTCTTTGACAATATGTGTGCATTAATACCACAAAACGCGTGAACAATCCTTACATTTGAATGTATCTAATAACATGTACCTATCATTTGAAGACCTCTGTAAATAATCTCAGTGGGGACATTCAAATGTAAGTTTGAATATAATTATAAATGCTCCAAGCGTTTACCGTCACTGCAACGAGTTTTAAATGCACTGCTTAATAGATGGCAAAGAAAATCGCAATTTTGGTTCAAAGATAAATTCAATACAAACACACACATAGACTTTGACATTACTAGACTAATAAATATTCTTATTTATGTATGACTAGCTCCGCATATTTGAAAAATAAGATGCAATTTAGTATCAGACCACTTGTCTAAATAAAGGGCCAAAACCACACCTCCCACTTAATTACACACCAACATAAGTCTATAAATTATATACATACGTATAATTTAGTACAAGTCCACTTTTTTAAATAAATCATAACTAACATAACATATGTATGTCTATAATTTATATACATACATATAATTTAGTAAGAGTCCATTTTTCTAAATAAAGGACCAAAACCACACCTCCCACTTTATTACACACCAATATAAGTCTATAAATTATATACATACATATAATTTAGTACAAGTCCACTTTTCTTAATAAGTCATAACTAACATAACATATGTCTATAATTTAAATACATACATATAATTTAGTACGAGTCCATTTTTCTAAATAAAGGACCAAAACCACACCTCCCACTTTATTACACACCAACATAAGCCTATAAATTATATACATACATATAATTTAGTACAAGTCCACTTTTCTAAATACTTAAGTCATAACTAACATAACATATGTCTATAATTTATATACATAGGTACATATAATTTAGTGTGAGTCCATTTTTCTAAATAAAGGACAAAAACCACACCTCCCACTTTATTACACACCAACATAAGTCTATAAATTATATACATACATATAATTTAGTACAAGTCCACTTTTCTAAATTAGTCATAACTAACATAATATATGTCTATAATTTAAATACATACATATAATTTAGTACGAGTCCATTTTTCTAAATTAAGGACCAAAACCACACCATCCACTTTGTTTTATTTTATTGTTTATACACGTTATACTTTATTTAACCTCTATTCGTTCTTATCTTGTCTTAATCTTAAAAATGTATAAATCAGTACTCGATTATAACCATATCCTTATATTGATCTCATTCAATCATAAAAAAATCGTTAAGGTCAAAGTTTAGTATGTAATTGTCATTATTTTTTGTATAAAGTAATCAATAACCTAATTTTGATCTAAAAGATTACGAAAGTCATCTTATCATAATATAAATTCGCGTGTAGCCCTGCTGTACTTACCATTAAAAATCACAAAAAAATTATACGGAGCATTGAAAAATTATTTACATTTAATAAAATATATTTTTGTAGCTTCCGATTTTTCGAACCTATTTTAGAAACTATGTTCCGATGCATTCCGAATTTGAAAGTGGGCGGGTCGTTTTCAGGTGGATGGAAGGGGTAGAATCAACTCAATACGATGTAAAGGGGTGAGGAGGAGGGGAGAAGGAAGGTAGTATTTAAAATGTCCTGATGCGCCTGCCTCTCTCTTTCTCATTTTGCCAGAGTCACGTGGTACACCGAGTAGAGCAAATGCGGCGAAATTTAAATCCGTCCCTTAGTATTGTCACAAGGAGAGAGATGCACACAGCTATAGGATTATTAAGTTAGTGTGAAAGTTTCCAACTAGTGTTTGCCATCCTCCAAAGGTAAGCGAAAATTCACAGAGAAAAGTAGCGTTTATCTCGTTGCAATTCTGGACAACGAATCTTTAATTATTCATCTCATGACAGATAAATATATTAAATAGGTCATTGTTAGACTGTATAAAATTGTGATAAAATAGTAATAAAAATGATAAATTGATTCATTCAATAAAGTACACCTTACCAAACTGAACTGCATGCGTCTGGTTACATGAGAGAAATTGCATATTATAAACAAAAAATAAATAAATAATCTACTTTATTTATTAATCTTCATGTAGGTATAGCAAATGCACAATGACGGGTTTATTGCCATAATGCAATTTCTTCCACCCAACCCGAGCAACTTAAAGGCTCTAAAGTTAAATTGGTACTATAGCAATTGGTTCAAGAAAGGTACGGAAGGATACAGAAGGAATAATCACTATTTGACAAATATCGTTGTGGCGCAACCTCCGATTGCGCCGCGAAGCTGAGTTACGTCGGCAGGCGCCATCTTGCCCTGCGCCGTATCCACAGCGCGACCCCTATATAACGAGTAACACAGAGCTCCCAGGCATTCCGCTTATCCAGATCTCGAGGCTAGGCATCACGCTGCCCGACCGCTCGTCGTCGTTCAAATCGTCCGCGTTCCAAATTTACATTTATAATCATTAAATAATAATTCAACATTTTCTTTACCAAGTAATATTAATAAGCACCAATTGTAAGCACCACTTGATCAATAAAAGAGTAAGTTCAATTTCCTGTTACATCTTTCAATCTGTCAACCATTTCTACCTGAGTAATATTTAATAATAATATTTAATCTATTGTATACGATATCGCAGTTGCTTGGTCGATCAATCTGTGGCTCAGCTGTCGGGACTCTCCGAACAGACGGCCTCCAGGTTCGAACCAAGCGGGTGAGATATCGTTTGGGTTGTATGTAGCTAAAGGCGGACAAACAGGTAATACCTACACGTCCAACTGACCGACCTTACCAGCTCAATTACAGGCGTGTATATCAGCTCCGGCTGGTATGCAATCGCTTCTAACCAAGTGACCACTCTGGCACTTTAGCAAGCTCTACATACTACAAATACCTTTAACCCCAAATCGTTTTTTTTAGTTTGATTTTAAATATTTGTATAGATTGAGATGACGTACTAAGGCCATTTAATAGTCTAGCTGATTGTACTTCAAAATAAGAGCTGAAAACTCTGTGTTTATATGTGCACTTTTTTATTAATTAGTATTAGAATACGCGGTATTGCCCCCTTCCCCGATAAAGGATATAAATACGGTAGAGACGCGATTCACGGCGTCTTATCGCTTCCGCGCGCTATACAGATAGTTAGGTAGGTAGGTACATAACAGTTTAGGTACGAGTTCGGCCAAGAGCTCTGCAACGAATACACCAAGTATAAAGAAACATACATATGTGTTTAAATCATATTAACCCCATACCAGGACAAGACATTAGTGATATCTCCAGAATTTTTAATGTTGCTCACCTCCTTGCTAGTATAAAAAAAAATAACGTGTATCCGTTAACTTTGCACTTGCAAGTGGCGAGTTTCTTGTTAAAGCCGCGTTGACACAGTCAGAGTGCGCTCGGATCGAGCCCACTCGGATACCTACTCGGACGCCACCCGTATTATGTCAACCGGTAATACGAGCCCGCTCGCCGCGGAAGACGGCGTCCAATCCGTGTAACAATTAGCTCGGATAGGAGTAGTGAAACAAAATGGCAGACAACGACAAACATATGTCATCTCGTGGGAAAAAACAGTGGTCTGAGCGCGATACCGCTAAATTTTTAGAATTAAACGAAGCGGAAGAACTTCTATGGAACATTTAATTAAAAAAAAATTAAAAATAAAGACGCAAGGAACGCGGCATTGACATTTATATTTAACGAAGGAAATTTTCAGTTGCGCCCTGCTCTGTACGCCTTAAAATCTATTGATGGGTCCAAATTTTCCTTTTGAGTTGCTTGTTTTTTTCCTTGTAGTGGTTTTCTAACTCTTTAATTAATGTGTCTGCAACAACTCCGACACGTTGCAGCAACAGATCTGTCTGTGCCATATTTATGACCTTAAAAACGAGTAAAAAAGCTTGTGTGTTAAATGAAAACGAACACCTTACAGAAACAGAGCTGTCGCAAATATGATTTAGAATCCGAGTAAAAAAGTTTGTGGGTAAACCGCTATCCGTGTACACTCGGATGAAGCTTACTCATACGAGTCCACTCGGTCCGATCATACTCTGACTGTGTCAACGCGGCATAAGTGGCAATTTCTTCTTTCTGAGACCAGTGTTTCCATTCCAGACAAACGAGTTCAGAGAGTATTGTTTACCATTTTTTGCAGAATGTTTTGTGAAGGACTGAAATATTTTAGATAACTATGTCTGATATCTTCAGCATATCCTTCGTGTTTTTAAGAAAACATGTTTTTCTTTTCTTTGAACTAAAGCAGCATGATGAAATCACCGCATTGAACTTGGTATATCCTAAGAAATATGAGAAATACCAACTCAAATTGAAATAATTACATTAATAAGAATAAGAAATGAAAACACAGAATCTCATTGAAAACAAAGCATAACCGAGATGACCTCAATAGATGATATGAATGAAGAATTTACATAGTTACAATTAATTACATACATATGCATCACACAATCTAAGCAAGTCTGTATCATAGGAAACTCATAAATCACATTATACTATCACACAAAGTCAACAACAGTCGTGGAGTCCAGGAATAGAAGATTTATCATCGGTCAATTTGATAGGTAGCTTCAAAATTAACACATATTTTGGCCAAACGACACACGTAGCACATCATCCGAGACTAACTGATGCTACAAAGACTATACGATAGTGATTTTTCGTTTAATTTAACATCTTTATTTTCAAATCTGTTACTTTAAAGTTTTTATTTTGTATAAGACAGTTCACCCAGCACCTTAAAGGTATTCGCCAAAGCTAACAAAAGAATGTAAAAATAATAATAGATACAATAATAAAATTAAGCGAATTAGCTGCTTTGTTTTAAGTCATCAATACAATACTTATTTTCTTAACGTGTCCGGACATACAAATTAGGCCTTTCCACTCCGATACGTTGCAGCAGCAATTTCCACGTCATTTGCCACAACCAAGTCTTCCTCGTTACGTTCCTGTACCATGTTTCGGCAGACAAGAAGATGCTTATCATCTTTGAACTCCCAGTAATCGCAAGATAAATCTCTTCGTCCTATACCCCACCTGTATAAGTTCTTTTAACATGTTGTGACACCTACACGTAGTCTATTCAGTCTCTTTCGTGTGCGGTAGGGCAGATGGTGTCCCAGTCCCGACAGCTTGTTTCGACCTCCACTGTACTGTTCAATCCATTGTTCTTGCCCTTTCTGACGGCACCTGAAGAGAGGATGTCGTGGTCAGGAAACTTTTCTCGATTTTAATCTCGCCATCGTAGGCATGTGAACGAATAGAGGATGTCTTGTGTCTGTTTCTTGTTTCTTTCTTTCCGCTGCCTTTCTTCTGACATTTGGAGGGGCAATACCTATTATCGGGTATATCATCCAGATATTATTATACGCCCGGTAAAGAGAAATAAAAAATTATAGAGCTATGTACCTACATATATCTCGTTAGATTTTTACCTATTACAATAGTTTATAAATTAATTATGATACATGTTGGCTCGAAAATACCAAAGAATCTGTCATCATTAATTATTTCTATGAAAAGGAACCACCTCAAGACATATTATTTTCTTACACAAAACACAAAATATTATTTAATTAATCCTATAATAACAAGATTTTATTGGTTATCGCTGGTATTCATTACATATTTATTTAAATCTTTCTGTACATATAATTAGTACCTACACTGGCGGGCTTATTGCCTTATGGCTATTTGTGTTACCCAAAAAAATATTTTACTAGGTTTTAAGATTTTTTTATTGCTGATTGTCTTTTTCCTCGTATTATCATTATTGTTTTCAAGATTCTTTAAGTAAATTTGTAAATATTATATGTATTCAATTATATAAATATTATTTCCTCTTACTGTCCATATATTTCAAAATAGAATCAAGAATAACAAAATAGTTATGTTGAGTATGCTATAAACTGAAATTGAAGTGATGCTATATTTCAATATGCTCAGAAGCCACCCACTCTAAAGTAACGTAGTATATCAAACTAACCTGCTAAGATTTATATTTATGTTACACAGAAGATTTCATACATCTTCTTTAGATGTTTCACGGAATAAACTTCAAATAAAATATTTGATATATTACCATACGAATAAACCATATTGATCATATATTTACTAACGTATTGTATTGTTATACATATTGCAATTGTACTACCGATAAATGAGAGAAATAAAGATGAGAAATGAAAATAATACATATTAAAAATAATATAAATAATGAATAAATAAATAACTTTGTATTTTTCCACAATATTTTGTATACTAACGACCGAACGTTTTCGCCAAGGTGACTTGGCATTATCAAGGTCCAAACGAAACTAAAACAAAAATAAGCTAATTTCTACTTCACTCAACATTTACAACGTTGTCACATGTGTGGGTGGCGCTACATTAACTCCACAGCGTTGCCAAATATGTGGGTGGAGTTACAGTATTTATACAAAGTTGCCATTATGTGGGTGAGCTTATGTTTGGAGAAGTGGCGATACCTTTGGTATCTGGATGTTTGGTATCTGGATGTTTGGTATCTGGATGTTTGGTATCTGGAAACTTGATGCTCTAGAAATGTTAGAAATTAATAAAAATAAAAGAGGGAACATTGTTAACATCCAGACGGCACGAGTAAAATAAATTCACCAGGCATGAGGTCACTTGGAAGGATATGCAAAAAAACTATGTATCTCAGAATAAGAATGAAGGACATTAGAACTGATTGTAACTAGAAGAAAAATATTGTTATCAGAATCAAATCACAGACACTTATAAAAAATAAATGAACAACGAATGAGAAAGAAAATTTATAGAGCTAAAAAAGGAGGAACGAGATTTAGGGCCGGCAAAGAAAACATTGGCACTACCATGTGAACAATATTCTGAAAGAAGGAAAATGTAAATAACAGACGAAAATGCACGCAAAAAGTAATTTTTTTTTACAAAATGTTGAATCTTTACATAGTGTTTTGAATTAGGTATATTAAAACTAAATTTCGTTTCATGATAAGTGAAAATTCCTAATTTACATTCCAACTCTCCTTATCTAGCACTAACGCCTCGACATTTGAATATACCGTGTAACGTAAACACTATTAGCTACATTGCTTCGGATAAAGCCATGAGAGAAAACCTTATATCTAACTCTAGACTATAATACAAGCAAGTAAGAAATTCGTGAGGTTTTGGAGACAACGATGTTGTCTTAACCAATACAACGCCAAAACTGCAACATCAAGCTAAATAGTATATATTATTATCGCAGCAAAACGAACCCAAACGTGAATTTAATGCAGTCTTCTTAAGCGACACACTACTTGGGCAAGAGTGTCAGGATACCTATACGAGTATTTCCATACAATATATAAAGTTCCTTTTTGGATATTTATTTGACACGATGTGGATATCCACAGTATTTTTAGACAATAGTATAATGTCCTAAATAGATTAAAGTAAACGCCAGACAAAAGTTGTCAATCGTATTGCCAAACTTAAATGTCAATAAATTGGCAGATTGTGTAGCCGGATAGGTAATCGACAGATGGACACCTAGAGTTCTGCAATACAGACCGTGGAACGTCAAAAGGGGTAAGGCTGACCTCAGAAAAGATTGGCCGATGTTTATATTCCCGTATTGATGGATACGAAAATCCAGAAGAAGATATGAATGGAAAAAAACTAAAAGAGATCTAACAGTACAGAGATGATTGAAAGGAAAATAAAAGGATGCAGAGTAAAAGGTGATCACTGAAGAGCGAAGTGAAGTTCTTTTAAAAATACTTCTAAATTGACATAAATGGAAAAAAAAAATTATTTATTAACATACAATAATCACGCTATCCCTCTATTTGAGGTGTTCAGTAACAACTGACTCTCTTTGTTCGATATCTGACTCTTAAGCGGAACGTCCAGTATTAAAACCTGTATTCCCGGTGGATACACAGGTTTTAATTGTGGTTTCAGTAAAGATCTGTGAGACGATAAATTTCATAAGTCTCCATAATATAGCAACTTGTTATTGGGTGCATATTAAATTGTTATTTGACATAGTACCAACTTGCCAGAGAAGCAATATAAATAAATAATTAAAATTCATGAATACTTTTTGTATTCAGTGTATTTTAAAAAACGATATGTTAATTTCTAAAATATGAATACTTAAAAAAAGTATATTCGGCTCTAGTTTCACAATTAATAGTGTCTAATAATTGAAATAAGCACTATTAATATGAGGAATATTTTGCACACATGTATGATAATAATAAAAAATTTCTTGCAGCCTGTGCAAGTGGCGAATTTATTGCCATATGACCATTTCTTCCAATTAACCGATGTTTCAAACCCTGAGAAACAATATTTTTATTAAAAAACTTTTTAATATCTTAATAGAGACGAAGTTGGGATACTATAGAAGAACCAAGAACTCAAGGCACCTACAGGCTTACGACCTGTCATCGGCTGGCTTACGTGATCACTTTATGCGCTTGCGCTACGTTCACCAATTAACTTCTTATTGAGTTCCCTTATCAATGTAATTTTTTTGAAAGTTCTATATATTTGAATAATGTGAAACAATTCATTTGAAAATAATGAAAATTTTTTTTGTGTTGCCATCTATTGAGAAATTGGTTTAATTGTAAACAGTGAAAGCAACAGTCCTTATAAAGAGATAACGGTGTCTCGAACAGATGTCACCCCTGAACTGCGCGTGAAATATTATTTCATTTATAGGCAATTAAAAAATATTCAATCCACATAAATGGTGCACGATATTGTGGAATTTGCGTAGGGGTCAAGCATATTACCTTCCTACATAAATTAGATGATTTTAAATTGTTCCTGATGTTTCCTAATACATACTATTTATCTAATATACCATATCAAGTTTGTAATTTTCGTCCTTCTTGTTTCGCCCTGAATATAAAGTAACACTTAATCCGTGTTTATATTCTATGCACGACAAACCATGTATGTGTGAATATACATACATACTATGTAATATCTGCGTCTATGTATTATTGTTATTATAGATGGCGAAGCAAATATATGTGTATGTATACTAGAGAGTACAAAGACAGTTCACACACGCAGTCTAATCAAATCACTTATTCCTAAAGTGACAATATGGGCATATAAATCATCAAATTTATCGCTTTAACTGTGAAGAATTTAGTTTGATAAGTCTTACTTGGCCGAAAGATATTAGATTTTAGTATATAATATTAAAATTTCTCCCGAGTTTCTAATGAAAACTGGAGTCCCACCGGGTACGGTACTGGGTACTTGATTATTTATACTATACACAACTCACCCGTATTATTGCAGCTAAAATAATAATAATAATACACACTACCTTGCACCCTGCGCAAGTGGCGAGTTTATTGCCAAATGGTAATGTCTTCCAATATACCAGTATTTCCAGCCCAGAGAAGCAATATTTGCGAGAGAAATGAATTTAAATAAATTTCTCCTCTGCTGGAAATCGAACCTAGAATGCCCGCACAGAAGCCAAACGGTTTACTAACTGTACCACGGCGGTCGGCAATCGTATCGGTATGACCAAAATTCTATAGGATTAAATGCATAAAAAAGAAATTTTGTTATCAACGAAGGAGGTTGTCCAACGAATCAAAGGAGGAAGGCATTTGCTCAGGACATTGTCCGAAAGGCGAGCAAGATGGATCGGCCATGTAATACGACAAGAGGGCCTCTTGCACGCGATAATGGAAGGTATTACCATGAAGACGCCCACGCCGAGAGTGTCTGGAGGACCTGCTGGTAGATGTGCGCTGCTCATCATGTGTTGATTTCAAAAAAGCCGCACAAGACAGGGAAGAATGGAAGAATAGAATTGAAGAAATTGCTGCAAACCAGTCCCAGAATTGAAACCAGAGAAGAGAAGAAGAAGGATTTAGTATCATAATTATTGAACAGATAATAAAAATTATTTAATTAATAATAATATGCATTTCGGCTGCTGTATCGTCGCAGCAAATTATTGCAGATAACTTATTCATTACTATTTCGGAACACAAATTACCCGTCTTAAATCCATTTTTTGGAAAAATATTTGATCTGCAACAATAAATAGACATCTTACAATAATAAATAAACTAAGTAAACACAAATCCACAATAGAAAGTTATATAAATCTCTTATTTAAGATGTTTTGAGAAAAATATTGACGAATAAATACATTAATATGATTCTAATTACTAAAATACTTTACTATTTCTTCATCATTGGCACGAATAAGTTGTACTTCAATAGGAGATAAACCAGACTGCGTCAAAAGTTTTGTGCTTACCTGCAATGAAAGAAAATACATACATTAACAACATCATTAATTTTAAATGACATCTTCAACTTATGACCAAGTAATTTACGATCAAAGAAATATATAACAATTTCTAAAAATTAACAACAACGATAAGAGGGTAAACAAGAATGGTCTTCGATAAGGCAAAACTTTAGTCTCTGTGTATAAATAAAACAGTTAAAAAAATAAATATAAGTTTTTGTTTCATGTCTAAAACATTACAAAATAAAAGTTTATGTTACATAAGTAATAAACCATTTACTGAGTTCCCGTAATTATATTTGAGTGTATAGATTCAGTGTTTTGCTTCACACGTCATGCTCGTCAGTCTTTCAAAGGGGTTCATATTTTTTTTTACTGACGAGTTTAACATTTCTAAACTATGAATTTTCCATCGTACAAACACTGCCATAAAGATCTCTTTGTTACGCCTCTCACGGTTTTGCTCAAGACGTTATGAAGGACCATCCCTTACAGGTTATCGCGAAAATATAATTGAAGCAGTCGTATGCTTTATTTCCCGCATATTGTACATAAAACCTCCTCCCAAAACCCACTCGCATTATATACAGTAAATGGACTCAATTGTCCTGAATAAATTTCATTATTGTCCGGGCTTACCGTGCGTCCGGGATTTCTTCCGGTGCCATAAAATGCCCATCAGCTCAATCTGCCTACCACTATAATAATACAGCATCAACAACTTCATACAACAGACCCTAATCAACTTCATGTAATTCCGATCTTCCAACTCTTGGAGAAATGTTTTGTAACCTTGAAATTTTTCATATTTTGCAAATTTGTATATCTAATACTCGCTTAGACCTCATAAGATTTTGAAGAATATCTTAATAGTGCTTCTCAATTTTTTTTGTCAAATATTTTAATGTGACCCCAAGCTCAGGACACTGAAAATTTTATATTTTTATTTTCAAATTGGTAAAAAGGCTCATCACATTCGTAAAATACCATTGAAGAATTACCAAGTTTACATAATAAAATAATTAAATCAAAAATAATTTAACATAACTCATTTCATTAAAATACTTTAAATTTTCCATACAAAATTTTATTACTTTCTAGAGGTATTCAGCGTTGGCCACAATCCACTCGTTTTTACATACATTTGTATTTTATTCTTTACCAAAGATTACATCTGTATAATACATTACATATCAAATAATTACATATCATGGATTTATAAAATTCATTGCAATTGTCACAACTTCAAAGTAAAATATTCTGGCTCGTACAATGAAAGTAAAAATTTACATTTTACACCAGTTGTTCTCATTCATTTTTTAAAGTTCATTGTTTAATATTATATACATATAAACTACATATGTAAATATAAACATATAAAACCATCGAAAATGATAGAATTTAATGGTTTCTATGACTTTTTGCATATTATTTACCTGTACCCTTTATTCCGTGTGAAAGTTACGTATAACGAGCTGTCATTCATAACTATAATCTGTGAAATGAACGAATGTGTGTACGCGTCGCTTTGTATCTTTACTTAGAACACCACCTCGATATGCCGCATTAAACTTTGCGAAAAAATTCACAGGTCGAATGTCATACGTACTTCGCTCCAATCAGAATACTGCGTTACTAATGGCGAACGAAAGTTTTCTCGACATAATGAGCGGAAGTTTACGCGGGCTTGCGTCCGCGGAAAACAAAATAACGATATGCTATAAGAAACGCATGTAGCGTTTAAACTCGTGTATATTGCCGCGATAATAGAACCGGAATAGGTCCGCTGCTAGTACATGGAACTTATTTCGTACATAGTGCGGTCTTCTATTATTTCCCGCCTTTTTCTATGCGCTCCTGACATTTGAACTGTATAATACACAGCGTATTTCGCATTATTCAATTAATAGAAACACTTTTCTTAGTCTAAGCTCTCCTCATACTCGAATTATTTTGTAATCGATGAGCCACCAGCAGCACATCTAGCACGCTAATAATAACACATCTTATAATTATATTTTATTCTACCTCTTGGTACTGTATATGCATCTGATACTTTAATAGTTGATTTTAGTAGCATTACGCGGCTAAATCCGAACTAATATTCATTTCATAGAGTTCATTTCATTAAAATTCATAGAGTTTTTTTAGGATTCATTCATTCATTCATAAAAAAAAATAAAAAAAAATCTACATACAAATTAATTTATAAACTAAATGAATTTTAGTTCGGATTCAACATCATAATTCTGTTTGTATGTTTGTTTAGCCGCGTAATGCTACTACTTTTTTAGGATTAATCATTTATTTTAAACTCCACCATCAAGTATGACAATTGCTAAGTATGTAAACGTTATTTAATAATGCTTTAATGTACATATGTCTTATTTTTCAAAATTAATCTTTGTTAAATTTTGCAGAATTTGCATGATCAAAGTTTACTTTTTTTATGTTTTATCCTTAAAAAATAATACAATTTATGTGGCTTAGTCGTAATTTGCGTTTTAAATATTTTTATGATTATGTTACATAGCCCCTTGTAATTAGTTCGAAAATAAATTAAAAAAAAACTTGTGTTTTAAAATCAAAATAAAACTAATATTTATTATACTCTTTCAAACATGAGATATATTAACCAAATAAATAAAATTTAAATTAATTGTGTACATTTTTTTAATTTTATGTTTTTGTATACCTATATTTTTTTTGTTTCTCGATAGTTGTTGTCGGTCTTTGTCGCATAGTCATTTGTTGCAATACTAAAAATTATAATTTATAGTACGTATCTTGAAACTAATATATTGAAAAATATAAATTATTTCAAAAATGTTATCAAATGTTTATTCACACTCAACTTATACCTTACCTCAAATGGTAAAGGTGTTGATAACATTTTTTCTGCGACGAATTTCCATTCAATGTATAAAGCATCTCACTCACGCGACTCGCTATTACTATCAAAACCTAACCAAAATTAAGGGGACTGAGACTAACTTACACATCATACTATTATGTCGTCGTATTTTATTGCATCCCGTAGGTATAATTCTCCCTTGATTCATCTGTCGCCAGACGCTAGTTCGAATTTCAGAACCTAAACCTTATTTTATTTTTTTTTAATTTTATTTATTCATTTTTCACACCTTTATAAAAAACGAATATTATGAATATTACTGCTGCCCAACTAGGTAACCCTGTTCTAGGGCTATATTTGCTATAGGTATGAACTCTAACAGATTTTGATTTATGAATCGAATGACACCATTTATTTCAAAATGTAGCAATCATATAATTATTTTTGACTACTGGACAAGATATCGGCAAAAAATGGGCATTTTTTCAACTCGCTAAGGATTATTAATTTTTTTTTACTTTCGAGTGTCAAGGGCCGGTATTACAGTCTCAGTTTAAGAGGTAAACTCAAGTTTTACAAAAATATAGCGTATAACAGTGTCCGTTTAGGCCTAATCTTCCCTCAAATACGTCACTAAAACGACAAATATTTAACTCAACGTTTCTGGCGGATTAATTACTTAACGGTGAGTCAACTGTCATTTGCTAGGCAACGCGTGTAGTTTCAGTGTTCTATCCGGTTCTATCACTAGAGGCGTTAGGCAACGAGTGTATGTTGTTTCAGTGTTCGTTCAGTATCAGTAGAGGCGTTAGTTGTATCGACGGTGGGGCCACACAACAAAACAAACTGACAGCCATATTGAAACGAACATGGGCATTTAAAAGCATTATTTTGGTGAAAAAAATTAAATTTACATACATACATACATACATACCATCACGCCGTATCACTACTTGGGGTAGGCAGAAAGGACCGAACGCCAGACATCTCTATCTTGACATACGTGTTTTGCCTCATTAACATCCATGCATCGCGTCATACATGCTCTCCTATTATTCTGACTTCGTATATTACCATCTTTCAAAATCTCATTTAAATGATCATGCCAACTCTTTCTCGGGCGGCCACGACCTCTCATTCCACTCTTTTCAGCCTTGTATACTTTCTTTGTCAGTGTTTGTTTAAATTTACCATGTTGGATAATAAAACAATATTATTTCAATTGGTAGCGTCCCGTTCCCGCATGAAAGTAGAATAAATGCAGTTGAAATGAGATCGTTAAGAAGGATTTGTAATAGAACGATGTATGACCGGGTAAGAAATGAGGACATAAGGAAAGAATGTAAGATTAAGAAAGATGTCATTACTAGAATGAAAGTGAACACATTGAGATGGTTTGGTCACATGGGGAGAATGAATGAGGAGCGCCTGACGAAGAAAATATACAGAGCGGAAAGGAATGGAATGAGAGGTCGGGGACGCCCAAGAAAGGGATGGCACGACCATGTGAACGAAATTTTGAAAGACGGAAATGTTAGAAGTGTGAGCAATAGACGAACATGTATGAGACGATGCATGAATGTGGACGAGGCGAGAGATGCATGCCAGGATAGAAAGATGTGGCGTTCGGTTCTCTCTGCCTACCCTTCGAGGGACATGGCGTGATGGTATGTATGTATGTAGCGTCCCGTTTTGTAGTTCGTATTATTTGAGGTTATTTAAAATTTGACAGATAATAACCACAGAAAAAGTAAAATATGTCTATAATTAAAAATTTAGTAACTGACATGTCATATTGCACCGTAATACGGAAATGGAATAATCTCCCCTTAACATTAATCTTGCAATTTATTCGCAGTGTCTCAGGGTCTGAAACAGGGTGATGGCCTGGCTCCCACTCTCTTCAATATCGTGCTTGAGCATGTGATAAGAAAAACTCTAGTGGACACCAATTCCAATATTTGCTACAAAAGTAGTCAAATTGTCGGCTATGTGGATGATATTAACATTAAAGGAAGATCAATGACAGCTATTGAAGAAGTCTTCGACCCCTTAGAGACAGCAGCATGTGAAGTAGGATTGAATATCAACAAAGAAAACACAAAAGTAATGACACAAAGCAGAAACCCGGCGCATCGACCGAGAGGCAGTGTGCAATATAAGGATAACAACTCGTTTGAAGTAGTGGATCAATTCACTTACCTGGGCTCTAGTCTTACCGAAAATAATGAAGATCCAGCTGAAATAAGAAAAAGAATTACGGCAGCCAATAAAACATATTTTTCATTACTCCCTGTTTTTAAATCTCGCAGTGTCCATCGTAAAACAAAAGTCACACTCTACAAGACCATAGTCAGAACATTGTTGGCATATGGATGCGAGACATTAACCATGACGGCGAAGATGTCTAAAACGCTGGACACCTTTGAAAGAAAGGTACTGCGTAGAATATGCGGCCCCGTGAAGGATGGCGATGAATGGCGCATTAGACGCAACGATGAGTTGTACAACATATACCAGACCCCAAGTATCTCAACGCACATGAAATTACTTAGGCTGAGATGGGCTGGACATGTACAACGAATGCCAACCTCACGGGTGCCGAAACGAATCATGACTGGACACCCAGGTGGGAGAAGAAGGGTAGGAAAACCAAGGCTGCGGTGGGAAGATGAGGTCAGAAAGGATGCGGCTCAGCTTCTCCAAGAGAGGAGCTGGAAAGTAGCAGCAGAGGACAGGATTGGATGAAGGCGAAAGTTAACGGAGGCCAAGGCTCGATTTGGGCTGTAGCGCCATCGAAGAAAAAAACATTAATCTTGAGTTTAACAAACTCAATAAGTTGAGGGCCGACTGTAATACCGGGCCATAGTATGTTAAAAATAACTGTTTCAAAGTAGGTATGTGTGTCGCACAATGGCAATGTCGAAAACACAGTACGAATATGACACAAGAGTATGGAAGTATGTACCTACCCTCAACAGAAAGCAGACAACACAAGTCCTAATTTCTAGCGGTGATCGTTCGCGTCAACGAACCCTGTCAAAGACACGCCAGGATACAATAGATGATGATATTGCGAAACAAGAAAAAAAGAAGCACAAACGTCTACTAATATATATGACCTTTTTTAATTTCGTATTGTCGAGTCCGCAATCCGCCTCATCTACAGGACAATGAGCAATGAAATAATATTCTGTGTTACAAATAATTTGTCTATGTATTCACGATCTGCAGAATTATAAAAAGTTCATTTGACTCTAAAAATTGACAAACTGTGTGCTGTATTAGAAAATTTAACATTTTAAAATAGTGTTTTAAATACCCTCTTTTGTCAGAGGTGCTTCCTCATTTTTTTTATTTCATTTTATTAAATCCTTCTGGAGACTTGCTACCTATATGCCAGTTGCGTGTAACACATGAAATCCAACTGTCGATAGCGATAGTATGTATAGTTGAAGAATAAGTACCAAACTATAAACCCATAAATCCAAATTATTAAATGTTTTAAAATATTTTTATACATAATGTTTTGTATGTTTGTCAAGGTAGGATAGTATGGAGATCAGTCCTTTTTTCCTACCCAGAATATGAAAACAGCATGGTGGAATGTATGTATGTTTGGAGATTAAGTATCAAACTATTAAGTCTTCTTAGATATTGTGTATAGGCGACTGCCATACAAATTGTATGAAGCGATCTCATCTCTAAATTCAATTTTTAAAAAAATTGTTAAAAAAAATTTAGATGTACTACTACAATGCTAATATTTTATATAGAAAATTAAATTATCTAGTTGGGGTGATTTGGCTTTTTTCGATATTATTAAAAACATTGAAAATATAGGCAGTTAATCACATAAATTTATCATAAAAAAATGTTTTTCTTAATAAAAAGTGAGAAATTCTGGAACTTTTTTGAAAAAACAAATTGAAGATTTTGTATTTGTCTATATTTATACCAATTTTCAGCGTTTTAGCTTTTATGGTTTCTGAGATATATGGAAAAATAAAGTAAAAATTCAAAAGTTGATAACCCCTGACTGAATCGAAAATTCAAAATTCTGAGTATAAAAATTTATAGGCCTATATATATTCTATATATTCTGAAATTTTGGACTCTGTGAATTGAGCGGGTCAAAAGTTATAATTAAAAAAAATCAAGAAGAAACGAAATCAAAACCCTGATTACCCATATCATGGATATAATTATCATACATACATACATACATATATACCATCACGCCATGTCCCTTGCGGGGTAGGCAGAGAGAACCGATAACCTATAATTATCATATGGAGTTATATAACATTTATAGATATTATAGAACTCCATATTATAATAATTATATCCATGATATGGGTAA
This sequence comes from Molanna angustata, assembly GCA_963576475.1. Taxonomy (NCBI): domain Eukaryota; kingdom Metazoa; phylum Arthropoda; class Insecta; order Trichoptera; family Molannidae; genus Molanna; species Molanna angustata. The sequence continues at coordinate 10,471,245 of OY754970.1, read as the reverse complement.
TCGTGAAGGTTTTGATTTCGCCGATTAGACCAGACATGCCCCCCTGATATTTTTCAAAATCTAATGAAGTCTAAGCGAGTATTAGATAGGTACACAAAGTTTCAAAATTGGAATAGAATCGAATGAGTATTTCAGTCTATAATCGATAAAGTAGAATAAACACGCCGTACATATGACATTTTACACAACACACACACCCACACACACACATACATTGTGATGAAACTTTCAGAATGCAATCTCAGCATGATACTAGTTGATAATCTGCAGTAAAAGAAATAACTTTAAAATTGCACATTTATAACTCCCCACTATATCCCCTTAGGGTAGTGAGGAGTAAAAAGTAAAAGTAATATGCATTGTCTAAATTAATACATATTCAGTATAAGCTCACATTTTGTCTCACATTATTGTTTTGAGTGAAAACATTTATGAAAAACATTAAAAAATATTCTCATTATTCTCAATATGAGTTAAAAAGATTTTTTTTAATTTACCTTTCAAGAAGGAGACAGAGTAAAGAAATATGTTTTCCCATCGGCAGTAGATGTTTCCAATTATTGAGTTTGGTATTATTTCCAAGTAATATAATATCATATTTCAATTCAAATTCAAATCAATAATTTGAGCTTAACTAAATATTGATTCATTTTCTTTTTGATATTTCATTATTTATATTCCATTTATTATTTGGTCAATTCCGTAATATAACTACTTAATGATATTATTTTTTCATGTATCATGAAGTGAATGACAAAGCAATATTATAGTTTACAGTAAATATTTCATGTAAATATTTCATAAATATTTCATAAATATTTCACCAACCTCTAATTTCATATTTTATGAAATCTCAATAGTCCGTTCATCGTCTATACAGAGATATCGGGAGATACTAAACGTCGCTATGTGGGTACACATTATGTATATAATACATATATTTTATTTGCTAGCTCATGGGTCAAAAGCTAGCGATAAATATGTATTGAATAATTGTGCGAAACGTCAATCTTTTCCCGCGTCAAGAAACTTTTTTTTTTTAAATTAAGAAGAACTCTCATCTATAGACATGTTTGAAAGAAAATCATTTTTGTAGCAATGAGTTTCTAAGCAGAAAGGTAGTTTTTAATTTTTTTGAAGGACATAGAAATTAATTAATGGTAGGCCCAAAACGTACACGAAGAATAAATAAGTTCATTTGAAATGTATTTTTTAGATAAATCCATTTCTTTAAAACAAATTCAAGTTAAATGTTGACAATACAAAATTACAATGTAATAGTCTTTCTTAAGTAAATGAGTGTCCCGTAAGAGCCGGGTAATCGAAAATACAACAGGCAACAATAACATCTCACATAGTTCAGCAATGAGGTTCACCACCCATTCTGAATATAGTGCCTTTTTAGGTGAGACGAGACTGGTGTGTGGGTATAGACAGATATGTTGTGCTCCCTTTCATATGGCAATGCACACCCGCACATCTTTCGCTGGTTACCCCACATTGTGGGATATGCCGTGATGGTATGAATGAATGTATGAAAAGTAAATGATCTTTTACAATAATTCATAATTGTGTTTAAAAATCCAATCGAAAAAGAGGTAAAGTATTCGCCGAACCATTTAAAATATTTCGGCCTGCAGGGGGGCAGTTTGCGCATACACATCAAACAATTAAGAGTCCCCGTACATATTGTGTATTCTGACATATAAATTACTGTATGAAACGACGTCTTCACTAAATTCAATACTTACAAAAATTATTTTTATAGAAAATTCATTCATGTAGTTTGAGTGTTTCGGCGTTTTCCGATATTTAAAAATGGCAATATAGGCGATTTAACAAATTAATCTATATTATAAATTTGAATGTTTGTATGTATGTGTTGAATGCGCTCCTAAACCGTTCATCCGATTGCAATGAAACTTTGGTGAATTGTCGAGAGCATACCAGGGATGGTTTCTGGATCAAAAAACTTTTTCTTCTTCTTCTTCTTCTTCATCCACCTTCATTTTACCTATGAAGGTGGATTATCCTGGGAACCGTTCATCCGATTGCATTGAAACTTTGATGAATTGTCGAGCGTATGCCCGGGATGGTTTCTGGATTTAAAAAAATTCTTCTTCTTCTTCTTCATCGGGTATTAGGTCATTGTACCTATGAAGTGGACTATCCTGGGAACCGTTCATCCGATTGCAATGAAACTTTGGGAAATTGTCGAGCGTATGCTCGGGATGGTTTCTGAATTAAAAAAATTCTTCTTCTTCGGGTATTAGGTCATTTTACCTATGAAGGTAAAATGACCTAATACTCTGGAAGAAGAAGCTTCAACTGTCCTTCCATCTCTTCGCATGTCTTCCAGGACATTTTTTGGATTTAAACTTTTTTCTTCTTCTTCTTCTTCATTGTGTATTTGGTCATTTTACCTATGAAGGTGGAGTATTGTGGAAGAATAAGATGCAACTGTCCTTCCATCTCTTCGCAGGTTTTCCAGGACGGTTTCTGGATTCAAACTTTTTTCTTCTTCTTCTTCTTTATCGTGTATTTGTTCATTTTACCTATGAAGTTGGAGAATCCTGGAAAAAGAAGGTCCAACTGTCCTTTCATCTCTTCGTAGGTCTTCCCAGTATTGTATCGGGAATTAATCTTTTTCTTAACCTACTGAAGGGACGGGAGGTAATGAAGGGAAGGGAAGTACTGGTGGGTCTGACGGGACGGGTGGTACTGAAGGGTCTGAAGGGACGGGAGGCACTGAAGGGACGGGAGGCACTGAAGGGACGGGAGGCACTGAAGGGACGGGAGGCACTGAAGGGACGGGAGGCACTGAAGGGACGGGAGGCACTGAAGGGACGGGAGGCACTGAAGGGACGGGAGGCACTGAAGGGACGGGAGGCACTGAAGGGACGGGAGGCACTGAAGGGACGGGAGGCACTGAAGGGACGGGAGGCACTGAAGGGACGGGAGGCACTGAAGGGACGGGAGGCACTGAAGGGACGGGAGGCACTGAAGGGACGGGAGGCACTGAAGGGACGGGAGGCACTGAAGGGACGGGAGGCACTGAAGGGACGGGAGGCACTGAAGGGACGGGAGGCACTGAAGGGACGGGAGGCACTGAAGGGACGGGAGGCACTGAAGGGACGGGAGGCACTGAAGGGGACGGGAGGCACTGAAGGGACGGGAGGCACTGAAGGGACGGGAGACACTGAAGGGACGGGAGGCACTGAAGGGACGGGAGGCACTGAAGGGACGGGAGGCACTGAAGGGTCTGAAGCGACGGGTGGTTATGGACTATTTTTAATTATACAGGCAATACGAAGTTTGCCGGGGGTTCACTAGTTTGTCATAAAAAAAAGTTTTTCATAATAAAAAAAGTGTGAGAATTATTCATAAAATACATTTTTCTTAAAAAAAAACAAATTGACAGATTGGTTTTTGATACATTAATACAAATTTTCAGCGATCTAGCTTTTATGGTTTATGATATATGTGGAAAAACAAAATAAAAATTCAAATATCTATACACCAATAAAACTATATCATTGTTGTCAGTAATATCTTGGAAATAGCCTATTACTATTCATTGTGAATTACATAATGAAATGACGCCATGATGTCCAGGTTGAACTTTTAGTGTATTATGTTGCAAGACTATTAAATTAATGCATGGCAATATATTTGGTATGTGTGTATAATGTTATATTGATGCAGATCCCTAACATAGTCTCATGGTAATAGCCGTGTCACGGTCAAATGTAATGGAGTTTCCTACTTGTTTGTTGGGAAGAGGTACAAATAATGGATAGCGATGGGAGAAAACAGTTTTGGTCTATTGTTAATAGTATCTTATTTTACTGAGCAGAAACTATACGGCGTTATATATCTTGTCTGGAGTGTACTGCTATATAGCTGTGAAACATGGATCATCAGCCAACGCGAAACGGGACGTCTGTCTGCGTTTGAGATGTGGTGCTACAGACGCATGGCTAAAGTTTACTGGTCAGAACACATCAGCAATGACGAGGTACTAAACAGGGTTGGAGAGACAAGGCAACTTATGAAAAGAATTGCCCAACAGAGAACAACTTGGATAGGCCACAACATCCGGCACCCAGGCCTGCTTTTTACCATTGTCGAAGGAATGACTGATGGGAGCAACTGTAGAGGTCGCCCCAGAAACAACTTTATAGACCAGAGACAATCGGTGACGTGCGCTATAGCAGTTACAAAGAGATGAAGAGACTGGCGGACGATAGAGATAAGTAGAAAGATCGAGTGTTTGGTGCAGACCAATCCTAGGATTGTGACCAAGAAGAAGAAGAGATTGAAGGAGATATCGTAATCAAGATGAAAATAAATGCCCTTTGGTGGTTTGGCCACATAGAAGGAATGAGTGATGACCGTCTGACAAAAAAGTATATAAGGCTGATAAAAGAGAACGAAAAGTAGATGTCAGCCTAGGAAAATTTGGCTCGATCACAAAAATGGAATTTTGAAAAAGGGAGACGTTAGAATTAAGAATAACAGAAGAACATGTATGAGAAGATGCATAGACGTGAGCGAAGCGAAAAATTTATGTCAAGAGAGTGGAATCTGGCGTTCGGTTCTCTCTGCCTATCCTAATAGGGAAAGGTCATGATGATATGGTATGGCAGTAAATATCCAACTCGTGTACGAGAATTTCAAAATGCTTTTATATGTAAAAAGTTAACGGTTCAGTACTTAAATAAATTCATTACTATACTTCAAATAAAGCTTTTTATTTGCCCTTTATACTGATGTTTGTATAGTAAAAATGATATTGATTTTTGCCGTGAACATCACTAAAAGAGGTGTGTAGGATGTAGGTATGTACTTATAACTTAGACCACTGAAAAGATGGGCAGATGACTTAATGCCAATCGCGGGGAAATATTGGATTCAGAAAGCGAAAGATAAGGACATGTGGAGAAATCTGGAATAGGTCCATATCCCCGCAGTTGAGAAATGCCTGAGAAGAAGAAGAAGAAGCCTTGAACCTCAAATATTCTAGGCAAAGCCACTCCGGATATACATCTGACGACGCCCCTCGGGATATACCTTTGCGAATATTTTTTTTGGGTTTTCATTTTTGTTTTGTATGAACGTGATTATAATCACTAAAATAACTGTCTATCGCTCTTCGAAAAGCAATATTTGTTCGTTCAGTGTGGAAAACCACAATTTTTATTAATGATTTCATGAGCATATAAAATATGGTAACCTTTTTTTGTGAATGTGAAGTAAGAGCATTGCCAGGTTCAAAAGTACTTTAGTGCCATTTTTACATGTAAGAGAACACTAATTAAGATTAATTTTTTAAGTGTCAAGTATCTCATTTTTGATCTTGGTCATACAGTTCCTCATCACAACAACTAAATAGATACATCGTTATTAACCTCACCAGTCGATATGGTACATTGTATGTATGTATTATAAACTTCATCAAAATTACCATACGACCAACCCTTTATTGTCCAAATTCATGGTTCAGCACTTCGTGGCTTATAACCCGCGGAATTCCTTCGAAACTTAATAATAATACATCATGAGATCTTGCAGAAACCATATTCAAATTATGAGTTTTACTCCTCACTACCCCAAGGGGATATATTGGAGAGTTTTTAAAACGAGTTTTTAAGACTTTTTTATAGAAAATTATCGACCAGTATCAAGCTGAGCTTTGTTTTAAGGTTTTTTGTTTGAGTTGTCAAGTTTTTTCAAAATTATTGATTCTTTATCAATGTAAAAAAATATTTATGTTCTTTAATATTTACCAGTGCGGAAATAAGGGCAAGACTTGCTGCGGCACATAGATGCTATTATGGACTGCTGAAGCACTTAAACTCTTCTTGGACCGGTCATGACATATGCATCAGAATGCTGGACATTGACCAAGAAGGACGAAAATGCATTGTTGGTGTTCGAAAGGAAAATACTTCGCAAAATATTTGGCCCTACCTGTGAAGGAGAATCTTTGAGGATCCGGTTTAACCATGAGCTAGAAATAATGTATGGCGAATCAAACGTTGTCAAATACATCAAAATACGTCTACGTTGGCTCGGGCACGGTCCCAAAGAAAATATTGGACACCTATCCTGATGGAAAAGAAGCAGAGGGAGACCTAGGATGAGATGGCTGGACGACATCGAGGGAGATATAAGAGCGATCGGACAGACAAATTGGAGGAGACTTGCTGTCGACAGGGCGGAATGGAGGCAGTTTCTTTAGGAAGGCCAAGGCTGTTTTAGTTAGTTTATGTGATGTGAAATGTAACTTTCTTCAAAACACGACAAATTTTCTTTTTGACGTTAGATCATACACAGATAAGTATTTAACCTGTAGGATATTAGAATATTGTGTATTTCAAATAAATAAATAAACATAAAAAGGTTCCACAAAAATGTATTTAGGGGTTCAATAACAAAAAACAAAAACTGTACCTACCTACCCTAACTTGTGGAGGGTAAAGACCACAACCAGTCGTTTTTAATTTTTTTTTTTCATAAATATTTAATTATACAAAGCATTATAATAATGAAATTCACTAAATTTTCAAATAATTATTAACAAGCCCTACTTCCTCTCCCTTTAAATGTTTAACCGCGTATTCACATGAAACATAAGATTATTATATTCAATACACATTGTGTGTATGTACGTATATAAAGTAAGTTTATATGAGGGTCATTATGTCGCCCCAGGAACTAACTAACGACAGTAGGTACTAAATATCACGAATACTGCCTTCCATATTGTGCACGATCTTATAATCTTCGTGTAATTCTGTGTGATTTTATCAAAACGTTTGTTCAAAATTGAAATGATACTATTAACTGAACTTAATTACGGTCCTAGACTAAATTTTTAGCAAAGTTAACGCGTCTATAGACGTCCGTGCCAATTTCTTGAAAACACCACATCGACCAGAAATCTATTGTTCAATATTTATTTATTTATTCAATCTATGCTCTGCAAATAAATATGCGAATAGACAGGCGATCTCTTCCGAACATTGAATAAATTTCATAACAAATATGTTTGCTTATTCTATCAATCACACAGAGAAGAGTTCGCCGTTTATTAGATTTAATCAATTGTGTTTAACTTCTTACAACATGCTCACCATCACGGCATGATCCCACAATGTGAAATAACCAGCGACAGTTATGCAAGCACGATATATACCTACGTATATCTCCAAACACCAGCGTGGCGTTGTCACACTTAGTAAAGGCACTCCATTCAGAATAGGTGGTGAACTTCATTTCTGAAGTATGTATGTATATTTTACTTAGATATAAAAAATAAGTACAGTTATATTTAGTCTAAACAAAAAAAATATAAACAATGTTGGAAAAAAAAACAAATATACGTAGTATGTCTTTATCTGATTCGTCTAAATTTATCCGTCTGAATTTTAGTATATGAGAGATATCAAAAAGTTGACTGCATTTATACAGGAATCGTTACGTCACACCGCGCGGATAAAATCCTTTTATCCACGGTTGCCCGTTGATTTAGACGTTTTCGTATTCTGAAAAGAATCAGAATATGACATATTATGACCTAAAAAAAAACAACAACCAAAAAACTATTCCAATATCAGATTTTTTCAATACCTAGGCGACGAAAGGCTGTGTGAGATGCAATTTTGCCTGTTGTTTTTTTCGATTATCCAGCACTTACAGTACACCTTAAAGCAATGATAGGAATAGAAGTACTATTCTAATCCAGTGTCTTAACAACATAACTATTGATAAATTGGAAATTTGTTTGAACCCACCACTACTAACTATTCCGCATTCGTTTCATTCTAAATTTGAATGGTTTATTTCCCGACCGTTGGGGTGAAAAGTTTCCAAAAATGCCTGAAAAATACGCAAAACAGACAATGGTTGGTCCTGCATTTAACAAAGAAATAACGTATTCAAAAATAGTCTCAAGAGTGGCTTGGGATGGAATTTATAATAGCTTGGGGATGAGACCAAAACTCCACGTATATTAGAAGACCGACATTAAGTCACATTGTACTTTGTGATTTCACTTTATACAGGTAAAGATGTTTCTTGTACCTGTACCAAATTTAAATGTTACACCCAAAACAAAATAATACTTAAATATATTCCAACTTTTATTGTTAACAATTCATTTGATAAAAGCATGAATGAGTTATTTGAAAATTAACAAGAAATGTTTTTCTTTATTGTTTATCCGATTCGTCCTCGTGTCATCTTTGTGATAATCCTGATCAGACTTCTGAGCATATCCTAAGGGAATGCACTAATTTCCCCGTGCCAACATTCCGACGAGAACTCTACAACAATGTCCGAGGGAATATCTTTGGACCTCACTCTTATCTTCACTTTTTGTGATTTGTGAGCCTGGTGTTTCCTTATAATTAGCTCTCTTTGGTACTTTAGGGTTATAAGAATCTTCTTGTATCTTTTCATAGCTTGCAAGGGGCCGTTATTAGTCCCCATAAACAAAAATAGTGGTGGTGGAGGGAAACCAGAAGTTGTACCTAACTTTTCTTTATATTTAAAAAAAAACTTTTATAAGTTTATCGCGAAGAAATTCGACGAATACAAATAATCAAACATATGAACTTAGAGTCGTATTACAAGAGTTATTTGAGAAAAATGTAAGAAAAGGGTAAGGTCCCGTACTGCGAGAATACTGCTTACGGCACCTCAACTTTTTCTTACATTATTCTTAAATAACTCCCGTAATAAGACCCTTTATACATTGTTTAACAAATGTTTTAATCATATCTTACAACTGTTTATTTTCAAGCAATATATTCATCGGATATTTACGGATATTATCGGGTATATTCGGGTATTTGTTATTATCGGGTGTATTCGGGTATTTAGCAATATATTCATTGGGTATTTATTTGTTTATATAGGTACTTACAATTATACTCATAAAAAACCGTTAACAAATAGTATTTTGATACAACGTTTTTACAAAAAACACTATTTAACTTGTTAATTACTATTTAACCTTTATTAAAACCAATATTTTAAACAATCTACATTATATACAGTTAATGTGGGGTTATTCCAACACTTATCCTTTATTGTTTGTTTACTTTCGATATAAAGAATTTTACTGCCGGCCACTCTCTTTGTTTCAGATACCTGCACACATTTGGTCTTCACTACATGCACTACATACACAACCTCTGGATACTCAATAATATTTATATTTTCTAATAATTCGTTTCTATATTGTATAATGTAAAATCAGATTTTCTTTCTACTTCAACATTACTAAACTTTGTATACATCACACATATTTACTATACTGTTTTGTTTGCCAGTTTACTTCATCAGTTCTTTCTGGCAATACTAATCGAATTGATAGAACTTGACAAAAAAAAAAAAAAGGTTGTGTACCAATATTTCAGTCATACCTATTTAAACTCTGTTCACTTTCATTTTCGCGCACTCTGACGATGATCTTCAGATCGATACCGGTCAGTGCCAGTGTTAAAATTAAATAGTGAAACTAAAACTAATTAGTGTTTTCATTTATACCTAGTAAAAACACTATTATTCCCATCACTTTGTTTGGCCGTTATTCATTAATTTTAGATTTATCGAAAAAATTATAATAAAAATGCAAAAATCGGTAATAATTTATACTTGTAGAATCTTAAAAGGCTTTTTAATCCTTAGTAATCAGAAATCAGTACAGTTGAAATGTAGTAGGTGCCTATAGAAACCTCCTCAGAGCCTAATGTTTTATATATGGATGGATCATTGACTAAGGAATATATAGGATGGATGAATTTATTATTCATAGATGAAAACTTCATCGATGCGTTTGTAGCATTTTATTTTATTAATATTTTATTTATATTTTATTATATTCATGTCTTTCACAGTGATACACTTTTATTTCTATTAATATTTTTTATACATACATATATACCTACTTAATAATGTAGAAAGCAGTTTCGGTATTGTGTTTTAATCACCTTCAAACTAGGCAAAGCCTGTGTCATGACAGCTATTTCATACCTAAACATGAATATTAAATTCTTCGCTTGATTCATAAAGTTCATTTTAAAAAGTAAATTTAATATTAATAATCACATATACATAATACATGTGTAAATTTAATGTCTTCAGGAAATACCTTAATAAAATATACATTCCAAAAACACAGAATTATTAGTAAATATAATTTCTACAGGTAAATACCTTAAGACTATGTATAGTTGAAGAATAAGAATCAAACCAAATCCAAATTATTGAAAATTTTAACACATGTTGGTATGTATGTCAAGGTAGGACAGTATGGAGGTCATTTCTCTTTTCCTACCCGGAATATTTCTGTGTGTATGTTTGGAGATTAAGTATCAAACTATTAAGTCTTCTTACATTTTGTGTATAGGCGACTGCCATACAAATTGTATGAAGCGATGCCGTCACTAAATTCAATTTTTACAAAAATTGTTAAAAAAAATTGAGATGTGCTTATACAATGTTAATATTTTTTATAGAAAATTAAATTATCTAGTTGGGGTGTTTCGGCTTTTTTCGATATTTTTCAAATATTTGAAAATATAGGCAGTTAAACACACTAATTTATCATAAAAAATTGTTTTTCTAAATAAAAAATGTTTGAGAAATTCTGGAATTTTTTTGAAAAATTCAATTTGAGATTTTGTATTTGTCTATGAATATACCAATTTTCAGCATTCTAGCTTTAATGGTTTATTCTATAATACTGATATTTATAATAGAAAATTAAATTATCTAATTGGGGTGTTTCGGCTTTTTTCGATATTTTTAAAATATTTGGAATTATAGGCAGTTAAACTCATAAATTTATCGTGAAAAAAATATTTTTCGTAATAAAAAATGTTTGAGAAACCCTGGTATTTTTTCGAAAAAACTTATTTGAGATTTTGTATTTGTCTATGATTATACCAATTTTCAGCGTTCTAGCTTTAATGGTTTCTGAGATATATGGAAAAATAAACCGAACATTCAAAAGTTGATAACCCCTGACTAAACAAAAATTCACAATTCTGAGTACATAAGTTTTGTAGGCCTATAACTGTTTATATATTCTGAAAATTTGGGCTCTGTAAATTGAGCGGATCAAAAGTTATGAGGGGGGGGGGGGACAGACACACACAGACACACAAAACTCACATAAAATGTTCTACTCCGAATTCTGAGTAAATCCATGTATGTGAACATATATGCTGCGAAGCCTCAAGTTGGTGTTTTTAGCATGCAAAAAGTCCACTACGCCATACAAAATATTCCTACGTACACGCATCTTGGATTAATACTGCCAATTCATTCAGAGAATTGAATTCTCATGAACGAATCGACAGTTGGATAATATATATCCCAAAAACACAGAATTATTTCAGTTTTCAATCTCAATATGGCCTTCCTCACTCGCTAACTTACAGAAACTCATGTCAGTAAAAAAAATTATCTCTAGTATAATATGTTATGATTGCCGATCTTTTCAATTAATTTATAATTTACGCATTGGTCACAACAAATTATGCTTCGTTAAATATATTATACAGGTAAAATAATACGCAGCTTTTACAATAATTCATTTACAACTTCCTCTCGTGTCACATTCAAAAACAAAAAAAAATACACCGACCATGTGTCACATTGTTTGGGGCGTAATTAGTGTCAGAGATTTTGTCACGATGGTCTGCACAAAAATAAAAAATTAATAAAACCCCTGGACACTAACGATGCAGTATGTTTCTGTGAACACTTTTGTTGTCCCACGAAGCTAGGATAATGTTTTGTAGACATTAATACGTTTTTTCATAGCTTTTTCGCCGAATACCCGACATACTTTCATTTTAACGGAACGACAACTAGAATATAACACCCATATGGACGTACCTATGTCGCTGAAAGATATGTAAATGGTATGTAGCACATTGACGTCCCTAGCATATTTGAGAGCAAACTGGTTTACTGACAACCATTGCATTGACATGCATACTTTTTACGTATTTTTTCCTATGTCCCGCGTTTTTTTATCCATTCATTTATATACTATCGTTGGAGAGACAAGGCAAATTATGAAAAGAATTGCCCAACAGAGAACAACTTGGATAGGCCACAACATCCGGCACCCAAGCCTGCTTTTTACCATCGTCGAAGGAATGATTGATGGGGGTAACTGTAGTGGTCGCCTCAGAATTAACTATATACTCGTAGACCAGATAATCGGTGACGTGCGCTGCAGCAGCTACAAAGAGATGAAGAGACTGGCGGACGATAGAGTTAAGTGGAAAGATCGAGTGTTTGGTGCAGACCAATCTTAGGATTGTGACCCAGAAGAAGAGACTATCGTTGTGTTCTATGAATGTGTAATACTTTGTAATTCATTAGATTATGTCAAGATATTCAAGTTTAATAAAAAAAGAGGTAGAAATCTGCATAACATAATTTCACAATTTGGATTTATTGCAATTGCAGGAGGCTGATGTATAAGGTTACACGCATGTATCGTTTTTACTTTTATAATCACCCGAAAATCTGTTGCTGTTTAACCGCACATTGTGGGATAATGCCGTGATGATACGTATGGATGTAAAATTAGAAGTAAATTTATTACATTCTATTTATTTATTTATAAAATCTTTCATTCCTTCTTTCATAGAGAACAATTTATATAATATATTGTTTTAGTTTTGACACAACAAATCTACAGATAAAAATTGAAAATATTTTATTTGAGTGGATAAATAGCACTGTAAAATAGACCAACAAGGCTGCATAAACGTAATGGAATTTCTCATTTTTTTCTAATATAGGTATGTCAACTTTCAAAATGATTCAATAAGATAAAAAAAAAGCGAAATTCACAAAATAACTGAATATATAAAATATCTCAATATTGGTCTTTTTTAAATACAATAAGTAGAATTCATTTCTACTGGAAAATCAAATTTAAACGCTACGAGGTATTAACGAAAATTTCTCTGGAATTATTCATTCAAATTTCTCCGCAGACTCTCCTCGTCCCCCATACCCTTCCAGGGGAAGACATAATCGTCGAAAAAATCTCCTAGAGAAAATAAATTAAATGAATTTTCCCCGTCTTGATTGGTGATCCTTAAAAAATATACGAGAAATCCCGGAAGCGAGCCGCGTCCTGTGAGAAACGATGTACCTACATTTCAATTGATAATATTATTATAATGTGTATGTATGTAGTAGCCATCAAATAAAATTTATTGATCACAGTTTTTCTTATTCATTTGTAAAAGGTATTAAATGGTTAAAAAAATTAAGAATCTACATATAATATCATTTATTGCATCAATATTTTAAAATATTCCGTTTAAAAAAATACTTGCTCATTTTATATCCCATTTGTTTTCTCCGTTCATAAAAGGGGGCAAGTCAGGGGGGCAATTCTGGTCCGACCGGCGAAATCAAAACCCTAGTGATTACCCATATCATGGATATAATTTTTATATGGAGTTCTATGACATCTAAAGATATTGTAGAACTCCATATAATAATTATATCCATGATATGGGTAATCACTAGGGTTTTGATTTCGCCGGTCGGACCAGACTTGCCCCCCCTGGTTTTCAGAATGACTAATATTAGAAGGTGTAGTGGAGTAGTCCTATGCTTCGTAAAATATGCATAGAATCTCTAAAGGAGAGTATTTTTTAATTTGATTTAATTCAATTTTTAGACTGGCATGTGTCGTGATTCTTTTTTATAAGGTAATGTATACTCTCACACCTGTCGCTGGTTACCGTGATGATATTAATGAATGATTTATATAAAATAGCGCGTGAACCACCAGACTGATTATATTCAAGAATTTCGTATAAAACTGGATACTATTTTGATTTTTTTAAAAGACAAAAATATTTTTTTTTGGTAGGCACACACTAGAATTTTTTTACATACTTGAATATTTTCTGTAACAGTAGGTACTCAAAACTTATTTAAAAAACTTAGTAGGTACATACATCAGCAGTTTTCAACCTGTCGATCGGCACGGCTTCCAAACTGTAGAATTCCATAATAATTATGATAAATATACATACATACATACATACATACCATCACGCCATATCCCTTACGGGGTAAGCAGAGAGAACCGAGCGCCATACTCCTCTATTTTTGCATACATTCCTAGCTTCCTTAACATCCATGCATCATCTCATACATGCTCGTCGATTATTCAAGCTTCTTATATTTCCTTCTTTCAAAATATCATTCACATGGTCATGCCATTCCTTTCTGGGGCGGCCCCTGCTATTCACTCCATCTCTTACACCCATGTATATTTTTTTGGTCAGTCGTTCATCATTCATTCTTTCAATATGTCCAAACCACCTCAAGGAATTCACTTTCATTTTATTTATAATACTCTTCTTCATCTTGCATTCCCTCCTTATGTCCTCATTTTTTATTCTATCATGTATCGTTCTATTACATACTCTTCTTAGTGATCTCATTTCCACAGCATTTATTCTACTTTCATGCGTCTTTTGCCACGTCCATGTTTCACTGGCATACATCAAAGTAGGTACTACAATTGCAATGAATTTATTTGACTTCCGACGACCGTTTCGGCTTACACCAGTTGATTGTGGCCTTGTAAGCCGAAACGGTCGTCGGAAGTCAAATAAATTCATTGTGAAATATACATGTGTTCATATTTATCATAACTATCAGATATTAAGCAAATTGAGATGTTTCCGCGTATTTATGTATGAATGCTTTTTTTATATTCGTTAAATATTTTGTTAAACGGTCTACTAGTTTGTCCTATATAAATTGTGTCACAATCGTCACATTTTATTTTACATACACCCGATTTTTATATACACCACTTGATTTTGGCCTTGTAAGTCGGCGGTCGTCGGAAGTCAAATAAATATGTGTACTAAGTTTATAACATGTACTATGTTTGTAATATGTGTTCATATTTATCAAACTTAGTACAAGTTGTTTTTAACAGAGGGATTTATATTTCAAAAAGCAAATACTTTTACAGCTCCATGTGTCATTAACCTATTTATATCGGCCTTCGTGGCTCAGTTGGTTAGGTATCTGACTGCTGATCCAAAGGTCCCGTGTTCGATTCCCGGTGGAGATACAGTTTTTAGTTGTGTTTTCAGTCTGAATATGTGAGACGATTAATATCGTAAGTCTCCAGCAAGTGGCAACTTGTTATTGGGTGCGTGTTAAATTAATATTCGACATGGTACCTGTTAGGTGCCCAAGAAGCAATAAAATAGTTCAACTTTTAATGTGTTGGGATACCCCCGTTCCACCCACTTTATGCACCTATCCCCTGACCTTAAGTCGTAGTTTATGCCATCTATGTATAATATGTATATTCTTGAGTCTGTACATGAATTATTATTCTGTCTGTCAAAAATGTTTTTAATATACAAATATAGTGCAAATATTAGTCGGTTATTTGACTCATGTGACAAATTACGTATAGTAATTAACATAGTATAGTTAACATAGGTTCAATTTTATGTAACTCTTGAGAACTTTTGAACCATATTTAAGTTTAAGGCCTTTATTGTATTTTTTCCAGTACCTCATTATGTGTCCGGATTTTTCCCATCATTAATAGCATTATATACATACATTTGTTTATTTACCTGTTATAACCTTTGTTTAACTTTGTATAAAATAAATGTGAACTGTGTACTCCACATCAGTTGATTATGGCCTTGTAAGCCGAAACGGTCGTCGGGAGTGAAATAAATCGATTGTAGAATTATATGTGTTTATATTTCTTATTTTCAAATCTAATATTGTTTAATTTTTCAAGTATCATTGAATGGTCGTTTACTTCTACGATTATATAACATTTTATTACATACTAGGGCTTCTAGCCAATTACAAAACTAAAAATCCAATTCTTCTTTCCAATCTCATTATCTCGTGATAGTAAAATGTTTAATTAAATTGGATTTAGAATCATGATAAGTTGAATTAATTTAAATACCTTATCACTCTCACGGCAATGAAATAAAGTTTAAAGAAAAACTCATTAATTTAATTTTGGTGAAAAGTTATCTCCACTTAGGTATAAGAGATTTTTATGAATAAAAACAGATGGTACATTTTGTGATAGCTAAATTCAATTAGTATTTGTTATTATTAAATAATTTACTGCTTTACTATTTTATCACTTTCGCAAAACGATTGATATTATTTATTACTCATGAAAATTCTAAAATCGAGTATTTTTTAAAAGTTGTATATACCCAAACATTGGGTTATTCCCTGTCGGGAGTCAATGATTTTTTTTAATACTAGGCAACCCACCCTTAGAAGAGTAATTTGTTCCAGGGAGTCAGTGATATTTTTGACAAACTTACAGGTTATAACATCTTTATATTCGTTTTAAAGTGATCACGTATACCAGCCGATGTTAGGTCGTAAGCCCTGTAGGTGCCTCGAGTTCCTGGTTCTTGTATAATATTCCAACTTCGTCTCTATTGAGATGTTAAAAAATTGTCAATAATTCCAAAAACTTTTTAGGTCCTTTTTTAAAAAAAAATTACTAAAATGTTATTTTTTAACCAAGGTCGGTAAAAAAATAGTATACAGTTAACCTATTTCAAAATGTTGTATACCTACTACTAATTAAATAAAATAATTCTAAAATAACAACTTTATACTAATAACTATCAATACCTATGATCATTGATCAGTTACTATGGGTTTTCCTTGTGATCAAGTAGATAATTTCGTGGTAGCTTTAAGCTTTTCGTGGTAATATTTTAAATAATGATCTTACATAAATAACAACGTGAAGAATACAGATGGAACAGATGGGTCGGTGGCAGAGCGGTTAGCGCGCTGGGTTACTAATCCAGTGGTCGCGAGTTCGAATCCTGCCTCGACCGATTTCGTTCAACTATAGCACAAGCATTTATTTGCTTATTTTAGGGAACGTAGGAAGATGTCTATGTACTTGTTTAATAAGGACATATTCATTTTTTAATAAAAAAAAAAAAAGTGTGATGTTTTTCAAAATCTTTGATGTTTATTTAATTATTTTTTAATCGAATTTTGTAGAAATATACTTCGTTTGTTATTTAGTATGTTTTGTTATAAACTCATTTTTAATAATTTATTAAAATATACGTCGTTATAAGAAAAATATGTGTCGTAAACTCGAATTTGTCGTTGTTAAATATAGGTCAAAATGAATAAATTAAAGTTTTGTGTGTATTTCTTTATTTTTTTTTTCTTTCTCATGTGATTTTGTTTTGTAATATGATATGTGTCATAGTTTTTAGTAATGCTTAATCGTTTTATGAACAATGTGTTTAAGACTGTTAATAAAATTTAAAAAATGTCAAAAGATAATATTGATTAAAGATGACCAGAATAAATTTTATATGGATTCGTATTATTCGTGTTATCGCTGAGATGATTTTTGTTCCTAGACATGATATTTCATAGGCGAGATGCTAGGCAGAACTTTCTTATATTTTTGCATAGGCAATTATTTTAAGACCAGACTATTCCAAAGTTGAATCCCTCCCGGCGAAAGTTGTCTGGAAGTTTTGAATTAAGGCTATGAAATATTATTTGGGCGGGAGAGGCCCCCTTCTGACCCCCGCAGATTTTCAAAAGTTTCTCCATTTTCCACTGTTTTACCGCGCGTGACCTTTGGATACCTCGTGGTACCTACCCGCAAGTTTTTATTTTATTTCATCCAACGAAATCCGTTTCTCTCAATCGACTTTTCTAATCATTTATATCACCTGAATAATAGAGCCCAAAGTCAATTGCACAGATAAGAGTTTTACATACTTCTTAAGTATGAACTCAAACAAAAAAACTTTTATTTATTCCTAACCATAATCTTATAAAATATTGTAAATTGTAATCTCACGATGAGCCACAGTTAATAGATCGACATAACATCACATTTTTAGCTGATTTGTATTGCTTATCGAGCAACTAACAAGTACTTACGTAATTATTTATTTATTTGATTTTATATTGTCTTTCGGGCAACTAATAGGTACCTACTACATATGTATGTCACGCACCGAATAACAAGTCGTCACATTCTGGAGACTAAAGACGTTAATCGTCTCACAGATCCAGACTGAAAACACAATTAAAAACTGTGTCTCCACTGGGAATCGAACCCGGGACAGCAGTCAGATACCTAACGACCTGAGCCACGAAGGCCGACGATGATATCGAATTTAAAAGCACGCGATGTATATCACCAAATTTTGCAGACATATGATATTTTATCATCTCCAAACAAATCCAGGCTATAATCTTTAAACTATTGACACGGGAGTATTTTTTTTTTTAAATTTATTTATACCTGTTTCATTAGACAGTTCCAATTCAACTACTTGTATAGTTTGTTCTTATTTATAGCACATTTTATAATTCAAAAATACAAAAATAAAATATTTAATTAAAGTTGATAAAAAATAATAATTCACAGTAAAAAAAAATATTTAAAAATATGAATATGATCCGATTTCATTTTTAGAATAAGTAATAATTCGCTTTATTACGATAAAACAATATTAACTGACCGGTCAATTCAACATAACAGACCCGATTTAATAATACATGATAAAATTAAAAAAATAACATAATATATTTGCGACGTGGCTATTCCAAATTCTAGTAATATTATAAAAACTTTTGATGAAAAAATTAGAAAATACACCGCTTTAGGCAACGAGATTAAAAGACTTTGGCATTCTCGTAAAATAATAATATTACCGTTCATTATTTCAGCCACTGGCATTATTCCAAAATCGTTAATCCGTAATTTAGAAATTATAGATTTATCGAAAAATTTAATAATAAAAATGCAAAAAAACGGTAATTATGAATACATGTAGAATCGTTAAAGATTTTTTAAACGTTAATATTCGGGAATCAGTAGGGTTGTTAGGTAGTATAGAGACCTCCTCAGAGCCTAATCCTTTGATATGTTAAGTATCTGGATGGGTGAACTATTCCCAATTGAAAGCTTGATGATGCATTTGTTGCATTTTATTTTGCTCTTTTAAATAAATTACAATTTACGCATTGATCTGCTAATTCTTTTGAGGAAGTGTATAATGGTAAAAATAATAATTGAGTGTTATTATTTGTAGTGCTTAATTGTTATTAATATCATTAGTAAATCGGCCAGCGCCGTAAAAAAATTAACTTTATTTATGTCTTTAAATTGCACAATTTAAAGACATAAATAAAGTTGTTATTATTATTGATTATAATATAACTTATCCACGAAAGCCTTTATTTTTTTTTAAATAATGAATATTTATTGTAACAAGTCCTCATACATTCCCTTAAATAATCATGTAACAAGTCCTCATACATCCTCATACATTCCCTTAAATAATCATGTGACAAGTCCTCATACATCCTCATATATTCCCTTAAATAATCATGTAACAAGTCCTCATACATCCTCATACATTCCCTTAAATAATCATAATCGGTCATGGCAGGATTCGAACTCGCGATCACAGTATTACTAACCCAGCGCGCTAACCGCTCTGTATTGTTAAATGTATTGTTTATGTATTTTCCACATATATTCAACACTTTTGCGGATTTTGCCATATCATAGTAAAATTAATAATAATATATACAACTCTTTATATACATATTTGTCGGTCTTTGTAGTTCAGCTAGTCAAATATTTGGCTCCAAATTCGATTCCCGGTGGAGACACAATTTTTATTGTTGTTTTCAGTCTATATCTGTGAGACAATAAACTTCATAAGTCTCCTGTATGTGGCAGCATGTGATTAATATGTGACAAAGTACCTGTTAGTCACCCGAGAAAATAAAATAAAATAGAATTTAATATAAAATTTATAAATACCAATCCAATATTGAATGATGTATGTCACGTTGGAAAATGTCGTGTCATGATGTTCGTACACGCTAATCTCCGAAACCGCTCAACCGATCTCCATGAAATTTTGAGAATATAATAATAGTTGTAACAATGATACAAAAAATTATTTATTTATTTATTATTTTCAATCTTTCGTCCGTAAAAAAACCTAAACATAAAATATAATTTTGCTACACCCCAAGGATTTTTTATAGGAATTAAGTATCGTTATTCATTTTTTAGTTTCGTTAGATTTCAAAAGATTGCGTTATCAATGAATCCATAGACATCTGTATGACGCATCTGAAAAATAAACCACACTCAAATGTACGATTTTTTTTTTGTAAAATAATAATTATAATGTGGTCTCTATAGAAGGCGGTCTTTTGCAGAACAACGTCAGGCCGGCCCACTAGTTTTCTATATATTCAAAGAAATATGAGAATCTTTTTGGAAATTTTCATATTAACAATACTTTACATGACCATGGTTGTGCATTGAAGCGACATATTTTGGCGCCGCGACGCTCCTGCCACACCGCAACGCCTCACTGTTGCAGCAACATACATACATACATACATATGTACATATATATTAGGCGCCACCTGCCCGAAGCGTCTTTTCTGACTTCCTAAACCGCTAAACGCTCGCTGTTAATATTTTGTTTTCGTGCGGTACGCAAAAAGCACCGTAACCAACATATTTTTTTCAAACATTAAATAATAGAAACTAACATTTTACTCGAAATCGCTTAAAATCTAGGTTTATATTTAATCATGTCGGATGTTCTGCATTTACAAAAAATTGCTTAATATAAAAAATCGTAATAATTCAATATGCAATGTAGCTGATGGTCACAAAAATTAATCAAATATCCGTTAAAAAAACAATGTATAAAAAATGCTTCTACAAAACAGTTTTATAGCCTAGGTAATATGTATATTCCCACTGAAAATAATGTATATAACAATGATTTAAAAACCCGAATACCATTTAAAACCCTATAAAAATTTAACAAGAATCTGGTATATATATATGAGAGTGGAAAAAAATTTGGGGACTAGAGTCAAGAAAATAAAAAGAAGAATTTGTTGCAGAAAATGTATGATAGAATAAAAATGTTCATATTAGGAAGAATATGAGACAAAAATAGTATTATAAGTAAATGCGCTGAGGTATTTTGGTAATATTGACACTACAAAAAATATAATACAAAAAGGCTTACGGATTGAAATGAATGCCAGGGACCCCCTTATAATGGGATGGTACGCGCATGTAAAATAGCACTCGTTTCACTCTGCTTACCCCGTAAAGGACACGTAATGGTAGATATGTACGTCTGCGTATTTCCTGGTTTAGTTATCAATATGTTTTTTTTTTCAGTACAGTCCTGCGTTAAAAGTTAGAAAAGAAATTCTAAAATATTTTTTTCTAAAAAATACTTCAAACTTGGCCTTTTATTCGCACGCATAACGATTGAAAAATAAAAAAAAAGATTGAAAATCTCTCTCTGCGCTGTTTTTTTTTATTTGATATATCAAAACTAAACTGAAATTTTATTTATTTATATCTTTCTGTACATATAATAAGTACACTGGCGGGCTTTGAAAATAAATTTTGTCGCTGCGCACTCCGCGCAGTATATGGAAATATTTGATAATATATGGAAATAAACACAAGAAAACTGTCATTTAATAGTTGCGCGGGCTTCGTTTGATATAATTTGTCGAAATGAACAAAAAAATTCTCGATGCACGGATATTTTTATTTAGCTGTCGAAAAAATTGTATGAGTCATGAAAATTTCTCGTTGCATGGATTTTATTTTATTAGGTCCATGGAATATTGAAAAAAAAGAAATGAGGGAAGTTAAAATTTTTCTTTGCGCCTGCCGTTCACTTTGAATTTCTGAATCTGACTATACTCTTCAACTTGTCACAAATTATTTGTGTTTACTGACTAGATATATATATATATATATATATATATATATATATATATATATATATATATATATATATATATATATATATATATATATATATATATATATATATATATATATATATATATATATATATATATATATATATATATATATATATGTTATCTTTCATAATAAATGTAATATGTGTATTTAATTATTTTTTAAATAACAATTTAATGAGATAAAATGTGGATTGCGATGTTTTCACGCATCAGCAAAACGATGATAACGCGAATGGGCTATTAGCTTTCTCATGTGGCAGGAAATTTCATACATATTATATATTTTACTTATTAACTTGTAAGATGTGAGAGTACAACATCAGTGACAGAAATGAAATTTCAGGTGTTATTTATATTATTAATCGTAATTATTATATTATTACGGAGGTATTTAGATAAATACACCGGCGCTGTGAAGTTTTCCTCCCCCTCCTTGGCTCGACTCAGCTCTATAATATGCTCCGTCGCGTTTTAATCAAAATAAAAGACTTTCATTTCGGAAGTGTACATATTGTCATTATTATTATAAAAAAATGTGAAATCTTGCCGTGAGGATATTATTATGTTGTTAGAGCTCGGAGGATGGGATATTGGATTGAAAGAGCCGCGATTCTACTAAGTCTTGGTCTGTCCATTATAATGTTTCGCCATATCTATTTTTATTTTTTTTATTACATATACCAAAAATTACATTTTATATAAGCAACATTACAAATAAATTGTGTTGGTTTGGACCACCTCACTAGGCCAGGTGGTAGACTAGTTACATAATATTAATTACTAAGTCATTGTAAGCTATTATAATATAGATGATGATTGTGTAGCCCATGGTCCACTTATTGAGTCCTACGTTAGTAGTTTTGTCGTGTATGTCGTGTAAGAGAATTTGCTGACAATAGTTGATCCCTTTGTTATATAACCATGTTTGTATTGTATGTTTAAGTCTTGTATTTTCTATTAAATGTATGTTCTTTGTATATTTTGCAACTAAATTTAGGAACTTTGGAGCCAAGTATTAATAATGTCTTTGTCCGTATGTAATGTTTGTCTTCGGAGTGATTAGTTGATGTATGTGTCTTGTATCGTGAGAATGTTGAGCAGTGATATGGTTTTTCTTATCGTTTTTAAAGTGAATAAGAATTTGTTTAATATAGAGTTGTGCTGTAGTTAGTACGTTAAAGTTTTTAAATAGTTGAGTGGTCGGGAAATGGAAAGGTTTTCAATAAACACTTTAACGAGAGCTTTCTGAGCCTTAAATAGAGGATCTTTATTTTTTAGATGCACCTCCCCACCCGATCATTCCATAGGTATATTTTTAATGTTTCCATTAGTATTATACACAATACTTACACTTGATTATCCTTATAGTCTATTTCCTTCTTTATTGAATATAGGTATGAAAAAGGTAAGTCTAGCACCAGCAGGCCTATTCCAGTTCTTTTATCACGGCAATAAATACAAGTTTATACGCTACATGCGTTTCTTATAGCAGATCGTAATTTTTTTCCGCGGACTCTAGCCCGCGTAAACTTCCGCTCATTGTGTCAAGAAAACTTCCGTTCGACGTTCGTTACGCGTTTTTCTGATTGGAGCGAAATACGTATGATATTCGACAGGTGAATTTATTCGCAAAATTTAATGCAGCATATTGAGGTGGTGTTAAGTTCTGTGTAAAGACACAAAGCGACGCGTACACACATTCGTTCATTTCACAGATTATAGTTATGAATGACAGCTCCTGATGCGTGACATTCACTTTAGGTACACTACTTGGTACGTAAAGATTAACGGAACTTATCGCAAAATATTACACGTGAATGGGAATAAGGGCACTGGAATTGGTTGCGTTTACCAGTGCGCATCCTCTTTCTATAGGTGAAAATTGCAGATTGTAAAACTGTCGATTCGTTCATGAGAATTCAATTCTCTGAATGAATCGACATTATTAAGCCAAGATGCGTGTACGAAGGAAAATTTTGTATGGCGTAGTGGACTTTTTGCATGCTAATAACGCCAACTAGAGGCCTCGCAGCATATATGTTCCCATACATGGATTTACTCAGAATTCGGAGTAGAACATTTTATGTGAGTTTTGTGTGTGTGGGTGTGTGTGTGTGTGTGTGTGTGTGTGTGTGTGTGTGTGTGTGTGTGTGTGTGTGTGTGTGTGTGTGTGTGTGTCCCTTATAACTTTTGATCCGCTCAATTAACTGAGCCCAAATTTTCAGAATATATAAATAATATAAATAGTTATAGGCCTACAAAACTTTTATACTCAGAATTGTGAATTTTTGATTCAGTCAAGGGTTATCAACTTTTGAAATTTTGGTTTATTTTTCCATATATCTCAGAAACCATAAAAGCAAGTAAGCTGAAAATTGGTATGAACATAGACAAATACAAAAACTCAAATCTTTTTTTTTTTAAATTCCAGGGTTTCTCAAACATTTTTTATTAAGAAAAATATTTTTTTTATGATAAATTTATGAGTTTAACTGCCTATATTTCCAAACTTTTGAAGAAGCCGAAACACCCCAACTAGATAATTTAATTTTCTATAAAAAATATTAACATTGTTTTTGTACATCTCAAATTTTTTTTAACAATTTTTATAAAAATTGAATTTAGTGACGACATTGTTTCATACAATTTGTATGGTAGTAGCCTACACACAATATATAAGAAGACTTAATAGTTTGATAGGTACTTAATCTCCAAACATACATACAGAACCGCATCATGCTGTTTTCATATTCCGGGTAGGAAAAGAGGACTGACCTCCATACTGTCCTATCTTGACATACATACCAACATGTGTTAAAATTTTCAATAATTTGGATTTATGGGTTTATAGTTTTATTCTTATTCTTCAACTAAACATACTATCGCTATCGACAGTTGGATCTCATGTGTTACATGCAACTAGTTGTATCATTTGACTCTTTGTAAGTTCTTTTTGTGTCCTTATACCATCCATCTGTTTACAATGAAACTTGGTGATTTGTTCATGGCACACCCAGGAACATATCTGAAAAATATTTTTTTTTTACATACTTCAGTAACAATAAACACTTTTTTTTCAGTCGTACGGATTTTTTAGGTACAAATAACATACAAGTACAAATTATATTGAAATAATATTCAAATCTGCTTTTTTCACCTATAACGAGGATGCGCACTGGTGAATGCAAGCGCTACCAGGTACCAGACCTTTTTCAAACCTATATTCAATAAGAAAGAAAATATCAAACACCATCCATTGAAAAATGATCCATTGAAAACACTAAAAGAAACGAGAACTCCTCAGTCCTACTCGTAAAATAACTCAAATCAAGCGCAAGCTTTCAATCGAATATTTTTATGATCGCATATAGATTTTAATTTTGTCATACAACCATATGGTCGTTTGCCATAGCGTCTAACTGTACCTTTACGTTATAAAAGAAAGCATGATACATGCGTATATACCAAACACCAGTCTCGTTTCACCTTAAATGGCACTACATTCAGAATGGGGTGGTGAACAATATTGCTGACCTTTGTAAGATGAATTGCCCGTTGTATGTATTTTAAATTACCCGGTTGTTACGGGGGACAAGCAAAAACAATAATAGTAGAGAGTGGAACCATTATTCTACGCCGGTGCCTTACATCTAATTATGTTTATAATAAAATCTGTAAAGTATTTGAAATGTATTGTTGTCAGAGCATTTTCAAAATCGTTCATTGTTTTATCCCCACTCTGTACATTTTCTCCGTCTATTATGTTCAGTTTTCCCTGGAGCGATATGTCTACAAGTTTCCTCTATATAATTACTCGAATATAATCGTTCCTCTGGTCTCATTAAGACGTAAAACCCGATGGTATCTCTTTCATCAATAACTAATGCATTTGTGTTTATTTGATATCAAATGCCTGTAGTCGAAACTGTTCGATTCTAAAATATATAATCTTAATATAGTTTAAATACTCGGCGGATATTTTGTGGTTGTTCATATTAACCGACAAAAGCGGTGTTTACCGAATAACATGCGGGGACTGCAATGAACATTATATTGGACAAACCTCACGCAACTTAAAGATAAGAATGAACGAACACCGGAGATGCCTAAATAATAATAATTTCTCAGAATTTGCTAACCACATAATCGAGACTAACCACGCATTCAACAACCACACACTAAAATTACTACACGAAACATCATATAAAGGCTACCGACTGAACAATTACGAAACGCTTGAAATACACAAACATATAAACACCGGCATTAAACTTATAAACAATAACACTTTCCTCAATACATCACCACTCTTGACAGCCTTCCCCATAAAATACAAGATTACTATACAGAATCTAATCCGACCCTGTACCACCCCCGCCCCCCTCGACACCAATTCGTCCACCACCAACCCCCTCTACTCACCTCCCCACACATCTGACACATCCAAAAACTAAACATCAACACTCAGTCTCAACTAGCTGGTCGATGGCAGGACAGCGCTGCCGAAACATGTCGCATAGTGAATCAAAATATAGTGGTTTAGGGCAAAATTCACATGCCAAAACGGTTATATAATCTTACCCCAATCTGTCAATTTTTAATCAATAATGATTTTTTTCAATTAATATTTCCTTGTAACAAGTAGATATACATCCTCATACATTCCCTGAATTATGCATAAATGCTTGTGCAAACAAAATCGGTCGCGGCTAGATTCGAACTCGCGATTACTGGATTACTTATCCAGCGAGCTAACCGCTCTGTCACAACCCTTTTTAAACGTTTAAATAATATGCTCGGTGGTATAATGTCTGATATCATTTTGATATTTAATTTACTATTAAGAGATTTTGATATCCATTTATTATTCACTTTCATATACCGACACAACATATCACACCAGCGACAGGTGTGCAGGTGTCCGTTACCATATAAAGGAAGCACCACGCATGCGTGTAAACCCACATACCAGGCTCGTCTCACCTAAACAACATTTAGAATGGGTGTTGAACCATTTCTGAATCATGTGAGATGCTAAAATACCTCTAGTATTTTCCATTACCCGGCTCTTATGGAAAACCCCAAAACGGTGATAATAAAAGTGGAAGCACTGTTCTAAACCGGTTCCTCATAGCTAAACATAATTCATCATCATCATCAGCCATTATTCGTCCAGTGTTGGACATAGGCCTCCCCTTTCAACCTCCATGCTTCCCTATCCCTCGCCACCCTGTGCCATTGACCTCCTGCCACTCGTTTGATGTCGTCAGACCATCTTGTTTGCGGTCTGCCCGGGTTTCTGCGTCCAGTTCTCGGTCGCCACTCCAGGGTGCGTTTGGTCCATCGATCATCTGCTGTCCTTACTACATGGCCAGCCCAATTCCATTTTAAGGAAGCTACCTTGTATGCAACATCATTAACTTTTGTCCTTTCTTTGATCCATTCGTTACGTTTTCGTAATTAATATGAATTAAATAATTAAATTCATATGCTAGATAAACATATTTTCATCATCATAAGCTGGACAGTGTTTGCTGAATCCTAAATCTCTTATATTCTTGTCCGATTATTGCTATTGTTTCCCAATTCGTTATTTGGATGAACATATTTTCATCATCATAAGCATATTTTTAAAATATATCTTATTTACAATAAAATATTTATTATAAATAAGATATATTTTATATAAGTGGACTAATTGCCTCTAAATAGCTAAGGAACTACCCTTAGATATAAATAAAAAAATTAAATAACTACGGTATTAGATTTAATTAATACCTGCAAAAAACGAATATTTTAAAAAATCTCTATTGAGATGTTAAAAATTGGTCAAAATAATATCATTGACCCCCAACAAAAAAAAATCCAACGTTTGCGTATACACAACTTTTTAAATATATTCGATATTTTGAGTACCACTTGAACAGTCAAATATTTCATTCCTAGCTGTGTATTGTCATTATATTTTCAATAATATGACAATTCTTTTGCGAAATTGTACGCTTTCATGTTTTGAGAGAACATAAAGAAATGAATCCTCCCCCCACTTTTGATCACGAACCAGAATTTACTTTGCAAATCATCACGTAATTTTCCTTTGAAACAAATTTGAATTTATAAATTTACTCACTGACCGGAAAACACCGGTGATTGCTAACAAAAAGCAGTCATACGAAAGGTCAACTTTCTCGGGGGAAAACTCGATGTATTACATATGTCCAGTATACCATTTTTTTCTAAATTTGTTAAACGCGATTTTGAAACATTCTATATCAATTATATAAGTTTTGAAAACTATCGTATTTATTTCATTATAATTTGTTCCCCTCATAAGCTTAAAAAAAGTTGAAAAATTATAAAAATTAAATAGAGTATTTTTTATTGATAACTTTATTGCTAAATGACGATTGAATTAAATGAAGAAACAATTACCATTTGTATATTAAAAATTTATAACTCTTGAAATATATTCCCAACATATTTATATATTCTTTATGCATAATCAAAATTGGTTCAAAGTTAACAGTTTTTTTAATCCATAATATTAAAAAATGATGCAATATTTTAAGATACATAATGCATTTATGTTATTAATGTTGCATTTTTAACCATTATGAATTATAAATGAACTCATGAGAGGCATACTTCTCGATTTTTACTTCCTGGGAAAATTATTTTCTTACACGTAATATTTTGTATCAAGGTTCACATCAAGACAAAAATATGATGATGAAAAAGGGAAAATAATAATGATGTATCCATTTATATTATTCTCAGCACAAGCATTCAAAGCGATTTGGGATAATTATAAAAGAAAAAAGTATACTATTGTTATAATAAATAATAAATAAACGTTTGTAAGACAGTAGTAGAAGGTCGCCGAGGGACTGGAAGGAGACAGATGTCCTGGCTGCGCAACATTAGGGAATGGACCGGTTTCAGGACCGAGGAACAGATATTCCGAGCAGCACAGCCCCCCTAGACAACATGTCTTTAAAGCTAAGCGTTATATCGCTAAGCGATAGAAATGTATGAAATTGGTGGCTGTCACGTGATGTCATAGCCACCAATTCCATACATTTACTATCGCTTAGCGATATAACGCTTAGCTTAAATGGTATGTTGTCTAGGGGGGCAGGACAGAGAGGGATTTGCCAGAGTGATAGCCGACGTTGGGGGTTTCTGACATGGCACCGAAAGAAGAAGACAGTAGTATGTTTTGAAAGTGAATATTTTATTCTAGTTGTTGTTGTATGTTATATTGATATTAAAAAATTCAAAAATAAATATTTATTAGACAGTAGTATGTATTGAAAGTGTACTGTTATAAAAGTTGTTTTATGTTATAATTAATAAATACAAAAATAAATGTCAATTACACAGATGTATCGAAAGCGTACTGTTATTTCAATTGTTTCGGCATGTTATATTTAAATTAATAAATACAAAAATAAACGTTTATAAACGTATGTATTGAAAGTTTACTGTTATTCTAGTTGTTGTACGTTATATTGAAATTAATAAGTACAAAAATAAATTTTTACTAGACAGAAGTATGTATCGAAAGTTTACTGTTAATCTAGTTTTTGTTGAATGTTATATTGAAATTTATAAATGCAAAAATATTTTTTACTAGACAGAAGTATGTATCGAAGGTGAACTGTTGCTGTTATGGTATGTTATATTGAAATTAATAAATACAAAAATTAACCTTTATAAGACATTACATTATACAATCAATAAATACAAAAATAAATGTCAATTAGACAGAAGTATGTATCGAAAGTGTACTGTTATTTTAATTTTTTTGGCAAGTTATATTGAAATTAATGAATGCAAAAATAAACGTTTATAAACATATGTATTGAAAGTGTACTGTTATTCTAGTTGTTGTTGTATGTTATATTGAAATTAATAAATACAAAAATATTTTTATAAGACAGAAGTATGTATCGAAAGTGTACTGTTATTTCAATTGTTATGGCATGTTATTGAAATTAGTAAATACAAAAATAAACGTTTATAAGACAGAAGTATGCATCGAAAGTGTACTGTTATTCTGGTTTTTGTTGTATGTTATATTGAAATTCATAACTAGTTGCATGTAACACATTAGATCCAACTGTCGATGTCGATAGTATGTATAGTTGAAGAATAAGAATCAAACTATAAACCCATAAATCCAAGTTATTGAATATTTTAGGATATTTTGTTTTCTATACAACACATGTTGGTATGTATGTCAAGATAGGACAGTATGGAGGTCAGTCCTTTTTTCCTAAAGTGTACATGTATAAAGCGAATAGCGAACTTCTTTACTGTATCATAAGGCATGTTTGGCGAAACATTAATTTTCTTATAAAATGTTGTAAGTATTAACTAATGAAAGAAAAAAACAGTTATATACCGTTTACATTTAAAAATCGTATCCAAATATAGGTACACAATGTAAATTAGTATTATTATGTCGGTATGAAAAACGATTTACTCGATGTAAAAAATCCTTTTAACCGAAACCAATTACTGATGTTTTAACGTTACAGGTACTGTAATTGATTACAATTTCGAAGTAAGATAAACATTTTGTGTTAAATTAACAATGTCTCGAAACAGAAAGCTGTGTTCGTGTAGTAGAAAATTATTAGAAAATTACACAAATAATGAGAGACTAAATCGTGTGTCAAAAAATACATTCACATTAACGTCGTTCGCTGGATTTCGAATGTGGTATCACGCGAAATGGCGTGCTTGCTCCATTCAGTTTACACAAAGATACAAAAAAGGAAATAAATTTAATTGCATACTTGTACGATTTCGATGTTTACTTACGGAAATCGTATAGTTTTCAATCGTATCGTATAGAAGCAAACACATATAAAACATTCAAAAGTATTTACACTATACCTATGTACACAATATCTTTGAGTTTTACATAAACGTATAAAATCTTTTTACACAAATAACAAATTGGGATACAATAGCAATAATAGGACAATTATAAATGAGATTTAGTTTTACATACATAAATGTATAAAATATGTTTTTCAAAATAACAAATTGGGAAACAATAGCAATAATCGGACATGAGTAGAAGAGGTTTAGTTTTACACAAATGTATAAAATATGTAGGTATATCCAAATAACAAATTGGAAAACAATAGCAAAAATCGGACAAAATAGAAGAGATTTAGTTTTACACAAATGTATTAAATAAGTGTAAGTATCCAAATAACAAATCGGGAAACAATAGCAAAAATCGGATATAATATTTAATATATAATATTTTGGAATATGATGTAATATAATGCGATATGATATAATGTAATATTATGTTATGCAATATAATATGATGAAATATTGTGAATTATAATATAATATAGACCCCCATCACGGGTAGGTTCTCGCCTACCTAACGGGGGACACTTAAATAATGTTAATGTGTTTTGTAACTTAATTGTTAATGAATAAATAAATAAATCTTTATCCATATAACAAGTTGAGAAACAATAGTAATAATCAATCTCAATAATAGAAAAGATTTTCGATTCAGCAAACTGTCCAGCTAATTAATGGTGATGAAAATATGTTCATCTATCATATGCATTTAATTTTTAAATTTACATTACCTACGATTAGCTGTGAGGCACCGGCTTAGAATGGTGCGTCCACTCTTTTCCATTATTGTTTTTGAGTGTCTTGTAAGGGCCGGGTAATCGAAAATACAACAGGCAAAAATAACATCTTACATAGTTCAGCAATGAGGTTCACCACCAATTCTGAATATAGTGCCTTTTTAAAGGAGAGGAGTGTGGATATACGCACATGTGACGTGCTTCATTATAAAATGTATTTCACACCCGTACACCTGTCATTGGTTACCCCACATGTGGGATATGCCATGGAATGAATGAATGAATTTTACTTACGTATTAATGGAAAGATCTATAGAAAGAAATTCTCGTGTTGTTTTGCTATAGATCTCTCGAAGCCTTTTACATGTGTTTCCCTTTTTTCATATCATACCCATATAGGTTTTGACTTATTTTATTTATACACCATAATAATATTTGAATCATTTTATTTATTTATGTAATTAAATACAAACAAATGAATAACTATATAGAAGTTGGTTAATTTCCAAAAAACAATTATATCCAAACAACCCAAGTAACGAGTGCTGTGAATATATTACTTTTGAAATGTATTACTTTTTTTTATTTTTTTTTATTTATTTATTTGACAACAAACAGGTACAACTTCTTAATATATAGTATCTAAATTACATATCCTTAAGTAAAATAATGTAGTGCCCCAATTACATGTTGCCTTATAATATACTTAATAACAAGGAAGGAATGTGAAGGGGGAGGAAAGGAAAGAAGAGGATATTAATTTATAAACATTCTTTAAACTATGAATATAAAAATAAAAAGGAAAAAACAGAACTTGTAAGAATATACATACATATATTGCATATATACACACACATGTATGTACACACCTATATACTTATACATGCATGATACATACACACATACATACACACACACACATTTACATGTTTATACTTTTAATAAATGTAACTTTTAAAATATGCTACTTTTCAAAACAACAAAAAACATTCAAAACAGATGAAAAAATACGACATTCAACGAACAAACTGATGAAAGCAATGAAAAAAGGAGAGAATTAAATGATGCATAAGAAATGTCATTCTATCATCGCAGTAATAAGATGTACACAAGTATATATATACTAAAAAACCTATTTAGGTAAGGTACGATTAGATACACTGCGAGTGGATTAAAGCGTTTTTCGAAACCTTATCTAAAATGGATTCGGAAAACTCCACTAGTCGAGCTTTTTACCCAAGTTAAATTACCAACATCCATTTGATAACGGCCATATTGTATACAGATATAATAATAAAATTGTAATGGAGAAACTTTCGGATGATATCAGGTCACGCCGCAGATGAATCTAAACAAGAAACGCTAGTAAAAAACCACCGAGCTACTTCAAAGGATGGTGATATTGGCCACTTTTTGTATACGACACAACTTCCCTTTTGTTACCGTCCCATGTTTCTGTCAGCCTTGACATGCCTCTCACTGTGCTGCGAAAATTTTCGAATATTCATCTTGAGTATTAAGATTTGAACATTGTTTAATTTTATGTTGTACAATATCGACTATGAAAAGGATATTTGGATTGAGAAGGGCTATTCATGAAGTTGATCAAAATAAATTTAAGGTCAGCTTCAAACTTAAACGATTGGGTTGTGGCCAACGCTAAACTCCTCACTAACAAGTCATTCTATTAATTATTCAAATTTAGTATGGAAAATATTCAGCATTTTCATGAAAGGAGTTAGATAAATTGTTTTTTATTTAAATAGTTTATTATAAAAACTTCATAACTCTTCAATGCCATTTTATAAAAGTGATGTGCCTTTGTATCAATTTGAAAATATAAATTTCAAATTTTAAATTTCCTGAGCTTGGGGTCACTTTGAAATATTTGACAGTTAAAAAAATTGAGAAGCACTTTTCAGATTTCCTTCAAAATCTAATGGAATCTAAGCGAGTATTAGATATACATATTTGCAAAATTTGTAAAGAATCGAATGAGTACTTTAATCTATAATCGATAAAGTAAAATGAACACGCCGTACATAGCACACAGCACATAGCACACACACACAGATGTATTGTGATGAAACTTTCAGAATACAATCTCAGCATGATACTAGTTGATAATCTGCAATAAAAAAATACCCTTAAAAATTGCGAAATCACAACTCCCACTATATCCACTTGGATAAGTGAGGAGTAAAAATCTTTGAGCTTCAAATTAATTAAATATTTGTATTAATTTATACAAAAATTAATGAAAATTTCGTACTAAACGTTGATATTAAAATTTCTTTATGATTAAATGTGGAGAAAGATTAAAATGAAATAATGATCGAGTACTGATTTATACATATTTAAGATTAAGGCAAGATAAGCACGTATTAAGATGGTCATGAGTATCCCCCCTCTATTTTTATTATAAAACCAAAGACCTTATAATAACTTTAGTATATAAGGTCTTTGTATAAAACGTACTTGTTTTTTCAGTTCTTAAACCGCGTCAAATATTCTCATGGCGATCGGGTATTTTTTTAAAAGGTTCATGAGGTTCAGAATATATTTTTTTATTTATCATATACACCTACCATTATTATGTAAGGAACATGAAAGTAAAATAAATGCTGTGGAAATGAGATCACTAAGAAGAGTATGAAATAGAACGTTATATGATAGAATGAAAAATGAGGTCCATTCCTGTGTTACAATTCTTTTTTCAAGTCTGCATGGAGTTTTTCTTATATATTTCTTTAAATATACGTACCTACACGAATTCTAAAATTCGATATTTTCTTTAGGTAATCTTAGGTAATGCACATACTACATGTTTAGTTTTCAGTATTTTCAACTACCATTATATTTAAGACTCCAATGCATCTCATTACCCTGCTAATCACTGTTATCAAGGAAGTTGTTAGATATTTTATTGTTTATTTTATAATATGAAACAGTAGATAAATTAATTGTTACTTTTTAAAACGTTATCAAGTTTGAGGTGAATTCAAACGAATCTAAATTTCCTCTTTTTCCATCTCATATTGTTTGTCACTCTCGTACTAATCCACAATACATGGAAAACGAAACTTTTCTAGTTTGCGTGACAGAAAACTTTTATGTACCTAAATCTAAGAAACTTTTTACGTGCAAATTAAAAAGTAATTAATTAAAACATTAGTACCTACCTACAATTCTACTTCCTTTAATTTTCACTAAGCTAAGCGACTTTCACAAAGTAGTTCAAAATATGAAGATAAGTAGGTATTGTAGGTATTGTTATGAGCTTTCAATTCGATTATTATTTTGGAGTGACGCTCATTTACGAAGTAATATATTGAGTATATTGTATTTCTTAGAATCGACACTATATTATGAATCATTCTAGCGATTTTTTTTAATATGACACCAGCAATTAGGATTTGGGTCTATTATACTCTTCCTAAGAAGCTCACTACGTAGCGTTGGGGAGGGTCTACAATCTGCTTAGGAAAATATAAATTCGGGTTTTGAAACGACCCGGGTTGTAAGAAGGTGGAAACAGAATCCGAAAGATCGTTCCACAGACGGGCTGCTGTGTTAATAAAAGATTTCGATAAACGACTGGTTTTGAGATTGAGTAAATCGAGTGACTATTGTGAATCGGTGGAAGAGGAACCAGGGATGCAAGTTCTTCTGAGCATCTCCCGTGGTAGTATTTATAGAATAAACTAAAAAAATACCGACCTTGCGTCTGTGGTCTAGTGATTGCAATCCAATTAGTCAATGATGGGTTGTCAATCAGACGTAGATACAGCACACCTTTGTACAGCATCGAGGGTATTCTGTAGGTATTGGGGGACGCCACTCCAGAGGAGACTAAGATATTCAATAATTAATATGATATTCGACGTATTTGCACTTTGTAGAGAATAAAAATTATAATTCTTGAAAAATACCAACGGGCTCTATATACCTAGTACACTCAATATTTTGGAGGCGAGTTTCACCTTAGCTTCAATGGAGCCCCTGTGTGGTTGGTTCGTTATAGATACTTCAAGAAGGTCGATAGATTAGCTGTTAGGTAGAGTGCTTCCGTTGAAAGACACTAGCAATTCGTTTGGTTTCCTCTTCGCAGAATTGATTCAAAGGTCATATTCGATCCTTATAAGGAAAGAGTGTAAATTTGAGCAGACAGGTGGTAGCAGAGCGGTTAGGGCCCAGGTTAGTAATCCAGTGGTCATGGGTTTGAATACTGCAAAGAACAATTTCGTTCACCTATAGTACAAGCATATGCTTAATTTAAATAAGGAAATATGTAGAGTGTACATTTATTTTCGTCAGACACTGTCGTAGTACTATTTCTTTCAATTTTTCCCCAGCTTATTAACATAATGTGGATATTTGTATGATTCCAAGTTATTTTCATATTCTCAAATTTTATAAAATGTCATTCACTGATTGGCTCAAATCCGATCGATAAATACTTTCAAACACTCAAGGTTTATGTTAGAGTTAGAATATTCATATTGTAAATGTTTTTTAAGAAAAAAAGGATAGTTAAAAAGAAAAAGAAAATTAAAAACAGTGCAATATCATACTCTACAAAGAAGCAGTAAATGAAATATGATTATCACAAATTCTTAAATAATTAATATTTATAATTACGTATTCAGTTGATAAGAATTATATACATACGCAAAAGTTAATTATTAAATAAAAAACTGTATTTCAACATTTATTTTATAACAGTGAAAACGATTTAAAAGTCACAGTTTGGTCTATTTTCACCCTGAATAAAACGATTCGATTTGGAAGGTTATTATGTAATTTTTACGTATTTAAAAAGTCTCTGGCGTTCTTTATGGTAATCTAGTATTTGCTCGTAGATTTGAGTCTCTCCAGTCCAGAAGGATACCAAATTGCCGATGTCGTATTCACAGGCACGTACAGCCGATGACGACTCAAATCTTTTGATTGCGCTCGAGCGATGGGATATATGTTTGCGCAAAAGGAAAAACTCTGTAACAGCAATTCCCAAAATGTGAAATAACCTACCCCAAAGGTAGGTACACGACTGATACCCATGGGAATACATATTCCAATAAGATTATATAAAACGTTCAATGAGTACCAGATCAATATTTGTAAATTTTTATTAAGCCGTAGGATCAATATTGAACCTTTTTCAAATTACTCGTTTCTCCTGTATTATTTTACAGATGATTTCTAAAGACTTGATTTTCGATTGCCAGAAATTAAATAACAAGAACATTTTCGTGTTATTTCTATATGTACATCTTGCTCTAATTTTGTACGTAATTTCCTTAATGGTTTTTTCAAAGCAGGGTACCAGCTAAAACATGCCCTTATCAGTTATTTTGCGCATGTATTTCGAATGGCGTTGAACTAAAAATCAACACCATTTCAGTAAAAATCAACATCAACACCACAGAGTTTATCGATGATTGTCCTATTTCAAAAATGTAAAATTACAGTTCCCTATACTATCACGCCATTTCCCCATTTGGGGTAAGCAGAAACAATCGATCGCCAGACTCTTCTCTCTTGACATACATTTCTCGCTTCATTCACGTCCATGCATCATCTCATACACGCTCTTCTATTATTCTTACTTCTAACGTCTCCATCTTTCAAAATTCCATTTATGTGATCGTGCCAACTTTTCCTTGGCGGACCTCTACTTTTCGTTCCCCTTTTATCAGCCTTATATATTTTTTTTTTGTCAAACGCACTCATACTTTCTTTGTGGCCAAACCACCTTAGGGCATTTATTTACATCTTAAAATAAAAAAAAAAATAAAAATCTTACAATATCTATTTCAATCATATATTCTCGTCTAATATCCTCATTTATTTTTCTATCATACATCGTTTTTCCACACATTCGTCTTTATGACCTCATTTCAACCGCTTTAATTCTACTTTCATGAGTCATGTCTCACTAGCATACATTTGAGTCGGTAAGACGATACCATTGTGTACCGCAAGCTTTGCTTACCTCGAAATAATTGGGTCAACCATTACAAATCTTAATGCACCATTCACTCTATTACCTGCCGTTACTCTCCTTTTCCAGTCTTATTTTTTCCAGTCTTCCATCACGTTGAAACATGCTTCCTAAGCATAAATATTCATTCACTTGCTCTAATTTTATATTCTCCACTCGTATCTCGCATTTTGTTCGTCTTCCGCTTTTCTCAAATACCATCAATTTAGATTTAGTTGCATTCATTCTCAGTCCATTTTGCTTGCATCCATCGAATAGTATTTTAACCAAACATTCCAAGTCTTCCTCACTTTCTGCCATTCACACTTTGTCTTCTGCCTACATTAGATCACAAACAGTAAAATTACAAATTACAGTTCAATCTACAATATAACCTTTTGTCATGTGTGCATTGTAAATATTTTTTATTTCTCCAAGAAAATTGGCACAGATGGATGATGGTCATGTAAAATGAAGACCACATGAATATTTTGGCAATGAGGTATTGAGTTTTTCATTGCCGGAACGATGTGGTTAGGCGAGATGTTGAATCATGCGAGATCACCGAGGATTAAGCCCAGGACTGAGCAAAGTTGAGGAGTCGGAGCTGTAAAGCAGACCCCGTCACCATGCGGGATAATTGCTAGGTGAATAGATTGATAATTTTTTTTAATTCGTTGTCGATTTAGTACATGAGTACATAGTAATGAGTTAGTTTTTATTTTTTTATTTTTTATAGTCCATTCAATAACAATAACATTGGTTACGAGTAACAATAATTAAAAGAATACATATATATAATCCAATAAGATTCATTGGAGTCACATGAATGTATCCACTCTACTAACCCATGGCCATGTGCTAGAGTGTATATTATTATGTAATTAGGTATAAATAGATTTTGACTATTTTTTTAAGGATAATGTGTTTGATTGATTTATTTTGATTTATTTATTTGTTTAAATCCACATACACAATACAGAATATCAATAATACAATAGTGCAACGATAGTACAATTAATTATGCAACATAGATAATTTAGAATATGTTGGCACTGACAAATAATACTTAATTATAACATGAACAGAATCAGTTCTTACAACGTGAAAACAATTTACCAGTACCAACATCCAGTGGATAAGAACTATTTCACTAAGTAGTGATTGTGTCGGAATAGCTTAGAATAAAAAAAGTTTTATATTTAATTATTGTATTTAAATTAGTTAACTATAATTCTCGCAGACTTTGCGTTTTTTAGTAAGAATTCAGTGAGAAAGCAGTGTATTTTTGAGTTTAGCTGCAGAAATTTTTAGTTCATTATACACACGTGGGATTTCAACAACTACCGGTTGTTACTAGCTGCACTGGTTGAGGTGTCCAGAGCAAATAGATTACAAAGAGTGCTTGATGATTTTAAGGCTCTGCATGACTCGGCTCCGCACTATATTCGAGAACTGTGTCAGAGGAAAGTGCCGCCAGAGAGGCGCTTAACATTGAGATCATCAGAACCACAGAGTACCAATTCTCTAAAGTAATTAGATAGAGCCAAATAAAGCGGCTTACTTTTATCGTGGGTTCAGTGTTAATGGACCTATCAAATGAAATAAATTGCCTTCTGAAGTGCGTGGAGAACAGAGTTTTGGGGCCGTCATTAAATTGCTTAAGACTTCTCTGTTTCGCAGATCCAACAAATAAGCAAAAGCGGCCTTGAGATAAAACGGCGCTGTATAGATTTGATCATTATTTTTGCTTCATATGACAATTAGAATCCCGTTTAGTAACACCAAGTTTTCATCCTCAAGTATCTTATATAATTGTTTAAAACTCAATTACAGGTAACAAGAGGTTCGCCATACAAAAATGGTTGGAACCACCGCTCCATATTTCAATATTATTATATATGTATGAATCTGTCTGCTAGCTAGCGAGAAAGAATGTTATACTAATATAAAGAAAACAGTTTACCATTTTAGATTTGCAAGAACACGTCCGTAACAACGCTCTCTATTCTTTTAGGTTATATTTTGTATTTACAGTATATATGTATCTAAGACTCACCGTTACACAGTATGATAAATGTAAAAATTTTATTTCTCTTGTTCCTTTTTTTGCATACTTTTAATTAACTTCATATATCTGTCTGTACCCGGATTTTGACTCAATTTTTAACTAACTTTAATAATTATAACAATAAACAGGTGACTGCTCAACTCTTGCACCGACGGAATATATACAATAAGACACGATAACATCTGCAAACACATATATTTGGAACTAGCCCACAAACATAAACTTATCGAAACACACCCCAAATGGTATCAATACACACCCCCAGCTGTTACAGAAAATGATAACTACAAATTATACTGGAAAAGAGACATAATCACAGACAGAACAAACCTACATAACCGACCAGACATGACATTAATGGAAAAAATACATAAACACACATATCTTTTATAAATATCGATACCAAGTACAGCAAATCTACAAAAGAAACATTTAGAAAAAATAGATAAATACATACCGCTAGCAGAACAGATAAAATCACAATGGAAACAAGAAAAAGTAACAATAGTCCCAATAATATTATCGTCTATAGGCATCATACCAAAAACACTCCAAAAAAATATAGACATACTAAAGTTACCACCATACGTCATCACCAACATACAAAAAACTACAATAATCAACACATGCACAATAGTCAGAAAATTTCTACAGATACCACTTTAAACAACTACACACAACCACACAGACATACAAACACATAGCCTCACAACTTGAGTACGCTCCGTTGGGAAGGAAATTACCGAATCATAACCGAGATCAACATGTTTGCTGCACTAACAATAATTAAAGACTTTTATTGACTTAATCAACGTGGCGGACTTATTGCCCGCAGGCAATTTCTACCAGTCAACCACCGTGGTAAATACAAACAGTTACAGGAATATAAGAATACAAATAGAAAAAGAAAAAAAATGAAAATCATAAATTAAAAAATACAAAATATATATAAAAAACAAAAAAAATATATGTATAAATAAGAACAAAAATAAGAATAAAAAAAACATCAGATAGATACACAATGTTGATTGGATGGAGGATAGGAAATGCGAAAGGAAGACGGATAAAGGGAAAAAGACGTGAATTTGTGGTTATGTGGATAGAAAGTGTGACTTTCCCCTACAAATAACCTAAGAAATGTAACGGTACATTATTTACTTTTGATGTCCTTTTAATTTAATTCGCATGTCTGTTACAAAATAATTATTAATAAATATGCCAGGAATCGAATCCGAGACGCCTCACTGAAGCAAAACGACTTCACAGTCGACAAATTCTATTATGTAAAAAAAGTGAAATTTTGTATTATTGGTGAAAAAATAGGAAAGTTGGATCTCATGTAACACATGAGATCCAACTTTCGATGGCAATTGTATGTGTATAGTGTAAGAATACGTAAAAATCTATGTATGTTACAAATAAAAATATATATATGTACATACCAAACTACCTTCAGATTATTGTTTTTTACATATACAAAATATAAAGATATTTTGTTTTTTATACAAAATAGATATGTCAGGATAGGTTAGTATGGAAGTCAGTCCTTTTTTCCTCTCCCGAATATGTAAACAGCTAGTTGGTATGTATGTATGGATATTAAGTATCTGTGGCAGACCACTTCTAGAAATTTCTTTCGAGCGCGCTACTAAACTATTGTGAGTGCCCGTAAATATTGTGTATACTGCCATACAAATTGTATAAAACTACTACTAAATTCCCTAAACCTACTACCTACCACTAAATTCAATTTTTACAAAAAATGTTAAGAAAATACTGAGATGCACTGCTATATTGTTTTTGTTTTATATAGAAAATAAAAATGTTAAGAAAATACTGAGATGCACTGCTATATTGTTTTTGTTTTATATAGAAAATAAAAATGTTAAGAAAATACTGAGATGCACTGCTATATTGTTTTTGTTTTATATAGAAAATAAAAATGTTAAGAAAATACTGAGATGCACTGCTATATTGTTTTTGTTTTATATAGAAAATAAAAATGTTAAGAAAATACTGAGATGCACTGCTATATTGTTTTTGTTTTATATAGAAAATAAAAATGTTAAGAAAATACTGAGATGCACTGCTATATTGTTTTTGTTTTATATAGAAAATAAAAATGTTAAGAAAATACTGAGATGCACTGCTATATTGTTTTTGTTTTATATAGAAAATAAAAATGTTAAGAAAATACTGAGATGCACTGCTATATTGTTTTTGTTTTATATAGAAAATAAAAATGTTAAGAAAATACTGAGATGCACTGCTATATTGTTTTTGTTTTATATAGAAAATAAAAATGTTAAGAAAATACTGAGATGCACTGCTATATTGTTTTTGTTTTATATAGAAAATAAAAATGTTAAGAAAATACTGAGATGCACTGCTATATTGTTTTTGTTTTATATAGAAAATAAAAATGTTAAGAAAATACTGAGATGCACTGCTATATTGTTTTTGTTTTATATAGAAAATAAAAATGTTAAGAAAATACTGAGATGCACTGCTATATTGTTTTTGTTTTATATAGAAAATAAAAATGTTAAGAAAATACTGAGATGCACTGCTATATTGTTTTTGTTTTATATAGAAAATAAAAATGTTAAGAAAATACTGAGATGCACTGCTATATTGTTTTTGTTTTATATAGAAAATAAAAATGTTAAGAAAATACTGAGATGCACTGCTATATTGTTTTTGTTTTATATAGAAAATAAAAATGTTAAGAAAATACTGAGATGCACTGCTATATTGTTTTTGTTTTATATAGAAAATAAAAATGTTAAGAAAATACTGAGATGCACTGCTATATTGTTTTTGTTTTATATAGAAAATAAAAATGTTAAGAAAATACTGAGATGCACTGCTATATTGTTTTTGTTTTATATAGAAAATAAAAATGTTAAGAAAATACTGAGATGCACTGCTATATTGTTTTTGTTTTATATAGAAAATAAAAATGTTAAGAAAATACTGAGATGCACTGCTATATTGTTTTTGTTTTATATAGAAAATAAAAATGTTAAGAAAATACTGAGATGCACTGCTATATTGTTTTTGTTTTATATAGAAAATAAAAATGTTAAGAAAATACTGAGATGCACTGCTATATTGTTTTTGTTTTATATAGAAAATAAAAATGTTAAGAAAATACTGAGATGCACTGCTATATTGTTTTTGTTTTATATAGAAAATAAAAATGTTAAGAAAATACTGAGATGCACTGCTATATTGTTTTTGTTTTATATAGAAAATAAAAATGTTAAGAAAATACTGAGATGCACTGCTATATTGTTTTTGTTTTATATAGAAAATAAAAATGTTAAGAAAATACTGAGATGCACTGCTATATTGTTTTTGTTTTATATAGAAAATAAAAATGTTAAGAAAATACTGAGATGCACTGCTATATTGTTTTTGTTTTATATAGAAAATAAAAATGTTAAGAAAATACTGAGATGCACT
Source organism: Molanna angustata (assembly GCA_963576475.1). Classification (NCBI taxonomy): domain Eukaryota; kingdom Metazoa; phylum Arthropoda; class Insecta; order Trichoptera; family Molannidae; genus Molanna; species Molanna angustata. Next base: position 10,428,179 of record OY754970.1, on the reverse strand, counting down.
GCTATATTGTTTTTGTTTTATATAGAAAATAAAAATGTTAAGAAAATACTGAGATGCACTGCTATATTGTTTTTGTTTTATATAGAAAATAAAAATGTTAAGAAAATACTGAGATGCACTGCTATATTGTTTTTGTTTTATATAGAAAATAAAAATGTTAAGAAAATACTGAGATGCACTGCTATATTGTTTTTGTTTTATATAGAAAATAAAAATGTTAAGAAAATACTGAGATGCACTGCTATATTGTTTTTGTTTTATATAGAAAATAAAAATGTTAAGAAAATACTGAGATGCACTGCTATATTGTTTTTGTTTTATATAGAAAATAAAAATGTTAAGAAAATACTGAGATGCACTGCTATATTGTTTTTGTTTTATATAGAAAATAAAAATGTTAAGAAAATACTGAGATGCACTGCTATATTGTTTTTGTTTTATATAGAAAATAAAAATGTTAAGAAAATACTGAGATGCACTGCTATATTGTTTTTGTTTTATATAGAAAATAAAAATGTTAAGAAAATACTGAGATGCACTGCTATATTGTTTTTGTTTTATATAGAAAATAAAAATGTTAAGAAAATACTGAGATGCACTGCTATATTGTTTTTGTTTTATATAGAAAATAAAAATGTTAAGAAAATACTGAGATGCACTGCTATATTGTTTTTGTTTTATATAGAAAATAAAAATGTTAAGAAAATACTGAGATGCACTGCTATATTGTTTTTGTTTTATATAGAAAATAAAAATGTTAAGAAAATACTGAGATGCACTGCTATATTGTTTTTGTTTTATATAGAAAATAAAAATGTTAAGAAAATACTGAGATGCACTGCTATATTGTTTTTGTTTTATATAGAAAATAAAAATGTTAAGAAAATACTGAGATGCACTGCTATATTGTTTTTGTTTTATATAGAAAATAAAAATGTTAAGAAAATACTGAGATGCACTGCTATATTGTTTTTGTTTTATATAGAAAATAAAAATGTTAAGAAAATACTGAGATGCACTGCTATATTGTTTTTGTTTTATATAGAAAATAAAAATGTTAAGAAAATACTGAGATGCACTGCTATATTGTTTTTGTTTTATATAGAAAATAAAAATGTTAAGAAAATACTGAGATGCACTGCTATATTGTTTTTGTTTTATATAGAAAATAAAAATGTTAAGAAAATACTGAGATGCACTGCTATATTGTTTTTGTTTTATATAGAAAATAAAAATGTTAAGAAAATACTGAGATGCACTGCTATATTGTTTTTGTTTTATATAGAAAATAAAAATGTTAAGAAAATACTGAGATGCACTGCTATATTGTTTTTGTTTTATATAGAAAATAAAAATGTTAAGAAAATACTGAGATGCACTGCTATATTGTTTTTGTTTTATATAGAAAATAAAAATGTTAAGAAAATACTGAGATGCACTGCTATATTGTTTTTGTTTTATATAGAAAATAAAAATGTTAAGAAAATACTGAGATGCACTGCTATATTGTTTTTGTTTTATATAGAAAATAAAAATGTTAAGAAAATACTGAGATGCACTGCTATATTGTTTTTGTTTTATATAGAAAATAAAAATGTTAAGAAAATACTGAGATGCACTGCTATATTGTTTTTGTTTTATATAGAAAATAAAAATGTTAAGAAAATACTGAGATGCACTGCTATATTGTTTTTGTTTTATATAGAAAATAAAAATGTTAAGAAAATACTGAGATGCACTGCTATATTGTTTTTGTTTTATATAGAAAATAAAAATGTTAAGAAAATACTGAGATGCACTGCTATATTGTTTTTGTTTTATATAGAAAATAAAAATGTTAAGAAAATACTGAGATGCACTGCTATATTGTTTTTGTTTTATATAGAAAATAAAAATGTTAAGAAAATACTGAGATGCACTGCTATATTGTTTTTGTTTTATATAGAAAATAAAAATGTTAAGAAAATACTGAGATGCACTGCTATATTGTTTTTGTTTTATATAGAAAATAAAAATGTTAAGAAAATACTGAGATGCACTGCTATATTGTTTTTGTTTTATATAGAAAATAAAAATGTTAAGAAAATACTGAGATGCACTGCTATATTGTTTTTGTTTTATATAGAAAATAAAAATGTTAAGAAAATACTGAGATGCACTGCTATATTGTTTTTGTTTTATATAGAAAATAAAAATGTTAAGAAAATACTGAGATGCACTGCTATATTGTTTTTGTTTTATATAGAAAATAAAAATGTTAAGAAAATACTGAGATGCACTGCTATATTGTTTTTGTTTTATATAGAAAATAAAAATGTTAAGAAAATACTGAGATGCACTGCTATATTGTTTTTGTTTTATATAGAAAATAAAAATGTTAAGAAAATACTGAGATGCACTGCTATATTGTTTTTGTTTTATATAGAAAATAAAAATGTTAAGAAAATACTGAGATGCACTGCTATATTGTTTTTGTTTTATATAGAAAATAAAAATGTTAAGAAAATACTGAGATGCACTGCTATATTGTTTTTGTTTTATATAGAAAATAAAAATGTTAAGAAAATACTGAGATGCACTGCTATATTGTTTTTGTTTTATATAGAAAATAAAAATGTTAAGAAAATACTGAGATGCACTGCTATATTGTTTTTGTTTTATATAGAAAATAAAAAATCTCGTTGGGTGTTTCGGCGTTTTTCAATATTTAAAAAAAAATTGGAAATATAGGCAGATAGACACAAAAAAATATCATTCCCAACACATATGTATGTTGCGTACATATTGTACATTACTAGTACAGCTTGATCATTGTCATTCAAATTTTATTTGTGAACTTCACCCTCTTATCCATAAATCTTTTTCTTGGGATTCCCTTGAGTGTCTGTCACTGTGAAGCAGAGGCCAAAAACTTTTCGCTGGATAGGAGATTTAATAAAGTTTATCAACTTACATAATTTAATATGCCTGTTTGTATATTTGACTGTCCGTGTAACGTTGATAAAATCAACTATTAACGTATCACGCGTACACACATAGGAATAAGGAAATTCAAAAACCCCATTAGCTTTTTTTATTTTCAAAAATAAAATAAATTTACGTTTATGGGATATTAACGTTTTGGTGTTCTTCTCAGATAATCTCACATTTCGGCCAAAAACCACATAAGTCACTATAATAACGAAAGAACAACATCAAGCTAACTAATGAGGTATCTATAGTACATCATATTTTTGGGGTTTCAGAATTTCCTTATTCATAGAGTACCAAGAGGCAGAAAATAATATTATTACAAGCGGAGTAATTCGCGTAATGCTGCTTGATGGTTCATTGAAAATTAAAAATATCAGAATACCATAGAAAAAGAAATGAGTTTCTTTGAATTTAATAATGCAAGATCATAGATTTTTATTAGAATAAACAAGGTTAGCAAATTTTGTATGAATCGAAGTGAGGCATTTTTCCGGGGGATTTTCGACGTCTTGGTGGGCAGACCACATCGTTTTTCTGTTGAGAATAACGACTAATGTGAATTGTTTTCGGATTTATTTGTTGAAAAAAACATTTTATTTATTATGGTTTAGAGAACGGTTATCTAGGAAGTGTTGAAATATATGGAAAACAGAAATATGTTGCCAACCAAATTGTCAAACGCGCGATATTCCATGACACACTTTTTGCACGGAGTACTACATTTAGTTTACCTTAGTAATCTATGTGCGAGATACGCGGTGTAATACTAATACGGTTCAAATATGAGGAGCGCATAGAATAAATTGGAGAAATAACAGATCAACGTACTATTAACGAAATAAGTACCATCTACCAGGTAAACCTGCAGAAGGTCATAGATAACATTTAACTTTAAAAAAAACACACACACACACAACTTTGTTACGACCTCGGACCGCCGCTACGCTTACCCTTCGAAACCGGTCGAATAAACGCCTCAAATCGTGGTCGTAATTATGTAATTTATGTTTTTTTTTCATGTACCACAAAGTGAGTTATGAAAATATAAATGAAATTTAATCTCGTCATTTTTGACGGGTTACAACGTGTAGTTATCAACAGCAGTTTGTTATCAAAGCAATATATCCCAGAATGAATTCGGTTGATAATTGAAATCACCAAACAGAATTTGAAATTAAAATGAAGGGCTTGAAAACACAAGAGAAATAATACTTAAAAATGTGTTGGTGAGATAGCAAATTACAAACATTTAAGCCGGTTGCAGACCAAAAGCTAAGCTTTGTTCCATTCACTATAAAAATCACAATATTTTGTAGTTCTACCATATAAGCAAAATAGTTTATAATGATAAATGGTTTTTCTTTCGATTAACTCGATATGCTCAAAAGTTTGAGAAAATATTTTCATGTTATCCATTTCATAATAATATATCTTCATCTTCTTGTGTCATATCAGGTCTCCCGACGTTAACGACCATCTTAGAGAAAGCCTCCCTGTCCTGTGCAGTGCGAAACAGCTCCTCCACAGTTCTTATACCGGTTCGTAACACTATTATATATAATACTATTAACTATTATACATAACACTTAACACTTTTATATATAATAATATATAATAGTGTTTATTGTTCCAAGTATGTTTGTTCTTATGTAAAACATCAGGGATGGTGAGGCTCCGGCCCGCGTGCATCGCACGAGTGCCTAATTCCGTCCATTGTGGCGGAGGAGGAGGGTGGTTGAAATATAGGAGGAGATGAGGTCTGTAAGGGATCAGAGGTCGCCAACTTTGCATTCCGGTCACGAGCGGGCCTTTACCCCCTCTCCCGGGCCCGAATTTCTCATAACTCCGTTGTACAATGGGGGCGGTATACATTATGTCTTCATTTGCATCCTTTTGTTTCAATTTTTTTACGGATCGTGTTGGTGAATTTGTTGTTTTAACGCGATTAGACCTAATCCGTGTTAAATGTATAATGTATTTAAATTGCTCCTTTTATTCAATTACTACTCACTGCTTACAAAAACCCAACGCGAAACATACGACAAGGACGAATCAGATGCTTCTGTAATATAAAAGTTCACACAATGATATTACACGGCGTAAGTTTTTTCTTCAACCGTTGAATTCAGTTGGACAGCCGAGTGGACGATTTTAGAAAGCTGCTTACTGATTGGTTGATTCGGTGAGAGAAAAAGAGAGGAGAGTCAGAGAGAGTCTTAACGTTTGTTCTAAGAAAATATTATTTGTACTCAGAAAGAGATCTTTCTTACGCCCTCATACATCCTTTCTTAAAACATGTCCGCACATATCCCTCTTGCACATACAAACACACGCTCGCAACAATACTCGTTTTTTATGAGTTTAATATTTTATAGTTTTGTAAATTTTATGTTAGAAGTTATGTAATTAAAAGGTTGTAAAAAGGAATTAATGTAACGTTCAATTTCTTGGGCTATTCCTTGGTTCAAAAGCACCCCTTAAATACTAGGTAATCAAAAGCCTAGCCCAGACGAATTGGACTAGGTTGGACGGCCTTCGGTAAACACGGTCACATCCTGAAAAACAAAGACATTCCGATGAATTTGAAAAGAAAGATCTTTGAAACATGTATCCTCCCAGTGCTAACATATGGATTGGAAACAATGACACTAGCTGCCAACACAATATACAAATTGAAATGTACGCAACGAGCTATGGAACGGTAAATGTTTGGAGTGAGCCTCCGGGATAAAATAAGAAATGAAGAAATCAGACGCCAAACAAAAGTCGTTGACATAGCAGACCGTGTTGCAAAGTAGAAATGGCAGTGGGCAGGGCATGTTGCAAGACAGGGTACCGAGAGGTGGACACCCAGAATACTAAAATGGAGACCGTGGGAAAATAAAAGACCGGTAGGGCGACCACAAAAAAGATGGGTCGACGATATTATTCCTGTTGCGAGAAGGGGTTGGCTGGGGGAAGCACAGGACCAAGAGAGATGTAGTTCATTGGAGGAGGCCTACATCCAGCAGTGGAGAGATGGCTGACAAAGAAGAATAAGAAGAATCAATAGCCTACATATTAAGACTACAGACCCATAATCTATAGACATGAAAAAACAATATTTCTTGGTAAAATCAATATATCGTTTTGAATATTTTCTGAATGGGTCGGAATGAAAATAGAAACAGTACCTACTCGACACCGATATCAAAAAGTACATGTTTCTAATAAAGGGATTTAAATTTCGAAAACCAAATAGTTTTTGTGCTAGTACATCCATACCATACCATATCCTCACGCCATTTTCCTATTTGGGGCAGGCAGAGAGAACCGAACGCCAGACTCCTCTCTCTTGACATACCTTTATCGCTCCATTCACGTCCATGTATCGTCTCAAACATGTTCTTCTGTTATTCTTACTTCTAACGTCTCCATCTTTTAAAATTGTATTTATATATTGCCAACTATTATTATTAATATCCGATTTATATTTAAATATACTGACGCTCCACCTCACTTTATATTTCAATACTTTGGCCTAAAGTCGTAGTATTTGTCAGTTCTTTATATTCTTCACTCTATCATTTAGACATATTTTGAATATAAAATTTAAAATAATCTAGACGATAAAACAAAGTCAAATAAACTATTTGAGCTTAAAGACATAATGCGTCCCATTTGATGACAACTTAATACAAGTCGCCATTATCATTGTATCGAAATTAATTTGGTTTAACACATATTGGGTTTCAATAATTGTCATATCCTTGTTAACTCAATAATTGTTATGTCTTTATCAGCTATTCATTAATTGTCTATCCTTATTGTATGTACACTTGATTATTATTATTGTCTAATTGGTATACGCATGAAAATCCTGGTAAATTCGATCTATTTGAAACACAAACAACAAATAACTTAAGAAATAATTGTATACACTTGATATTAATGTATGCTTACATAATGTAATTAATGTATATATTATGGAATATCATGATATTTAGTAACAGTCGACCTTCGTGGCTCAGTTTGTTAGATAATTGACTCCTGAGACTAAGGTTCTGGTTTTGATTTCCAGTGGAGACAAAGTTTTTCTCTGTAGTCTGTCTGGATTTGTAAGACGATTTATAAAATTATCAACTTATCCCACTGAGTCTTCCAAGATCAAGAACAAAACCATGTTATATTATTTCCACCTAATAGAGGAGCATTGAAGTATACTGATGACATCCCTCTTGTATGAGGAGACCACGTCGGTGAAGTTTTATTCAACACTTTGTCCAGAGGATCAATACAACCTGAAGACCAGAAAACGGACCGATGATCATTAATGAAGAAGAATTGATACGTATGCCGATCTACTATCAACCATGAAAACTATCTACGTTGATGAGGAATCTACACCTTACTAGGAGTCAATCTTAAAATTTTAAAAATTTACTATAGCGTTGTGGAGTGATATCAATATTGATTAGGGTAGTTGAGAGAGAGAGATATGAATGATACATCATTTATAATCGTTTTTCTTTTAATTTCAATTCTATTAACCTCAATATGATATGTAGTTGAACGATAATAAGTATAAAGTACGATAATGTATTGATTAATTAGGTCAAAATCAATGGAATTCATATGGTGTTCAAGTTCCAATTTATAATCTTGTCGCGTTGATAATTTTATTATGTTGCATTTTGTATCAATCTAAGATTCAAATATTTAATTTATAATATTGAACTGAATCGTACATATATCATCTTGTATAAAAAAAAAATCGTTCTGATACTTACTAAATAATATTTAGATTAATAATGCGTTCATCTTTCTCTCTCTTAAGGTAAGGCGCGCATGGAAGCTTAAATTAATCGGCCGGTAATAATCGGCCGATCTGTTCTAACGCGCATGGAAGCTTATAGAATCGTACGATTGGAAATAACACGGCGGTCAACATTCATATATTTAAAATACAATATGTATATTCATAAGTTTTAATACCTATATAATTAGAAATATGGATTTTTTTGAAGTAGCATGTGTTTATGCTCTTGTCCTCAAAATGCGTAAAAAGAAACGTCAAAAAATCACTGGGTTCATCCGCTAATAAGTGCTATATTACCGAAAAGACAATTTGTCCGGTCCTACGAAGATTTAAGATCACACCTTGAGGAGTTTTTTAAGTACACCAACCAGTTATTAAAATTTCGCTTATCTTCAACCACAATTTTTGCTTAATTTGGCGGTCACTATATTTTTTTAATTTTTAATCATACTATGAAGGACGTTCAATGTACTAATGTAATTAATTGTCCGGAATCAATATTTATTTCATACATATTTTCTGACATTTCGTTTGATAACACTGACAACGTACTTCTCGATCTACTGCGCTTGGACCTATGGCTTGGACGATTAATTATCGGTGAGCATGCGCCATGCGCGCCCTCTCATACAACAGGATTGGTTACAAAAATTCGGCCGTCACAGATTTTTTTTTCGGCCGATTCTGTTAGCTTTCATGCGCGCTCTTACATGTAATTCGTATGTTGTAGCTCACCGATAATTAATCGGCCGATGAAATTAGCTTCCATGCGCGCCTACCTTTACTCCTCATATAGCACAACAAATTTAATATCATTCAATAGAATTGTGAAAATTTCTTATTCAAATAATACCCACGTAAGGACACTTTTCCTGGGGAAACGTGACGGTATATAATATTAATTTACAACAAAAAAAAATCAAATCTACTGGTATCTCTTTGTATTAATTTTTCCATTTGTCAAATTCAATTTATTTTCGCTGTTTATACAGAAAAAAAATCGCTAAATCAAATGGACCCGCCTCATCTGACACAAACATTCAACAAACTTTTTTTTTAATACAAAAACGAGTTTAACCATATATTTATATGTAAAAATATATACCCATACATTTGTTTGGCACCACATTATATTATAAACCACGAAAAGTTAATTAGATTTTAAGTTAATATTTACTCGTACATTAATGTAATGAACATTTCTATGTAGAGATACAAAAAATCAGAGTTTATATATGAGATTTATATTTATGCATTTTCGCCGTAATAAAAAATAATAATAGTTTGAAGATGAGAGGAAGATCCCCAACCACTTGAGACAAAACAAAGGCAAAGAAGAAGAATAAAAAAAATATTTTCAACAACTGAATGAAATTCTTTGACGACTTTTGGAACTAGCTGCCTTTTTAAGGATCCATCGATCAAGCGAATTCGATCATCTCAAAGAACAATTACACAGAAAACTGATTTCGAAACCGAATTCCGTTTGAAACATTGAGGCTTAAGATTTTTTTCAGAATTCTGGTTTATGTTTTTTTTTCGGTGTATAATATAAAAACAGTCGAACTGTATTTACAAACTTCCCATATGTGGCATAAATTATTCACAGCATTCTTACATATACAGTGCATGCAGAAATTGTGATTCTTACTTCCATGACAGATCTCTTCGACTTATTGCATAAAATCGAGCTGTGGCGGGAACAGGTTGGGGAGAACGAATGGTTAAAACCAAGCGAGACCCTCCCAACCGGACACCAACTCCCATACGGGACTTGGAAAGCCCTGAACAGACTCAGAACGGGTGTGAGTAGATGTAGGGTCAACATGCAGAGATGGGAACTGCTGATTGATGAGCAGGATGTGACGAGCGAATGTGGAGAAGAGCAAAACGCGGCGCACCTGCTGATGTGCCCACTCATGGGGGAGCCTTGCAATGAGGTGGACCTCCTGGCTGCAAACGAAAAGGCTGTGACGGCCGCAAAATATTGGAGAGGGCGCATATAGGGTCTGGACACGGAAATGAATGAATGAATGATTGCATAAAAGATTTAAACTATCCATTTTGGCCACGTTCTCTCATCACGCTTCCCAAAACCCCCAATTTCCACCCAAATTCCTTCTCCTACAGCAAAAAATATTATGTTATTGAGGATGTTTCTATTTCAATTAATGTTTTAACCAGTAATATTCAACTGCCTGTTTGTCCTATGCAATTTGGCTGTATGTTGGTTTTCAACAAATAAATAATAAAAATAATGAAAATAAACGATTTAAAGTAAATAATTAAATTCTCATCTACCTTTCCACCTCCCCCCCATAAGAATTCATTCATTGAAATATTTTTAAATCGCGTCTCCCCAATCCCTACAATCTAATGTAATGGTTTATCTGAGTTTCCTGCAATCCTAGTTATGGTTTATCCCAGTCTCCTACAATCCTAGTAATGGTTTATCCCAGTCTCCTACAATCCCCAGTTGTGGTATTTTATCAAACAATTCTTGTTTATGTCACAAGTTCTATAAAAACAGATTCGTATTCTGTGAAAAGCAGCGCTGCGGATAAAAGAGAAGTCCTCTGAGAAGGTTTCACTAAGATTTCGCCAACAATGTTATTTCCAGTTGGCGATTATTTTCAAAGAAACGTTTCTCGTTTCTCCCGCCTGCATTCGCCCTCGTCACATCTTCAAAGGACCTCCAACTACTACTATTTGATAAATGTTTTATAAAAACTCAAAACGGCGTATCTTTGACAGGGATTTTAATTATATGAAACAAGAATGCCCATTCACGCTGCACAATCTCAAACAGATTGGTCTTTGACTGTTTCAACGATCGGGACTTACTGTTGAGAAAGGCTTCATTAAAATAGCTATTTGACGTGAACAAAATCGAATAAGTTTAGTATAGACGATACTTATATTAATAAAACTAAATTGAAATTGAAATTGTTTATTTACCTACTGTGAATTTAAAAATCTTTCACTATTCATATTTATTAACTGTTTTTTTTCATTTATTTTAATTAGCATAGATACAGGCAAGAATGCCCAAATATTCTATGTTATATTAGCATAGAGACAGGCAAGAATACCCAAATATTCAATGAATAATAGTTATACTAGCGTAGATACAGGCATGAATGCCCAAATATTATATCAATAATAGTTATATTAGCATAAATACAGGCAAGAATGCCCAAATATTCTATGAATAATAGTTATAGGTAAATATTTCCTACCTACACTACACTATCATTGTGCAGTGTGCGGTAGGAGCAGTGTCTATTTTATACTAGTCGATAGCGATATGTATAGTTGAAGAATAATTACCAAACTGTAATCCCATAAATCCAAATTATTGAATATTTTAAGATATTTTGTTTTCTATAAAACACATGTAAGTCTGTTTTTTTCTGCCCAGAATATGAAAACAGCATGATGTATGTTTGTAGATGAAGTATGTATCAAACTATTGAGTGAGATATTGTATAGTATTTATACTGCCTTACAAATTGTATAAAACGATGTCGTCACTAAATTCAATTTTTATAAAAATTGTTAAAAAGTTTGAGATGAAGTGCTAAAATGTTTATATTTTTTTATAGAAAATTAAATTATCTAGTTGGATTGTTTCGGCTTACTTCGATATTTTAAAAAACTTTGGAAACATAGGCAGTTAAACACATAAATTTATCAAAAAAAAATGTTTCATAATGAAAAATGTTTGATAAATCTGATTTTTTTTCTGAAAAAAATTTGAGATATTGTATTTTTCTATATTAATACCAATTTAAAAATTCAAAAGTTGATAACCCCTGACCGAAACAAAATTCAAAATTCTGAGTATAAAAATTTTGAAGGCCTGCAACTACCTATATATTCTGAAATTTTGAGCTCTGTAAATTGATCCGATCAAAAGTTATAAGGGGGGGACGAACACACACACGGACACACAGTCATACACACAGACACTTTAAATATTCTACTCCGAATTCTGAGTAAATCTATATATGGAACATACATGCTTTGAAAAATATAGATCCTGCATACAATCTCGCGTATCTTGGCTTGATACTTTGTCCATATGTCTCTATAAATAAATAAATTCTCGATATAAATAAATTCTCTTGAACATATCGACAGTTGCATTGTGTTATGTTGCGGGTGAAAATTACACAGTAAGTTTAGAGCCGTAGATTTAAGATTAAAGACCCAATTATTTGACCCAATACTAACTTGTTAATTATATGCAAAAAAATAAAATTCAGTTTCAAGGAAATGTTTACTATATTGATGTCTTTTAATATAGGGTTTTGTAATCGTAGATAAAAATTTAACATGAGCACTCAAAAATCAATACAATTTAAAGGCTCTACGTTTCGAATTTTTTTTAATACAGCAAAGCTACTCGTTAAGATGGCTAGGATTAAATTCGGACTTGAGAAATCCTTTTGACTAACATAAATTAATTAATTATGTTAATTAATGACAATTTTATAGTAAACTTCTCTTATCTTAACGATTTTTTATGATTAAATGTACATTCAATTAAGATTAAATTATGAGTACTTACATATTTATAATTCTTTGAGATCAAGGCAAGTTAAGAACGTATTAAGAGCGTGTCATAAGCCCTGCTGAACCCTTTTTTATCTTAAGTTTTAATGCAAAACAAATATATTCTGATGAAAAACTAGAATTATTTTTTATTTCTCTTTGCACGTGTATTTTTTACAAGAATACATGAGCGATTTGGGAGTTTTAATTTATAAAAGTTGAGATACCATACGAAAAGGATGGGAAAGTAAAAAGTCAAATTCACATAAAAACGTGTGATTATGTAAATTAAGCGAGAAATGTCAAGATAAACAGATCGAAGGTCCAGTTCTCTCCACTTATCTCAAATAAGCTGCCTTAATCCATGCATTTATACAAATTTTATCTTTTATTATTGTATCAGCACTATTTAGAATGATATTGTAAAGCAGGTTTATTTTTATAGTTTTTTTTTTTTTTTATCTGGCTATTCACCCCGACCGTATTTTTATAGTTGTAAAAGCGTTTTAAAACCATATAAGTGATTAAATAAACTAATAAAAAAAAATATTTTTAAAATCTATTAAATTCTATCAAAAGTAATTTCATCTAATAACTGATATACTTATAGTGAAACTACTGTAGTATATTGGGTTATAGAAATTTATTTTTAATACGAAACCTAACCAAAGTTCAAAATGAATTGTTTATAAAAATAATAATGGACGGAAACACACTTAGCGCTAATAACGCGCTATAAGCAAGACAATATCATTTCAAACTATCTATTTTCATTAGTTCGCAACCAGTGGTTTGGGAGACGAGAAACAACTTATTTAAAATATGAAAATAAAATAACTTCGATGCAATTGCAAGTTCCACATTTGTTTAAAGTTTTTAATTTATTTATTCAGCATTGAATATAATTCAAACATTCTATATCGAATTATATATTTTTATATTTTTATTTTATAAAAGATATTGTGAAATCATGACTCTCCACTATTTCATAGTGTGGAGAGTAAAAATAATACATCTAGTTTTAACAAAAAATATAAAAATTAAACTTTTTGAAACAAACAATTATATCAGGAGTATGACATTAAACTAATTAAAATCATGTAAAACTATGGAGAACATTATTTTTTTATTAATCTATACCTAGCCTACGAAAGGAGACAAGAATTTTGGTTTCGTTAATGTTTCTTTTGGTCGACGCAGGATTCGAACTTTATCTGTTCATATATAGATTTTCTTCAATTTCTTTTGTACAAGCATGTATGCTTAGTTGCGATATGCGAGACCAGGACGCGACTATTGACATTATTCAAGCAAAAATACTTTATATGATAATTATCGATAACGTTCATTAAACGAAATTGCACCAAGGAAAGAAAAAAACCCGTGCTGAAATGGTTGAGAAACGCTAGTCTATAGTATCCACCTGGGTATTTCTTGAAAAATAACGCCAGCAATACATATCGGTAAAGTGACGTAATGAAAGCATCCTTAATACTAAAGCCACAACATTTTCCGTCTTATACCCCGGTATTAGGATGTATAAAGAAATAACGATTGCTGTAAAAGATACCGGAGACTTCACACCTGCCAACGCTGAAGCGAAATTGTTAACTTTACTTTTACCGGCTATACATTTTACAGCTTCTTTGACCTATTTTTAATGTTGTATTTATCTCGCGAAAGAAAAAAGTCAGATCTTTGGATCTCGGTTGAGATGAACAAAAATACAATTTGAAATCAGGAAATGTTACACAACCTACGACTGCCAACGGCAAGTAAAAATAAAAAGTCCAATTATTAATGTTTTTCACACTTGATGACAATACAAAATAACGAATGGGTTATTTTGTATTGTCATCAAACATTTTACAACGCTTAAATTCAATCAAATTTCAAACCACTTTTCATAGTCCAATTTTGCAGAAATTTTGTTTACATAGAATTATAATGTACAGAAGCCGCGTGTAGTACAAATTTCGAATTCAAATGTATGCCAAGTTTTTTTTACATTTGTGTGTGAGGCGGTAGATCGGTTAGTCTACGTTTTATGTAGGTGTGCGTATCGGTAGGTGTACGTATACTAGAAATTCGTCTGTTTCCTCGTAGTTTTAGTTGGCATTCATTCATTGCGCTGACTAGGTATCTGTATCATATATAATCTAAGACTCTTTATAAAGAAATGAGCTGGCCGACTTTAAATAACTTAAAATGCTTATAGTCATCAAATTTAAAATCACTTCCCGTCTTACTGAAATTTTGTGTGAAAGTATTATAAAAACGATATCTTATACCTTTACATATTTACATTATTGGCCAACGGCGAGACATCACAGCTATGTAGGTATTAATAAGTTATATGATATCACAATTCCGAAAAATTTCACATGGTTTATGCTAAACCCCTAATTTTCGTTTACAGTCATCAAAATCAATCACAGAGAAATATTATGAAAAAACATTTTGTTTACATTTGTTCCTATGTTAACATATTTTCCTATAACTTGATATAAACCGCGTATTTTTTTTGTGATTTTGCTGCCAATTTTGAAGTTCACTGTTCCCTCATCAAACTTATTTACAACTCTTATTCAGTTGTAAAGTCTTTATGAGGAAGCCTAAAAGTGGCTCATATTACAAAACAATTTTCTTTCTTCTTTTTTTTTCTTTTTTCAGCCATCTCTCCACTGCTGGATGTAGGCCTCTTCTAATAGCTTCCACTCGTCTTTTTTCTGGGCTTTTCGAACCCATCCGCTTCCAGCGACAGGGACAATATCATCGGCCCACCTTTTCTGGGGCCGGCCTATTCCCCTTTTCATATCCCATGGTCTCCAATTTAGAATTCTGGGTGCCCATCTGTCCGTACCCTGTCTGGCAACATGACCTGCCCATTGCCATTTAAGTTTTGCAACTCGATCCATGACATCAACAACTTTTGTCTGGCGTCTGATTTCTTCATTTCTAATTTTGTCTCTTAGACTTACGCCTATCATTTGCCTTTCCATGGATCTCTGAGTGCATTTTAGCTTATGTATGGTCCTCGCAGTTAGCGTGATAGTTTCCAGACCATACGTAAGCACAGGCAGGATACATGTTTCAAAAACTTTTCTTTTCAGACATGTGGGAATATCTCTGTTTTTTAGGACATGTTTAAGTTTTCCAAAGGCTGCCCAACCTAGTCCGATCCTTCTGGGTATTTCTGCTGTCTGGTTAACCTTTCCTAATTTTATCTTGTGTCCAAGGTATATATATTCTTCAACAGCTTCAATTATTTTACTATCAATTGTGATAGTGCTGTTAGATGATGGACTCATGATTTTCGTTTTGTTGATATTTATTTCCAGGCCGACCATTAGGGAAGCATCGTGGAGTTCTTTTATCATAACATGAAGTTCTTCCAGATCATCACTTATAAGCACTATGTCATCTGCAAAACGGAGGTGGTTTAAGTTTGTTCCATTTATTTTTATTCCCTTGTCTTCCCAGTTCAAAGTTTTAAATATGCCCTCCAAAACCAATGTAAACAGTTTAGGTGATATGGTATCTCCTTGTCTGACACCTCTTTTTATATTGATTTTTTCTGTTTTTGTATTTTCATCGATTCTTACATCCATGGTGGCGTGTTCATATATAAATTTGATAAGCCTTGAATATCTGGAGTCAATTCTCGCATCATTTAATGCGTTTATTATTTCACATTGTTCTACAGAGTCGAATGCTTTTTTATAGTCGATGAATGCAAGATGAATTGTTATATTATATTCAGTAGTTTTCTCAATTAGTAGGCGCAGAGTTTGGATATGGTCTGTAGTTCCAAAATATTTTCTAAAGCCAGCTTGTTCAATTGGTTGGTAGAAATCCAGTTTAGGTGTTAAACGGTTTGTGACAATTTTAGTGAGAAGTTTATAAGTATGGGATAACAGGCTTATTGGTCGATAATTCTCTAAGTTCTCAGGATCCCCTTTTTTATACAATAGTATAACTTCAGAATTTTGCCACTTTTCAGGTATGACCTCCAGTTCTACGCACTTGTTTAGGAGTATTCTTATTGCTTCAATGATTTCTTTCCCACCCAACTTTATCATGTCGCTTGTCACTTGATCTTCACCTGGACTTTTATTATTTTTCATGTATTTGAGTGCATTTTTAATTTCATTATAATCTATCTCTGGTATCTCTTCGGAGCCAACATTTAACACAGTTACATTTGTTTCTCTATTTTGTGTCATTGGTTTATAAAGTTCCGTGTAAAACTCTTGCACTGTATTTATTATCATATTTTTATCATTTTCTGTACTTCCGTTTCTATTTTTTAATTTAATTATGTTTGATTTACCAGAATTGTTGTTTGATCTAAGCACTTTCATATTCTTATTTGATTCTATTGTGTTCATAATGAGATTTGTGTTGTATTTTCTAATATCTTTCCTTATCTCTTTCCTTATAATTTTATTAAGAGTTTTATATTCGTTTGAATCTCTGTTAATTTGTCTTTTCTCTTCTATAAGACAAAACAATTACTAGAAAATAATTAAATTGTGTTAAGTTGTGTCCACATACCTAGTTAATTATTCCTTATTTTAGATTTGTTAAGTTCTCCGTTGGCCATTTCTTGACGATTTACTTTTGTTTTTAGAAAATTTCTAGTCTATCACCGAATTTCTTTCTTACTACATCATCATTCATTTTATTTTTCGCATCATACATTATGTTTTTTATTGATCATCAATACTCTTCTACAAATGTTTTTGAATTTATCCACATAAAGCATTGGGTATTAATTCCATTCCTTTACCAATTGTTCGCGGTCAATATTTGTTTGACACACCAAAAATTTCGTTTCAAAATAAACTATGAAAACCTTTTAAAGTGTCAGTATACTCGATAAAATATGTACTTTTGTTTCAACCCCCGTTTGGCATACACCCAGAAAAATTGACACAATAATTTTCCAACACTGAAACATACGACAATATCGTTTTTGTTTATTTTTAAGTAGCCTCTGTGCAAGAACAAAAATACCTGAACCTTATTTAATTATATTTGTTGTTTTAAATTTTATTTCTCTCAAAAGCATAGTTTATTTATTAAACAGGTAAACAGTCTGGTTTGGCGAAGTGCTGGCGAACCATCACAATGTTGCTCGTTTCGAAGAGTTTGTTGATGTGTGGGTCTCACGCTGGGATGAGCTCCGGAGACCGGGTTTACCCCCGGTCGGAGGTCTCGTACAGCGGTGGGCCTGATCTGGCCTGGAGTGATGCTGTGGCGGAGTGGTCGATGACTCGTTGACGTTTCGTGCCGTCCCTTCTCCCTTCGTGGAGGTGTCTAATCAAGTGCCTCCATCTGGGTGGTCCTCCTTCCTCGCGTCGAGGTTAGCTATCGCACCTGGTGATGCGGGTGCGATGGCTCTTTTGAAATGTCAGGACGCCTCTGTCCTGGCTCCCTCACCTATTAATCTAAGGCTTAAGACTAAGACAGTAGTATTAAGACAATTAGCTTGTAAGATGTACAGTTATAGTATGATGCTAGTTATAAGTAGTTATAATGCGATGCAGTGGTTTTGGAAAGCCTGATCTATTACAGGATCCAACTCCACTGTCATCGTTCACCAGTAGCTCAGTGATAGAAAAGCAAAAGTCTCTGCTGTCATAACTAGTGCTTACAATGACTCTCAGGGGTTCTATCTCGTCATAAACTTGAATGAGACCAAATAAGAAATTAAATAATTTTATAAAAAAAAATATTATATTAATAATTAAGATCAAATTTAAAGAAATTGATTTGTTGCAAGGATTCTTGAGATAAAGACCAAGTTTTTAAGAACAAATTAACATTTATTTTTAATATTAAGTATTGTACAAGTTTACTAGTTTCAATCCCATGAATGAATCTATTATAATTTAAATAAAAGATATGAAGACTAACTAAAATATTAAGGTTGTTAACTCTTAAATAATATAAGTAAAATTAAGAATGTAAATTACTTGAAAATATAAAACATCAAAAGATTTAAATCGTCAAAAGAGAATTCTCTTTATATTGGAATGTTAAATAAACCGAACTAATAATAAGTATGAGAATTGATATTAAGTTAATCACAAATTGATAATTCACCGATAGACAATCAAAAATAAAATCATTCTACCTACGCTCGTCTCAATCTAAATCCTATTAAATGTTATAATTTATTAATTTCAAATACAACAAATAAAGAAATCCAGCATGAGTCAAGGACGTCATCATCACTCTTCATACGGTGAACTTTATACATCAAAATTCACCCCTTCAGAGATGAATGAAGTGTGAATGAGTTTTTAATATTCTGAAATCCATATTGTGGTAATCAATTAGTACAGAGTTTCTTCCTAGTGAATGGTATCATCATATGAACAATCCAAACTTCAATATCACGTCGAATCTTCTAAATATTTCCTTTTTGGATAGATTAACATGAAATCAATCCTCTCAATGTCATCCCTCAAGTAAATCCTCAGTTAAAATCCAAATTTATAATTTTCTTTTCACAGTCATCTTTAATAGAACTTTTCATAATTTTTACTTCCCATGGTCACATTCTCGTCGATAAAAATTGATATACAATCAATATGAGTCGTCTCATGATAAATTATAGATGTTCAAACAAGATGTCAAGTACCAATACAAAACATGAACGAAACAGGACGAAATAAACGTGGTACGTTAATCAAATTGACTTGAAACGACGTAGGACAGGACAAAAAATATAAAACGGGTGGAATAATGGGAAATCTGACTTTAGACTTTCCTATGAAAAGAAGAATGATTTACGCTTACAAACTGTATCAATTCACGATCTACCACAAATATTGAATGTAATAAAATATCGAAAGGACTTACCCATTTTCCCGTTTCACTATTTTTAATTAAATAACGTCACCCGCCATCTTATAAATGGCTGTGACTCGTTAACACAACAATTTTATTAAGAAAAAGCGCCTTTTCGGAATGACAATCCTATTTAAGCGGTCAAATGATAAATGTTGCTAGTTTGCAAAATAACTCAGTGTGTCAGTTTTAAAAAAAAATATAAATTATTCAATTTTATTTAATTCCTAGCCAGTATTTATAACGTAACGTGACAGTACCTAGAATTTAAGATTAGTTTTAATTAGTAAGATGCATTAGGTAGGCTTCATCCTTGAATGAGGGCACTGAGAGTCTATAATTTAGCAGGCGGGGTTTGTTGGGGGGAGCCCATCCGGCAAACTCCGAGCCCGCCTGCGTAAAAAGATTTGTAAGAAAGTGCGGGTAAAGAGGTGCTAACGCGCCTGAGATACCCGGGTAAGCGGTGGGTGACTTTAGGTATTAAACAGGTACGTAACTGATTTTTGTATAAGTAAACATAAAATATCCGTAAAAATTACTGTTCGCTATAATTATGTTATAGCGAACGATATTCTCATCATATATACATATGTATATGTACATGGATAGGTAGTGACACATCAATATTTGAGGGAAACAACGCATTGAATTAAGTTCGTTCCACATCAGATACAAGCCACAATGGCATGAACGTATGTATGTAGGTATAAGATCCAGATACAGGTGGGTACATAATATTTAGCTTCTTAGGTTAGTATTATGCACCGCCAGGTACTGCTTAGTTGCACATATATCAAATCTGTACTGATCCATGAAAACCACTAAATGATGCTGCACACCAAGATGCAACTGGTTTACCGAGCCATGTACAATGTACCTACCTACTTACACGACGTCGAGCTTAGTTCTATCCCAGCGCCCAATTACAAATGCGCCAAACCCCCAAGTCCCGACTAGGGCTTTCCAATTGAAAATTCGGTATGCGAATTATTTGTCCATTTTTAATGATTTAGAAAATTCGAATAATTCGTCAAGTGTTCATCTCATATTAATTATGAATATGTACAATAGTTTTGTGCAAATGCAGTTTTCATGAAGTTTATTTTGCCCCCTGAAATAAGTGGTGCTCAGAGCATTGACAAATTCAATAAACCTAATTTACTTAAGGGGCCATATAAACCTAAACCTCTCAATTTCAAATAAAATCCCTCAAATATGTTAAACAGTGTGTTTCTAGAAAAAAATAGTATCAGTCTTTTCAACATGTCTCCAGTGAATGTTCGTCACACAATTTTAAAATTCAGCCTAAATTCTCATAAAAAATATTTAAATATCCTTTTTAACAGCATTTTTTTAAATTACTCCATAACTATGTGTCTTTAGAGAAATAAATATTTTATATACTTAAAGAGTGCATAAAATTAAAGTGAATAACAGATAAAGTTTTTTTCATTTCAACTAAGGTTTGTTTTTAAAATGCAACAAATCAACAAATTTGAGGTTTCCGATAATTTAAATCACGTATAAACCTTTTTAACGCACGTGATAAAATGGTTTATAATAATTTTAATTGGCGGTTTTAATATATAATGCGTTATATGTCCTCTTAACACTATATTGTTTCGTAGAGTCCTTGGAGTGATCTTGGATCACTAAACGGCGCTTTATAAACACAATTCAGCAGTGAATGTATCGATTTATGGTAGCCAGGCATGCATATTTTATTGCTTTAACATTTTTCGCTTTCTTTTTTTGGATACTTTTTCTGTATTTTTTTGTTCACTACAATTAATTTTTTATTAATTAAGCGGCATGCAGAAAAATAAGAATAGAAATATTATATTGTATTTTTCTTTTATTTTTTACGTAATTCATGTCTTTACTTTTTAAATGGATTATTTACTCCATTCTAATATATTCGAATCGATTACTAATTTGTGATTCGATATTCGAATAGTTTTTTTATTTGCGATTCGATTTTCAACTTGTTTCTATCCCTGTTATGTTGGCAGCTCAAATCCCGACCACGTCACTGGTATATTCACGTCTTAATTGAAACTTTGTCGCTGTGGCGAACTATGAAAACTACCATAAACCAACCAGGACCGCTGCCAGCGCTAATTTGTTGATATCAGACAAATTGCGCATCACTTTGATAATATTGTACTTTTGTAATACTTTTCCCCCATAGCGCTTTTATAATACGCCTTTTTCACACTGAAATAATATTTTTACTCAGCTTTAGGTACTACGAGTGCAAATATTTTCATATATATTTTAATAATGTAACCAAATCAACTATGTAAGCCAAAACGATTGTCTACAAATTTGATTAAGTAATATGCTAAGTTGGTAAAAATGTATGACTGACGAAAAAAATAATATGCAGAAACAGGTGAGGGGAGGAATGCCGCCACCAAGTTAATAAGATACCTGCGTGCCTTAACAAGAAAATGTCTGTACAAAGAAGAGTTTTTATATATTTTTTTTCAATGGTGAATATTATGTCCTTGTAATATTCCATAAACAAAGCATAAATGTTTGTAAATAAATCATCGTCGTCATCAGCCATAATCCGTCCATTGTTGAACTTTGCTTTAAATATCCTTGATCCATAACGCTCGCCACCCTGTGCCATTGACCTCCTGCCGCTCATTTAATATCATCAGACCATCTTGCTTCTGGTCTGTCTGCCCGGGTTCGTACGGTCAGTTCTCGGTCGTCACTCCAGGGTAGGTACTCTTATTCCATCGATCATGTTTTAATGTAATGATAAATGGTCAGCGAAATCTGTATCTACTTCTTCTCTAGCCCTCGTCTTCATCCTATCGGCAACCTTGTACGGCGCCTAATCTCTTATTTCGTATTTTGTCGCGTAGACTCACGCCAAGCATCTGCCTGTCCATGGATCGCTGCGCAACTTTTAACCTGTGGACACATTTGCTAAAAGGTTCCTTGTTTCCAAACCATATTATGTCATTACGGGCAAAACATACACATCTTATTTTCCTTTTTAGACGATTTCTAACTCTTGTTATTCTGTTAAATTTAAATTTTGTAGTGTGGTGTATTGTGCAAATACGATACCTGTATCATATTATAAAAGTTTTATAATGGGACGGTGTCAGTTGATATTAAATTGGAGGATGCACCGAGAGGTACGTGGGGAGAGTTGGGTAGGGGCCAGATAAACGTTTAAACTTTGTACCCAGATACAATTAATCACACAGCGGTAAGTGTGCAACATTAAAAATTTCCTGCTTCCTATACAACATTAATTTACCTTGTACGTTGTTCATCCCCAACACCTGCACCATTATATACTGGACACGAGAAGCGTGTTAACAAAATATACTGACAAAATCTTCTTCAATGGATTTATAAAAATAATTCGATAACATGGAACAGAAATTATTACACGATTCCCCACATCGTCCTCTTACTCGTATGAAAATGAGGAGTTGAAAGGAGATACGTTATCTGTCGAGTGTGTGAAATGGTATTCAACACTTATTTAATCGTTTATAGTGTTTATACAGTTGAGTTAAAATCTGATTAATCTGATTAAAGTTTGAGTTGAAGGAGTTTGTTGATCTGTAAATGAAAGAGTGCTTTTTAGAGTTTGTATTGCATCGAGGAAGATAAAGGAATTAATTTTTCTTTTATTTGCTATTTTTTTATTTCTTTATTTGTAAAACAAACAGGGTACAATGTTATAAGTAAATAATATATTATGATAATAAAAAAGTATGGATTATGAGTTTTCACATAAGAGTAACAAAATATAAATTTCACATAAAAATGTGTAAAAATTACAAAAATAGTACTATACGTAGAATATATTATTATTTAAGTATATGTTTTATAGTGTGGAAGCGCCTGGTGGACTGCAACATGTACGGCCCGGGATTCTCGAATGCTTCCGAAGATTTACGAAGATCGACGAATCACAGCGCACAGCTTTTTATTCAAGCCAATGTACCTACAGATTATTCGTGTGTTGATCGTTGAATAGATTAGAGTCGCGTTTAATTTTAATCCATTAGTTCCGACCCACGACATCACAAATTTATCAAGTAATTTTTATATAGTATTGGTTACGCAAAGTTGGGTACACACGCATATACACACACACACACACACCTTTCCTATCCTATCCTAGTTTACCTCGGCCTAAAAACAACCTACCTACATACCTGCCAGCTATATGCAAAAAAGTATTGTTGCATATAAATTTTCTCATTATATCAACTGTCATCTTGACTAACACACCGCACCGCACCGCTCTTAAAATTATATCTTCAAAATCCGCTGAAATTAATTAACTTGTGAATTACTAGTGAAGTGTCAAAGTTTTCATACGCTGTAAATGTGGTGAAAAGATTATTCAGAACCAGCACAATAAATATCGAGGCAAGGTAACTCCCTATACCTTCATCTTTTCCACCATATTCCTTGGTCCTTCGTCCCGTATATCTTGTATTTTCCCGCATTCCTTGTTCCTCTGTCCCGCATATCTTGAATTTTCACGCATTACTTATCAAATTTATACATTTTTATACAAAATTAACATTATACATACGCTATTTACATTACATATTTCATACATACCCGCATTGATTGTAGTACCTAAGTACTTAATCAAATTCTTGTTTCATTAATTTTATTGTTGTTTAATCAATAATGGCTTCTTTAAAAATATTGGAAGCTAAACGGCTAAGTTTATTTGCAATTATTCAGAAAGCTTATGACTTGTCGAAATCATTAAATACCGCTGAAGAAAAAACTAATTTTCTTATCCGCATACAATCGATAGATAAAATTCGTTCTGAATTTTGTCAAGTTGTAGAAGAATTAAATTTGGGAAAAATAGCTGTAAATCCAGAATATGTTCCGTCTTTTCAATCTATTGAAGCCCTTGACGAATTATACTGTAGCATCAAGCATATTGAACAATCTTTAAAAACTAAAGTTGACTATGTTCCTCAAATTAT
The DNA here is from genome assembly GCA_963576475.1 of Molanna angustata. NCBI lineage: Eukaryota > Metazoa > Arthropoda > Insecta > Trichoptera > Molannidae > Molanna > Molanna angustata. The sequence continues at coordinate 10,403,996 of OY754970.1, read as the reverse complement.
TAAATCATTTGAAAAAGACTCTCAAAGAACACACAAATTGCCAATATTGGAACTTGTTAGTTTTAATGGTGATCCAACGAAATGGCCATTATTTTATCAAAATTTCAAAGATCTAATACACGACAATATTAATTTGTCGAATGGTGAAAAAATACAATATTTAGTGTCAAAATTGACAGGTACCGCTTTAAGTGTTATTTCTGGGATACTTCCTGTCGCATCTAATTATGATATTATATGGGATAGGCTTGTTGATCGATTCCAGGATTCACGAATTTTAGCTACGCATTATTTAGAAAAAATAATCAATTTTAAACCCTTAACACAATCAAGTTCAAAGAATTTGGATTATTTCATAGAAAATTTTTGCTCTTCATTTGAAGCTTTAAAATTATTAGATATTTCTGATTTAACTGATTTCATCATAACGCACATTGCTCTTCTTAAGTTAGATAGAGAGACGTTAAATTTATTTGAGCAACATATTAGAAATGAAAAAATTCCAAACTTTAAATTATTACAATCTTTTCTGAGAGAGCAAACCAAAATTCTCTCTAGAACGCAGGTTATATTCCACAAAAGTGCACCAAATGATCGACGAAAAAATAATAATAATTCACATTCATTTGTTATAAATAATACGCCAATGGATATCACAAAATGTTTTTTGTGTGAATGTAATAAACATCCATTGTATTCATGTAAAAAATTCTTACAGTTGGATGTATTCACAAGATTCAAAATAATCAACAAAAGATCACTATGTAAAAATTGTTTTGGTACTCATTTAACAAAAAATTGTAAATCGGAAAAAAATTGCTTTTATTGTAATAAAAGGCATCATTCATTGATTCATTTTCCTTCTTCACCAACATGTGATGATGAAGATAATCAAAATAAAGATAATTATCATTCAAAACAGGTTCCTAGCGCAGCTGATATTGTTAAAAACGATGATAATATTACCTCATTCGTCAATTCTGACCGCAATACGAGCACTTCGGTGAATAATATCGGTCGACGACATTTGGATCAACCATATGAACCTAAATGTCAAATCGACAATTGTTTGTTGATCAATAATGTAAACTGTTATCATGTAATACCAACCGCTATAGTATATATTAATGGAATTAAAAAAAATACCATCCGCACATTAATAGATACATGATCAAATGCAAATTTTATAACGGAAAAGATATGTAAAAAATTTAATATAAACATTACGTACGAAAATGCTTTTGTGTACGGTATTGGGTCTGCTGTAAAACCAATATTAGGATATGCTATATTTACAATTTATTCAAGATATGATACAAGATTCTTTTACGATATTAAGGCTTCGGTTGTCGAAACTATTACTAATGATTTGCCTACGTCAGCCTTAGAAATGACAGATTGTTTTAAGAATTTGCCGCTAGCGGATAATAATTTTAATCTTTCTGCTAGTATCGATTGCATAATCGGAGCTGGTTTATTCCCGCATTTACTTTTACCTGGGAAATTAACGCATAAAGAAACTCGTATGATCGCCTTACAGACTACTCTTGGTTATTTGATCATGGGCGAAACGCAAATAGATAACTTCTCATCATGTCAATTTCAACGCACGTTACACGCAATTGATGATTCTAATTCAAAAAATAAGTTAGATGAAATGATTCAAAACTTTTGGAAACTAGAATCTGTACCATCACGTCAGTATTTAAGTCCTGACGAGCAACTTTGTGAACAAATTTTTGAGAAAACAGTCTTGCGAGACAACGAGGGTAGATATACTGTATCATTACCTTTTCGTGAAAGTCCCACAGTTTTGGGTCATTCAATAAAAAACGCTAAACATAGGTTGCTTTCATTGGAAAAGAAGTTGCAATCAAATTTAGATTTACAATATGGTTATAATGCCACTATTCAAGAATACATTGACAAAGGTTTTTTGAAAAAAGTTACAGATACACAAACTTCAGATTGTGTTTATTATATACCACATAGAGCTGTATATCGGCCTGATAAAGATACTACTAAAATTAGAATAGTTTTAGACGCCAGTTGCAAAACTTCCTCTGGAAAAAGTCTCAATGATATATTGCATTGTGGACCTAATTTGCAAACAAATATTTTTGATTTACTTATAAATCTACGCCTGTACTCGGTAGTTATTTCTGCTGACATAGAAAAAATGTATTTTCAATTGAAAATGAATCCAGATCATAAACGTTTTCAAAGGATACTTTTTAGATTTAATAACTCAGATCCTATTGACATTTATGAATTTCAACGCATTTCTTTTGGGCTTAAATGTTCCCCTTATTTAGCAATGAAAGTCATTCGCAAACTCTTAACAGATGAAGGCGATAAACTGCCTGAAACCACACAACTTGCTATGAAATATTTTTATATGGATGATTTTCTTTATTCAGTCAATTCACCTGAGGAAGCTTTACAAATTTATTCTCATTTAGTTCACTTATTTTCCTCTGGAGGTTTCTGTCTAAATAAGTGGATTTCCAACTCTGTACAATTTTTAAAGCACATTCCAGATAATCTACGTGTTAACCAACACATTACTTTTAATTCAGATTTTGACGATAAAACCAAAATTATAGGTTTGTCTTGGAGTCCCACCTCTGATTGTTTCACTTTTAAAATCAAACCTCTCTCTTTAGATACGTTAGTATGTACGAAAAGATTAATTCTTTCTAATATGGCATCATTATATGATCCTCTAGGTCTCCTTGCTCCAGTTATCATCGGTTTGAAACTTCTAGTGCAAGAGTGTTGGAAAAGAGAATTGTCTTGGGATGAACGGGTTCCTGAGGATATAAATAAGATTTGGTTGAAATTTCAGAGTGAACTCGAAAACTTATCAAATATAAATATACCAAGACATATAGGTATAGTAAATGATTCATTCATCAATTTGCTTGGTTTCTCAGATGCTAGTGAACGTGCCTATGGGGCGGTTATATATATCCGCATTGGATCACTTGAATCTAACGCCTCAAATGTATCACTACTATGTGCCAAGTCAAAAGTATCCCCACTTAAAAAGGTATCTTTAGCACGTTTAGAGTTATGTGCCGCACACCTTCTTGCATTATTAATGAAATCTGTTCTCTCAACTATTGAGATTAGATGTAAGATTGACAAAATGTTTGCATTTTCTGATTCAACTATTGTACTTTCATGGATACATTCCTCACCGCATAGAATGCAAACCTTCGTTGCCAATCGCACCGCAATTATTCAAGAAATTATTTCTGAAGAAAATTGGTTTCATGTTCCTGGAACTGAAAATCCAAGTGATATTGTATCCCGCTCCGTTACTCCTAATGAATTTTTGAAAACCTCTTATTGGTTTAATGGTCCAGCCTGGATCTCATTGCCACAGAGTCAATGGCCTGTGACTAATTTTAAAAAGGAAAATGCCTATCAGAGTATACCTGAATCTAAAACTGTTGCTCTCATACAAATTAAGACTCAATCTGAGCCTCACTTTATTTATTTAATCGCTAACAGGATCTCTAAATGGAGTAAATTATTAAACATACTTGTTTACGTTCTTCGTTTTACAAGAAAACTTAATACGTCTGGAATGATTACGGTCTCAGACTTAGAAACTGCTGAAAATCATGTAATTAAATGCATTCAGAATAACCATTTTTCTCAAGATATACATTCTCTTGAACAGAATAAATTGAGTAGTCCTGTATTACGCAAACTTTTACCATTTTTAAATAATAATATCCTTAGAGTTGGTGGTCGAATTCAAAATTCATCATCAATGTATGAAACGAAACATCCAATTTTATTGCCTTCTAAGGATCGTATTGTTCAGTTACTTATTGAATATTATCATTATTTACATTATCATACAGGCCCTGCATTATTGTTAGCATTATTACGACAGAAGTACTGGATTTTATCTGGTCGTAGTTTGGTTCGTAAGATTGTTCATTCTTGCAACATTTGTTTTAAAAACAAACCAAAAGGAACCTTCCCGTTAATGGGCAATTTACCCGATTTTCGAGTAAATGAAATAAAATGTTTCGCAAAATGTGGAGTAGATTACATGGGTCCAGTGTTTGTAACTCTGGCAAAGAGAAGAGGCGTTAAAAAGCAAAAGGCATATGTTTGTTTATTTGTTTGCCTAGCAACAAAAGCTTTACATATAGAATTAGTTTCAGATCTCTCATCTGAAATGTTCTTAGCTGCATTTAAACGTTTTATAGCCAGAAGAGGACCTGTCACTCTCATTGTAAGTGACAGTGGAAGAAATTTTGTTGGAGCTCGTAAAATTTTAAATGAATTATATAAGTTTGTTTGTTCCGATGAATATAATAAAGCAATACTTCATGAATTGACGCCTAGAAAAATAGAATTTCGAATAAATCCTCCGTATTCTCCTCATATGGGTGGTATATGGGAAAGCAATATTAAGTGTATTAAAACACATTTATTTAAAGTCATAGGCTCACAAGTATTAACTTACGAGGAAATGAATACCGTATTGATTCAAATAGAGGCTTTATTGAACTCTAGACCGCTTTGTGTATTAAGCAATGATCCTTTAGATCCTGCCGCATTAACCCCTGCGCATTTTTTAAATTTAACTCCGCTAAATTACCTACCCGCTTACAACGTTGATGATATTTCAATAACCCGCATTCAACGATATGAGTTGATCGATAAATTAGTACAGTTATTTTGGAAACGATGGCATGTAGAATATCTCACCTCTTTACAAATGCGTGAAAAGTGGAATACGTACACAAAACCCATTACACCTGGCCAAATAGTTATTATTAGAGAGGAAAATCTCCCTAAATTATCTTGGCCACTTGGCATAGTCAAGGAAATATATCCGGGAAAAGACAACGTCATTCGAGTTGTAAAAGTTCGAACCCGGAATGGTACATATTTAAGACCAGCTATTCGATTATGTCCGTTACCTTCCCAATAATCAAAATGTTTTTAATTTAATATTTCTTTTTATTTTTTAAGTTAGTTTACATTTATTTGAATTTTTCACTCTATTGTTTAAATTTGTATTCTTCTTTTACCATCCGGTGAGTCATATGTTTTTTGAATTTTTTGTTGGAGTAATACTCCAAGGCCGGGAGTTATGGTTACGCAAAGTTGGGTACACACGCATATACACACACACACACACCTTTCCTATCCTATCCTAGTTTACCTCGGCCTAAAAACAACCTACCTACATACCTGCCAGCTATATGCAAAAAAGTATTGTTGCATATAAATTTTCTCATTATATCAACTGTCATCTTGACTAACACACCGCACCGCACCGCTCTTAAAATTATATCTTCAAAATCCGCTGAAATTAATTAACTTGTGAATTACTAGTGAAGTGTCAAAGTTTTCATACGCTGTGAATGTGGTGAAAAGATTATTCAGAACCAGCACAATAAATATCGAGGCAAGGTAACTCCCTATACCTTTATCTTTTCCACCAAGTATTTTCAATTCTTTCGAATAAACCAGTGATGATCATGTAAGTAGTTATTTGATTGAAACCCTTCATCACAATAAAATTATCAATTATTTAATAACTGACATATTATAAACAATATCGTACTTGGATGTATGTATATGTTTTACATAGAATAGAATCCTCTTGAACACGCAACCTTCTGCAATATAATCTTTTATCATTAAATTAATAAACTAAATACATACCCCCAAAATAGTATTATGTAGATATGTGTCATATTGTATGTATGTATGCGAGATAGATATTATGATAATATTTTATGTGATTGTGGTATGTACTATTTATCACATTCTTGTAATATGTATGTTTTGAATTCTGGTTGAAATTTATGTATTATATCGAAATGTTTAAGGTATGTACTTATTGTTTTGAGTGGTTTGTGTAACATCGGTCGACATAGAACAAACACTGAGATCAGAAATTGCGTGATGGGCAGTAAAAGTTAGTATGGTGAATAATTTAATAATAATACGGTTGTGAATAATTTTTTGAAGGTAGGTACATCATGTTTTGTTTGTCAAGTGTGAAAAACATTGTATTGAATACATAGTCAAATTTGATATTTTACTCTAAGGCCAATTCAAACAAAAGTGAAGGTAGACCCGTTAATGTGGACGTCCAGGTCATTATTTGTATTAAAGGTATTGATTTTTGTTCATAATTATTGTGTATTGATATAACGCAAAACATTAGCTATAATTACATTGTATTCTCACTCTTTAAATATTCTGTAAACCGATTCATACAATACGCTTGTTACGTTATTGTAATAACACGATTACATGCCATTTTGGGGATTAAAAGACCTTTTTTAAGGTCAAATGGTTTCAAAAAATCTTCAAATTGAGTGTTAATGAATGATAAGGGTTTTGCGTAGGGTTTTTCACAGCCTCATTGGAACAATAAATATATAGAATCCAATGCATAAAAATACAAATTGTATTAATATATTTTTTCTTATTGACTTTGAAACTTTGTAACATCTCAATAGAGACGAAGTTGGAATATTATAGAAGAAGCAGGAACTCAAGGCGCCTACAGGGGCTTACGAACTGTCATCGGCTGGTTTACGTGATCACTTTATGCGCTTGCGCAACGTTCGCCAATTATGCCTTCTTATTTAGTTCCTTTATCAATGTAATTTTTGAAAGTTCTATATATTTGAATAATGTGTAACAATTCACTTATATTTTTTACAAGTTCATTTGAAGTGAATCTAAGCGTAGCAAGAATAATCCGACAGTGTTATTTATTTATTTATTTATTTATTTTATTTTACAAAGGACAGTACACAGTACATGCATACACACTAGGTTAAGTACAACAAATACCTTAAATATACCATACATTAAAACAACTTTTGGACAACGTAGCGTACGATACTGTTCAACAAAACTCTTCAATAGTTTACCAACAAATATTAAAAACATTAAAAATGCAAAAGAATTTAAAAAACTATCACTAAGGTGGGTTTATGAAACAGATGAAAAAATCCTGAAGGAAATAATTCTACCAAATAAAATGTAAAATGCACTATTACAAACATCAAACATAACAACAGAATAGACAATTGAAAAAAGTGAAAAATAAGTACTTTTGTTGTTTTTTTTATCTCTAAATCAATCAATGTTTTCAACAAATAATTTATTTTTACAATTTTTGTTGTGTGTTAATGACTCATAATGAAATATTGTGTTTGGAAAGAGAGAAAGAAGGATGCATACGCTTGAATGCGTAGCGTATGTATGTACATTTACTTATATTATATGTAAACGTATCTATAAATAAACAACGCAATAGACAACAATATAAAACTAGCTCACCTTAGCACAGGCTATGCCTAGTGAGGGGGCTAGTAACAAAGATACAAACAAAAAGGATAGCTTTAACTATGTAAGCAATGGTGAAGTAATAAAATTATATTTATTGCAATGAAATAACTTATATTTACTTTGTATGTCTACTATGTATGAATAAGCTTATATTACCTTTAATTATTTTGTATCTTATATCTACTCTATGTTTTTGGATAGAAATAAATAAAAAAAAAATAAATACAATTATTAAAAGTAAATAAGTAAAAATACAAGTATGACATGTACCTCTTACGTTTTATACCTAATATCAAAAGAAGGCAATAAAAAGTGTGAATTAGTGTGGATAAGCACATGAAAGAAGAGTAATAATAAGTATGTATGTGTGTATGAAAGAGATATCCAGAAAGAGTGTGAGTGTGTATGTGTGTATGTGAGAATGGGTATGCATGTGTGTGTATACATGATAGACGAACATATATTGACAGATTCATAAGTTGAAAAGAAAAAGAAAATATAGTGCTGAAGGTGGTTGGGAAAAATAAGATTTATCAGTACCTAGTTGTTTATTGTTATATTGTCATGATGTTAGATATAATTTTGTTTTTGAATGTCATATGTGAATCAAAAAATATGTCTATTGATATTACGAAAGGCATCCCTTTATCTGTTGATAATCCTCGAGTGTGAGTTTCATTAACACACACACATACTCACACACTCACACACACACAGAAACATTGTTATAAGTTTCATAATTATGGTAACAAACTTTCAATTACATCGCGGCTTGTAAAGCTTACAATAAACTTCTCCTCATCGACAAAATAACAAGCACCGACTCGTATGTGGATTTATACTCTTCACCAATATTTGTGCTATGATTAACTTCAACTTGAAAAGATTACTTTATACAGTACATATGTATACATACCATCTTTCCATGTCCCTAACTGGGTAGAAAAAGAGAACATATCGTCATATTTTTCTATCCTGGCACGTACTCGTCGCCTCCATACATAGTCTCATACATATTGGTCTGTTGTCCAAGCTTTTTGTATTTCCCTCTTTCAAAATGTCGCTCTCATGATTGGGCCGCGTATTTCATTTTCCTTGTTCAACAGGAGAAAAACATATGAATCGTGTATACTGCCAGTGTCTACATATACAGTGGAGACCATGGTCCTTACAAAAATAAATGTAGAAAAGCTCAAATGCACACAGCGATCCATGGAAAGATCCATACTTGGTATTAGCCTAAGAAATGAGGAAATTAGGAAGAGATCCAGAGAAGCGGATGTCATGGATCACGTAGCAAGATTGAAGTGGCAATGGGCGGGCCACATTGCAAGACAAGACCCCACAAGATAGACCCCTAAAATATTTAGATGGAGACCTTGGGAACCAAGAGAGGCGTCGGAAGACCTTAAAAAAGATGGTCCGATGACATAGCCGCTGTGGGGGGTAAAAATTGGCTGCAAGCAGCAACCGACAGAAAGAAATGGAATGGTATGGAAGAGGCCCATATCCAGCAGTGGAGGAGAGAGGGCTGAAGAAGAAGAAGTTCAATAGGAGGCAAGTACTGCCTCGAATTACGTACGGGTTTGTTGCGCTGATTCACTTACAATTATTCAAGAACTTCGTCCTCCAACTCTGCACGGGTTCGGAGCGTAAATTTTCCTTCCAATCACGTATTTATGGGGAGGTAAATATTTATGTAATGAAAGCAGCCAAACTAACTAATCCAACTGTCGATTTGTTCAGGAGAACTTTGTTCTCTTAACATATCGACAATGTATCAAGCCAGAATACGCGAGAATTGTATGGAGAGGTCTACTTTTTTCACGGCTTTTCCAACTTTGAAGTCAAAAAACACCAACTTAGAGGCTTCGCAGCATATATGTTCCATACACGGATTTACTCAGAATTCGGAGTAGAACATTTCGTGTGTCTGTGTGTCTGTGTGTGTGTCTGTGTGTGTGTGTGTCTGTGTGTCCGTCCCCCCCTTATAACTTTTGATCCGCTCAACTTACAGAGCCTAAAATTTCAGAATATATAAACAGTTACAGGCCTACAAAACTTTTATACTCGGAATTTTGAATTTTTGTTTCAGTCAGGGGTTATCAACTTTTGAATTTTTATTTTATTTTTCCATATATCTCAGAAACCATAAACGCTAGAACGCTGAAAATTGGTACAAACATAGAAAAATACAAAATCTCAAATTAGTTTTTTCAAAAAAATTCCAGGGTTTCTCAAACATTTTTTATTAAGAAAAATATTTTTTTTATGATAAATTTATGAGTTTAACTGCCTATATTTCCAAAACTTTTACAATTATCGAAAAAAGCCGAAACACCCCAACTAGATAATTTAATTTTCTATAAAAAATATTAACATTGTAGTAGAAGATCTCAATTTTTTTTTAACAATTTTTTTAAAAATTGAATTTAGTGACGACATCGCTTCATACATTTTGTATGGCAGTCGCCTATACACAATATGTAAGAAGACTTAATAGTTTGATACGTCATCTCCAAACATACATACATACCATCATGCTATTTGCATATTCTGGGTAGGAAAAAGGATCTTCCTCCATACTATCCTATCTTGACATACATACCTACATATGTTGTCCAACTGTCGATTTGTTCAGGAGAACTTTGTTCTCTTAACATATCGACAATGTATCAAGCCAGAATACGCGAGAATTGTATGAATAGGTCTACTTTTTTCATGGATTTTCCAACTTTGAAGTCAAAAAACACCAACTTAGAGGCTTCGCAGCATATATGTTCCATACACGGATTTACTCAGAATTCGGAGTAGAACATTTCGTGTGTCTGTGTGTGTGTGTGTCTGTGTGTGTGTCTGTGTGTCTGTGTGTGTGTCTGTGGGTCTGTGTGTGTGTGTGTCTGTGTGTCCGTCCCCCCCTTATAACTTTTGATCCGCTCAATTTACAGAGCCTAAAATTTCAGAATATATAAACAGTTACAGGCCTACAAAACTTTTATACTCGGAATTTTGAATTTTTGTTTCAGTCAGGGGTTATCAACTTTTGAATTTTTATTTTATTTTTCCATATATCTCAGAAACCATAAACGGTAAAACGCTGAAAATTGGTACAAACATAGATAAATACAAAATCTCAAATTAGTTTTTTCAAAAAAATTCCAGGGTTTCTCAAACATTTTTTATTAAGAAAAATATTTTTTTTATGATAAATTTATGAGTTTAACTGCCTATATTTCCAAAACTTTTACAATTATCGAAAAAAGCCGAAACACCCCAACTAGATAATTTAATTTTCTATAAAAAATATTAACATTGTAGTAGAAGATCTCAATTTTTTTTTAAAATTTTTTTTAAAAATTGAATTTAGTGACGACATCGCTTCATACATTTTGTATGGCAGTCGCCTATACACAATATGTAAGAAGACTTAATAGTTTGTTACTTCATCTCCAAACATACATACATACCATCATGCAATTTGCATATTCTGGGTAGGAAAAAGGATCTTCTTCCATACTATCCTATCTTGACATACATACCTACATATGTTGTATAGAAAACAAAATATCTGAAAATATTCAATAATTTGTATCTATGGGTTTATAGTTTGGTACATATTCTTCAACTATACATACTATCGCTATCGACAGTTGGATCTCATGTGTTACATGCAACTAGTATAGAAAACAAAATATCTGAAAATATTCCAACTGTCGATTTGTTCAGGAGAACTTTGTTCTCTTAACATATCGACAATGTATCAAGCCAGAATACGCGAGAATTGTATGGAGAGGTCTACTTTTTTCACGGCTTTTCCAACTTTGAAGTCAAAAAACACCAACTTAGAGGCTTCGCAGCATATATGTTCCATACACGGATTTACTCAGAATTCGGAGTAGAACATTTCGTGTGTCTGTGTGTGTGTGTGTCTGTGTGTGTGTCTGTGTGTCTGTGTGTGTGTGTGTCTGTGTGTCCGTCCCCCCCTTATAACTTTTGATCCGCTCAATAAACAGAGCCTAAAATTTCAGAATATATAAACAGTTACAGGCCTACAAAACTTTTATACTCGGAATTTTGAATTTTTGTTTCAGTCAGGGGTTATCAACTTTTGAATTTTTATTTTATTTTTCCATATATCTCAGAAACCATAAACGCTAGAACGCTGAAAATTGGTACAAACATAGACAAATACAAAATCTCAAATTAGTTTTTTCAAAAAAATTCCAGGGTTTCTCAAACATTTTTTATTAAGAAAAATATTTTTTTTATGATAAATTTATGAGTTTAACTGCCTATATTTCCAAAACTTTTACAATTATCGAAAAAAGCCGAAACACCCCAACTAGATAATTTAATTTTCTATAAAAAATATCAGCAATGTAGTAGAAGATCTCAATTTTTTTTTAACAATTTTTTTAAAAATTGAATTTAGTGACGACATCGCTTCATACATTTTGTATGGCAGTCGCCTATACACAATATGTAAGAAGACTTAATAGTTTGATACTTCGACTCCAAACATACATACATACCATCATGCTATTTGCATATTCTGGGTAGGAAAAAGGATCTTCCTCCATACTATCCTATCTTGACATACATACCTACATATGTTGTATAGAAAACAAAATATCTGAAAATATTCAATAATTTGTATCTATGGGTTTATAGTTTGGTACATATTCTTCAACTATACATACTATCGCTATCGACAGTTGGATCTCATGTGTTACATGCAACTAGTATACCACATGAAGACTAGACACATTACTTAATCTTCCAATAAATTGAGACTAGAGATCCCATTTCAGACCGAACCAGTTTGTCCTAAACCCAAATTGAAGTTTATCCTACGCGTGCCATTATATAAATGTCCGGTGAAAATACCTTTGTTAACTTATTCAGAAAATTACAACTTTTAAAATACCAAGCCAAATAAAGATTTCGTTTAGGTAAACTTCTTACATATTTTGAAAAATGGAACATAATTTTTATCAACTAGTTGCATGTAACACATGAGATCCAACTGTCGATAGCGATAGTATGTATAGTTGAAGAATATGTACCAAACTATAAACCCATAGATACAAATTATTGAATATTTTCAGATATTTTGTTTTCTATACAACATTGTAGGTGTGTATGTCAAGATAGGATAGTATGGAGGAAGATCCTTTTTCCTACCCAGAATATGCAAATAGCATGATGGTATGTATGTATGTTTGGAGATGAAGTATCAAACTATTAAGTCTTCTTACATATTGTGTATAGGCGACTGCCATACAAAATGTATGAAGCGATGTCGTCACTAAATTCAATTTTTAAAAAAATTGTTAAAAAAAAATTGGGATCTTCTACTACAATGTTAATATTTTTTATAGAAAATTAAATTATCTAGTTGGGGTGTTTCGGCTTTTTTCGATATTTTAAAAAAAAATTACAGTATAAGCAGTTAAACTCATAAATTTATAAAAAAAAAAAAATACTTTTCTTAATAAAAAATGTTTGAGAAACCCTGGAATTTTTTTGAAAAAACTAATTTGAGATTTTGTATTCGTCTATGTTTGTACCAATTTTCAGCGTTCTAGCGTTTATGGTTTCTGAGATATATGGAAAAATAAAATAAAAATTCAAAAGTTGATAACCCCTGACTGAAACAAAAATTCAAAATTCCGAGTATAAAAGTTTTGTAGGCCTGTAACTTTTTATATATTCTGAAATTTTAGGCTCTGTAAATTGAGCGGATCAAAAGTTATAAGGGGGGGACGGACACACAGACACACAGACACACACACACACAGAGACACACACACACAGACACACACACACAGACACACGAAATGTTCTACTCCGAATTCTGAGTAAATCCGTGTATGGAACATATATGCTGTGAAGCCTCTAAGTTGGTGTTTTTTGACTTCAAAGTTGGAAAAGCCGTGAAAAAAGTAGACCTCTCCATACAATTCTCGCGTATTCTGGCTTGATACATTGTCGATATGTTAAGAGAACAAAGTTCTCCTGAACAAATCGACAGTTGGAAATAAGGAATGTGTGCGCTTGGATTTAAAAAATCAAATAAATATGTACCTAGTTATACTTATTTGTAGTTAACTTATAAAAAATGACAACGAACCTGTACACTATGAACTATGTACATTGTACATAGTCTTCCAAAATTATCTTCGATCAGAGAGATTTATAAATATCAAGCTCATACGAATTTCGTTTCATTTTTTTTTATATATTTAGGGGAAAATTTATAAATATATTAATTACTAGTATTTTTTCCATATTCTTTCATGCGAATATTCACAATTGATTCTTTGTCTTCAATTTGTAACAATAATATTCGCATTTCATGTTACTTATCCATTGAATTTTGCCTCTTGGATAATATCCAAACAATCAATCAAATTCCGAAGGTCAACATTGATGTAAATGTAATTAGTGTAACTCATAATAATAATAATGAAAATGAAACATCAAGTTGGGAAATCTCAATTTATTGGGGAAAATGGAGGGAGATGTTTTCCATTAGTTTGTTCCTCAGTTGATGCTGTGTATTATTTGCTCTTCTTTCGTTTCAATTGAATATTCTGAGCCAAATTTAGCTTTTGATCATTTATTTCCAAACGGAATTTCATTTGTGAACTTATAGGTAAACTCATTTATTATTTATTTTTACTACTCTTAAAAATCAACGATTTGGAGCTTTTTACTCTCCAATACTATGAAATAGTGGAGAGTAATGATTAAACAAATTTTAAGCGTATTTTTTGCATCAATTTCTCAGCATGTATGTAGAGAGTCAATTATTATTAATTTTCCATACTATGTAATATTCATACCATGAATATCCATGTGTTCATTTTTAACCTTCAAACTTCCAAAATGCTCTCACGTTCTGGTTTTGTAAATAATTATTTATGAATTTAACATAAAAGTACTCCATTACATGTATTTAGGGTGGTCAAACATTCAAAAAGAATATAAATAGTGATGAGCAAAAAAAGAATATAAATAGTTTTGTAGTAGTGATGAGCAAACGTCTTGCGATCTTGGTCGTTGCAGTCGAGACTTGCATGACCAAAACCAAGACCGCATGTGTAGCTGCAAGACCAAGATCAGGCATTACCAGACTCTAACAAGAGTCTTACAATACTTAATGTGAGAGACTTGCGGTCTGCAAAATTTGATAAACTTATTTATTTTTCATTAAAAAGTGAGCAATTTTATATGTACTATCGACATAATACTATAAAAAGTTTTTTTTTAACATATTTTACTGTAATTATTGAATTTTAAAAGAAAAATATTGCATGACCAAGAGCACATCTGTAGATGCAAGACCAAGAAAACCCTAGTCTTTGTCTTGCATTTGCTCATCTAAAATATGTATAAATTAGCTTCAGTATGGGAAAATTGAGTGATCAACTTCATATTGATATCGTATGTGTCTCTATAGACAAGTGTATTTTTTACTCTCCACTTCTATCTTTCTCAAGGGGTAGGCAGTGAGAACCGAACACAGCACTCTTCTTTCTTGACACATATCCATCGCTTCATCAACATTTATGCACTGTCGTATACAAGCTCATCTTGCTAGTAATGCATTTTTTTTGCAAGTTTCGTGACAATGTTTTTGTGTGAAGGGTGTATTGTGAAAACTGTTGTCTTCTGGGAATCTTATATTTGTTTAAGAATCTAATAGAAATGTATTTGATAAAAATGCATTTAGAGATTTCAAGTAGAAAAACACTTACTATGTACACTTGCTATGTAGATGAGAGTTTAGTGTTGACTACAACCCACTTGTTTTATAATGCCCTTCAGAATACTCCCAGAGCTAAAGTAAAACATTAAAATCCCTGGCTCCTATTTTTGACGAAATTGCTCATAAACGCTTACTATCTGCTTTGTAGATAATCTATGCTTAAACCCTCTTTAATTTTTCACTCGTTGACTCGCCGTTTTTAAACTTCTCATAGAGAGGTTTGTTTTTAATTAAGAAACAACTTTGTGCCCAGGGATGTTGTTGTTCTTGTTACCTGCAAATACATCATTATAATATCTTGGTATTTCTTTTACCATTCGTGTTAAAAAGTTTTTGCAGCGCGATTTCACAACACCGATGTTTCCCTCAATTCTTCCACAACGTCAAATCTAAGCATGGTATTTATTTTTTTCTGACAGGTCTTTCATTGCAGTACCAGTGAAGACTGTTTTAATGTTATTTAAAATAATGAATTATAATTTAAATGAACATTTAAGTTTTTAAAATAAATATTTGTTCACCAGAACTGTCACTTTAAAATATATACATTTTATATACACTAGTGATGTTATTTTTTTTAATCTAATTAAACTTCCTTCATTTTATTCAATCTTTACAAAAGCAAAGAATATATAAAATGAATATATTAGATATTGCATTAAAATTTTAGTGCTTTTTCAAAATTAAACCCAGTATATCATTACTTTTTAATATTTGTTAATTTTAAAAAATGTGTATACATATTATTACAACAATTATTACATAGTTATGTTTAGTTTAGATTTTTTTTTATAATGCTTTTAAAAATGAACATTTTTTTACTAGCGCCTGCCTCACTAGGATTACATCCAATTACACGTCCCACCATTTTGATTGCGATTTCATTAAACCTATGACCTCTCATTTCGATAACTAACAGAGAACTCACCCGTACATTTTATTTCAATGCGCAATAAAAAAACGTTCAAAATAATGAATTTCTGAATAGATGTTAAAAAAAAGAAACCTATGGATAAAATGTCATATCTCTATTTCATTGTAATTACCTAGGCACAAATAATCTAGTATTTCTCCGACCATATCGCACTGTTGATTCCACAACTGGGCCGCGTGAATTGATATCGAATAAGCACAAGACGATTGATTTAAAACATGTATTAAAAGCATTAGAGCATTGGTGAACGAATCTCTTTTTAGGAATAAATCGATGTAAGGTTGCCATAGTTGTAAAGAAAGTAATAGGTATCATAGAACTTATATCTAACCTAGAGAAAATTTTAATAAGAAACGATGTTTAAGTAATTTAAACTTTATATTTTCATAGAAAAACCATGCAAAAATGAATTTATTAAGTAGTATAGCTCAAAGATTTTCATATAATATACTAGATGGAGTATTCCGTGCAATGAGTGAGTCATGGTATATCGCGCGTTTGATTTCTTGGTTGGCAACATAATAAAGCAGTTTTCCATAAATTTCAACACTACCTAGATAACTGTTTTCTAAATCTTAATGAACAAAGTGTTTTTCTCGACAAAAATTAATCCAAAATAATTCAAATTAGTCGTTATTCTCTATACAAAAACGATATTTTCTGCCCATCTTGTTTCAAAAGTCCCACGGAAAAAATCGTCACTTGGATTCATACAAAATTTGGTAACTGCAACACCTAGGATATTATATGAAAATCTATGGCATAGCCGCGCCTTTTAGAAAATCTTATATACAGCCAATTATCAACAGAACTTACCTAGAAATAAGTTGTAGTATTTAACGCCATATGAATAGAGGTCTTATACTAATACTATCATAGAAAAGGTTCATCACCAGCAACTACTTGGTCACTATAAAATCCAAGTACTGTACATTAAAGTATAACTTGACTTTTACATCTAGTCCAGACTGACTCTACTTGTATTATCTTAATACTTGTGACTCGTCACTAAACGAGAGCAAAACAGTGTTCATAGGAATTTTTATGATTTTTAGTTTCCAAGAACGATTAACTAAACATTGTATTAAATATCTTGGTATTACAATGCAACAAATACAGACAAAAATACAAGGTAATGATTATGTACATACATCCAAGCCATCACTCATTATGCCTAACGGGGTATGCAGAGAGATCGAGTGCCATACACATCTATTCTTTCAAACATTAATGGCTTCCATTACATTCAGGCTTTTTTTCTTTCCTTATTTAAAAATATCAATCACATGCCATACCATCTCTTAATTAAATGAATCCCATCCGAAAATGAAAAAATAAATGCGAAAAACTCAAAACGAACCCTCTTTAGTCCATTGAATATGTTTTTTCAATTACAACCAAGATATAGAGATCTTTCTTAAGCATCATATCACCACAAATCATTATACGAGTGAGTTAATAACACGAGGGGAGGATTAAAAACTGCATTTTTAATTTATACATGTTCATTTAGCTGCATATATTACATCTGCTACATGAAAACATAACACAATTACATATATAACTTGCAATCTATAAATGCTCTCTGTAATCGCGTTATATCATAGATATAAAACAATTGGAAATGACTTTATTTTAAATGAAAGTAGGTTATTGTGACATAAATTAATAAACATCATAAAACGTAATATCCAATACGGATTAAGCCCGTCATATTGTACAGCTAATGGATTGAAAACGATTCCGGATATTGCTCATACACGGTACTAAAATGATATTATATTAAAACGTTTGAAAAATACAGATTTTTGGTTTTTCCGGCTGTCATTCGGATCGGACGATATCGAGGAACAACCACCTGACATGTCTGCCGTATTTTGTGCAACAGATAAGCATTACCAATTGAAATGCACAAATACAAATTGACAGAACAATCTAAACAACACACCAGTATTATGTGGTGGTTGTGACTAGACCATTCACGAAACTGACTCGTGCCACTCTAGCTACCGAAGCTCAATTATTTAGCGCAATTTCGATTAATGAAATTCACAATTGAAGGTGTAGTATCCGAAGTCAGACGATGTATAGTGACTCTCAAACAACTAAACATGATTCAAATCTTGTATATATTATATACATAACTTATATAGATAGGAAAGAGAAGATACAAAACAAACTTCTCAAACATTAAGATTATCGAGAAAGACAGCTCAACCCAATCCGCTAAATATCATGGAATAATTTCTTTAGAGAACCGAGGCACACTGGCAGACATGATGTTATTATATAAGATTACAAATAATATTAGATTCAAGCCTCTTGTTGAGTAAATTAGCCTTGCATGTACCAATAAGGGTTACAAGAACTGCCCATACCTTCAGACCTCCCAGCTGCGATACCAATATGATCAGAACTCATTTATTTATAGATGTAATACATTTGACGGGTTCGATGACATTGATTTGTTTCATAACACTTTTTTTAGAATTTAGGACTTCAATTTCAAACTCTTTTCTTCTAGCGTCATCGTAGTGCGTGCAACTCCCCCCCCCCCTCCCTTACTGTCTCCAGTGAAAAATGGGGAAGAGTGGCGTATAAGGCGAAACGATGAACTGTACAGAGAATATATGAATCACCCAGTATTTCAACACATATAAGACTATCGAGATTGAGTTGGGCTGGATATGTTCAGAGAATACCAAATATGCGAATTCCTAAGATAATTATGACTGGCCATCCAGGAGGAAGAAGGAAAATAGGAAGCCCCAGATTGCGATGGGAGGACGAGGTGAGGAGAGATGCAGCGCAGCTCTTAAGCATTGCAAACTGGAGGACGGCAGCTGAGGACAGACGGGGTTGGAGGCAAAAGTTGAAGGAGTCCAAAGCTCGACTTGTGCTGTAGAGCCATCGAAGAAGAATATAAAAAATAAAACAATCAAAAAATATAGAAAAAAGATGCACAGTAAGAAAAAACATATTTCCCTTTACCAGATTGCAAGCATTCGTGTGTAAAGGAGGTGGACCTATTGTGAAATAATGATTCACACAACTAATGTGATTTTAATTTTAGTAGATAAATTTCTATTTGTATCCACGAGCAACATTTTAAGCAAGCAGACTTTGGCTGAGAAATTAAATCTTGGTATTTGGTGATCTGTATTGAAATCGACGTCATAATGTACATAACATATAGATAATGGATAGGAATGACGTATTCATGTTCCCGAAACAATCAGGGCAAAGGGGGATAGTGAGGGTTAGGGAAAGGGAGGAGAGCTAGAGGGGGCATCCTATGAACGGAAACGTAGTCATGGCACATCGTGCGGAAAATAATGGCAAAACACCACTGAGCACAACTCCTATGGAATGGATCACAGATAGGTCTAATGCATATCTACACATGGAACAAAAATTATCACGTGACACGTAAACGTTATATGTTAATTAAACCAAAAGTGACTTCAATCTGGATTAAATAGACTGATCTCTAGATGGAAAAGTGCCCTTAAATTTGAATCTATTGAATTTGGGTTCGAATCCTACCAGTTGACGGAATGTATTAGGACATATTAGTAATGTTATTATAGGTTTCAAAAGACTATATAACACATGGTGTGCACGCATGCAAGATACCCATTTAAGGTTTTTTTTAAATTGTAATTACTTTGTACGCTAAGTAAGTAAAAAATGTTATTGAGATAACGTACAATATTTTTTTAGATCCGTAAACATAACATACCTATGTTGGATTTACAAATACCAGGCGTTTTTTTGAACCTCATATATGAGGTGTTTACACACAAACGATTAAAAAGTTTATCTGATCGCCGCCGAGAGAATTCGCTCATTTGACACGGTTTAGCAATATAAAAAAAAATATATAACTCAATATCAGCCAGGATCGCTAAATTCAAATAGTTTTTTTACGGTCGATCAATTCGTTTGCGTCAAACCAATGCAAGTTAATTCAGAATCCCTCAATATATTAGATGTATCGAAATGGATTATGTAGTGGCAATAGCAATAGTAAGGACATCTACATCTACAACATTTATCGAGTTCTGATGATGGAACTCACGAGGAAAAAATATCAAACTCTTCAGTTTGCGAAGTCTTCTGCAATAAAAAATATTTCTTTATCACGTCATCCGAATTCGATGATTCATTTTTCATTAGAAAGAGATTACTTCTGGCGTGGTTCCATCTGAATTAAACTTAAGGTTTGATGATGGAAATCATTAGAAATCATGAAACTCGTCGATTTGCGAAGGATTTGCGTATTATTGGATAGGCGAATTGTTTGGAAGATAATATTACTACATACATACATTCATACAAAGATTATTTATTTACTTTAGTTTTCAAGTCTTACATACATATATCAACGGTCTTGTTAAGTCTTATGCTAGAGTGTTTACTTCGACTCTCGGTACAACTAAATAGGTATATTATTTTCACTCACAATCTAATTTTCTAATTCTACCTGTACATTCCTAAAATATTAATTTATCTTCTTGTACATAATATAAACAATTTCTTCCAACCAACCAGATTAAAAAGTTTACATACATACCATCACGCCATGTCCCTTACGGGGTAAGCAGAGAGAAGCGAGCGCCATACACCTCTATTTTTGCATACATTCCTAGCTTCCTTTACATCCATGCATCGTCTCATACATGCTCGTCGATTATTCAAGCTTCTTATATTTCCTTATTTCAAAATATCATTAACATGGTCATGCCATCCCTTTTTGGGGCGGCCCCTGCTATTCACTCCATTTCTAACACCCATGTATATTTTTTCAGTCAGTCATTCATCATTCATACTTTCAATATGTCCAAACCACCTCAAGGAATTCACTTTCATTTTATTTATAATACTCTTCTTCATCTTGCATTCCCTCCTTATGTCCTCATTTTTTATTCTGTCATATATCGTTATATTACATACTCTTCTTAGTGATCTCAATGAGAAAAGTTTACAAAGTATGAAAAAAAATCGTGAATTTACCTCAACTAAAGAAAGCAAGCAAAAAAATGACAAATAAAATTATACTTGTGGATTCCCCAGACTTGTTGAAAAAATTTGATTTTACTGTCCGAGCAGAACAACCAGATATCCTAGCACTTTATTCGCCATTTTCATGAAATGAGTATGTTAATTAATTTTTAATAAAAATATTTTTAATGAAAACTTGACAAATTTTCAATGTCATTTTATGAAAGTACATTTTTAGCTGTTTTAAAATAAAAATATTTATTTATTTATATATTTATATATTATTTTTCGGGCAACTAACAGGTAGGTACTATGTCAAATATTAATTTAACACGCACCCAATAACAAGTTGCCACATTCTGGAGACTTACGATATTAATCGTCTCACAGATCCAGACTGAAAACACAATTAAAAACTGTGTCTCCACCGGGAATCGAACCCGGGACCTTTGGATCAGTAGTCAGATACCCAACCAACTGAGCCACGAAGGCCGACAAATAAATATAATATAAGTTATAAAATATAAATATAAGTTTCCTGAGCTAAGAGTCACTTTGAAATATTTAACATTTGAAAAAAATGAGAAGCAATGATCAGATATCCTTCAAAATCTAAAGGGGTCTAAGCGTGTATTAGATTTACAAATTTGAAAAAATTGAAGAGAATCGAAAGAGTCTTTAATTGATGAAGTAGAATAAACAGATGGGTCAATGGCTGAGCGGTTAGCGCGCTGAGCTAGTAATCCAGTAGTCGCGAGTTGGAATCCTGCCTCGACCGATTTCGTTCACCTATAGCAACCCCATAAATTAAGCATTTATGCTTAATTTATGGAATGCCAGAAGGTGTTTATGTACTTGTTTAACAAGGGCATGTTCATTTTAATAATTAAAAAAAAACTCGCCGTACATAGAACACATATACAAATACATTGTTATGAAACTTTTAGAATACAGCATGATACTAGTTGATAATCTGTAATAAATAAATAAACTTAAAAATTGCGAATTTATTACACCCCACTTTATCCCCTTGGAGTAGTGACTACTCAACTTTTAATCGTTTAACTTAATTTTATATTTTATATATGTTACACATTTCATATCGTACATTTGAAATTATAATACAATGAAATACGATTTTTAAAGAAATAAATAAATATTATGTTGTTTTCTTTCCGTTACGTGAAAAAACTGAAATCGTACAAAATGTGAAAATTAATAAAACCGGGTTAAGCAAATATTATTTTGACCTAATCTTTTTATTATTATGATAATATCCTTTTCGTATTAAAACAAATAGTAATAATATTCCAAATAAACCTTCTCTAGCACAAACATCAGATCATTTACATCGTCTAATTATGTACAAGAAGGATTTTGTTGAACTAATTTAAATAGGCAAAACTCTCAAACAGGGTTTACGGTAGAAGAGAGACGGAGGCTTATAGCGCGTCCCGCTCCAACCTAATCCCGCACGTATCTGTTGTCTCGGTCTAGCCCGGGGAAGGAATAGGTAATTGGAATCATTAATTAATAACTATGTATTCCTTGCATGGACCCCGCTTGGACTCATTACCTAGCCCTGGGGTACACCATATCACAATACATTGTTGCCGTTGCTAAACATTTTGTCACACCCACAGTTCCGTGGGATATAGGTACATACAAGAATAGGTAGTTGTGCCAACCGAAAAGGACCATTTATGTACTTACAAATAAATTCCTGTTGGATTTGTGAATTTGTGGCTCTATCAGATCCATGCTGCTCACTTAGTACGAAGCCATATTAGATTCAGTATTGTTTTTTATGAAAATTAATTTATAATAACGAGGAAGAGGTCGCTCCGAAACAGTTTCATAATATTAATAACTCACTCGTGATTGAAACAATGTGAGTAATTAAATTATATCATATATTATTACCACAGCAATAATATTGATTTCAAAATATGCCGAAATGTAAACGTACTGACGTTCTCCCGTATGTTTTTATTGCTTACACGTAATATATTATAATACTTTGTATTGATTTAACGTTATATTTTGAATTATGTACAAAAGTGATACTTCACTTTCATTGCTTTCTATATTTTTAATGTTTTTGTTCTTATTTACCTTGTTTTTCATTGCCGTGTTTATGATTTGATTTATTCTGAATTGTTTTTGTTTTGGTTTTTTCATTACTTTTGCATTAGTTTACATTATTTTCATTGAATTGATTTTTTTTTTCTTTAACATTTACATTATTTTATTTGTTTTGTTTATTATTTATTTTATTTTCACAGTAAAATGGTGTTTTTTTATTGTGTATATTTTGTAATTGCTGTGTACGAGAGGAACTTGCACTGGCAAACTGCTTATACAGTTTAGTACAAAAATAATAGGTATATTGTAATGTAAATTTTATAAATTTATAATAAATAAAAAAAACATTGATTGTTTTCCATAACGTGAAAGAGAGTGTAAGCTAAATTTTAATATGCCCGCATATTATTTGAATAAGACCTCTAATAGAACAATTAATATTCTTTCACAATCATACCTTAATAATTCTTATTTTATTTACTATATTTGTAAGCTATATTATACTAACTCTATTAAATAATAAATTTATAAATCGCTCACTTTTAGAAAAAAGAGCTCATGTTATTTTGTGTGCATCCATAATTGGACGTCCAGCACTCATAATAATAACCAATATTATCTTCTCTTTATGAAAATTGTAAGCTGGATGTCTGTCGATGTACCCTTTTTAATAAAATAAATAATAATAAAATAATATAGCTACTTTGACCAAAATATTCAAATAACCGAGGTTGTCACACGGCAGTAGTCATACTTACGTATTCACTCCCTTTCGTGATCATTGTTTACGTTTAATTGTCAATTTGGTGCCTAGGACGTAGTTATTCAAATTCGAATTTCATGTTAAAGAAAAAAGTATTTGAATACTTACTGTGTCACAATATGAATGGTATTCAAACAATTACACATTGCAATATGTGAAATAAAAACCTTATATCCCTTGATGAATGAATGTTTTTGATCATAGATCAGGTCCAATGACTCATCAAGCTTAAAATTTTTATAAATGGTCGAATTTTGACCTCTGCGCAAACACTAGTTGTAAATAAACTTAAGACATCTTATTAATTTTAGCCATTAATGCACAATATCCGATTATAATCATATCCAGTATAGGTTTGAACATTTACTTGGATAGACAATATGGTTGTATTACATATCCAAGACATGTGTCGTCTTCCAATTAGTCGTGGATTCTCAATTATCCCATTTAATATTAATTGAAGGAATTGATTTATCCCATAAACTATCCTATAGGTCCCATTCTATTGAATATATAACATTATTGTACCTCGTGTAACCATACAACAACATTAATGATATTTCAGCAACTTTTTTGTTTAATAAATACATATTTTTTTCTAATTTGAACGTTCAATAAGAACATTTACAAAAAAATAAATCAACATATTGTGTGCATTATTGAAATAATATATTAAAACAATCAGTGCAAATTCTTAAATATTTAACTTAATTAGGATAAAAAATACTTCGATTTCATATTCTTATTGATGCAAAATTAAAAATGATCTAATATTTTTATATTGTAAAAAAAATTGATTCGTAAAATGCACTGGAATAAATAGATTTTAATCGAGGGAAACATGGTGTCGTCAGGAGAGAAGATGGGAATGAGGACCACGGAGGAGCTGTTTCGAGCCGCCGAAGATAGGAAGCTATATTCTTTTGTGACGTTCAACTTCAGGGAGACCTAACAGGAAGAAGAAGATTTTAAAATACTAACGACTACTTAACTATCTATAAAATTGATATTATCTTTTTCGTTTTCACTAATCCGATTCGTCCTCATGACAGCTTTGTTATAACCCTGATCAGACTTTTGAGCATATCCTATAGGAATGCACATTCCGAAGAAAACTCTACAACGATGTCCGAGGGAATTTCTTTGGACCCATTGGACAGGCGGACCTTATAACCACGAAGAGTAAATTCAGAGCATTCATGACTCTTTGTCAAAAATACGGTTCACTCTTATCTGCACTTTCAATTCTCCGGAATCTTATTATATTCTTTATGAGTTTGCAAGGGGCCGTAATTAGTTCCCATAAGCAGAACGGGTGGTGGTGGAATAAAAAATACTAAACTATTTATTAATTTATTTAATATTGCTTCTCGGGCAACTAACGGGTACTATGTCAAATATTAATTTGACACGCACCCAATAACAAGTTGTCACATTCTGGAGACTTACGATATTAATCGTCTCACAGATCCAGACTAAAAACACAATTAAAAACTGTGTCTCCACCGGGAATCGAACCCGGGACCTTTGGATCAGCAGTCAGATACCCAACCAACTGAGCCACGAAGGCCGACTTAGCTTTTTATTCCTGCCTTAGCTTTTTACTTTTACATATAACGAATCAACTTATTGCTTAAGTATAATTCATAAATGGTTTTCAGTTCGACATAATCGTGTAGTTTATTTTTAAATCGGATTCCTAAAGAAAATACACTATTTAGAATTTACACTATTGATCATCTCCATTTCATTCATCTTGATCCGTTAATTTTTTCATTAAAAATAACATTGTAGAGTTCATAATATACATCTCTCAACTGAAACATTAATAAATGTCATTCAATATCTCTCAAGGGTAGATTATTTCAAGTATCTACCGGTATTTTATCGGAGTAATTTTGCGACAAAATAATTTTGCATCATAAGATTCTTGTCTTGTCGATTTTTATGACAGCTCGGATATTGAATGATATATCTGCCAACATGTTTCCTCTTGGTTTTATGACTTCTTAAGGAGTTTATCTGGAGACATCTCCGTCATACCCTTTTGACTGTATCAAAGAATTCCATCTAAAATGCCACCCCGTTTAAAAAAAGCTACAAAGGTAGGTCCCTTCAATCTACCTTCGTCTCCTTAAATCCATTTTGAATTGTGTGTTTTGAATTCTTAATTTTAAAATAATCAAACGTCTGCTCAACATTTTTTCCTCTTCAGTTGATACCAAATCGAGGGGAATCTCAAAATTGAATATACCTTTAGAACAAAACACTCGAGTAATTTAATTGACATATCTTTGCCAAAGATACATTTGAATAATATTATTTTTTGACAAAAATCTTCTTATTTCGAGATTTTTGTTGTATGGCCATGTAAATCGTTAATTACAAAATATTATTTGAATGTAGGCCTTTTTTATAAATGGAATAAATCGTACATTTGAATGGATACATAAAACATCGGACGGATCATTTCCAACATAATATATCATTTTCTTTTTATCAAACAAATATCTAGTGGACTATGGAAAAATGATACAATGATTCTATGATGTGTGTGAGTGTTAATAATAATAATGGTTAATGAAATAATATAAAATTTATCAACATTAAATTTAAATGACGAGAATGCCAATAATAATAATGATACAAATATATATAATGACCTTCTAAATTCGTGGCTAAATGAACTAATTCATTCTACATATACACCCAAAATGTCTCAACCAACCTTATGTTGACAAAATTTCGTCAAACAAATGGTTGAGTTAAATAATATTTTTAATAAATAAAAATAAAAAACTTGTTTAGAATCAATTCCACTATTTATTTAAGACTACAACCGGTTTTGTGCTAAGCACATTTTCAAGTAGCACTACTTGAAAATGTGCTTAGCACGAATCCGGTTGTAGGTTGTAGTCTTAAATAAATTGTGGAATTAAACAAGTTTTTTATTTTTATTTATTAAAAATATTAATTAATTTAAATAGAATTCCATCAAGAACTGACTATCACAAAGTTAAATCTAAATGGTTGAGTATTTGTGATTTAGAAGACATAGGTAACGAGATTAAAATACTTTACTCGTAAAATAATAATATGACCATTCATTATTTAGCCACTGGCATTATTCCAAAATCGTTAAGCCCTAATTTATAAATTATAGATTTATCGAAAAACTTTATTATAAAAATGTAAAAAACGATAATAATGAATACAT
This sequence comes from Molanna angustata, assembly GCA_963576475.1. Taxonomy (NCBI): domain Eukaryota; kingdom Metazoa; phylum Arthropoda; class Insecta; order Trichoptera; family Molannidae; genus Molanna; species Molanna angustata. The sequence continues at coordinate 10,376,869 of OY754970.1, read as the reverse complement.
GTAGAATCGTTAAAGATTTTTTAAACGTTAATATTCGGGAATCAGTAGGGTTGATAGGTAGTATGTATAAACACCTTCTCATAGCCTAATCCTTTGATATGTTAAGTATCTGGATGGGTGAATTATTCCCAATTGAAGTCTTGATGATGCGTTTGTTGCATTTTATTTTGTTATATTAAATAATTTACAATTTACGCATTTAATCTGCTAATTATTTTGAGAAAGTGTATAATGGTAATAATAATAATTGAGTGTTATTAATTGTAGGCAATTTCTTTCAACTAACCAGTGTTTTCAGACCATAGAATCCTATGTTAGGAAATCCTATGTTTATTAAGAAAGTAATACAAAGTTGATGTAAAGCAAAACAAATAATTGAAAATGAGGTATATTAAGATAGTATTTTAAAATAAATAAAAAAATATTTTTTTTAAATATAAAACGATTAAAACGGGAACATGATAAATGCAGTAATTAACTGTACATTTAATTTAAAAAAATACCTTCACCAAACTTTGTAATTCGCGATATCCGCGATAAAGAAATATATATAAAATACAAAAATAAATCGTTGAATAAATTTAAATATAATTTTTATACCTTTATATCAGCGCCACCTTTCGGATCCAAAACTATCCTATCTTTCAGTCAAGAACCAACCATACATATGTAGAAAATTTCATTAAAATTTCACTTTTTCAAACATAAATGTAAATATAAACGTGAGCATTTTTAATGTCAAAAAAAACCTCCCCACTCCCTTTCTCCCCACTTCATCCTTTCCTCAAACCCTAGTATATATTATGTGTGTATGTATATGATTTTTTTATTTATTTTTTATTTCTGTTAAGTGATTGTGTTTATTTATTTTATTTTTATTTTTTCACACTATTTTTTCACACTTTCAAAGACTATTATGAAGATTACTGCTACCCAACAAGGTAACCCTGTTCTAGGTCTGTTTATATGCTTATAAATATTTTTAATATATTACTTTAAGTGAAAACCAGTCATTAGTTTCTTTGTTTAATATTTTCTTATGTTAATATCTATTTTATGTAAGAAGAACACAATCACTTAACAGAAATAAAAAAATCATATACATACACACATAATATATACTAGGGTTTGAGGAAAGGATGAAGTGGGGATGAAATGACGATTTTGCAGCTTTTAAAAGAAAACTTTATAATGTTGTGTGAAAAGAATTCTTTTTAACTTATATGTGGGTACGTATTAACTGTTTTCTTTTTTTTTTCATTTCTTGGCTGGTTAATTGGTTATTTATTTCATTAGGTATTTATGTTTTTTATTAGGTTATGTTTTATTTCAATCTTGTTTATTCTTCCTCCTGCTACAACTAATGTTATTTTTCTTCATAAAGTATTTTATTGTTAAACATTTATGGAAACTCTGCTGGTTTATTTGATTATTATTTTGTACCATTACAATTTATTAATAAAACTGTTATGTTTCCTTAATAAATAAATAAAAAAAGGAAAAAAAAAGAAAAAAAACTGTTGGTTTTCTTATGAAGAAATAAATAAATAAATAAAATCAGTTGGGCGGTTTAGGAGATTAGCGTGTACGAACATCGTGACACGAAATTTTCATATATGAAGATAAAAAAATATTTCTGCGTTTTCATACAACAGTTGTCAACCACAATTGCTCTTATATTATTTCAGTAACTGAAATTCATGCATTATTATAAATTTTTGTTAGATACCTCAGCGTATAATAATTTTCGTTACGGTCGTTCGCTTTACGCGAGAATTAATAAATTTACTTTTTTAGTGCGAATAAATTTATTTATGATTGAATGCAAACAAAAATGAACCGGGAAAATTTATTTTTATTATGCATTATAAATTTTCCGAATACCCCCACAGGCCCTAGATTAAAGCAGAATTATAACTTGGAAATTGATTGCAGACATTACATTTTACAAGCGCAGAATCACTCATTCAAGCACGCCCTCACAGGGCCGGACCCACCATAGGTACAAACCAAACAGATTATCAAGGCGTTGAGAATAATGGTGCTCCAAATAAATATTTTTAAATAATGAATATATCCTTGTAAAAAGTACATAAATTGATTAAGCATAAATCCTGGTGCTATACGCAAACAAAATCGCAGTGGGATTCGAACTCGCGTCCAATTGATTGCTAATCTCGCGCGATTCCAAGTCTGTCACCCATCATCTAATTTATTTTGTATGTGAGTGGCGATGAAATTAAATGTATAGCGCTAAGTTCTTTCTGTCTACCACAATAACTGGGACATGGCGTGATGGTATATATGTCAAATATAAAATTTATACTTTTCTATGTATTCAATTCTAGCGATTGCGACTCGTTAGTGATGAGCAAAGGTTTTGCGAGTCTTGAAATTCATCCAAACTTTGTCATGGTCTTGAGAGATTTGCAAGACCAAAAATAAGATCAAGACCGCATATGTCGCTGCAGGACGCTTTGTATTGCAACACATTAATGCAATTGTCTTGCGGTCTCGTAAACTTTAATTATTATACGAACGTTTTCATGTTATTGTCATTATAATCAATGTAACAGAAAAAAGGGCAGTTTTGCAGTCAAGCTGCGAAACACGCAAGACTTGCAAGAGTTAGACTCGATCGAGTATGCAAAACCAAAACAGATATCACACCTGCGAAAGCAAGACCAAATGTTTTACATTTTCTCATCACTAAAACCTGAGCTATGAGGGTTTGAATTCTTATTATGACATAAATAATTGAAATAGGGTTGCCTATTCAATATTTTCGCCAGGTGCCTCGACTCCTAGATCCGTTCCTGTGCCCTCACATTATAAAAAACTTTAATGCCAACGAATACATTTTTCATTTCGTTTTTTATAAACTTTTGCTCAACTAACCCATTAGTATTACAAATAAAAACATTTTCATACAATTTTTTTTTATGAAAATAACTCTATTTGCTATCGTTAGAGCTAGACTATTTACAAATATTTAAAGTGTTCGTTATTTATTCAAGAGAACTAATAACCGACACTTCTATATTCGTCTCTTATTATTAAAAAAAACTTTGACTTCGTTTACAGAACACGTGTTTAAAATATTCACCCACATTGGCTCATATTTTCTTACAAATTGGCAAACAACTGTAAACATAAAAAAACGGAGGAAATTATCAATGCGACGTGATTTTTTTTTCTTTTGTGTATGTTCAGCGATAACTTTTTACTTCTTCTTCTTTAATGGCTCTACAGCCCATATCGAGCCTTGGCCTCCAGCAACTTCCTCCTCCAACCTCTCCTGTCACCTGCTGCGACCCTCCAGTTTGGCACATTCAGAAGCTGGGATGCGTCCCTCCCAATATCATCTTCCCATCGCAGCCTCGGTCTCCCGACCTTTCTTTTGCCACCTGGGTGCCCCTCTAAGACTCTTTTTGGTACCCGTGATGATGGCATTCTCTGAACATGCCCGGCTCATCTTAGCCTGCTTAGTCTTATATGTTCAGACAGTTTGGGTGCTTTGTAAATACTGTACAACTCATCGTTGTATCTAATTCTCCATGTTTGTCCATCATTCACGGGTCCCAGGATTTTACGCAGCACTCTTCTCTCAAAGATGTCCAGCATCTCCGCAGACCTTATTGTCAGTGTCCAAGCCTCACACCCATATGACACAACAGTCCTGATGATTGTTTTATATAGGGTTAAGATAACCTTTTACAGTGTAGTTCAATTTCTCTCTCTGTCTCTCTCTCTCTCTCTCTCTCTCTCTCTCTCTCTCTCTCTCTCTCTCTCTCTCTCTCTCTCTCTCTCTCTCTCTCTCTCTCTCTCTCTCTCTTCCTTAGCTTGTATCCCACATGGTGGTGGGGTCCGCTCTTCTCACTGCGCTCCTCCACTTCGCCCTACCCTGAGTATCGTCCTCAGAGACATCACATTCGTCGTTTTTTGGGACGCCCTCTGGATCTTTTGCCAGACACTCGATGGTCCAGTGCAGTGTTTCCTATATATTCTGGCGGTTTTTTAAGGTTATGCCCGAACCACCTCAGCCTATTCTCCATCAGCTTATCGGATACATCGCGTACACCCAGGCTACCTCTTATATATTCGTTTCGTATTTTATCTCTTCTCGTGACGCCGCACATCCACCTAAGCATCTTCATCTCGGCTGTTTGCACTGACTGAACTTGTCTTCGAGTGACGGTCCAGGTCTCACTACCATATGTCAACACTGGTCTGATCATTGTCTTGTATACATGGCCTTTCATCTTCACTGGCATTCGCTCGTCACAGATTACTCCAGTCATTTCTCTCCATTTAAGCCAGGCTGCGGCAATACGGTGCTGAATGTTAGTTCGATTACTACAGCGTAGTTCGATTTCGATGATTCTTTTTTCATTAGAAAGGGGATATCTTCCGATTGGTCTCATTTCAATTTGGTCAAGATATGATCATGGGATCCATGAAAAAATCATCAAACCTTTTCATTTTCACTTCAGCGATAGTAATTCTTTACCGCCTTTAATTTTAATGATTCCTTTTTTAATTGGAAGGGAGTGCTTCAGAGGTGATTCACACATATAAAAATCATCGAGTTCTGATGATGAAACTCACGATAAAAAAATATCAAACTCTTCAATTTATTTGAAAAGTGGTCTACAATTAATAATGATTCTTTACCACGTCGTACAAATTCGATGATTTCATTTTCATTTGAAAGGGATCACTTCTGGGGTGGTTCCATCTGGGGTGCAAGTCTGGTCCAACCGGCGAAATCAAAACCCTCACGATTACCCATATCCAGGGGCGAGCCTAGAACCTTCGGACTAGGAAAACCCTGAAAGGAAATTGGGAAATATCGAAATTTTTTTTTAGTATCGTTGTTCATTTGAGTGGCCATGAAAATATTTTATAATTAAATGCCGAAATAATATTTACATTTGTCGCCCTGTCAAGCATCGTATCTTCATAGGTTCAATTTTTAATCTTGAAGTATACTAAAAATATTAGGTCTAGAATTTCTAGAATAGTCGTAGGCAAGCCAAAATTTTCGGCTTCTATGAGCAATTCCGCTACTGCCCATATCATGGATATAATTATTATATGGAGTTCTATAATATCTTTAGATGTCATAGAACTCTATATGATAATTATATCCATGATGTGGGTAATCACAGGGGTTTTGATTTCGCCGCTTGGTCTAAGCCAATAAGTTTGATTGTGGTAATCATGAAATATCATGAAATTCATCAATTTGCTCATTATTTTTGTATAAAGATATTCTATGAAAGATTATATTACTAAATACCTACACACATACCCTAGTGGCATAGGCAGAAAGAACCAACACATTTTTTTCTATGTTGACACACATTTATTTTGAAGTCAATAGCTTAAATATTTTATAGCTTAATAGCATGGAAATATTTCAGTCATTAAGTCGGTATGTACTGTCTTAAAGCAATACTAAAAACCGAATTAGACAAAAGATGTATTTTTAATTTTTACAGGGGAGTTTGAAAAAAAAGGAATTAATGCCGTTAATCTAAATTATGTAGTAAATCGGGATTTCAGATACATTCGAAATACTTTTTAAAAAACGATAATTAGTTTAACGAATGAAACTTCATTACACATTTTCGGTACGTGAAATTACGTAATATTCGGGTCAAATAGACACTAAAATATGAAACATTGCGCACAGAATATCAAATATAATAATCTTGGTCAAATCGATAATGAATATTAATGTCTCAGTTTGGAAATATTAAATGTTCGAGATCAAAATGCCATTAAATATTAAAGAATCTTTGAAGGTTAACTCGACAATCAAACTTTTAATATCAAATGACTTTAAAATAACTATTTTATAGCAATTTCAATATTTTTTTAAGTGTGAATATTGTTTGTCACTTCCTAAGACGCGGAATTTCTTTAAGTTTAATTTTAATGAAATCGATCATAGAAAACTTGACGGTATAAATGAATGAATTTATTATTAAATTAACAAATAAAAAAGAACACAGTTTTTTTTTCATATTTTCGATTTATTATGACCGAACGCTACCGCCGAGAATTAGCGTGTTCTATTTTAGTTTTAAATTTATAATACCCCGTATTCAGTAACTATTGGAACTAATTTAGGAACGTTCTAAAATTGTAGATGTTAGATTCACGGTCTTATTTTAGCGTTATAAAATATAAACTTGGACTAAATGGATGGAAACGTACCTATTTTGGCCGGAACGTTCTTTAAAAGTTACTGAATCAGACGTATTATGAATAATAATGAAAATTATGAAATTTTCATCATTATCATAATTTTTCAAAATACGTCTAATTCAGTAACTTTTTAATTACGTTCCGGCCAGTATAGGTACGTAACTATTCCATTTGGTTCAAGTTTATATTTTATAACGCTGAAATAAGACCGTAAATCTAAAATCTACAATTTTAGTACGTACCTATTTGAGTTACAATAGTAACTGAATACGCAGTAACTGAATTATTATAAACGCAGGGGGACTTGATTGTCCCTGCACTGCGACCATTTGAAGAAAATCTGAAGGAAAACTTGAGAACGATTAAATGAAGTTAATATAAAAATATAGTCCGAAAATTTTTATATACGTCGTTAAAACAATATTTCGATATTATAAAATAAATAAATATATACAATTTCAAATCGTCTTCCTAAAAGAAGGGTTTTGAATACAACATGATTTTTTTATGAATGTTCAGCTCTTTACTACGTTGCCGAATTTCATTTTTACTACTCACTAACCCAATGGAATATAATGGGGACTTATGATTCCGCAATTTTCAAGGGTATTTTTTTATTGCAGATTATCAACAACATCATGCTGAGATTGTATTCTGAAAGTTTCATCACAATGTATCTGTGTGTGTGGTATATGCTGCGTGCTGTGTGCTATGTGCTGTGTGCTATGTACGGCGTGTTAATTTTACTTTATCGATTATAGACTAAAGCGCTCATTCAATTCTTTTCAAATTTTGCAAATATGTATATCTAATACTCGCTTAGAACCCAATAGATTTTGAACGATATATGAATAGTGCTTCTCAATTATTTAACTGTCAAATATTTCAAAGTGACCCCAAACTCAGGAAACTTAAAATTTGAAATTATTATTTTCAAATTGGTAAAAAGGCACATCACTTTCATAAAATGGCATTGAAGTGTTATCAAGTTTTCATATTAAAATATTTAAATAAAAAATAATTTAACAAAATCATTGCATGAAAATTCTGAAAATTTTCCATACAAAATTTTAATACTTTATAGAATTATTAGAAATGGAATATCTCATTAGTGGTCCCATTTCAATAAAGTCATGATTCTACTATTGGATCCATTGGAAAATCATCGAACTCATCAAATTGCAAGTCAGCGGATTTCAATGGTTATTTTTTTTTCAATAGAAAGAGAGTACTTACCTAGTGGACGGTTCCATATAAATTTGGTCAAGATTCGATTTTAGAATTCTTTACCACGCCTTGTGTAGTCAGTTTTTTTATATGAAAAATTATTATTTTATGAAATCTTAGTATGTACTGTGCATATAATAATACATTCACTTGAACTCTTTCACTTGTTCCGAAGTGTACATAGATACATAAACAATTAAAATTGATAAAAGTGTAAGATAGAAAAAAATATATTGGTTGTATAGGTGAATAAAGAAGAGGTGGAGAAGGAGAAAATACAAGAAGCCGAGTTTTCAATTTCCCTCCCACGTCACGTAGTTTCACCCCCTTTTTGTTTAAGATCAAAAAGTAAACAATCGCTTCATCAATTCCTCCATCTTTTACGAAATGAATATTCCTGTCTGATTATTTTGAATCTTGACTAAAACTTCGATATAGAGACTCTAGAGAAACAGTTTTCCAAAGCTTTGAACCATCGTGAACGACATAAATTAAGAGTTTGAACTTTAAGAATAGTTTTTACAGTTTTTTTCATGATTCTATTTATATTTTTTTTACATCTACCAATACCCAAACAAAACAGTTAATAAAAGATAGTTTATCTGAGTATATAAATCGAACAAAAAAATGGCTGGCATACCCAGAAAAAACTAATTCCATTTTTAAAAGATTTCTGATTCAAAATTTGTATTAGGTACTGATTTCATAGTAGGTACATATGTACCTATGTAAATACGAAAATGCTTACTTGAGAGAATTTTATGGCTAAAGATGTTATCTAATTCCATCAATAAGGAAATAATTGAAAAAGGAATATAATTCATATTTCGAATACACAATCCAATATTTTGGTCATAGAATTCAATACGTATAATCATAAAGTAGGTAAGTATGTATATCATATTTTTTAAACATCGTTCTATGTTTCCGAATTCAAAATGTTCCAAACATTTCACGATGATGCGTCACACTGAAGTAGTATACTTCTATATTATCTGTGTCACACTGTCGAGTAGTGAAATGGTTCATCGATTGTAAATTAATATTAAGTGGTTGTTGGGTGAAAATTTCGACTGCGTGGGATTTTCCTTCGCTGGCCACGTGACAGAAATATCCGCCATGCTTTTCTTGAGCGGTTTGCGCATGCCCAGGATGCCTTATCTCTCCGGGGAACACTACTGACACCCTGACACAACATGGGTTTGCTTTATAACCTCAATCGTCCACGCGTTCTGTTATCACGATACTATTTTAACAAAACCAAACAACAAAATCTATTTTAATAACTGTTTATGTGACAATCACATAATTAACAAAAAGCATATTGTATTGTTTGCAATATCTGTAATTTTGATGATAAAAACCATGTTTTTTTTCAAACATTTTGTTTATTTTTTACGTTTTTACTTCGTAATGCGATTTCGATTGAATTCTGCTACGTATCTTTTTAGTGGATAAATGAAACATTTCCTTAATAGCTCGTTTTCATAGCTCGTATAAAAACGATTTTATTTTTTGTTTTTGTACATAAATTTTTCGTCAAAATTACGATATGTGATATCAATAACGTTTCTATATAATTTATAAACAAGATGGATTCTTTGCCATTTTATTTTTGATAGGTCTTTTCATCGTTCATTTTCATTAAGATTTACAATTAAATTTTACAGTTTGAACCACATAACAGGATTGTTTATTTGTATTACATACATGTTTTTCTGAATTGATTCGTTTATGATTATACAAAAATGTATATTTCATTAAATAGGTGATTGTTTATTATATCGTTGTAAAGCCTGTTGTTGTACTTGTTACAATGTAATATATTACTATAACGTTTACATTTTGAGGGGTATAGCTGTCACTTAGACATGTGCATGTACCGATAACGCGATTGTAAACATTCGCTAAAATTGTATGAGGGGCGATTTCACCATCTCGATGAAGGCATAAAATAAATACACCGGTGTGATAATGAATGATGTAAATTTACATAATATTAGCGTGTCGTGACTTTTGACGTGACACGTCATGTCGTTAAAAGTGATGTATCTGTTTAAAAGGCACGACTGTCAAAAGTATATCCAAATAGAACTCCATATTAAATTGATATAAAAAAATGTATTCAGTAAAATAAAATATCACACTCTGAAGATAACCGAAACTAGTCAGTAAATCCAAAATTGAAAGGTATTTCTGTTTATGGGGCATGACTGTCAAATGCATATTTGTTAATGAGGCATGACTGTCAAATGCATATCTGTTAAAAAGGCATGACTGTTAAAGGGGCATATCTGTCAAATGTAATCATTGTAGCATGGGTGCATCGTGCGGCGTGCACCGTACGTAAACAGAGGGTTGGGGGGATATAGTGAGGCCCCCTCGGGTGGGCGGGTCCGTACCTCTCTTGGGTGTCTGGCGCGCCGGGGCCCTCGCGGCCAGCCAGCAGGCCATCAGGAGCGGCAGAAGGCGGCCCGCCCGCATGTCTCTCTCACCCTCAGAGGGCGGCCATCGCCGGCACTGACACACACATACACACTCGCCGCGCGGCCAACGCTGGGTCTCTGTCTGTATCTTTCGGTGAGTGCGGGATCGCTGCGAGCGCTCGGACGTGACGCGTATCGACCTGGCTCCGGGCCCGGACTGCCGCCTGCCTGGGGCCCCCCGCCCACCCTGCGCGCGCACCCCGCCTCCCTCGCGCGTCACACACAACACCCCATAGCGACCGACCGAGATAACATACCCCGTAGCGGACGCCATTTTTGGTCTCTGTAATTCGGAATCTTATCAATATCCAGACAAATGGAACAATATTGAAATAGTTTATAGCATTTTTATCGTGTCTCTTTTTATCAAATATATTAAGTATTATTGTTTAAGAAACATTTAATTTTTGTATTATAAATAGATTGTTTTTTCGTTGACGATTCAAAATGATAAGTATTTATTTTTTATTTTTAAGTATCAATTTAACATATACAAAATAAAAAAAAATCATAAACAGACTTATAATTACAGTTCATAGCAATGATAAGAAATCAAAAGGATTAGGAGAAATCAGGTATTATCAGATAAATATTTTTGCTTAAACTTTTTTTTTTAATATTTAATGAGATAGCCGACGTAATAGACTATTACTATTTCATTATTACTATTGACAGACTATTTCATAGCCTTGCTGAATAAACTTCAAATAAAGAGCTAAAAAAATCAGTACCTACTATGAATTAGAATAGATAGTAAAGTACGTTTAGCAGTCCGGAGTGGACACCCGTGGCTTGAAAGATAAGTGAATTATCTTTGAGATTTTAATTTTTTAATTGTATACTTATTTCATATTATTAAAAATTTATGTAGCAAAAATGTATTGCATAGTTATTGTTATTATTACCTACTTCAGAACAGGCTTCGCCTAGTGAGGTAATAAATTCCGTAATAATTTTTTTTGTTACGTTGAATTTATTGTACTCTGTTTATTTTATTTTATTTTTTATTTTATTTTTAATTCAAATTGAAGCTAACAATGTATGAAGTAAAAATAAATACAGAATATATAATAACTTGCCTTAATACCCACTCCATACATCAATTATAAGCTTACAATACTATCAAAGTAACATAATATTTTATAGGTACATTTACATGTATCCGTATTCTCATGGTATCACTGTGTTTATATGTGTAGTAAGTATATGTGTGAGAGTGAATGTGTAATGTGTGTGTGAGTGTGTGTATGTGTGAGTGGTGCGTATGTGAGGTTGCAAGCATATGTATGGTGCGTAATGATTAGGCCTATTAAATAAGTTATCTATTATCGTTGAATAGGTCCAAGTTAAGCGTGTTCTCGTGTTTTATATATGTGTTAATAATTCTGTCTCTGTTACGGAAATAAATAAATAAAAAAATAAAAAAAAGATACTGAGGTAAGTTTGGATTATAAAGGACACTATATAACAATGACGAGATATGTATATTATGTCTCTGTCGTATTTTGAGCCAATGAAGAAGATATCGGTAATGATAAATTTGATAATTTTTTAGTCGTAAATTAAAATGGATGTACACATTTTCTTTATAATATTTTTTTCAAATTTTATATTTTCAACAACAGTTATGTTTTCGTAGCATTATGTAATTCATAGAAAAAAATTAAATCAAATTTTTATTTTGTAATTTGTAGTGAAAGTTCTTATTAAATAGTAATGACTATTTTTATATATCAGCAATTTCAAGCGTGTTAGTAAATTAAAGACAACATAAATAACCAATATTAAAAACATGATGTAGAACACTTGAAAGATGAAGAAACAGCTAGAGCTCGGCCTTACAGAAGGCTTGCAGAAGGGGCACAGTTTCAGAATAAAAAAACTATAAGAAGAAGAAGAAAAACAATTTTAGTAATTATATTTTTTTTTAAGTAATTTGGTTGTTTAGTTTTACATTCATTTTATACATTAAAGAATATATCTCAAATATGGCAGCTGTGTAAATGTGAATAATCCTGTCCGGGTTTTGTACCCACTGACCTTATCCTCACACAGCTGAGAATATCCATCTCTACAACATAATGTCGTGTGTAGGACATAACCGACGCTCAAGTAAATATACCCAGAGCTGAATTTCAATGAAATATTATAAAGTTGGTACTAAGTAAGGTTTGTTCATTTTTAATATACCGTGATTTATATGAAAATTTCGCAAGAAGTTTTTATTTTACCTTTGGAAAAGAAAAAGAATTATTCATCTCGTGTCTGTGGCAGTCGCACTCAATCGGTGTTTCGCGAACCCTACCCAATTGGTCATATATCACATCAAATATTGGTCTCGAGGCAACTGCTTTTTATTTTTAGACATTAAATAATATTTTGTATAAAAAGTATACATACTTTTATCCTTATACATTCCCTAAATAAAACATAAATACTTGTGCTATAGATGAATAATGTCGGTCAAGATGAGATTCGAACACGCGTCCTCTGGATCACCAATTCAGCGTGCTATTCGCTCTGCCACCGATCAACTTGCCATGTAAATTTTCGACAAATAATATTACCGTGATGGCGTATATTATAGCCGTATTATATTATATGCGGTAAGCAGTTTCGTTGCTCGAAGTGTCGTCGAGTATGTATGGAAACCACGAATCTCGACAGCGGCCACCCTCGTGTCTGCTGCGACGTGACACCGCGAGCTCCACGAGGTGAGCGGGGCTCAATTTTTAACAATAATCATCTCAATTATTGCCATGATTGTCTTTGCCGGCGACAGAATCACCCCCTAAATTATGATGTATTGCCAGTATAAAAAAAATAATAAGGAAAAATACCCGTCCGGACACAGAGATGCGTTTTCTTTCTTTAAATTATTATTTATTTATTTATTTGAATCTTCCTGTACATATAATTAGTACTCTGTCGGGCTTATTGCCTAATGGCAATTTCTTTTAACCAACCAGAGTAAATGTTAAATATACAAAACAGTGTGTACTATGGCAATAAGTTAATCACATTACAGAATAAATAAGGATAACAGAAAAAAGTTAAAAAAAAAACAAAGAAGATTGCATTTAAGAACAAAATTGTCAGCCTTCGTGGCTCAGTTGGTTGGGTATCTGACTACTGATCCAAAGGTCCCGGGTTCGATTCCCGGTGGAGACACAGTTTTTAATTGTGTTTTCAATCTGGATCTGTGAGAGGATTAATATCGTAAGTCTCCAGAATGTGGCAACTTGTTATTGGGTGCATGTTAAATTAATATTTGACATAGTACCTGTTAGGTACCCGAGAAATAATAAATAAATAAATAAAATTATTATTATTTATTTCACACTTTTATCTAAGAAAAAAGCGATTAAATAAAATGTAAAATGCAAGATATAAAATCTTGCATTTTACATTTTCTTAATATTGAGTATAAAATGTGTGGTTTCTCTGGTCCAGATACTTTAATTTAATTTAATATTGCTTCTCGGGCAACTAACAGGTACTATGTCAAATTTTAATTTAACACGCACCCAATAACAAGTTGCCACATTCTGGAGACTTAGGATATTAATCGTCTCACAGATCTAGACTGAAAACACAATTAAAAACTGTGTCTCCACCAGGAATCGAACCCGGGACCCTTGGATCAGCAGTCAGATACCTAACCAACTGAGCCACGAAGGTCGACGATAGTTCCTATTGGTCTGTAATTCAAAAACCATGCCTCCTGAGATGACGAATTCCATCTATCCTTATATTTCTTGTCAGGTCTTCCAGGTAGACGGCGACCAGAGGGGATTTCATCATCTTGGTGGTGATGATTTCATTCGCCGCTATATTCGCAAGTCTATCACTGTCCATTCTGGCTACGTGGTCCCTCCAATGTCTTCTTCTGGAGCTATTCCACCGAACCTCTATTCCACGTGTAAATTAAATAAAGTGAAATGTGAGCTTAAAATGCTTTTTACTTCAAGGACTCAATAATTTTAAATAAGAATATAATATTATCATCGTATTAAATTTGTTGTTTTTTTTTTAGAATAAACGTTTGAAATATAAATTTCGAAAACTTATTTTTTTATTTTTATTTCTGGAAAAATACACATTACAAAATAAACATTTGGTATTACACTATAAACAGTTTATTACAGTTATATTTAGTTAAGTTTATTCGTCTAGGTTTGGTTCAAATAACACTACTGCCACCTATTGAACACATTTAACGTCTTTAATTGATGGAATTGGGGTCTAATACAAAATATACAATAAGTCATCTAGAGCTTCAAATATGCAGCAATCTCTTATTTTCTTCTTTAGGAAACATAAAAACCAAGATTGCGTATAACGGATAAGCGCATAATTGACTATTAATTTATTTTATAAAAAAATATAATAATAATATTTATACATACAGGAACTTAAAGTTTTTTGAACATGTAATTTATGATTAACTGTGTATAAAATAAAATTAAAATAAAACAAAATAAAATAGTTGTTGGGAAGTAACATGTTTTTTAGTTCCTCCAATAAATCTTCGTCTATCTAACTAGGAGTAATTCCTGTTTTAAGTAAGGACAATTTTATCACAATTATAATAACAAGTCCACTTCAAGCTACATGATTGAAATATTGAAATTAAAAAAAGAAGAATTATACTCATAGTAAGTATTGAAAATAGTATACCAATTTGAAAGCAATCAATAAACAAATAAATAAGTTAACACTTCATAGCAATGAAAGAAATATATAAAGCAACCAATAAACAAATCATAGGTCAACAAACAAATCAGTATGCAATAACATAATACAAGTAATAAGTAAACACATTCTTTCATAGGTCTACAGAACAATTCAATATGCAATACAAATAAAAAGTAAAATAAAAAGTAAACAATTTAAGTAATGAGATAACAATATGATAAATTAGTCTAAGTAACAGTCCTTGGCAATGAAAAATGCGATCACAGGAAATTAAATTATTTTAAGTAAACACATATGTTAAATTATGTTCCGATTGTGATCTACCAATATTTAATAAGCACTTATTTACATTTTTTTTTTAATTCAGGCACACTCATAGGATGGCACACGCTAGGTAGAGCATTATAAATTTATGGTCCTAAAAAAGAGTAATATTTTGTAAATAATTAAATTTTGTATATAACTCAACTTATTTAAAACGATTACATGAAAATTCTTCGAAACACAATTGTTCGAATGCGCAATTGTACGAATAACAATTTTTCGAAAATCAGTTATCAGAATGACAATTGTCCGAAAGCAAATTATTCGAACTAACATTTGTTGGAAAACCAATTAACCGAATTTAATATATTTTTGTGTTATTATGTTGCCTCCTTTGACATATTTGTTGCCAGTAAAATATATTCGATGAAGACTATTATCTAGAGTATTTGCTATTATTACTTGTTGTATTATTGTTGGGTACGTATGTTTGCACATTTTTATTAACTGATGTTTGACAGCGCGGGATAGCCTAGTTTGTACACCAGTTTATGTTTATCTAGTATTCACACCAATTTAGTTATTTTATTTTAATATTATAGTTACTTTTTTAAATATATAATGCAACTGGCTCACGCCAGTCGCAATTATAACTACAAACAAACCTAACCAACCTATTTTTACCAAAGTTTTGTAGGTTTAGGTTTAAAAAATAGGTGTAAATCTTAGGATATCTGACAGCGCGGTGCGTCGCCATGTTGTTTATTCCATAGATTTTTATTATACATAATATACTATGTAGATGTAGTACTCCGTGCAAAAAGTGAGTCATTTGTTTTCGATTCATACGAAATTTGCTAACTACGACATCTAGTATATTATAATAAAAATCTATGGTTTATTCCTCTCACAATACTACCAACATGACGTCATAAAAATTCGAACAATTGTGAATTCTGATAATTGTGTGTTCGGAAAATTGTTTTTCGAAAAAATGTGATTCGAATAATTGCCATTCGTAAAATTGATTTTCGTAAAATTGAGCATTCGAATAACTGTTTTTCGAATAATTTTCCTGTCACCATTTAAAACATAGTTCGCCCAATGCTTATTATAAGGATAAAAAGAAACTTAATACCCCATTTCTCTCCGAGTCGAGTAAAAATATAACTAAAACGTTCCTCAGATAGATTGAGCTACTTTGCAGAAGTTACATGAAATAAATTTACCTATCGAGTATTTGATTTAAACCCATACATTGCACTAGAAACATTGAAACAGTCACGTGTATCGCAAGTGCATTGTCATCTGGAATTGAAATGTCTCGAAATGTTCTCCTATGCATTCATTCATTCTCTCTCGTGGTGTTTATGGTTCCGCGAGTTTCTTGTCTCCTACATACCCTACTTATTCTCCTATCTTTTTTATTTCCTGTTTTTTCTTTTCCTCGCACATCATCATCAGAGCCGAATATATTATAGTCACCAATATTTTAATCATGCCTTTTACTGTTTCCAAACTCTATAACCATCATTAAAATATTTTCAATCCAATCTTGTAATATAATTTTTTTTTTTTTTTTAATGAATATGTCCTTGTTAAACAAGTACATATACATCTTCCTACGTTCCCTAAACTAAGCATAAATGCTTTTTCCATTTTATATTCTTTCATTTTTTTTATTTCTCTCACAATAGCTTTAAGCCGGTTACATTGCGATACCATTTACACAGATAATCAAATAATTATTCTACAAATAAAAACTACAATTATTTGAAGACTTTAATCAACACACAATATTGATCTGAGATCTCTTCTTCTCCTTCCAATATATCTGTGATTTGAAACCATTGGGGGTAAACCCGGGATCCACGGCTCAGAAGTCATATGACAATCTAACTGGAAAACAAATTTAACTTTTATTTAACAATTTTGAAAGCTTATACGACTGTATCTTGTCAAATAATTATTATCATAGAACAATAGATTTAATCAAAGAACACGCTTTCCTTCCTATGTTATTCCTTATGCTATTGAAGATGTAGCCATGTTCTTTCTAAATTACTTTATACTTGAAGTGATCACTTAAACCAACCGTCACTTTCAAGATGTCATCGACTGGTTTACGACTTCTTATCCTCGTTGGTGCCTGATTTCCGTTTTCTTATAAAATGTATTAAAAATAATGTTTTTTTATCACACCATTTAAAAATGCTTTTTTAAAATAGATAACTCCTGTTCAAGTAGATTTACCTGTTCTATGGCTAGCAGTCTACATATTATTATAATATTTCACAAGAGAGACATACATATAGGTTGTTTTAACACTTTTAGAAAGTAACTAAACTATTGTACGCAGAATAGAAAAGTGAATTAGAGTCATCATGATATGCATATACATATTGTGTATGTAGATATCTTGTCATTTTTATTTGTTAATTGCACAAATCAGAAATAGTATCTCTTGGGAATACTGAACTAACGGACCATGGATATGACCACATACATGCTCTTTATCCAGTCGAGTCCCAGATTAAATCAAGACAGCACAAATTTTATGAAACAATGAGGATAAATATAAATAAATGTACCTATCCTCATATATGCATAGAATACATTGATTTTTTTGGTTTTTTTGTCATATAACTGCATGATTATATTTTCAAATGCACATACTCAAGTGGCTGTATGTAAGTTTTCAATTAACAAAATAAAATTTAAATAAGCTTTCTTGAAACAGTCAGACTTGAATGCGAAAATATTACATAACATTTTAATGTAGGTACTATTATTACCAAAATTCATGTTAATATAAATCGTCTTACAGATCCAGACTGAAAACACAATTGAAAACTGTGTCTCAACCGGAAATCAAACCCGGGACCTTTGGATCAAAGGCTGACGACGAACTGTTTTAAAGTAATTTTCTTATTTTTTCCGTAGTTCCTAATTTTTGTTCGTGTTACTAACAAAGATAATTCATACATTTTTAAATACAAGTCACATAGAATTATGATGGAAAATTATATACTTAATATCTCGTTCTATTTAATCAAATTTAATATATAATTAAAAAAAAATATTAGAACGAAAAATAAAATATCATTTTACTTCATAATTTAATGTGGTAATGGAGTTCTATAATAAAGTGACAGTTTCAAACATTGAAAAAATTAAATACAAAATTTTTAAACGATCCAATAAATATAAAAATATTAATAATAGTGAAAGTAAACCATTGCAATTCAAAGACTGCATCCACCTCAGTTTCCATGTACATCTCTTTAGATAAGAGTCACAGAATGATTAGTTTCTTATGTCGTGACGTAACGCGGTCTAAATTTCGACGCCTAACCTAAAAACCCCCTTTTTAAGATAACAACCGAGTGTTTGCACGTACTACGGTGAAATATTATGAAAAACTTCGAGTTTATCTTTACTCGGGATGACGTCACCCAGCAGCATTTTTTTTTTAATTTTCTTTTCTTTGTTATACCCCTTCACGTCGCATTTGATTATTCAAATTATTGTTATATTCTTGAAGTGCCTACTGACTCTCTAACGCCTCTGCATTTTCGGCGAAAGACTGTTCCAAAATTATAGACGATGAAAAAATAAACACTCCCACATTCGTCATTCAAAAAGACAGAATTTTGGTTAAAAAAAATGAAGTTGTAGTCAACCGATGGGACTCAATATTTAAACAGTGCTACCATTAATTACATCAGAGGAAGATATCACGCGTTGTTTCTGGAGCCATACAGTCGAACGGTTGTATTGGTCATGTTTTAAATCTACAATACTGTCTCAGTGTTCAATATTTTGTCGAGTATAGTTGACGTCTTCAATATCAACAAAAACTAATTTCTATGTTTTATTTATTTATTTATTTTATTGATATATAGAACCAATAGTCTGTAGTTGTATTAATATGGGTATATTGAATTTCAAATTATGCTTTAAACCTTTATAAGGCTCTTTGAAGTAGGTACAATTAATTAGGTATAATAGTAAGCAATTGCTGGAGAGAGAAAAAAAACTGATACAAAGAAAAAAAAAGAAAAAATATCATGTTCATTATTAAGCCATTAGTATCCGCACGACAACTATAATAATACAAAACATCACCTACCTATACCAGTAGCTTTTGCATTAAATTCATAAAAATAGTTTCAGTCGTTTTTTAACAGGAAATAAATAAGAGTAGGTATCATCACTACATAATGTTTAAATTTTAAATTATCATTATTATGTATTGTATTGAAATTCTGATTAAATATTGTATGTTGTTATTATTCATGCCCCAGTTTAGATTTCCATGTAAATTGCATAGCATTATTATTCGCTACCTCACCACTAACCGCTCTGTATATGAGGACTGTGAACGGCCCCTTCACAGAACGCTAAATGAGCGACAAAAAATGCATAGAACGAAAAGTAGCTCATGAAGCCCTCTAGATTATAGTAATTTCGGCACCATAGTGCAAAAAGAACAATCGACGAATGTGAATAGAAGATTCACACTCGTGGACTGTGATCGACTTCAGATAACAGTCCTCGAGTCAGATCTTTTTTAATGTAAAGCATTAAAGGTGTGACTAAGATCTCTATAAAAAATACACTTAATGGGAATCAATCAATAGTAAGGCACCATTACTATGACAGAACTTCCTGAAGACATTCTTTTTGTCAAATAAATAAATAAACAAAAATGATTACATTTCTTGAATCTTTTCCTCTGTTCTCAAATCACCGGAAAGCTGGTGCAACATTTCATTAAGAAATAAACTTGCCACTTATACAGATTATACAGGGTACAAGTAAATGTTAATAATTGTTTATTTATTTATCTTATGCAAATTATGTATCAATTCATTCACACAAACACTAGTATCGTCTCACCTTAAAACGCAACAATCAGGATCAGTGGTGAACCTCATTGCTGAACTAATTGAAATGTTATTTAACCTGTTGATTTTTCAACTACCGGTCGACAACCGATTTTAATAGAAAAGAGTGGAAGCACTATTATAAGTCGGTGCCACATTAATGGGATATTATATTATATCAGTCTTCGTTGGTTAGGTTAGATATCTGACTCCTGAGCCAAAGGTCCCGGCTCAATTAATGAATTATGTTTTCAGTGTGACGATCTGTGAGATGATAAAGTATCATATGTCTCCAGAATGTGGTAAGTTATTATTGGGTACGTATTTTGTTCTTATTAATTTATTTTTTTATCACACCATTTCAATAATCTTCATTAAAAATTGATAACTCCAGCCCAACTAGGTATACCTTTTCTAGGGCTAGCAGTGTATATATTACTATAATATTTCATAGGAGATACAAAGGTTGTACCTATTTGCATTTTTAAAAAGTAAATTATATTAATATTTGACATAAAATCTGATAGTTGCCCGAGAAGCAGTTTCAATTTTTTTTAAATAAAAAATATTAGTAATATGTTTAGCATTAACGATAACTCCGCAATTATGTCCAAGGGAATTACTTTGGACCCATTGGACATGCGGACCTTGTAGTCACGAATAGCAACTTTAGGGCTTTCCAGACTTTCTGTCTTAAATACGGTGTACTCTTATATTCACAATCAGTGAACGGTGAGCCAGTTGATGCCACATAATTGGCTCTCTTTGGCTCTCGCAGTGCAGTGTCTGCTAGGTTTTAGAGTTCTCCGCGCTCTTCTTATGTTCTTTCAGAGTTTTGCCAGGGGCCGTTATTAGTCCCCATAAGCAGAACGGGTAGTGGTGAGGAAAAAAATATGCTTAGCACCAACCATTTTGTAGTTAATTTTTCTATATATGTGCATATTTTAATTAACTTATTATTTCAGATAAATTTTCATCAAATATGAATACGGAATCCTTTTCAAAATATTTTAATAATTTTAATATGTCTCTGCTATACAGTTTGCAATAATCCAGGCGTTTTTTTAATTAAATAATCCGGATTGGATCAAACAAAATGATTATAATATTTCATACGCTTTATTTTTAATTAATAATTAATATTTAAACATAAAGCACAAAATATAATAAAATAGATTGGTGGCAGAGCGTTTAGAGCGCTGGGTTAGTAATCCAGTGGTCCCGAGTACGATCCTGCCACGACCGATTTCTTCCTCATATAACAAGCATTTATGCTTGGTATAGGCAATGTATGAGGATATTAATGTACTTCTTTCAAGGACACGAACCTTCTTTAAAAAAAAACGTTTAAATAAACCAACCATTAAAGCTCCTAAAACAATATTTTTGTTTTTCGTAAAAGTGTATTTTGTGTAATCAGTGATTAGGTGCAATTTATTTGACACAAAAGTGATCAAAACAATAAATACACCATATCAATATAGTTTTGGACTTGTGCGAATATCAAAATTATTAAACCCGGAAGATATTCATCAAAATATGTCTTCCAAATATCAACTAATGTTATGTACACATCGATCTGTATGCTCAAAGATATCACATCTTCCATTTGGTAGAATGTAAACATCGCTTGGATACATTATGCTTTAGTAAAAGGGTGATTATAATTAAATATGATTTCTCGTAGACATTTTAATCTCTATGCCTCCTACATATAGTAAATACTTCTATTACGAATTCCGTCAACAGATTTATTTTTATATACATATTCATATTTTACGCGTCAGAAAAATAAATAATAATAATATCGAATTGATAACATTATTATTTATATATCAAGACTACATATAAAATATTGACAAATTTTTTTTTATACTTAATTAATTAAAAAACGTGAAAATAGTCTATATATCGACTATTGTTTATTATCACCAAAGCTGTATAATTGAGTAATGGCAGATATTGACATAAATGCATGACGGGAAAATTTTCAGAAACCTCGTAACTCGTTTGCTGATGCAGATTGGTAGAGAAGGATCTGTTTCGGTACCTACTCTTGGATTTTTTTAGATAGATCTTCAGAGTTTTTTATCCTGGTTGGCGTTGTCCTGTGTGGATGAAATATGTTAAGAAAAAAAACAAAAATTTTGATCGCAGGGTAGCCATAGCAATTTTAAAATAGTACTGCCTCAGAACAGACTATGTCTAGCGAGGCAGTAAAATTTCACAATGTTTGAAAAATAAATTATAATAAGTATAAATTTAATAGAAATTGTAATTGTAATTTTGTATCTTTGTAATTTTTGTAATTTTTGTACCGTTACAAATAAATTATTTATTCGTTTTTTTTTTCATCTATAATATTGGTTAATGCTAATTATTTAAGAAAATTTTTTTATCAAATTTATATCATTACCAAAACATTTTCAACGAAAGATTCAATGAATCCTTGCAATCTTGTTCACTTACTTATCTTATAAAGGAAATTGCATGTTATCAAATGTTATAAAATTCTAAGTATAACACTAAGAATAACATTTTTGAAATCGATAATTGGACAGTTTCGTTGAATTATATTTGTAGGTATCGATTTTTTTTTATTCGAGTACATTATATCTGCCTCAAATAGTTGTTGGCCTTCTTGGCTCAGTTGGTTAGGTTAGACTGCTGATCGAGGGTCCGAGTTCGATTCCTGGTGAAGGCATAATTTTTAATTGTGTTTTCAGTCTGGAATGTGGCAGCCTTTTATTGGGTAAGTGTTAAATAAATATTTGACATAGTACCGGATAGTTGCTCGAGAATCAATAGTAAATAAATTTTCGGGACATGAATATTTAATTATAGCTACCGAGTTATTTTTACTGTAGGCACCTACATCATACTTCAAATTGGACATGAACATTAGTAAAAAAATCTTACTATCGTAGACCATTTTACCTTAATATTTTTTTAAACAATGAATAAGTCCTTTTGACAAGTACATATACCTACATCATCATTATTCGTTACCAAAATATATACTTTCGCATATGCTTTGTTATAATTGAACGAAATCGGTCATGACAGGATTCGAACTCGCGACAGTTGAATTACAACCCAGCACTCTAACCACTCTGCCACTACCTAATGTAAACCTGTATCTGTATCAAAATCATCGTATTTGACCCTCTTACGTTCCTTATCCCAAACACCATAATATTAGTAGCCCTCAATATTCGGTCACCGGGATTCCACTATCATGCGACATGACAGAAGGTGCACGTTGTTGTCTGGTGCCACACTCGCAGGTGTCTTCCTCTTGTAACCCAATTTCTTGAGGTCAATGTAACAGCAGGAGGCACCCGTTCAAAAAACATGGAGTTGGAAGAGATAAAAGCTCTGTGTAAAAAAATTATAAATAAAAATATTAAAAATTACATTTTAACCCTTATTTAAAAATTTACATTTGAATGCAAAAGTTTTATTTTATCGATTAAATCCGTCTTGTATCTATATAAACAAGTATAAATTTATTGTTGTTACTTATCTTTGAACCTCGCCATATGACCCAGTAAAATAAAAGGGACGTCACAATGTACCCTCGATGTTAGTCATCTTTGTTGCCAAAGCATCAATCAATCCGACATTAAATTTCCGCGGTATTTCCAACATCAATCAATCCAAATAAGATGCCCCATTGATGGCTTCGTATATAGACTCCGAAATTTCACAAACTTTTATCGGTTCGCTGACAATTGAATTTTTAAAACAGAATTGTACATAATAAACCTGGAATAAAAAATAAATACACCGTAAATTTATTAGAATTACGAAAAATCTGTACAAAGAAAAATAGGTACCAAAAAAATGTACACACCTACAAAACGTGCTCATTCATTGAAAACATTAAAACTAAAAAGTCTTTGTAGTCCCCAACAGACATCTTTATAGGTCAATTGACCTTCAAATAATGACACTATAATAAGCTGGGAACGCCACGTGTATGGCACACACAAGGACAATAACGTTTATTAAACTTGGAAGTAACCCTCCAAACAAAGTTTCTGTGATTATGACGTGATTTCCATTAGTCCTCCGTAGAGAATGTAAAAATCACGCTTTATACTATAACTGATATATTGAAATAGAAATTTTCCGTACTCCTCGAAGGCTTTTATCTGCGAAAGCCACCACAACTCAAGTTCATAGTATATAAGTTCCTGTCTGTGGTATCCCATTACAGAAAAAATCAGTCTTTATACTAGGACGTAAGTCTGACAGTCGGTGTCTCATGGTCTATTAATATTTCCACGCTAATGTCAATTTCTTTAAAAGGGCACATAACGCTAAATCTAGTAATTATAAACATGATAATATATATAAACCACCTAATGCACTATGAAGTTACATACATACGTGTTAGTAAGATTTAAATCATCGGAAACTCAAAATTTGTTGAATTTTTTTGTATTTTAAGAACAAACCTTGAAATGAACAAAATATCACGAACATTTACTTTAATTTTATGCACTCTTTAAGCACATAATATATTTACTTTCTACGACACATAGTTTAGCTACGCCCACCTCCACCCACTCCGCATATGGGGACTGAAAACGGCCCCTTCGCAGAACGCTAGTAAGAATGATAAAGAATGCATGGCACGAATAGTAGCTCTAGAAGCTCCTCTAGACTCGTGGTCTCGTCTAAATTGTGCAAAAAAATAACAATCAACGTCGGTGAAAATAATATTCACAGACATGGATTGTCGCGAGAGTACTTCAAGCCTGTGACCGTAAAACTGGGCATCAGAGAGTTGACCAAGGACACTCTGGAATTTCATTTTTTTTATTCAGCAGATACAAGGGCACTATAGCCATGGCAAAACAATTTGAAGGATGTGAAGTTCTTTTTAGAGACCACACATAGTTATAAAGTAAATATTAAAAAAAATGCTTTTCAAAAGAATATTTTTAATATATGTTTTACGGGAATCGATGCTGTATTTTCAAAATACATTCACTAGAGAAATTTTGAAAATACTTATGGTATTATTTTTAGAAACTCAATATTTATCGAATTTGAGAAATTTGATTTTAAATTGGGGTGTTTATGTTTATATGCCCCCTTAAGCATACGAATATGAAGTCGATTTTTTGACGCACATAAAATAAGCTCACCATTTATCAGACCCATAATTTATAAAATTCGGAATTGCTGATTTTTGATTGAAATCAGAATTCATTAGTTATATATTTATTAAAGATTTGGTACAAGGTAAATACATAACAATCATATGTAACAAAGCAACCCTGTACACAAAAATACCACAAGGAACAGCCTGTCTGTGGGTATACCAATTAAAATATAGACAAAATTATTTTGTTAATAACATTAGATATTTATAAAAAATAAAATAAACAAAGTGCCCAGGCATGAAATAATTATCAAAAAGAAAAAAACTTAGATATAAAACATACATAAACATATATACAAATCATAGGTACAACAAAAAAAAATTAAAAATAATGGTGACTGTTCCGCGATATATATCGGAAAAACGGGCATAAATGCGATACGAGAGTTAAAGAACATGTCAGATGTTTAAAAAATGATAACTTCTCGGAATTCGCGGAACATTTAATACTAAATGACCACCAATTTAATTTTTTAACAGATATTTAATTATCTCAATAGAGACGAAGTTGGAATATTTAGTGTAGGAGAACCGGGAAATCAAGGCACCTACAGGGCTTACGACCTGTCATCGGCTGGTTTACGTGATCACTTTATGCGCTTGCGCAACGTTCACCAATTATGCCTTTTTAATGAGATCCCTATCAATTCAATTTTGAAAGTTCTATATATTGTAATACTGAAATTCTTTTCGCTTGAAAATAAGCAATTTTTACTACAGCCATCTATGTGTGAAATTATGAACAACATTCTTATTATTTTTTATTTATTTTTGTTGTAACGCCATCTATTGAGAGAATTGGTTTTTTGTAAATAATGAGAGCAACAATTCTTATACATGAGGTGACAAATGCATTTTTCGCATAAATGCATTTGTCAATTCTGTTAAAAAATACCTTTGACTCCCAACAGGGAAAAAAATCCAATGTTTGCGCATATGCAATAATAAAAATATTCGATCACCAATTTAATATTCAATCAGGTACAAAAGTTCTACACATTAATAAAGTAGGTTTACCCTTATATAATTTAGAGTCACTTGAAATTAAAAAAAACAATTAATTCAAAAAGAAATATAATAAATAATCAAATAAATTTACCTTACAGCCCGCTTTTAAATATGTTTCCGCTTACAATCAATTTTACCAATCAAAGCCATTCTACACAAGAACCGCCCCTAATGACCTCCCACCAATATCCAAATACATAGCCTTCTTTTAAGCGCAGTCACATTCTGCATTTAGTTGAAATTCTGTCTGAGGAGGGAACGGTTAGTTCCGAAACCGGTCGCAAATTCAATCAACATGTGGTGTAAACAAAGTCAAAAAAAAATATAGTTAATTTAAAAAAATAATATAATCAAAAAAAATAATTATGCAATCAAAAAATGCACCTAGCAAATACAACCAACAAAATATTCGTATAAATCACCATAAAATATGAAAAATTATTAACAATTTATTTTGTGCCTAAATAGTATTTTTTTAATGTAGATAAATAATAATTTCACAATTTTATAAAATTCATTGTGAAATCATTATTCATACAATGCATTGCACCCATAAATTTTTAATATATTTCTCTCACGCAATATTCGCATACACCTACTAACGTTTGGGATTATACTCTTTTTATTTTCAACATAAAGAAACACAATTTTTTCAAGTTGTAATAATACACTACGCTGGATGGATATACGAGTAGACATGTAAGGTAAGTCTTTGGTATAAAAAGAGTTCAATATGCTTTTAATATGTTACCGTCGTCCGGGCCATTTCTGTAGTCCCCGGAGACAGACCCAAGGATGGGAGAGGACCAGAATAACCTTCCAACGTGACCCCCTCAAATATCATCAGCGATCAATCTGACTTATCCAATTTCAAATTATCTACCTTCCAACTAGGCTCGAATAATACAACCAACATCTCAAAATCTTGAAGATTTGAGATTTCCCGATAAAAACAACCTTTGAGTGCACCATGAACTAAAATATACTATTTAAACAGTACGTAAACGTTTTGCTGAAAATATACATGAAACAATTATCGGTTTTAAATATCGTTTCGGCGTTTTCTTAAACAAAGTAGACAGAGAAAATATTAGACATATACGATTCTCGCTCCATTTATACACATAATTACATCTTCTTGAACACGTAATATTTCTATTATGTTTCATATAAAAAACGGCTGAATGTGTGTCTTCTTCTTCTATTGTGTCAGCAACGCATTTAAATAATCATCTGCCAGTGCATAGCAATGTCAATAGCACAATCATTTCCCACCATAAGATCGTGCATGGGTGCTGTTTACTGGACTTGAGGGGCAACGCAAAGTTAATTGTGTGTCAAGATAGAACAAATATAGCATTCGGCTCTCTCTGCCTATCCCATGAGGGACATGGTGAGATGGTATGTATGAAGCACGTCCTTCATATTAAAAAGGAGTTATTAAAATCGGATCATATGGTAATTAATTGCTATCGCTGAAGTCAAAATTGAAAATATTTTTTTTATAATTTTCTCATTGATTCCATGATTTAATCTTAACCAAATTATATGTGTAGTAGTAAGGAAAATACTACCTTTCTTATTAATAAATAATCATCGAAATCGGACGACTTAGTAAAAGCTATCGCTGAACATACATAATACAATCACATTGATTAATTGATTACCTGTTCTTTTTGGAAGTCGGTAAAAATACTACCGTTACTTATATCTCTTGGAACATATGTACAACTCTTTTTCTCTCACCTGTCGTCAATACCCTCCTCCCTCTCTTTTTCTCTCCAGAATCACCCTGCCGTACAAACCTATAGGAATTCAGTTATCATAAGTTCTGTCGAACAAGCGGCCGCAAATAACTCCAATTTTTTCATCAAATATTAATATAATTTATTGAAATATGCCACAAAGTTCATTACCAAAATATTAATAGTAAAAAAATCAACAGTTTTTTTTTATAGAATACTAACATCATTCAACAAAATCATTTTTTATCTTTTTACCGTTAAAACTATCAAATTTAAAAAGTCATACAATCTGTAAATTTATTTAAAAAAAAACCTTTTGAATGCAATTAATTAATTCACTTATATATTCTTCTAAAAAAAATATTCTTCTGTCCGTTTGCAATACAAGCGCATTGGTCTGAAGCGGCATTTCATATATTCATACGAGCGCCTATTCGATGATACAATTCCTTAACCCCATTTTGTTATCAGTATCTTACACCACACAATATATTATATAGTATACCTACATATGATATATCCCCATGATGTATGGTGTTCCAGGATTAGAGCTCATTATGATTAAATTATGCTACAAACATGAAAATGTAACCAACTGTATGTCACCGTTGTTTCTGACTATACCTACATATACCTCGTCTTACACGATTTCAACTATTTTATAACTTTCTTATATTTTTTTCGTATTAAAAAAATCACAGAGTTCAAAAATACCTTGAATCATCGACCAGAACTGTACATTCGTGGATTGCTCAAAAAAGATTCTCTAATAGAGGCAGACTCGACTTTTTAGTAGAGGCGTTTTAAACTTCAAGACATCAGAATCACAAAATATCAAATTGTCTCAGCAAGGCGCAATAAACTTTAGTTGTCAGAAACACAGAATATCAATCCCTCAGATAGGCATTTTAAACTCAAGACATCCGAATCACAAAGTATCAAATTGTCTTAGCAAGGCGCAATAGACTCAAGTTGTCAGAAACACAAAATATCAATCTCTCAGAAGAGACATCAAAGTGGTTTATTTTAGTCGATGCTTTAGTTATTAAAAATTACTTTCATATTAGAAGGGATAACCATTTGATGTTCGTTCAAAATATGGCTATTCCGGAGAATGCTCCATATACCATGGACTGATATAATCAATATTCAAGTACTTCATAAAGCCAGAACCTGTAGAGAACTGCTGTCGAATGTCAAGGTGAAAAACGTCTTGTTTCGGAGTCATGTACTTCGTTGAGAGAAGTAGGTACCTATCACTTACTCCAATTTATTTACAAATAAAAATGAATTAGCCGAAAGCAGATATATTGGCTGCATAACATCTAGCAATTAACTCGGATAAAACGAGTAGAGGATGTTTTCTGAGCATTACAGAACAGAAAAGTCTTCACCAAGGTGATCACTGTTATGAAGAGAAAAATAATTCAAATTAAAGTAATTTACATCGCTCCTGTTTCATTAAATCGCGCACATCGAGGAATAAATGTATTTCTGCCAAACATAAAAGCACTCTATAATTTTGGCATGTTGTATGGGGAAATTGAATTCACGTCATGAAATTTTAAGCCAGGTTAATTGCTTCCGTTGGCAACCCTGCCGTTGATTTAATTACCCGCGTTGATGCTAAAAACAGG
The DNA here is from genome assembly GCA_963576475.1 of Molanna angustata. Lineage (NCBI taxonomy): Eukaryota > Metazoa > Arthropoda > Insecta > Trichoptera > Molannidae > Molanna > Molanna angustata. Next base: position 10,347,523 of record OY754970.1, on the reverse strand, counting down.
TCGACCCTTGATGGATCATTCCAATCACATCTCAAACCGGTTATTTTACTAAAATACCGTGAAAAACTATCCGCGGCGATATTTCAATGAGGAAAATTTCAAAACTGTTATGCAGTCGAATTATTTTTGTATAACATACCTCACGGATACAATTACTATCCTTGTTGGAATGATTGAACAATTTCGACGCAAATTTTTCGAATGAAAAACAATTTGTTACTTCGGTAGATATGGAAAATATATATTCCAAAGTAACCAGGAATCTGAAAATGTGATATTTTTATTTACAAATTGCTAAAAAGGCACATCACTCCCATAAAATGGTATTGAAGAATTATCAAATTTTCATAATAAAATATTTAAATCAAAAATAATTTAACAAACTCATTTCATGAAAACGTTGAAAAATTTTGAATCCTTTGTGGAGTGACTTGGGAGTGAAGAGTATATCGTTGGCCACAACCCACTCGTTTTCAATTATTACCCCTTTCACATGACAGTCGTTGACGCCGCGCTTTGCTAACGCACGTTGACATGTATACGTGATTTTTCAAGATGTTTTATTCCGCTTTATTTACTTTTATTCATTACATGTTTTTAATTAAAACGAAACAGTTTTAATTGTGTATTCAGTCTGAATCTGTGAGAGGATAAATATCATAAGTCTCTAGAATGTGGCAACTTGTTATTGGGTGGGTTTTAATTGAATATTTGACATAGCACCTGTTATTTGCCCGAGAAGCAATAAGAAATATATTTTTATTTTATTTTATTTATTAAGTTCTTCGCCCATGTGTGCATTTATAAAAAAATGTTAAACATAAAAAAACAAACATGTGCATAACTAAAATCATATCAAAAATAAACAAAATAAAGAATATTAGCAAGTAAAATTAATAATAAAGAAAAAATACTCAAAAAACAATAAATGAAAAATCATTTTGAAAAAAAATTAACTCTGAGAACAAAATTTAAAAATTAATACGTAAAAAGATCAAACAGCAAAACATAACAACAAAAACATAACAACAAAATATAGTAGTACTAGAAATACACAAATGAAAATACACTGACAAAAAATAGAAAAAATATGCATTAAAAAAATAATATAATGAAAGCAAAGAATAAGACAATAATTTAAAAAGTTCTATGTATCATTACCAGTCTATTAACTAATTATATATTTTTGATTTAAAGATATAAATGTATTTTATGAAAAACGAAATGCAATAAAAATAATAAAAAGTGTAGTGAATTATTGATAATTATAACCTATTTAGGATGTAATAAATCTGCAAGTAGGTACTATGTAGGTACACATAGAAACATGTTTTCACAGGCGGTGGTTGGTTAGTGAAAAATGTGGAAACTTTAATTCGATTTCACCTTCAGAGTGGAGTGCTCTTTCTATTATCCCTCTCCTATCCTATCCTCCAGATATATGACACTATTCCTCTAGGAAGTGTCATTCGATACTAATTCTGATGGTTGACAAAAACATATAAATTCACTAGCCCTTAGAATACATCACAACTTATTTTTACAAAGATCAGATGATATTAAACGCGAAAATTTTCAACACAAAATATAATTATTAATTATTTCTATTTTTTTACAGCTAAATCATTATCCGCAAAGAGTTCTTCGAAAAACCACTTACTTACTCACAGCAGTTGCAGGAAGATCTAGAGAAAATGCTGACCTGGATCAAGAAATGGTTGATATAGCTCAATGCTGGTAAATGTGTAGCTCTCCATATTGGCCCAAAGAATCCCAAGCTGCAATACAGATTGGAAGGAACCATTCTCAGATCAGTGAATAGCCGATAGATAAGTAAAGCGTTCAATAATATAAGCCCAGAATTACTGGTGAAAATGTAAGACTTATGTCCGGCCGCTATCAGAATATGGTTTCCAAATTTGGTGGCCATATTTTGAGAAAGACGTTGCACTGCTGGAGAGAGTGTAGCGAAGGTTCACCAAACTGGGAGCGGGGCTTAAAGATTGGACATATGAGGAGCGGCTTCAAGCCTTGGGACTGACAACACTTAAAGAAAGAAGAATGAGGGTGACCTCATTGAGACATTTAAAGTGTTGAACAATTATTATAACTGTCTTGAACTGCCCCATATATATACTCACAATCAAAATGAGCACATGCGTGGCCATAGCCTGGAGTTGAATAGAAGTGTGTTTGCTCAGAATCCACATAAACACTTCCTAAGTAATAGAGTGGTGGATGCTTGGAAAAGGCTGCCTCAGGATCTGGTTGTTGCTGAGAGTGTCAACTCCTTTAAGAACGGACTAGATGGATTACAGGACACTGTGGACTTATTCAAGCACATCAGCTTTAAGCTGCCTGCTTATCAGGTCAGTAATAATAATAATAAATTCGAAAACTTACTAAACTTAATCCTAGCCTCAAATTATAAAGGTTCTGATAACATTTTTCCTTCAACCAATTTCCATTGAAGCTATAAAGCCTCTACTTTTAATTCCTCTTTTATCAGCCTCATATACTCTTTTTGTCAGACGGTCATCACTCATTCTTTCTATTTCTTTATTATTGCATTCTTTTAAAACTTGAACTTGCTTATTTTATCCATAGGCTTATTCCCAAAACATTTTATTATATGAAGCCCATATGAATGAGATTTAGTAGATACCTTTATGCTCCTTTGAGAATCCATCCTAACTACATTACGCTACTGGACTAACGATGTAATCAAATCAAAGGCTGCAAAAATATTAAATTAGGCCCTTTTACCATTTCCAGCATAGTATATCTCGTATTAATTTATTTATTCAATAAAACATATTTTATTTTATATCTTTACGTATGGAAGGAAACTAAATAAACAGAGCACTGAATCAAATATTATCTGATCCTAGCAATTCAAAGGAAGCCAACATTGTCCTTAATTTTGGAATTGTAGCGCCTTTGTGAGTGAAAATTATACATATACATGGCAGAAATGCACAAAAGTAAAAGATATGCTGTAATTAATCATATAATTTAAATAATTTGAAACATGTATTAATTTTAAGAGAATAAGCCATGTAGATATAATAAGATGATCCAAGTAAAAACATATATAAATTTTAATAGCCATGTGGATATAATAAGATGGTCCAAGTAAAAACATGTGTTAATTCTAAGAGAATTAGTCACGTGGATATAATTAAGATGGTCCAAGAAAATACATTTATGAAATCTAAGTGAATAAGCCATGTGGACATAATAAGATGGTCCAAGTAAAAACATGTATAAATTCTAAGAGAATTAGCCATGTGGACATAATAAGATGGTCCAAGTAAAACATGTATAAATTCTAATAGAATTAGCCATGTGGATATAATAAAATGGTCAAAGTAAAAACATGTATAAATTCTGAGAATTTCCACTTGACGATGACTCCGAAAAGTTCCTAATCACAACACAAAGCCAAAAGAAAGATCTTGTCTGCAGTTGACTTAATTTGATTTATTCCCGCATTCGTTTGTGGTTCGTGACCAGGATGCAAAGTGCATTACCTTCACTTGAACACATTACCTACCAGACCACACCACCTCGCATGACTACTACAATAGCTACATATTCTGTACCAGTGGCGGCAAACCTAAAGCCTACAAAATCTTCATTCATACCACCACGACATATCCCACAATGTGAGGTAACCAGCGACAGATGTGCGGGTGTGCATTTCCCTATGAAAGGAAGCAACATTCGGAATGAGTTATGAACCTGTTGTATTTTAGATTACCCAGCTCTTACGGAACAACCGAAAACAATTAAAAACGATAAACTTATTCATTAAGAGGACATATAACGCTACACTTGATGACTGAAAACATGATATATTAAAACCGCCCAATGCACTATGAAGTAACGCGTTAGTAAGGGTAACTATGGCGTGCGTTAAAAAAGGTTTATACGTGATATAAATTATCGGAAATCACAAATTTGTTGATTTTTTGCATTTTAAGAACAAACCTTAGTTGAAATTTAAATACTTTATCGGTCATTCACTTTGATTTTATGCACTCTTTAAGCATACCTATAAAAGATTTATTTCTCTACGACACATAGTTATGGAGTAATTTCAAAAAAATACTTTAAAAAAGGATATTTTTAATAATTATTTTACGGGAAATTAGGGTGAATTTTACAATTGTGTGACGAACATTTACTAGAGAAATGTTGAAAAGACTTATACTATTTTTTCTAGAAACACACTGTTTAACAAATTTGAGGGATTTGATTTGAAAATGAGGTGTTTAGGTTTATATGGCCCCTTAAACGATAGAAAATATCATTTGCACATACTTGAATTAAAATTATGTTATGTTTTTTTTTATATTTTGGACTATATGCGGACTTTATTTACGGGAAATCAGCATGACAATCTATGTTAAATAAATACTTAGAATACTTTTACTAATCTGCACAATATTTCTCTATATTTTCTCACAAAACTTTTTAATCTATCTCGTTTGCGTAATAACCTAACGACAATATTATTTTTTAAATTTGTTGTTTTTAAATTCAGAAATAAAAAAAAACTCTACACGCCAGACTGTTGATAAATTAACTCAATTTAATGTAATTTTGTGACAATTTAATGTAATGACAATGACGTTCATATTTCATAGAAATTGATCTATGATAAATTGCTTATTTTTATCCTTTAAAATATGCTGGGTAAAATCTATTTGTTTTTTTTTTTGTCTCGGTTCAATTGTTCCTTCTTTTTTTATGTTTTATTTTATTAGTTCAACATTTGTTTCTTTCTGTTTTCCTACATATATGTATATGTGTATTTTAAACTTTTCTTTTAACTGTGCAAAGTAATGTCTTTTTTATAATATGAATGGTCAGGAGACGTTGATTGTACATACCTAACTATGCACAATAGCCATGCGGGAGATACCTGTTATTGGAGCACTGGAGATTCTATTTTTTGTTTCATGTTTTTTTTTTGTTTGTGTTGTTCAGTGTTCTGTTGGTGTCTCTGTATATTAAATAAATAAATAAATAAATAAACTCCGGTGGGTTGAAACTATTGTTTTTAGTTGAACATAATAAAATACAAAATGTTTGATAATTTTATACACGAATACGTAAAAGGGTTCACCACCACTGTTCTATTTCATCCAATGTCTTAATTATACTGAACGTGAAATCTTATTTGCATTCCTCGTAAACCTGCCGTGGATTTGTGGTCTGTTCTTATATCTAACAGAGATACATACAGGTTATGTACAAAATTGTCAACGCTTATCCATAGATTGGCTAAATTTCTACATGTCAATTTGATAATCGTTTCGCTAATCGTTTACAAACCACCAATATGAAAAGTAAAATGTATTAAAGTAAAAAACGTAGCTCATGATGCATTTTCTTATAGATCTGATATATTATTTACTGATACAAATTTACTACTTTCATCTCCGATAAATTCGACCGTCGTGGCATAGTGCTAAGCCCTCTGGCTTCGGTTCTTCTAGCATAGGACAAATATATTTAAATTCATTTCTCACTCAAATCTTCTTTCTCTGAACTTACACCACTAATTAATTGGAATAAATTACCATTTTTCGCGTACACGTCGCTTGCACAGTAAGGTGTTATATGAATAAAAATGATTTAATCTTTTCTCAAATTTTAATTCATAAGATTTCACCTTGTTTCCGTGAATATTATAAATAATTTATAGGGTAATATAAGATTTCATTTTTACGATTTAATGAGTCATAAATACAAGTTTTATCATGTTATATGAACCTAGATCATCCATTACATATAATAAATTTATTAAAGTTCATCGTACTTTAAAGGTCTTCCAACAGGGAATGTCGGAAATTTACTCATTTTTCCACAATTTTCACCCCCTTTGCTTTTAAATCAGATTCTACGCACACTTAGGTAAAATTTATTTATATGTCGGCAGACTCGTCAATAAATTCAAGCAAATACCTCAAAATATACCATTCCTATTAATTTCTAATTCACGTTGTATTTGATCATTTTTTCGTATTAACTACTTACATTTTTATTCTCTTTTATCCATCTGTCGATTTGTTCAAGAGAATTTATTTCTCTTAAAATATCGACAAAGTATCAAGCCAAGATACGCGACATTTGTGTGTAGGGTCTATATTTTTCACTGTATTTCCAACTTTGAAGTCAAAAAACACTAACATAGAGGTTTCGTAGCATATATTATGTTCTAGACATGTATATATGGATTTACTCAGAATTCGGAGTAGAACATTTCGTGTGTCTGTTTGTGTGTAAGTGTGTGTCTGTGGACTTGAAGGGACGGGTGGTACTGATGGGTCTAAAGGGACGGGAGGCACTGAAGGGCCTGAAGGAACGGGAGATACTGAAGGGCCTGAAGGGACGGGAGATATTGAAGGGTCTGGAGCGACGGGTGGTAATGAAGGACCATTTTTAATTATACAGGCAATGCGAAGTTTTCCGGGGGTTCGCTAGTATTTAATAAAACAGTCTTGTCTTTCTTTAGATAGTGTAGTAGGTAGGTAATTTTGAATCTGCTTTCTTTTTCCTATATAATGATCGCATAATAATATAAAATCTCTTATTAATCTATCTTCTTCTTTTGGTGTCATGCCAGGTCCCCCCAACGTTGACTATCACCCGAGAGAAAGCGTCCTTGTCCTGGGCAGCCCGAAACAGCTCTCCAACACTTCTTATGTCCGTCCAGTCGCGTGTCATGTCAGGTCCCCCCAACGTTGACTATCACCCGAGAGAAAGCGTCCTTCCAGTAGCCAGGAAATTTGTCTCCTTCCATCACCTCTTCGACCCTCTATCATGATCATGTTTTCGGCACAGAAACTACAAATAGGCGGGCAAGTCTAGTCAACCGTCGAAATCAAAACCATCCATGTTTACCCATACCATAGATATAATTGATAATTAAAGAATTATATCCATGAATAATTGATAATTAAATAATTATATAAATGATAATTATATCCATGATATGGGTAATCATGAGGGTTTTGATTTCGACGTTTGACCAGACTTGCCCCCCCAGGTTTCTATATTTGACGTTATTCAAAAACTCTTACAATGTATAGGTAACCCTCGAACACAACTTATTTGATAATATTACATTCTTCTACTACTTTCACGAAAGATTTATCAAAAAATAATCGCCAAAATGTCATGCTATATTGCATAGTGTACATAGATATTCAGCCTGTACAAGCAGCATGTTTATTGCTTCAATAATATTTACATACATAAAGATGTTTCCTCCCTATGTATTTTACTTACTTTTTTATTTACCTATTTACATATTAAAATAAAAATCTGTTTGTTTTATTTTTTTAATAATGTTATCTAGAATTTAATTGTCATTCCGTTTTTTCAATCCCTTCCGTTCCTTCCCGATCCCGAATTCCAAAAAGATCATTTTTCGAAAACTCTTGTGTCATATGTCAAACAAATAAATTGAAATTCTTAAACCTTTTCAGATGTGCACTGAACAAATTCAAAATGTTTCATTGCAATTCCAAATAGATCATTTTTCAAAAAAAATTGTGTGACATCAAATAAGAAAAATTTATTACTTAAATATAATTCAAAAATACTTCTCGGGTCTACGGTGAACAAATCTCCAAAGTTTCATTGCAATCGAATGGACTTTATAATGAAATGGATATAGGAGTTCATCCGCCAAATACAAAAAATACATACATTCATAGCAACATCCATATATTATATATTATATAGGTAGATTGAAGAGAAATATTTTCTATAAAACAAAAAAATTAACTAGATTACTAATTGTTATTCTCCTTAATAAGACAATTGTTTTGCCTTGTAATGATCTTTTCAACTGATAAAATAGAAAATATACATATATAATCTCCTTATTACTCCTATCTATTTTATTGGATGATGGAAGAGAAGACGGTTTCCATTATTAAAAAGTTTTACAGAAGTATTAATTAATATTCGTACACTGTAAACTCGTTGTTTGGAGACCTTCAACTTGAGACGTTCAGAGTTCAGACATCGGTACCAGATAATATCGAGCAGTTGGAAGATGATTCTGCATTTGTCACGTTACGGCGGCGTCGAGATTATTCTGAAAGGGACATTTTAATTATCTTCATTAATAGATATCTTATTTTACTGTCCTTCCGGCTGATTCGAGTAGTTCATGCACAGTCATGTCAGTTTTACTGATTCGTGCCGTTATTAAATTCTTGGAAAGATTTTAACTTCAATGATACACATTCATAATTGATGGCGAAAATTAAATGAGCCTCGTTGCAACTAATCGTTACATTCATTTGAAAGTATATATATCAAATCAAAAACCGTCAGATTTCCATAAACAAATCAATGTATTAAATGATGAAATTCATTGAGAAACAAGTGAATTAAAAAAAATCGGAAACATTTTTTTACTTTTCTTCTGATATCTTTGTTTATTTGTGTAATAATAAAAAAACCTATTGCCATAGTACACACTGTTTAGTATATTTAACATTAACTCTGGTAACTGGTGGTGGTGGTGGTGGTGGTCCGTAAGTTAGTTGAAAATCAATTGCAAAATTCCAGTCAAAAAGACAGGTAAAAAAATGGTATTCGTTTATCTCATCATGATTGACGATCGTCAAATTTACCATATCAATAAAAAATAGTTTAGTAATGCCATTTTTATTTTAACAGACCTTTCTTTGTGGAATATGATGACACGAGGAAAACGTTATGGCAGCATTTTTATATAAAATCGACGAGTCTCTCTCTCTCCGTAGAGATTTTTATTATTTGTGCCATTGTATGAGTTTGGTGGGACAGGAAGACAGTGACAGTAGCCTATCTGCGAGGACTTCCTTAGCTTTTGTAAATGGACCCACGTAGGTGTGGGTACTAGGAATAAGAAAAGAAGGAAACGATAATATATAAATTTGAAAGTGATTTTTATTTCAGGAAAAAGCAATGACTCAACGTCAACAACATTGTATCTTAAATATATTTATTTGCCTTTGAAAAAATCAATACACGGTTTTTCATTTTTATTAAGTAGGTACCTACCTAAATAAAATTTACAATTTTATAGAAGTAATTGCATGTAACACATGAGATCCAACTGTCGATAGCGATAGTATGTATAGTACCAAACTATAAACCCATAAATCCAAATTATAGAATATTTTAATATATTTTGTTTTCTATACAACACATGTAGGTATGTTTGTCAAGATAGGACAGTATGGAGGTCAGTCCTTTTCTCCTACCCGGAATATGTAAACAGCATGATAGTATGTATGTATTTTTGGAGATTAAGTATCAAACTATTGAAGACATATTGTGTATAGGCGGCTGCCATACAAATTTTATGAAGCAATGTCATCACTAAATTCAATTTTTATAAAAATTGTTAAAAAAATTGAGATGTCCTACAAGGATGTTAATATTTTTTATAGAAAATTAAATTATCTAGTTGGGTCGTTTCGGCTTTTTTCGATATTTTTTAAAACTTTGGAAATATAGGCAGTTAAAATTGTTTTTCTAATTAAAAAATGTTTGAGAAACCCTGGAATTTTTTAGAAAAAATAATATGAGATTTTGTATTTGTGTATGTTCTTACCAATTTTTAGCGTTCTAGCTTTTATGGTTTCTGAGATATATGGAAAAATAAAGTAAAAATTCAAAAATTGATAACCTCTGACTGAAACAAAAATTCAAAATTTTGTAGGCATATACCTATTTATATTTTCTGAAATTTTAGGCTTTTTGAATCCAGCGGATCAAAAGTTATAAGAGGGGGACGGACAGACACACAAAACTCACATAAAATGTTCTACTCCGAATTCTGAGTAAATCCATGTATGAGAACATATATGCTGCGAAGCCTCTAAGTTGGTTCTTTGTTCCTTGTAAAATGTTCCTTCATACACGCATCTTGGATTTAAACTGCCTCTTCCTTCAATAGAATTTCATTCTCTTGAACGAATCGACAGTTGGATTAGAATAACGGTTTATTATCTTCATTAAATGAATATTTTCGGCGTTTATTGTGTGAATGTGTGGCACACTTTTGAAGTAGGTATTCAAATTATTACAAAATATTGATATAACTTTTCATCCTTGCTGATAAAGTAGCATCATATAAAATAACTCACTCGTAGTTAAAACAATTACTTTGATTATATTTGTAAATATATGTAATTAATCTTGTGTTCTATTTTTCGTGTTTCATTAATCTCTTTTGTAAGGACTTTAATTAATAATAATAGTAATAATTTGCTCTATTTCATGTTTTTTCTTTCAATAAATACGTATTATTAAATGTGTAATATATTTATATTACTGTACATTTTTTTAAATCACTACCAACACACGTTTTGCTTATGGGTAGATACTAATAAAGGTCCCATACACAGAACACACGAAGAACAAAAGAGTCCGAAAACCTTGCAGACACAAGTGCAAAATAGAGTTCAAATCTATAAATAGGTCATCAAATATTTTTTTATTTAGAGTTCCATCTTTACAGAGATATTGGTCTTTATGCTGGCGAGTCTCTCTGGTCACACACATCCCACCCTCCAACACAAAACAATTTGCTTTGTAATCAAAATAACTATGTGTTCTCATTAAATAGTAAATTAATCTGTACCCTCCCAACTCCCAACCAACCGTTTCACCCTCAGGGCACAAAGAGGTCCTCCGATAAAGTCAATGACCAAAATGGTACGTGACTTCAAACTTTGTAACATACCAATTGATAACATGTTTAGATAAACGAATTTAATTACTCGGCTGGAAATTGTGCTGATTCTTATTTGTACTTCTTATAAAGCTTGTTCCTGGTCAGCGATTGAGCTAAATGACTTTAAAGAAATTTTCAGACACATACTTTTACGTACTTCTTACAAAATGAATGCAAGATGTGTGTATTTATGTTAGTGGCAGAAAGAGAATTTTGGTCATTAGGTTGGATCATAAATTCAATATCATCACATATATACTTTATTTTTTAAAATTGAAGCTAACATAATATTATATGCAAGACTCTAGAATAATTGAGTCCTGGTATAACTTCGTCAAACTCGCTTTCCATTTTCAAGAAAAGACTAAAGCAGGGATATCTCTCCGAAAATACCTGATCCCTCTTCTTTTCCTTCCTTCTCTTTGCTACATAATATTTATTCCTAAACACCCGATCTAGATTTCCTATTCTTGTTCCTTCCCAATCCTTTTTTTCTTGCTATGATGTTTTTTTTTATTTATCTTGGTGTTATGTATATTTTCTTTGTTCTTTTGTAGATTTCATTTTTTGTTGATGTAAATGTATGTATAATTCTGTCACTCTGTAATCTGGTTGGTTGTAAGAAATTACCTTATGGCAATAAGTCCGCCAGTGTGCATTATATTTGTTTATATTATGTACAAAAAGTTAAATAAATAAATAATATAAAATAACTTGCATAAATGTCCTAAATAATTTTACTTTTTAAATTTGTTTTTTCTTTGCTTCTTATCGTGTCTTCTGTCCTTTCTGTTCTTCTGATCTCTTACAAAGAATTGAGTACCTATAACGTTCGATCTACCTGCTTTAGATATATTTATCTATGAACTTTCAGCTCCTATACCTACATACTCTGTTCTTATCCATACAAATTCTCTGTCAAAAACAGAGAAGCGAACCCAAAAAGAAGGGAAAATTCTCGTAAAATAATTCTTCGACAACGATCAAGCGTCAATATAATAATTCTTCCCCCCAAATATATCTATAGGTAGATACACAGTACAGATACTGAAACATGCTAAACCTTAAAAAGAATTTCATTTTATTCTCGATTTATTTTTTATTGGTAGCTCACGTTAATTTCAAAAAAAGTATTTGAACTTATATGTCCACTGAATTTCTAGTCAAGCGCGATAAAGCGTTGTCTTTTGTTTTTCACTGTAAAGTTCCAAAAGTATTGCGGTTAACAGATTTTTTTTATTTTTATTTATTTATTTATTTATTTATTTATACATCTTTTTGTACATAATATAAACAAATATAATTGTACACTGGCGGGCTTATTGCCATTAGGCAATTTCTTCCAACCAACCAGATTACAAAGTATGACAACATTGTGTATGTACAACAGCAAATAAAAAAGAGTAAAAGAAATCAAAGAAAATACGTATAACACTTAAATACTATTAAAACAAAAAAAAAAATTATAATTCATAGCAAGAAAAAGGATATGGTAAGGACAGGAGAGGAAATCGGGATAAAATTTTATAATTTTAAATATTTTTTTCCTTTTCTAAATAGCTTTTTAGTATTATGTTGTTTAAAATGTTCTCTGTAGTTTTGGTTACTTTTTCAAAATAAAGTATTTACAGCTTCTAATTTTTTATATTAATCCTATTATCGTCTCAAAATATCTTCTCGTAATCTCTGTTTAAACGTATTGATATATTTAATTTAATTAAGATAGATTACTAAAATACCTGCTAAGATTTAATAAATTGATTATACAAAGCAGTAATTGCTACTTGAACGTCCATGTTTTATTGTATTTTACGACAACAATCCTCATTTTTTTTAATATAAAAAATGAATAGGTATGTCCTTGTTAAACAAGTACATATACATCTTCCTACGTTCCCTAAAATAAGCATAAATGCTTGTGCTATAGGTGAACGAAATCGGTCGAGGCAGGATTCGACCTCGCGAACACTATCCGCGCGCTATCGCTGTGCCATCGACCCATCTCAATGTTAATCATCTTGTTATAGTCACGTCATGAACGAACCTATTGACATAATTTTCAGTTATCCGAAATGATTTGTAATTTTACTACGGTAATTTCCCAATATTTATCTCACCTTCAGGAACATAAATTATATCAAATCCTTTTATTGCCGATAATTTCGATTCGAATGACTCAAGTCCAACAACGCTTAAGAAAAGAATAATCTAAATAACAAAACTGCATCGAAATACCGTTTGTTCAGTAGATACATAAATACTAGCACCATAAAAAATATAAAATTATTTATTACATATTAATTTTTTTTCTTACATGGGGTTGGTTCTCTTGGTTCTATTATGCCAAACACACCTGCTAGATCAAAAATTAGATCCCTACTCGCCAGAAAATTGCCGGTGGTCTACCTGCACTTCTATCTGGAGTCTCCAAGTCCAAGGCTCTCTTTATCGTATTGTCCGTAGGTCAACATGATATGTATGTCAAAAAATAATCAAAAACATTATGAAATAACAACTTAAGTGATGATGTTATACATCTCAATCTGAACAATATTTAAAAAAAAACTAAAAAAAAAACATATATTTGTCAAATAATTCTGCCTTCTCCAATCCTTTCTGTTTTCATTGCTATAATCAATCTAGTTTTTGTAGACGTATTTTTTTCTTTATTTTGCTGATGTTTAATTTATTTATTTTATGATACACTCACATAGAAATTGATGATACAATTCACAGGGAACAGTGGCTAGACGTGATCCTGACTACTAATGACAAAACACATTATATGACGTTCAGTATACGAATATATAATTCAGTTTTAAAAAGTACTTCTCTATCGAACCGGATTTTTATTTAATTCTCCTGGAATATGTAGTTGGAAGTCTTAATTTTATAGCAATAAACTTGCTGTTTACTTTCGTTTCTACATAAAATAAATATAAATTATCCATAAATGTTAGAACCCTACTACCACTAACTATCCAGATAATACTTTATACTGTTAAAAATTCATTAATATTAAAATGAATCAATAAACTTAATAAAATTCGAGTACACGATAAACTTAAACTTAAACAAATCAATAATAATTAAATAAGGTTAGTAGATTCGACCTCCAGAGTTCATTTTTAAAACGTCTTTTCGTTGTTCTGTATGTCAGGTCACTGGTTAACATGTATTGAATAAGCGTAAAATCGCATAGCAGCCATTACGTCGACAACAATTTCAATTATTTTCTCATTAGTGGAGTATTACGGTTGGCAAATCCATGGGATCTCGAGTAATCCCAAGTTGGAGCGAGCAACAACCTTACTTCAGACCTATACTATACTATAATATAATATCATATTGTTATAATATATAGATTTATATCATCTATGTACTCGCCAGGCCCACCCATTAGTTTACAATAACAATATGATCACAATATTAGGTACAATACATTGCCTTGCTAAACAAATCCCCAGATCATCAAGATATTGTTTCTCTAACGTCTGTTGGCGATTTGTTCTTCTCCTGAGTTTATCTTCAAACACCCACGAAACGACCGATATTAGCAAAACGTATTATTTACACTCTTTCAGACAGTTTTAGAAAAATCGCAACAAATTTCAGCTCGAGTCGAAGAGAAACTGGAACGGTAATGTAATGTAAGTTTGTTTTACACATAGAGGTTATCTAGACGTTTAGCTTCGCGACAGTTTGTCCCAATATACCTACCTTGTAATTATTGGTTTAATTATAAATTTTACTTCATGTACAATAATGTGTATAATGGTATGGTGGGTTTATTGCCATAAAGAAAAATTCTTCCAACCAACCAAAGCTACGTGAGGCCATAAATAGTCTAGTGGTAAGTACATTAAATTTATTTCAAAAAACATACAGAAACAAAAACACGTTATATTATAACACGACTGCCTCAGACTAACCTGGCAGTTACACAAAATAGTAGCGTCTAGTCCCAGCTTTTCTTTTCCGCATTCTTAGGTTAGGTTTAAGTTTGTATATAATAATAATAGTTACTTTATAAATTGAATTTTAAATTATGTAAATTTATATTTTTTTTTATTTTCGCATTTATGTAAAATTTCACAGCTCATTTGATTTAATACTACGAGATCTCAACTAATCAGAGAGCCAACCGGAAACAGAATGCGGAACGGTGAATACGGACTGTAGACGCTAGTCACAAAATAATGTGTATTACAAAGGTTTTCAATTATATTATGATTTTCCAGAATGTGTGAAGGAAGCACCTGGTCTTGCCGCTTTTCGTCGCATAAAGGAAAAGTTCTTTTTTTAATATTGTGTAAGTAGATAAATTACAAATGCAAAATAAAAAAAATTTGGTATTTGTTCGTTGATTTTTCTTACCTACTATTGAAAATTGAATTTAGTGACGACATCGTTTCGTACAATTTGTAAGGCAGTAAAGACTACATAATATCTCATTCAATAGTTTGATACCTACGTAATCTCCAAACATACATACATACCTTCATGCTGTTTTCATATTCTGGGTAGGAAAAACAAACTTACTTCCATACTATCCTATCATGACGTATATTATGTACCTACATGTTTTCAAGTGTTAATAGTTTGGTACGTATTCTTCAATTATGCATACTATCGCCATCGACAGTTGAATCTCATATGTTACATGCAACTAGTTTAAAAAAAAAATTAATATGTCCTGGTAGCAAGTACATATACATCCTCATACATTCCCTAAATTAAGCATAAATGCATTAAGCATACTATAAGTGAACAAAATCGGTCGTGGCAGGATATCGAACTTGCGACCACTGGATTACTAACCCAGTGCGCTAACCGCTCTGCCACCACCAATTATTTTAACTTACTTAGTTTTGTGAATTCAAACTGAATATATAAAAGTATTTACATCATATATTAACAAAATCAGACACGTTTTGAAGATGTAATCAATATTCTCCAATATGAATCAAGACGAAGGTATTCATTTCTTTGTTAAAACTAGACCAATAGGATTGTCTAGAATGATGTTTGCCTCACAAAAGAATTTTCACTAAATCGATATTCTGTCTAATTATATTTTTATAAAACTTTCTCATTTTGTAAGTTGTAATTAAACTGTTATATTGAATTGTTTGTACGTGTAACATTTATTCTTTTAACTCAAACCATATAAACAAATCTTTGTTTATGCCTGTCTTGTGCAAATTTCTAATTGGACATACGCTTACCACCTCTAAATTCATTCGGTATAGTATAGGAACTAAATCTAATGGGTTGTGGCCAACACTCTCCACTGTATAGTAAGTGATCATTTTTTGAAAGAATGGTTGATAATCCCTTAATGTATTTTTTAGTATACCTATTTATATTAGTGGCACGCTTCTCTCTTCCTATCCCGTGATGTATGTAGATGTAGATGAATATTATCAAATTTATAGTAGTGAAGAGTTAAAAATATACTTGTTTATAGAAACTCATACAACATAATATGAAGTCGATAACTCAATTTTCACACACAGAAGTTTAGGTCTAGACCCTAAAATATGGTCTGACGACATTGTCCGGTAAACCCTAGTTGAGGAGGGGACAGAACAGAGACGAGAGGCAGTGTATGGAAACGGCCTACATCCAGCAGTGAAGGGACGAAGGCTAGAGAAGAAGTATGTTTTGTTATTACTATATTTAAATATGTTATAAAATGAAATAGGTAGTGTGTTGTTGAATTGTTTGTTTTTTTATTAATTGTATTATTTTTTTTATATTTCTTATTACTGAAGGTATATTATTATTTTTATATTAAGGTGTAAACTGTTTTCTATTTATTATTTTTTGTTGGTATGATACTCGTCCCTAAAGTACGAGTACAAACTCATTTTGGGGGGTAAAATTAATTTGAATATAAACGATTACTTTTTACAGCGCAAAAAAATAATAATAATTTTCCGTACTAATAACGGATTGCCACAAATAAATTATTGACTAGTCTCCAACAATTCAATAACCAAACGTCAATCAATCTAAACATAGTAGGTACTTTTATGAAACACAAGCTGAACTTATGTTTTTAATTTAAAATGTTCACTCATTTTATTCAATGACTTTCTGTCGAGTGGAGTCAATAATATATCTTCACTTACAACTTTGGTAATTAAATAAATCAAGTGAATCAATTCAAGTTTTCTATAGCTTTAGAAATTTATAAAATAGTTAGGCACTAGGCGTTATTTTTTTGTCATATTTTATTTTTAATCGATATTTTAATCTATAGTTCAGCTGAATTTTTTTCTGTTTCTATTAAAATATATCTGCTTCCACCATTCTGCATTTTTTCAATACTTACGTGAATGTAACCATTCCATAATATATTGGTTACATGTCCGTTAATACTATGTAGATAGTCCGCTTTTGCAATCGCCTGGGGCGTCTCGTCGGAAACGTGCGTCACTTTTTAAAAAGGCATTATCAGCGAATGGATTATCCCAAAATAATATCTAGAAAATGGTTTTTCGCAACAACATAAAAGAGCTTGTCACTTTGAAGGACATAATAAAATATACTATTTGTAGCATTCTGTAGTTAATTGCAAAAAATATTATACTGATTGTCATCAGATACAAATATGTAATATGCCTTTATTCCTAAATCGCTCGTTTGCGAAGACAAAGACATAAGTCAAAAAATCCGATTTTTGAGTTAATAATGCAGAAATGTTGTGTTTATCACTATTACAATGAATATATGATAGTGAAACAACGACACATGTGCTGTTTCCCTCGCAATTATAGAGATATTGTACTGAGAATTGGAGACGACATGAATATTGATAAACACAACATTTCTGCATTACTAACTCAAGTTCTTCTTTTTTTTCATTTTTATTAAATTTACAATACATATACAAAATATTAAACAATCTAACTATACAGAACACAGTAAGAAAAAACATATTTCCCTTTACCAGAGTGCAAGAACTCGTTTGTAAAGGAGACAATTAAATACAAGACACTAAATATTATATATACATAATAATTATCTATACAAAAAGAAGTTAATATAATTTACATGCAGTCAAATTTAAGAAGTTTAATTTATTTTTTATTTTTCTTTTGAATTCATTATATTCAATTGCCAGTCTCAAATCTGTTTCAAGTTGTTTGAACCACACCACCCCATTGTAAGTGTAGTAGTGCTGTGCAAAACTTAAATATGTTAACGGGGTACACAATTGACCCACAATATTTTGTCTATCACTCGCCACACGCACAAAGGCATGGTGCGACCTTACAATGTCCTTGTGTATTTGAAATAGCACATTTTTTTTATAAATACTTTTAATAGATGGCACTTGAAAATCACGAAAAATCACATGTCGTTGTTCTCGCAAACGTGCGATATATACCTTTATAATTTTAAGTTGTAGACTGATGGAAAGATATTTGGTCATCCGCACCACATTGTCGTGGATCTACTAAAATAAGAAGAAGATGAAAAAGAAATTAATAAATACTTAATTGAAGAATTTTTAAAATGAAGAAATGAGATTCTTTGGTTAGTGGATAAACACCCTTTAGTATTAGGTACTTTACGGTCGATCTTAAAATGGTGCAAGCTAAAAACAATAAAAAATGTTCAATTTAATAGTTGAGTTTATATTGTAACATAAATCTAATGGTTTCGGTATTATTTTTCCATCTTGTCTTATCCTTTATTTCTGCAAAGTTTATTTAATGTTTTGAAACAGAGATACCTACCCATAAAGCATTGCAACAATTACCCGGAGAAGTTTCCCCTTTGAACTCCGCAGAGTTATCAATTTAACCCACACAATTGTACTACATCTTTCTCTACTTTTTTATTCCTCTTCCTGGATTTCTTGGAAATGGCGAAGCACCACCGCCAAGAAACACTCCACTAACGATCTGCAATTTAGGTACCTATTATACTGAAATATTCGAAACTGAAATTCTCTGTTTAGTAAGCAGACGTGAATATTCAAATACCTATCAATACTGACTTGCAACTGTTCTTATTTCATAATAATACTGTAATTCAGTTCATAGTTGTATTGTCACTGTAAAGATTGTAAACTGCTAGCCTTAGAACAGGGTTTCCTAGTTGGGCAGCAGAAATCTACTTATAATCGTTGTAAAATTTAATATGGTGTGATTTAACCATATATGGTTAGTGGGATCTTGTATAAATTAAATTATGTTGAAAATAAAATAAATAAATAAAAAATAAAGAAAAAAAACAAGAAATCATAGCCGTTTTCTAATTCGTTATTTATACGGATATTCATTCATCCATTCATTCATAGCATCACGATATATCCCACAGTGTTGGGACAGGTGTGCAGATGTTTACCTAATAAAAATAATAACGACATATAGGTACATGCTTTCTAAATTAAACTTTTACTGCCCACCACGCAATTTCATATCTCAGTTTTTGTTCTATATCGACCGATGTTTCACAAACTACTCACAAAACAATTACATTAGACGGAGTTGCTCCAACTACAATATATACTTTAAACATTTCGATGTAACGCATAAGTCATAAGCAAATTTCAAAACAACATACATACCTACATACCACAATCACATTCATTCATAATCTATCTCGCATACATACATACATACAATATAACACATACCTAGATAATGGGTATTTTAAATCAAACAAATGATTTGGTCTACATATATATATTTTTTCCTGTTTACCAGTTGATAAGGGCCTAATAAGCTGAAACGGTCGTCCTGGACTCAGGAAAAAATATATATGTAGACCAAATCATTTGTTTGATTTAAAATACCCATTATGGAATTCTACATATTCAACACCGTCAGCATTGACAAAATTAAAAAAACATATCTAGATATTACCATAAAACACAGACACTTACCTACATAATAATATGGTACCTACATATAGTATTATATTTGTCATTTTTTCTCATTAACTCATAGTTTTGGAGCGGTTCAGTGGAAAATATACGCGATAGCATTTTCACCTCATACTTCTATAGATAGTATTTTCACCTCATACTTCTATAGATAGCATTTTCACCTCATACTTCTATAGATAGCATTTTCACCTCATACTTCTATAGATAGCATTTTCACCTCATACTTCTATAGATAGCATTTTCACCTCATACTTCTATAGATAGCATTTTCACCTCATACTTCTATAGATAGCATTTTCACCTCATACTTCTATAGAAAGCATTTTCACCTCATACTTCTATAGATAGCATTTTCACCTCATACTTCTATAGATAACATTTTCACCTCATACTTCTATAGATAGCATTTTCTCTTCATACTTCTGTAGATAGCATTTTCACCTCATACTTCTATAGATAGCATTTTCACCTCATACTTCTATAGATAGCATTTTCACCTCATACTTCTATAGATAGCATTTTCACCTCATACTTCTATAGATAGCATTTTCACCTCATACTTCTATAGATAGCATTTTCACCTCATACTTCTATAGATAGCATTTTCACCTCATACTTCTATAGAAAGCATTTTCACCTCATACTTCTATAGATAGCATTTTCACCTCATACTTCTATAGATAACATTTTCACCTCATACTTCTATAGATAGCATTTTCTCTTCATACTTCTGTAGATAGCATTTTCACCTCATACTTCTATAGATAGCATTTTCACCTCATACTTCTATAGATAGCATTTTCACCTCATACTTCTATAGATAGCATTTTCACCTCATACTTCTATAGATAGCATTTTCACCTCATACTTCTATAGATAGCATTTTCACCTCATACTTCTATAGATAGCATTTTCACCTCATACTTCTATAGATAGCATTTTCACCTCATTCTTCTATAGATAGCATTTTCACCTCATACTTCTATAGATAGCATTTTCACCTCATACTTCTATTGATAGCATTTTCACCTCATACTTCTATAGATAGCATTTTCACCTCATTCTTCTATAGATAGAATTTTCACCTCATACTTCTATAGATAGCATTTTCACCTCATACTTCTATAGATAGCATTTTCACCTAATACTTCTATAGATAGCATTTTCACCTCATACTTCTATAGATAGCATTTTCACCTCATTCTTCTATAGATAGAATTTTCACCTCATACTTCTATAGATAGCATTTTCACCTCATACTTCTATAGATAGCATTTTCACCTAATACTTCTATAGATAGCATTTTCACCTCATACTTCTATAGATAGCATTTTCACCTCATACTTCTATAGATAGCATTTTCACCTCATACTTCTATAGATAGCATTTTCACCTCATACTTCTATAGATAGCATTTTCACCTCATACTTCTATAGATAGCATTTTCACCTCATACTTCTGTAGATAGCATTTTCACCTCATACTTCTATAGATAGCATTTTCTCTTCATACTTCTGTAGATAGCATTTTCACCTCATACTTCTATAGATAGCATTTTCACCTCATACTTCTATAGATAGCATTTTCACCTCATACTTCTATAGATAGCATTTTCACCTCATACTTCTATAGATAGCATTTTCACCTCATACTTCTATAGATAGCATTTTCACCTCATACTTCTATAGATAGCATTTTCACCTCATACTTCTATAGAAAGCATTTTCACCTCATACTTCTATAGATAGCATTTTCACCTCATACTTCTATAGATAACATTTTCACCTCATACTTCTATAGATAGCATTTTCTCTTCATACTTCTGTAGATAGCATTTTCACCTCATACTTCTATAGATAGCATTTTCACCTCATACTTCTATAGATAGCATTTTCACCTCATACTTCTATAGATAGCATTTTCACCTCATACTTCTATAGATAGCATTTTCACCTCATACTTCTATAGATAGCATTTTCACCTCATACTTCTATAGATAGCATTTTCACCTCATACTTCTATAGATAGCATTTTCACCTCATTCTTCTATAGATAGCATTTTCACCTCATACTTCTATAGATAGCATTTTCACCTCATACTTCTATTGATAGCATTTTCACCTCATACTTCTATAGATAGCATTTTCACCTCATTCTTCTATAGATAGAATTTTCACCTCATACTTCTATAGATAGCATTTTCACCTCATACTTCTATAGATAGCATTTTCACCTAATACTTCTATAGATAGCATTTTCACCTCATACTTCTATAGATAGCATTTTCACCTCATACTTCTATAGATAGCATTTTCACCTCATACTTCTATAGATAGCATTTTCACCTCATACTTCTATAGATAGCATTTTCACCTCATACTTCTATAGATAGCATTTTCACCTCATACTTCTGTAGATAGCATTTTCACCTCATACTTCTATAGATAGCATTTTCACCTCATACTTCTGTAGATAGCATTTTCACCTCATACTTCTATAGATAGCATTTTCACCTCATACTTCTATAGATAGCATTTTCACCTCATTCTTCTATAGATAGCATTTTCACCTCATACTTCTATAGATAGCATTTTCACCTCATATGTAAAACTTTGAACTGGGAAGACAAGGGAATAAAAATAAATGGAATAAACTTAAACCACCTCCGCTTTGCAGATGACATAGTGCTTATAAGTGACAATCTGGAAGAATGGTAAAAGAACTCCACGATGCTTCCCTAATGGTCGGCCTGGAAATCAATATAAACAAAACGAAAATCATGAGTCCATCTAACAGCACTATCACAATTGATAATAAAATAATTGAGGTTGTTTAAGAATATGTATACCTTGGACATAAGATACAATTAGGAAAAGATAACCAGACAGCAGAAATACCCAGAAGGATCGGACTAGGTTTGGCAGCCTTTGGGAAACCTAAACATGTCCTAAAAAACAGAGATATTCCCACATGTCTGAAAAGAAAAATGTTTGAAACATGTATCCTGCCTGTGCTTACGTATGGTCTAGAAACTATCACGCTAACTGCGAGAACCATACATAAGCTAAAATGCACTCAGAGATCCATGGAAAGGCAAATGATAGGCATAAGTCTAAGAGATAAAATTATAAATGAAGAAATCAGACGCCAGACAAAAGTTGTTGATGTCATGGATCGAGTTGCAAAACTTAAATGGCAATGGGCAGGTCATGTTTCCAGACAGGGTACGGACAGATGGGCACCCAGAATACTAAATTGGAGACCATGGGATATGAAAAGGGGAATAGGCCGACCCCAGAAAAGGTGGGCCGATGATATTGTCCCTGTCGCTGGAAGCAGATGGGTTCAAAAAGCCCAAAAAAAGACGAGTGGAAGCTTTTAGAAGAGGCCTACATCCAGCAGTGCAGAAATGGCTGAGGAAGAAGAAGAAGACTTATATAGGGATCGTTGTTTTCATTGTATACGAAGCAATTTTCAATAAATGGCGTTAGAAATAATACATTATATAACAGTATCTATTGAGATATCAATAATTTGTCATAGAAATGATAAATTGACATCTCAATGATAATGAAAGATTAATCACTACTAAAACAATCATATAAAAGATATTTGAAAATAATAATACAATAACCTCAATTTAAAAACAATTGACTGCAAACCTCATCCTAATGATTTGATGGAATGCGAAGTTACATGAATATCTGCAAATATAAAAATGTGTAGCACTCTGTCCTCTCTACGAACTCCATGAAGGAATTATCGTGGAGTTATATTATGTATCTTATCGAATCTTTGTTATATCCAAGTGGTTATAAAAGATCTTGCGAGGAATTTTATATTATTATAAGTGTATTGGTGTTTTCTCCATTGTGATATATAAAATATAGGTAGCTAGCTACGTCGAAATGAAAAGGAAAAAGTGAAAAGGGCCAATTATTTCTCGAGAATTCTCCGAGAAACGCTGGAAAATCTTTATTAGCCAATAGAATGTCTTCGCCGGTGACCACAGCGCGGTCCGTTCCGTACAAACATTCGGGAGTAATTGCAAAACCTCTCCAATAAAGCTCAGGATCGCAGTCAGACATAGTCAGATGAATTAAAACTGATACATGAGTTTAAAATCTGAGGAACGTCAAATGTGTTTTCATACATACGAATCTGAGAAAAAAAGTAATTTTAGACAAATAAATGTCTCAAATAGAAAAGAATGGAAGAGGCCTACATCTAACGAATGGAAAAGAATGGAAGAGGCCGACATCCAGCAGTGGAGGGAGGAAGGCTAAAGAAGAGGAAGAAGAAAGAATGTCTCAATAGAGACGAAATTGGAATATTATAATATGAGAACTGGGGAATCAAGGCAGCTACAGAGCATGATTTCTCGGCTCTCCTGTAATATTATTCCAGCTTCGTCTCTATTGAGATATTAAATTGTCAAAAATTAACATTGTCTCCTATTTTTATAAAAAAATTAAATTATCTTGGTGGATTGTTTCAGCTTTTTCGATTTTTTTAAAAATTTGGAAATGCAGGTATTTAAACACATAAATTTATCATAAATAAAATGTTTTTCTTATTAAAAAAATGTTTTGGAAACTGGATTTTTTTAAATATATTTGAGAAATTGTATTTGTCTATAATTTTATCAATTTTCATTCATTCATTCATACCATCACGGCATATTAAACAATGTGGGGTAACCAGCGAAAGGTGTGCGGGGGTGCAGTATAAAAGGGAGAACAACACATCTATGTATACCCACACACCAGTCTCGTTTCACCAAAAAAGGCACTACATTCAGAATGGGTGGTGAACCTCATTGCTGAACTTTGTGAGATGTTATTGTTACCTGTTGTATTTTCGATTACCCGGCTCTTACGGAACACTCGAAAACAATGATTTAAAAGAATGGAAGCACTATTCTAAGCCGGTGCTCACAGCTACCAATTTTCAGCGTTCTATATTTTATGGTCTTTGAGATATATGGAAAAATAAAGTAAAAATTCAAGAGTTTCACCCCCTGACTGAAACAAAAAATTAAAATTCTGTAGGCCTATAACTTTCTATATATTCTGAAATTTTAGGCTTTGAGCGGATCAAAAGTTATAAAGGGGGGACACACACGCACAGACAAACTAAATGTTCTAAGTTGGTGTTTTTTTACTTGAAAGTTGGAAAAACCGTGAAAAACATAGACCCTGCATAAATCTCGTGTATCTTGGCTTGATACTTTGTCGATATGTTAAGAGAAATAAATTCTCTTGAACAAATCGACAGTTGGATTATTTCAGCGGCAATTTCTGTTTCTCATCTCATTTCAATCGTCAGTACAAGTGTAATAATTGTCATGGTGACTTGACGTAACCAGGGGGGCAAGTCTGGTCAACCGACAAAATCAAAACCATCCATACCATGGATATAATTATTTTATGGAGTTCTATAATATGTTAAGATGTTATACAACTCTGTTGAACCAGTAACATAAACCTCTGACAAGCGATGCTGCTCTGACGGTCTGACCCTGACGAGCAGTGCTGTGCAAACAATTTGTTATTGTATTATTACTGACGTGATGTAATACTACGACCAAACGATAAATAAATACAACTCTATTGGATAATTGTATCCATAATATGGGTAACCATGGATGGTTTAGATTCCGCCTGTTAAACAGGTTTGCTCTCCTTGTCTGACTTTTTTACTAATTACAAACGATGATCTCAACAAATGACATTTATCAAATACATTTGTAACGATAGATAACTGACACTGGTTGGCGTAAGTTATAGTGATGTTGAGCCAGCCCCTGCATGGTTGTGTGTCTTGTAAAAACATATGACAGTATTAAATTATACCATTTTCTTAATCAATTAGGACAACGCTATCTTCCTTGATATAGTTTATTTGATTAAAGTCAAAACAAGCGTGCTTTGTAAAATATAACAGGAAAACTACAAATTTTATTTTATCTGTACATATAGTGATATGCTCAATGAAAACAAATTTAATATAATAAATCTGGGACGAATTTCGAGAAACGTAAAATCCTTTCTTGTAATCAGTCCCTTGAGACAAAATTTGGAAAAAAAAACACTTTCTAATAACTGGATATGTATGAACCATATACAATTTTGGCCTAGTGATCGACGATATCTAATGGACCAGTGATAATAAATAGGTAGTTGCATTTTTTATTAAATTTCAACAGAATCAAAAATTCATATACAGACAGAAATTACTTTATACAGTTTTTACATATTTTACTTATTTACAGAGTTGTTTTCATTTATATGTTCTGAAAAATTTGAGAATATATAAATGAAAACAACCACCAATGGAATATTGACCTAAATATAAATACCTATATATCGGGGAATACAGAGGAGAAAACTTGACCAATTAGAATTATTGGAAATAGGTAAATATAATAAAAAAGGATTCGCAAAAATTGCTAATCCAACTGTCGATTCGTTCAAGAGAATTTATTTCTCATAACATATCTAATTGTCGGCCTTAGTGGCTCAGTTGGTTGAGTATCTGACTGTTGATCCAAAGGTCCCGGGTTCGAAGTCTCCAGAATGTGGCAACTTGTTATTGGGTGCGTGTTAAATTAATATTTGACATGGTACCTGTTGGTTGCCCGAGAAGTAATATAATATGTCGATATTTTGTAATTAAAATAAATATCGACAAAGTATCAAGCCAAGATTCGCGAGATTTGTATGTCAGGTCTATATTTTTCACGGTTTTTTCAACTTTGAAGTCAAAAAACACCAACTTGGGGTCGTATTACGGGAGTTCTTTAAGCATATCTCACGTATCTTGGCTTGATACGTTGTCGATATATTAAGAGAAATAAATTCTCTTGAACAAACCGACAGTTGGAAAACAGAGATTTGTATAGATTCATTTGCATCCTATGGGAATGCACTAACTTCTCCGTGTCAACTTTCCGACGAGAACTCTACGACAATGTCCGAGGAAATTTCTTTGGACCGATTGGACATGCGGACCTTGTAGCCACGAAGAGCACCTTTAGGGCTTTCAAGACTTTCTGTATTAAATTCGGTGCACTATTATCTTCACTATCACTGAGCAGTGAGCTAGTTGTTTCCACATGATTAGCTCTCTTTGGCACCCATAAGCAGAACGGGTGGTGGTGGGGGAAGAAAAAACAAAGATTAATTTGCATTATATAACTTATTTTTCAACCGTTCAAAACCAATTGTAGAAAACATCTAATGGGTGATGGATGTTTTAGGATAATAAGTGGACTATATAAAAAACGATATCACCTATGCTTTCTATGTTTCTAGTTCACATTAATTATTTTTTTCTGTGCACTGTTCGAAACATCCGCACGCGGTGATCTTCAAACATTTACTATTTTTTTTTCATTTGTCACTTATTGCTACCCAAAATTATTGAAATCAACTTTCAAAGTCAAAATTATCAAACACATCGGTGAAGGGACAATGGCAAAGAAGGAATTCACGTAAATATTATTCTACACCACTAGTTTCAGTCTTAGTATTATTCTGACGATGTACCTTGCGTGAAACGCGTGGATTATCAATTAAATTAAATTGAACGAAAACCAAGTATTTTTTATTTTTAATATATCTACATACAATGCAGTTCTATAAAGAATTGTCGATCGACAAACTAAACAGTGTCTAGAAAGAGTACCTTAAGAGTTCTTACCTTACTAATTAAAATTTTCATAGATTTTTGCATGAAGGAAATTGATATTCAATGAACAACTCACGATTACAGAAAAAATCAGTCTGAAATTATGATGGAAGTAAAAGTTTTGTATTTCAATACTCTTGACAGATAAAATTTAATAATAGAGATTATGATACTTTGTAAATTGTTTGAAACTCGTCGTGGTTTAAACAAAATATGGCTTGGATAAAATTTAAACTATTCAAAAGCATGGCTTTCAAACCTACCAAATGTTGTTTTCTGTAAAAGTGTCCACAATGCGTTATTTCATAATATATATTAATTTGATGTTTGTAGTCGCACTTATTAAACAAGTTCTAGGTGAAAAGACGATCTTGACAGAAAGTAGGATCATAAAACAACTATTTTATTACGCGAATATTTATTCAACCCTTTATCCAAAATGAACTATATTATTTTTTAAGCGTTTAGTATATAGTCAGATATGAAACGCATAATTTTACCTCTTTTTCTCAATATTGCTCTTCAATCCTGAATGAAGGTCGTGTCTATCATAGAAAGCCATAATTGCCTCCCCGACAAAACTCCTCCGGACGCTTCTTATCAGGAGGAGTTTTGTGTTCACTTCTTGTCTGGAAAAACGATGATAATAGAAAATAAGTTATGTTTTAACAGTCTTTCTAATAAAAATCTTCTGCACACCCTTTGACCAGTGTTCTAATTACACACCGTGTAAAGTCCGTGAAACAATTATTTAAAAATCTTACTAATAAACTCTGTATTACGACTTAGTAGTTGCAACAGACATACAACAGAAATTAATCCGACTAACTATGTACGTCGTAATTTCGCAACCGCGCATGCACAGAGCCGCCACCCGTAATTCTAATTGTGACGTTTGTCGTGGTTAATATTCTCATATGTTTTTTACATATTCAAATAGAAATGTGGAAAATATAACGCATAATATAATCATACGAATACTCATACGAACACCATTGTAGATATTATAAAGGAGCTAATTTTTTAACAACTTTTTCGCTCCTAAAATATACAACTATCGAGAATGAAGAAAATTGTTCGTCGTATTTTTCCAAGATATTTTCCAATATAAACATGCAGATCAAAATCAAATTTGCTTCGTGATAGATCACAGTTGTCTTAAAACATCGCTAAACTACTTTGTACAGGCGTGCAAGCGTTGTGTAAAATTTGTATGAGAGATTCAGTCTTTAACTAACTGATCTCCAACACAGTGTTTATTATTAATGTTTTTACCTACATGGGCTTTAAATGGTCGTATACCTTTTACAACACGTTTATTGGTAAGACTTTTAGAATATTCTTTTTAGGCCATTTTCCCGCAATTAATATACTTCAACCTGTAATAATAAATATGATTTTTCATATTGACCTCAATACAGTTTAAAATAGATACCTACCTACATTTGTGTACAAAAATCGAGAATTATTACTTTTCTTACTCGGTCTTTGTAGAAATATGTACTCGTATAGCTAGTTCTAGAAGGGAGGCCTTATGGTTGTTTGCAGAGACGTGCCGCCCTTTCATTCTGTCTGAAAGGCCAGGAAAATGTCACAGAGCTACTGAGAACTATTGACGCAATTTCACCAACCAACTGTGAAGCTTATTATAAAAAGAACACCAAAAGGAAAATAAATTCTACCTACGCCTTTCAAAATGTATGAAGAAAAGTTTTATTATTGAATGTGTATAGTAGTCGAATATTATTTTATCTAAATATACTTTTGCTATATTTTGTAAATTATTCAGCCGTCTCTAAAAATTTAGAAAATTTAAATTAAAAAAAAAAAATTAATTTTAAAATTTTGAAATTTTAGATAATCACACTAGTAAAACCCGATAGCAATTGTCCTGCCTGTTTAATTATTTGCCTCCAAATATATAAAAATAGTTAATCGGTATGTTTCCTTTTTATTATTTAACATTCTTATCTATTCGCTTATGATAATTCCGTATTTTTTCCCTTTCATCCCTACAGTCCCTTCCTAGCTTCCCTATTCATTCACTCATTTATAATTTTATTTAATTATTCAAACAAATATAGGTATTTGAACCTTCAGCAATATACCAGTTTTATATAATACACATTTTATGTATAGGTATTCTTATTTTTTTTTTATTTATGTATTTATTTATTTACTCACTTATTTATTTCTTTATTCATTTATTTACTTGTTCGATCATTGATTTATTTATTTATTTGAATGGTATTTTTTTTACTTTTTCTTTATTTATTTATTCGATCCTTGATTTATTTATGTTATTTTTTATTTAAAATTTTCTTGCAATACTAAATAGATAAATAACTTTCAATAACTTTTTTGCGAGAAGTAAAATAACTAAATTAAACTTCAAATACGTTTTCTGCTATGCGCTGAACGAATGAATCCCTAAAATTCAATGACAATCCCAAATTATTGTGTAAATAAATTTTGTAAATTATTGTGTGAGATATTAAATAAATAAATAAATTTCAATTTTTAAACCTTCTCGTGTGCACGCCGAACAAACCCACTAAGTATCAATTCAATGCCAACTTTTTTTTCTTTTTTTTGTGAGATATCGAATAAATAAATAAATAAATTATAATGCATTAACCTTCCCTGGAATGAGCTGAACTATGTGCCAAAGTTTCATCGCAATCGGATGGTTGGTTTGGGAGTCCATCGGCCACATACAAATAAACCAACAAATATACGTAGGTACATCCATTTTTATATATATAGATTATTTTTTTCTTTTTATTGTTGTCTGAAAATAATAAAAATTTAAATTTAAAAAAAATAAAGATTTTGAATTTTAGAAAATCATAATTGTTTTCAGAGTGGGTTGTGGCCACCACATAGTAAGTGTACATTTTTTTGTACAACCTTTCGAAAGGTTGACAATCTCTAAAAGCATTTTTATGAACTACATTTCAATTACATTCTTAAACAAATATAATAATAATAATGAACACTTCCTTGCACCCTGCGAAAGTGGCGAGTTTATTTCCGTATGGCAATTTCTTCTAACTAACCAGTGTTTCCAGCCCAGAGAAGAATATAAAACTCCCAGAGGACAAAATTTTTCACAATACGCCATACACACAAAAACATTGTCACGAAACTCATATAATGTATTTTCTGCGTGACACCTCTTGAGAAATTGATGAAAATTTTGGCATTACTAGCAAGATGAGCATGTATGAGACAATGTATTAATGTTGATGGATATGTGTCAAGAATGCTGTGTTCGGTTCTCACTGCCTACCACTTGAGGAAGATAATAGTGGAGAGTGAAAAAATACACCTGTCTAAAAAAAGACAAATACGATATCATTATGAAGTTGATCACTCAATTTTCCCATACAGAAGCTATTTTATTCACATTGACCGTGGATTTATTTTCTTTAAAAGTTGACAATCCCTGAACGGATTTTTGAAGAGTGTATTTCTTTTATATCAAAAGTTCAAACAATCTCGATTTTTCAGACCGTGAGAGCATTTTGAAAATTTCGACAGACGAAATCATAAAGAAGAAATTAACGGATAGGTATATATAAAAAAAAACTAATCAGCTCCAAGTTTATGGACTTTCCATATATGATATCAATATAATATAGTCAATGGGCTGTAGAGAGGACAAAAAATGGATACGGCATACGCCATACATACAAAAACATCACGATGAAAATCATAGTGTGCACTCTCTGCACGAAACCCGTTGAGAATTTGAATCTCTTCCACAATAGACGAGAACAAAAAAATAAAATATAAATAAATTTTTCTATTTAAATTTTTTATATTTTAGAAAATCATTTTTACCTTTTTATTGTTGTCTGTTTTCATACATTGAACCACGAGAAATAATTACCTTTATTTTTTGAGCTTGTGTAACTCTGTATGACGTATATTTTTTTTAATTAAACCATGGTCATATATATTTTGAATATGATCCTCATGAAGGAGTCTTAGACCACATATTAAAATATCGATAAAGTGAACATATCGGCTGTGGCTGCTGATATGGCAGAAGAAATTATACGGTATGCTTTGCACCAAGGATTAAATAAAAAAAACACAATTCGTATAAAATATTTACTTTATATATCAAAAACCCTGCATAATTCTATTACTTGAGGTTGTAAAATCTATGAATGTACTTGTATAATTAATAAAAAGAAGAAAATAAATTAGTGATTATTTTCCTCAGGAAAAAATATTCTCTAGTAGCAGCGAAGCCACGCCAACGCAGAATGAAGACAATATCAAAATAACTTGATTGTTCAATATTTTATTCTTACACACAGCCAGAAATAAAACTCCATACTAACGACGTCCACGAGCATACTGCTATTCTAACATGCTGCTATATCTTCCATATCCATTTTTTTCATTTTTTGTATTTTTCTTTATCATTTATAATGTATGATACATACCCCCATGGTATGATATACCAAAGAATATGTAATGGGTTAACTCCAGGTTAACTCACTCATTAGGTGTTGACTGTCTATTATGATTTCATCCGCCATAAAAATGTATCCACGTGAAGTTTCATCTGAATAATATGTCATCTGTCATTTCTTTCCATTGGAAAACATAACCTAAATTAACATGACGTTTTAAATGTTTATGTACTTAAATAAATATAGATGTTATGTGAAATTCACTTGTAATTTTAGAATATAAAATACAATTACAGATTAAAATCCTTCGTTAGTTTTTCTGCCATTTATATCATATAAAACATGTCTACCATAAATGAGAGCGAAATACTTTCTTACGTATCTTGTGCATGCAATCGTTCACCCCTTTGTGCAGATTGGAACTCCAAGAATTTAATTTGTTTTGGAGCTTCCAATGGCATAGTACTTTTTGACACAGAGGTAAAAAAAAATGTTTTGTTTTGATTCTTTAGTTGAATAATATTATTCATATAAATAATGCTATTCAGCGACGGACTGCCGGAATTTATCATAGAATCAAAGTGATGACCTGCCCTACTCTCTTCAGATTATATTTAATAATCCCTTGTTGAAGATTGCTGTGCAATATGCAGACACCACAATCCGGGATTACTTTCCATAAAAAAACACTAGCAGACGTATGGTTTATAAATATTGCTTCTTGTATGAATAAGTTGCAAATTGAATTCAAATACATTTTCTGCATTTTTATTTTCACTATTATTTAATGGTCTGTTATTTGCAAATATTTATTTATTTTTGACACTTTTTGTACATAGATACATATAATATTGCAATGTACAAATGGCGAACTTATTGCCTAGAGGCAATTTCTTCCAGTCAACCATCTGAGAAAAAAATTTACATGAATAATGAAGTTTCGGCATAATATAGATACGATATAATAGTTGACATAATATAAAAATACTAATTCAAATAATACTAACTGCATTTTACCAATAACAACATAAATAACGGAAAAGCAGAGGATGAGGAGCGATCAAAAGGGATGGTTTGTGGTATGGAATGCACGTTGGTTAGGGAATATAGAGGAAGGGTTAGCGTTTAAAGTGATGGGGCAGTTCTAATATCCAATTCTATTGTTCTATAACCGGGCAGGATGAATGGTAAAGGAAGAAAATAATATTCTGTGAATACTAAAAAAAAAATTGCGGCAAACCTCGTTGACTTGTTCCATTCAAGATAAATGTTGGTTGATTTAAATTCCTAGGATTTTCTTTGTTTTAGAAAGAAGTATATCTATGCCATTCAGTGATTATTTGAATTGTTCGATACTCAGTCAGTTTAGGCTATAAAAAAAAAACTTGGTAAACGTCGGATTATAGTCAAGTTGCAAATAGTAAGTAAGGGCTACATCCAAATTTTCAGATATGTTTCAATATTTTTCTGAGTAATTATTAGCCGTTTGGTTCATGTGCGGGTGTCCTGTTTTCGATCCCCAGCTCACGATAATATTTCTTTTCTGAGCTGGAAACACTGGTTAGTTGGAAGAAATTGCCATACGGCAATAAACTCGCCACTTGCGCAGGGTGCAATGCAGTGTTTATTACTATTATTACTATGGGTAGAGTACATCTTTCACTCTTAATTTTTTTGGTTGTTACGAACTTTTTAGTGAATGTTTTTGTTTCTAATTATTTTCAAATATTCTTGTTTGTGACTTTTTATTTACAGTTTGATGGTAGCGCAAAGATTACAAAAACATGTGTAAAACACACGGGAAGAGTGAATGCAGTACGATGGATTAAATCAGCTAAAGAAAAGACTGATAATGATATTATTTCTGGTTCAGCCGACAAAACTGCCATCATTTGGATATATGTAGACGGAGTTTATTCACCAAAGTATACTTTGGCTGGACATAAAAATAGCATCACAGTTGTTGATGCTACATATCTATGGCAAAATGGTCAAAGTGTTCTTTATGCAGTTACTGCTTCTGTTGATTCATCCATCAAGATTTGGAAGAAAAATTGCAATGGTAAGCTTTTTTCTAAAAGTATTTGAATGTATAAAGGCAGACTTCATGTATATGTGCCCTTAAATGATCCTGAATCATCAAACAGTGCTACATAAATTATATATATATATTATAATATTATCAATCAATGAATCTAACAAGCATAAGATACAGACATGAAATAAGAAAAAGAAATGTTTTCTATCAACATTGTGCATATTTTTTTCCAAGATATATTGATTTTTCTCTCTCAGATTTAGCATAGAGCCATTTTCAAAGTAAAATAATAAACTAGGAAGAGATAGCATCTGGTTTTTTCAATGACTAATTTGTCATTTTTTAGCCAAAAATCTATTCACTATTAATATACTGAATGATTTTATTTTCGAAACAAAATACACATTGTACAAACCAATATTTAATTTTAGTTATTATTTTCTGGTTACCATTACGTGTAACGTCATAGTTGAAGTTAATATATTGATCAATAATCACATTTCTTTCAGATGAATTTGAATGCAAACAAACTATTGATTTAGGAAATGGATTGTGTTTAGCTCTGCAAATATTTTCACTAGCAAACGTTGACACTCCACTACTGGCTTGCGGTTTAGATGATTGTAAAATACATTTATTTGCGGAAAAAGATGATGTTTTTAAAAGAGTTCATGTATTAGTCGGCCATGAAGATTGGATTCGAGGATTGGATTGTATACAAACAGGTTGGAATACTATATAGTTTTTTTTAATTATTTTAGAGTATTATAAATATATTTTATATAATATTATAATAAAAACATTCTATTACTAAATGATAAAGCTCTTCAACCGTTCTAGATCTGCATGTCTGTAATGCATTTTCATTTAAATTTATGATGTAATATTTTATTGAATTTACGCTATTATCCATTATTGATGCTTTTCAAATCTAAAAAAGAACTTGACCAAACATTCTTCAGTTATTCATAGTAAAAATAAGTATAAAATGTAATAATATATATTTCGTGATAGATATTTTCATGGATTCATTGCAAGATGTTACGAATCCGATGTACCGATAAGTGTTGCGAAGACCTGGCATGGGAAGATAATCATCGTCCAATATAAAAATGAGAAAGATGGCTTACTTGGGACACATTATGTATAAATTGTGGGTCATAGGCAGATTTCTTGGCTAAGAAACATCAGGGAATGGAACGGAATCCACAAACAGGAGAAGCAACATCTCCTGTCATGATTGGTTGGAGCTGATGTCAGGGAGATCTGACACGGCACAGACAGAAAAGACATTATTTGTTATTATGACATGAATATTATTTATTTTTAGATTCCAAACTCATGATTGCTTCTTGCTCTCAAGACACTTACATAAGACTTTGGTCAATAGAGCCTTATATTGAAAACAAAACTATTGATGATGAAATACAAATTAAAAAGCAAGTATTTGAACTGGGTGGGATACATTGGGCTATTTCGCTAGATGCTGTTTTATCTGGTCATGAAGGATGGGTGTATGGAGTACATTGGAATTATGGTAATATTTATTTGTAATTATAAAAAATATATTTGACTTTCAATTAACGTTTTGCTTATATGTTATGTTGTAATTAATTTCTTTCGCCCTGTACAAATGACGAGCAAATTGCTGAAAAAAAAAATTCTTTCAAATGAACGGTCTAAGTTTTCACCCAAAATAAGTTGAATATGTGAGAAATAATAATTTCATCTGCTAGGAAATGGACCTATGTAAGACACTGGCACAAAAGTCAAACAACTTGCGACTGTACCATAGCCGATTGCCTTACCATAATTTTTTTTTTTAACGAATATGTCCTTGTATGAAGTACATATACAGCCTCATACATTCCTTAAATTAAGCATACATACTTGTACTATAGGTGAACGAAATCGGTCGTGGCAGGATTCAAACTCACGACCACTGGATTACTTACTCAGCGCACTATCCACTCTGCCACCACCAATCTATAAGTTTCATATATTTTTC
Organism: Molanna angustata; assembly: GCA_963576475.1. Lineage (NCBI taxonomy): Eukaryota > Metazoa > Arthropoda > Insecta > Trichoptera > Molannidae > Molanna > Molanna angustata. The sequence goes on along the minus strand of OY754970.1, from coordinate 10,311,691 downwards.
GATTATATAATATGTTTGTCAATAATATTGTTATATAATATTTATTATTCATCCATCCAATCATCAATGTAAAGAGAACTGATTCAGCATCAAAATTTATAGAAATACATTATGTTAATCCTAAATAGATCTTTATTTTCATTATAGTTACTCTTTGAATAATAATTTATGCATAATATTATAGATCCAAATTGCAGTGGAAGCAAATTAAAGCTTCTCTCATCGTCCATTGATAAGTCCCTTATTATCTGGGAGCCAGACATTGTTGATGGTAAAGAAGGTGTATGGTCAGAAGTGGTACGAGTTGGAGAAGTTGGTGGTTCTGGTTTAGGATTCTATGGTGGAAAATTCTCTCACGATGGCAAAGCAATTATGGCGCATGGCTACACAGGATCATTTCATATTTGGAAATGTTCTCAATCAGAGGTTTGTATTCATATACCATTAAAGCACTCTTACTATAGTAATTAATTACAATTGAGTTATTTACTCATTTGAAAACCAGTGTTACTGGTTTTCAATAATGTGTTAACCCACAACATAAATCAAAAGAGTGTATTGACTTTTCAAATCCCTGGCATCAAGCCAGAAGAGCTTAGACAAAAACTGTTTATTTACATAAAGGTTCAATTTATCCAGGTAGTTTTTTTGACAAATTTAGCAAAAATTCAACCGTATCGATAAGTATTACCTATATTTCAATAACTAGTGATATTCTCTGATATTCTTATATATTTTGCACATACGCCACTCTGGCTTGGTAATATTTCTGAATGTGGACTTAATTTTTGCATAGAAAATTTATAATTATTGAAGAGCGAAAAAACAAATTTTCGAAGAAATTACAAATCATAGAGAAAAAAATATTTTGCTTATTTATGAAAAGTATTTAAACCTCTTAATAGCGAAATTGAAACAATTAGCCTTGGCTCATACCATGTTTAATGTTTGTACGCCGACAGAAAGATTATTTTTTCTCGAAGATGTATTTGACTTTTGACTTCCACTCTTTTTTCAATGTCAATGTCAACACATTATTGCAAAAAACCATCCATTTGATCTTGACTCAAAAACATTTCATGCTATAGTAAATGCCTTGATATAAAGTGTGTGAAATGTATTCAACTATTAATATGAATTTCTTCTGTAAAAATTTTTTTTAGAATAATGAATCTTGGAATCCATCTGTAGTATGTGGAGGCCACTTTGGTGAAGTTGTAGATCTGGGATGGGAGCCAGATGGAGATTTTCTCATCAGCATCAGTGCAGATCAAACAACACGTGTACACGCACCATGGAAAAGAAAAGACTCTTCCAAAATGACGTGGCATGAAATTGCAAGGCCACAGATCCATGGTTTTGACATGTCTTGCTTGGCGGTCATCACTAAATACACCTTTGCTACCGGGGCAGAAGAAAAGGTGATAAGAGCCTTCCAAGCCCCTAGAAACTTCATCAATAATTTCCACAACATATGCAACTCCAATTCAAATGATCTTAGTAGTAAGTATTTATGTAATTTAGTATCTGTAGTACATTCAAAGTGTTTGTTTGAATATTTATTTGATGTTTGTGTATATCAGTTTCAGTTGTTTCAACTGATTTTTGTGAAGGCGCTTCAGTTCCTTCCCTGGGACTTTCCAATAAAGCTGTGTATGTAAATGATGAAAACATAATAGAACCAAATGAGAAACATGTGAAAGACCAATATGCTGATAATTATTTTGTGCCTGTAAATCTTCAAGGTATTGTATGCATTTTTGTACTTATACTTAAAGCAATATATCATTTATATATTGCTTTTTACTATGCTGAATTAAAGAATTATTATTATTACTAAATATGACTTGTTTATTTTCAATCCATTTATCAGTTTACTGGAAATGATTTTTACCATTTTTTACATTTTAATGTTTGAAATGGCTTCAGCCATAAGCAAAAGTCATCATACAGCTGTTCTACATAGTTATATCATGGTTATATTCATAAAATATTATGTTTAGCACATTTTGTTTTTTTTTTCTGTGAGTAATTCAAAATTTATTTATGTTTCAGAACCTCCAACTGAAGAAACATTAATGCAAAACACACTGTGGCCTGAAATACATAAACTGTATGGTCATGGATATGAAGTATTTGCCTTAGCAGCAAGCAAAGATGGTGAATTATTAGCATCAGCCTGTAAGGCTACAACAGCCCAACATGCCGCCATTCTCATTTGGTAAATACTGATCGAATTTAACTTATAGGTACTTATTAGTGGTGTACTAAACAGAGAAAAATGTGTAGAACTATGAAGAGCTTGGCACTATGAATTTTGTAATCACAAGAATTATTATAGATAACTTATATTAGCTTATTTTATAATTATTTTGATTCACGTAAGTTAGTTACTTTATGAATTGTACTAAAATACTTGCAAATTTATAAATATTATATTTCAGGAACACTTCAACTTGGACACAAATACAAAGCCTAATCTCCCATCAGCTGACTGTGACACAGTTGGCTTTCTCCCCAGACAATACAAAACTATTGTCTGTATCCAGAGACAGACGATGGTCTCTTTTTCAAAGAAATGTTGCTGATGGCCAGTTCTCTTTGATCGGAACTACCGACAAATCCAACGGAATTCACACTCGCATCATTTGGTGTTGTGCTTGGTCACACGATTCACAATACTTTTATACGGGATCCAGAGATGGAAAGGTAAGTGTAGAAATTTATTTAAAAAAAAAAATTAAATCTTTCAATTATTGTAATAGTGGTGAACTATGATTTTGCAACTAATAAGCATTGAGTATATATATATTTTTTTTGTATTAATTGCCCTTACTTTCAATCCAATCAACTTTATTATATGGATATTTGAGACACTAACAAAGATATGATTTATTTTGAATTCATTTACTTCAGCTTTAATACAACTTAGGATTTATTAGATTTTAACTTAGTTAAAAAATTTAATTACTGCTTTATAAGAATTATTTTGTGTAATTTTATCAATTTCAAACTTATGATGTACTTAAATTCTAAAAATAATAAAAAAACTATTTTTGTATCACATTAAATTATATGGCAGCCCGTACATAGTCGATATGGATCACGATCCGTGATCAAAAATCAATAATCATCAAAAATCAATCAATGACCTGATAGACTGTGTAATTGATTGGTTGAAGGGCTGCCATTCCATATTAATCTGGATCGTGATCATAGATTTTGATCACAGATCGCAATCCAGATTGACTGTGTAATTGATTGAACGGCTGCCATTCCATATTAATCTGGATCGTGATCATAGATTTTGATCACAGATCGCAATCCAGATTGACTGTGTAATTGATTGGTTGAAGGGCTGCCATTCCATATTAATCTGGATCGTGATCATAGATTTTGATCACAGATCGCAATCCAGATTGACTGTGTAATTGATTGAACGGCTGCCATTCCATATTAATCTGGATCGTGATCATAGATTTTGATCACAGATCGCAATCCAGATTGACTGTGTAATTGATTGAACGGCTGCCATTCCATATTAATCTGGATCGTGATCATAGATTTTGATCACAGATCGCAATCCAGATTGACTGTGTAATTGATTGAAGGGCTGCCATTCCATATTAATCTGGATCGTGATCATAGATTTTGATCACAGATCGCAATCCAGATTGACTTTGTACATGCTGCCTTTCTTTTTTTATATAATTCATAAAGAATACATAACTTACCTTTTTGCCACTAAACATTTTTTTGGAACTGGTCAAAACGTCATAACTGTGTTTGAGTTTGTTTTAATAGATATATATTTTTCAGATTATTATGTGGGGTAACTCCAATAATATCTCCACAGAATCATCAACTGGTAATTATTCCTCGATTGTTACACCATTAGAAATAAAATCACAATCTATAACAGCATTGGCTGCTGCTGCTGTCACTTTGAATGAAGATAATATAATTGCAGCTGGATTTGAATCGGGAATCATCGTTTTGTACAGAGTGAAAATTGTGCAAGATGAATGGCAATCTATTTTAAAGTTGGATAACAAGTAAGTATGAATATATTTTTTATTATAATATAACTTATTGTTACCTTAGTGATATTATTTACCACTTAACTATTAAAAATCTGTAATGAATAAATTAATCGTATCACATACATCATTTGCCAAAATTATTAATCGGATTGAATCAATTTTATCATCAACAATAATTAGCACAATTTCAAATTGTCATGAAATATTCTGAACACATTTTATCTGAGTGATTTAGAAGCACATATGAACTATTTCAAAGACATTTCCATGTATATTAGTCAGGAACATTAAATAATGTGTTTCACTATATATTTCCAGCTTTGCCCATCATCTGACTGTAAAAAGATTGTCATTTAGGCCCAGAAGACATTTAGAAGACAACCCAAATTTACTTCAATTAGCAAGTTGTTCCGATGATCACATGGTGAAAATATATACTATAGATATAAATCCATTGGAATAAAAATTATTTATCATGGTAATCATATATTTTCATAAAATTTGTTTTGTAATAAATTTATTTTATATGTACAAACCAAAGAAAATTTGTTGCAACCAACCTAATTTTACCAATCTTACTAGATATTCTTACACACTGTTTCCCTATTTAGAGTATACAGAGGGAACCGAACACTACTTCTTTCTCTTCTTACAATTCCAATCTTTAAAGATCCAAGTACTTTCTTGACACCATTTTAAATTAGTGCCAGTATTTTCTTGACTGGCCCCTACCTCTCATTTCGCTTACTTTATACTTGTACACTTGCTTCATCAGACATTCATCACTCATCCTTTCCATATGACCAAACCATCTTGATTAATTTATTTTCATCTTACTCAAAAATAACTCAATCTATTATGATATCCTAATTTCTTATTGTCCTGTTTTTTGCCACACATTAGTCTAAGATACCTTTTTTTTACTGCATAAATTCTTACCCATATTTATAACTGACGAAATAATTATACTTTGGAAAATAAAACACATTTTTTATTAAATATGTACTAGATATATTATTATTATATAATATTCTCCGGTACCACATCAACAAAGATACAGCACAAAATATAAACTAATTTAAATCAATGGATTTCCTAGACTATGTTGTAATGGTATAATTTACAATATATTATAATATATAAGGTATTCTTGAACAAAATTATTGGAATAAAATAGAAATATAAAAAAAAACTTTTTAACCACATAATAAGGAATTGTTTTGAACAAAATTTTCATACAAAAGAATCGAAACAATAAAAATCACAGTGGTATAAAAAAAACAATTATGTATAACAAAACCTGATTTGTCAAGTATTATTTTTAAAATATATTCATTACAAAATTTACTATATATTTCATGCAACCTGAGATGCTTTTCAATTACTAATAAACACATTGCTCCAAGTAAAACTTTTAATTGTGACAGTAAGGGTCGGTATATCTTTCAATTTATACTAAAATGTGCATCTGATTATGCTGCTAGCAGAGACTAGCAAAAGCGTTTAGGTCATTCAATTTAATACTTGTTTGTGAATTAAAACTGTTTTATTTTAATTTTGTAAATAATAATAATTATCTTTAAATAATTTCACATTTTAGTTTAGAAATAAAATTATATACAGTTGTACCTCGACATACGAGTGCCCCAACATACGAGATTTTTGAGATACGAGCCGGCGAGCGAGTGATTTTTTGCTTTGAGTTACGAGCGAAATTCGAGATACGAGTTCGGTTTAGCAGGTCGGCCGGTAGATTCAAGAGTTACAGTCACAGCAGCATACGGAGGTTATACAAGAAATTGGTTTCGAGGAGTCAGAGGAGGAGAAGGTTATTTCTACAAGTGAGATAAAGGAGATCTTAGGAATGTGGGAGAGAGTTTCACAGTTCGTGGAAAAGAAACACCCAGAAAAAGTTGCAACAGGTTGTGCATCTGATCTTTTTAATGACACTTGCCTAACTCATTTCCGGAACATTCTGAGAGGGAGGAAGAAACAAACCTCCTTGGACATGTTTTTTTCTAAACGGCCTACAGGTGAAAGTGAAAAAAATGTAGCGAAAAAGGCAAAGACCAGTGAGGATATCTAATTTATTTCTTTACATTCTCTTTTTTGTTTTTGTACAGTAAATATTTGTCATTTATAAATACATTTTTATTATTCAAAACCACGTAACAAAAATAACTGGGGTGACATTTTGGGGGTTGGAACGGATTAATGGTAGTTCAATTGTTTTGTATGGGGAAATTTGCTTCGAGATACGAGTAATTCAAGATACGAGCAAGGTTGCGGAACGAATTAAACTTGTATGTCGAGGTACCACTGTAAGTTTGAAACTCAAGACATTGGCCTATTTTGACCATAATATTACATACAATTAATATTTAACCCACGTGTAGCTTTCAATTATTTGACAGTATGGGAAATTCAAAATTTTCAACTGCTACCCCCTGACATAGTTACCTACCGTGAATTTTTTTGGCCAAATTGATCAAGAATAACCTGTGCCGCAAACGTATTATTATGGTAGCAATACATTGCTCCATACTACCTCGGGAGAGGCATGCTGTGTGATCAGTAGGACAAGACAATGTGTGCAAAGATTGCAAAATATTGTTAATATACCATTTTGTTTTTTAATTTATAATTTGTAAAATTGAACTAAAAATAATGCTGCTCATATTCGCGAAATGAAGTGGAAAATGGGTTCTGACCCCAAAAAGAAAAGAATGAAAATGTCAAAACAATATAAAAATGTTCTAGTGGGCCTGTAGAAAAAGTCATTGACACAAAAAGCAAAAGGTTAATTATTACAGGATGAACTTGATGATCTTTTCAACATCGCTGTGAGAAATGTTCTAACATCAATGACAAAGAGGATATTGAATTTTTGAAGAAAAAAAGGGAAACAGGATGTCCTGGACATATGTGGGGAATTGATAACAATTTAACATAACTAGTTGCAAGTAACACATGAGATCCAATTGTCGATGTAGTGAGTCGTTATATTGACATTCACTATTTCCAATATTACTATCACAAAATGCTTTAGCCCTGACAAAAGTTTTTTAGTAAGTGGGGCATTGCAGTAACAAATATTGTGAAATTTCAATTCTATATATGCATGAATAAATAAATAAACAAATAATAGGGGTTTAAATATGAAATTGCGTTTTAACCTACTGGTATATTTGAATTAAAATTAAACCCGCATGGTGTCAAATTTCAGAGTAAAACTTTATTCACACAAAAACATTAACATACCATTTTTTTTTAATTAGACATTTGTTTGTTTGATTTTAATCGTTTTATTATACTTAAAAAAAAAGGAAATATAGGCAGGTAAACTCATAAAATTGTCATAAAAAAATATTATGCTTAGTAAGTTTGAGATACCTTGGAAATTATTCATAAAAACAAGTTTGAGATGTTGTATTTGTATATATTGAAAAAATATATATATTTTATGAAATATTGGGCTTTGTGCATCAAGTACATAAAATATAATACTGCGGAGTTCATCCACATACATAACTTATATACTGCGGAGTTCATCCACATACATAACTTATATACTGCGAAGTTCATCCACATACATAACTTATATACTGCGAAGTTCATCCACATACATAACTTATATACTGCGGAGTTCATCCACATACATAACTTATATACTGCGAAGTTCATCCACATACATAACTTATATACTGCGGAGTTCATCCACATACATAACTTATATACTGCGAAGTTCATCCACATACATAACTTATATACTGCGGAGTTCATCCACATACATAACTTATATACTGCGAAGTTCATCCACATACATAACTTATATACTGCGGAGTTCATCCACATACATAACTTATATACTGCGAAGTTCATCCACATACATAACTTATATACTGCGGAGTTCATCCACATACATAACTTATATACTGCGAAGTTCATCCACATACATAACTTATATACTGCGGAGTTCATCCACATACATAACTTATATACTGCGAAGTTCATCCACATACATAACTTATATACTGCGAAGTTCATCCACATACATAACTTATATACTGCGGAGTTCATCCACATACATAACTTATATACTGCGAAGTTCATCCACATACATAACTTATATACTGCGGAGTTCATCCACATACATAACTTATATACTGCGAAGTTCATCCACATACATAACTTATATACTGCGGAGTTCATCCACATACATAACTTATATACTGCGAAGTTCATCCACATACATAACTTATATACTGCGGAGTTCATCCACATACATAACTTATATACTGCGAAGTTCATCCACATACATAACTTATATACTGCGAAGTTCATCCACATACATAACTTATATACTGCGGAGTTCATCCACATACATAACTTATATACTGCGAAGTTCATCCACATACATAACTTATATACTGCGAAGTTCATCCACATACATAACTTATATACTGCGGAGTTCATCCACATACATAACTTATATACTGCGGAGTTCATCCACATACATAACTTATATACTGCGGAGTTCATCCACATACATAACTTATATACTGCGAAGTTCATCCACATACATAACTTATATACTGCGAAGTTCATCCACATACATAACTTATATACTGCGGAGTTCATCCACATACATAACTTATATACTGCGGAGTTCATCCACATACATAACTTATATACTGCGGAGTTCATCCACATACATAACTTATATACTGCGGAGTTCATCCACATACATAACTTATATACTGCGAAGTTCATCCACATACATAACTTATATACTGCGAAGTTCATCCACATACATAACTTATATACTGCGAAGTTCATCCACATACATAACTTATATACTGCGAAGCGTCTAAGTTGGTATTTTTTTGACTTTATAGTCGGTCTAAATTCTCTAAACGAATTTTGGCTTGAAACTTAGTCGTTCTAAATTCTCTTGAACAAATCGTCAGTTGAAAAATAGTTTATTATATTAACAACAGGGTGGTGGAGATGCCTGGAACAGTTTACTGGATAAAGTTGTGAGTGCTGGAACCAGGAAGCTATAATACTAGCTGGGACACTCAATCAATTTAAAAACAGATTGGATGCATATTACACAAAAAAGCACATGATACAGGCCCATCATATTTGCCTATATTTGTAAAAAAAATCAGAGTTAAAATTAAATTAGTTATGATTAAAATTGGAAGATGGTGAAAATTCATCCGATTAATTAATTATTGTTGTAGGTATATTGTACTTATTACTGCTAAATAAAGTTCAATTCTGTTCAAACATAGAATTAATGGCTGCTGCATACGGGACGGGGTGACAACGTGGACGGGACGTGTTTTTTTTAAACGTCGTTTCATATAAAATGTATACGAATGTGCATACGCCACGGGTGTACGACGGGGCGTGGACGGAGTGGGAAAAAACATCGTCCCCGACGATGTTTTGCACGTCCCCGCCCCGTCCCGCCACGCTCCGTCCCCGCCCCGTTGCGTATGCATGGCAATTACAGTCGCTCCGGAGAGCTGTTCACAGCACTAGCACGTCACGTCCACGTCGCTGTCACGGTGTGTATGCACACAACACCACGTCCCGCCCCCGTCCGTCCACGTCGTCGCCTCGTTCCGTATGCAGAGGCCTTAAAATTAATTTAGGGATCCTATAGCTGCATAAAAATTTTATAAACAAATTATTGTGAAATCTGTGTGGTTCACCTGAGGTAGCATAAAAGTAACATACTCTGTCATTATCAAAACTTTGACACATTTGCTCCCTTTGGTTGAATGGGACAAAATTTTTAGGAAATATTTTTAATAGCAGGTAACCATTTCTGGGGGTAGCACCTCAAAAAACCACTATTTTTTTTTATTCCCATACAAGGAAGAGCCACCCTATAGGATATATTAATGTTAATAGCTGAATACCTTTATAAATTTTAAATAAACATCTGTAGAATATCAACTTATTTACAATAATATAATATAATATAATCTTACATTATCAGAAAAAGGAGCACCAATCATTACATAAATATTAAATGGAATATTGAAAAATGACAAATTTTGATTTTCAATACATTTGTATCGCAATTTAAAATAATATTTTTGTCCATCACGTTAGTAAGTATTTAGGGTATATAAAAAAGAGATCATTTTTATAATCGACATTTTAAACATTGGTATAAACTTAACCTTTATTATTATACTTATACATTATGTACCAACATAAAAATTGGGATACAATCCCACCCTAAATACTTATCCTATGGTAAGATGAGGAACTTAAATTACAATATTTTGACGTGGTCAGTTATTAATCAATATAAATATCATTACATTTTCACTTTTTTGTACAATTTATACAATATGTGTACATTATTTTCTATAACATATCCTGTTAGACAATTTATTGGCAAAAATATAATCAATTTGTACTAATAATGAAATTTTTATTCAATCAAAAAGTTTCTTTTACAATCATTGTATTTTTCACTCAAAAAAATGTATGCACATCCAATATTTGATTGAATTTCTTATAAAAACGTTAAATCATAATTACACATGTAGTATTTATGTAGTGTTATGTAGTATTATTAACACAATTGTTACTCTGACAAAACGTAATATATTAAATTATTTTTATTATACCCTTTAAACAACGAGCGTCACATATACATGACAGCTGATTCTGCGCCTAAAAGTCGAGTGCCATCTCTAGATGCTGTGGTGGTACGCACAACAAATATGCCCATCCGCAGGTACTGTGAGCTCTTTTTTACACCCTTTGTCAAAAGATTTTAAGTGTTTTTTCATTTATATTTTAAATTAGTTTCAACTTATATAATATAATAGAAAAAAATTACACCTCAACAGTCAATTTTAGCAATATAAAATACATACATAAACAAAGAAGTCTTACATAATATCAAATTATATGTATTATATTCAAATACATAATACTTATTGTAAAATCAACCTAACAATACTTTTTTTGGTTAAGGCTATAAAACAATAAGAGACTAGTGTAAAAGGACATCAATAGTAAATACTTGTTATGACATAATTTAATAAAAAAGAGGCAGTATTTTTACAATATTAATAATAATATGCATAGTAAACACCTTGAAAAAAATAATATGAATCTTTTAAAACTAAAAAAGAAATTGTGACTTAATTGTCAATAACAAAAAAATAAGATTTATAAGATAAATATTTTAGTATTTATAACACAACAATATCCTAACTTATAATTTCACCAACATATGTATGCGTGTTGTACAGAAGACTATTTTTTTATTTAATTTTGCGATAAGAATGTGGAAAACAATACATAACATTATTTTGAATATTATGCACTTATTTAGTAATGGTGAAATATGGTTCATTAATTTCATTGATTATATCCAATTTTACATAGGTTGAGAAATATCTATTATCTTATCTAGTGCATTAAATATATAATATATTAATTAACATTTTTTACAATAAATTTACGAGGTTTCGTACATAAAAATACAAAATAAATATTATTTTAAACTTTACTTCAGATAGCTTGTGCAAAATAACCAGTCCACTTCCCAAAATCATGCAACAATCTTTTTCCTTAATTGTATTATTGAATTGTAAACTTTGATTGCGGGGCCCAGACGCATACCTAATATGGTCACGAGGTCTTCCTGCGCCAGCATCAGGAAAGATTCGCCATCTATTCGTTGTTTGCAAAATCTCCAAGATATTTCTCTGGACTTGGCAATTTTCTCCACAAACTCTTGCACGTCTGTCTGGCTCCAGTTGCGGGGGTCTGCTCTCAACGCCTGCCTCTGCAGAACGTCTTCCAAGGGGATACAGTGATTGCTCCAAGTGGGAGGTGCGTTCCAACTGGGATTGGGTAAGTATCCGGGTTCAAACACTGATCTTTCCACTTTTTCCTGACACATTGGCGAGGAAGCTCTTTTTCGTTTCTTAGGAAAGTTGCTATTCGAATCTTCATCAGAAGGCTATAGTAAACAAAAAAAAATACAATTACAATTTTTTTATGAGTCTCACATATATCAATAAACCTTTTATATAAAGACATTAACAATAGCTTTACATATGTTAATTAAAAACAAATATCCAATAATTGGCAGCAGAAAAACAACAGGAAAACAATATTCACATCCTTGAATATTGATAGTTATATTTTATAATATAAGTACCTATGCATAAGTGAACTACATTGCAAAAAATCAAACATCTAAAATGTTTCTCAAGTCAATAAAGTTGTTAATTGGAAATTTTCGAAATTTAAAAATACATTAAGTTAAATACATTAACTGAATATTAAAATACATTAACTGAATATTAAAATACATTAACTGAATATTAAATATTTCTTGGGTATATTTTACTGTACTATTTTCTCTAAATGAAAGTTGTAGAATAATAATTGCATTTGATCGTATCAAAAATTTCAGGATCAAAATGAATTTAAACTCTTAAAAAAATAACACTTCGACTGAAAAGTATTTGATCTTGAGGAAACAACAAAAATGACGTCCATGTTGTACCTATAATAATTATGCAAATAATAATACTACATAATATTTAATTACCCTATCAATTACCTCATCTTCAAGTTTCCTTTGCTTGTGCGGACGACCTCGAACTGGCGTCCTGAAAATAAATAAAATAATTGTCTTTAATTAATTGTTCAAATTATTTCAATTGTTATCGAATTATATCTCAAAAATATAAATAAAATATGATAAAAGATTATTAATCAAATAACTATTGGCTCACTCAATTCAACTGAAAAAAATAATAACCATACTAAACTATGTACATACATGGAATTGATTAAAATGTTATAAATTAATCAAGTACTTTTGATATATTTTTTAAATCAATAATACTTCAGTTAATTTAGGAAAATGTGACAATCTATACCAATATTTTTTGTTCAGTCCAAAAGTAGGTAGAAAATATCTAATAAATTATAGTAGGTATTGTTACATAATAAAAGTAAAACCTAACACATTTTAAAAATGTATAAAAATTTAAATCATTATTATGTGCTTTTACATAATTAGTATTGAGGATTCAGTAATTAATTAAATGTATTGATTTTATTTTGACATGTTGGTCATGTGCAAACTTAGAATTTATATCAAGTAAACATAAAATCGTAAAATGATTGTGAGAACAAAATCTTCCCTTATAAATAACCTCATTGAAATGAACTAATCATGAAAATTTTATTATTACCATTTGCTACCTACTTGCTTTGATCTCTTCCCTTCAAAACTATTGTATGCTAGGAATGAATAACCAGACATTTGTTCCTTTTCTTTAAAGAATCTTACAAAATAAGCCCATAAAAAAAATATTGTATTACAAAATGTCCAATTCTGATTCATTTCAGAGTACAAAAATGTCTATAACCAACGGGCGACTTGTGTAAAAGGATTTCATCCGCGCAGTGTGACGTAATGAGACCCGTATAAATTCAGTCAACTTTTTGACATTTCTCATATACTAAAATTCAGACGGATAAATTTAGATGAATCAGAATAGGACTAGCAGGTGGTATGCTCCTTTACTTATTTATATACAGCATACAAGCCATTCATGCTCACAGAGTAAGCAGAGAAAATCCAGCACTTTTATTGCATCTCAACTAGCTCAACATCTCTTTTATTATAATAACTTCTCACAAAATTCAAAATCACATTAAGATGATCATGCCAGCATTTTACGGACCTTTGCCTATCATTCTATATTATAATTTTCATCTATCCATGTTTATTGAAATTTCCATGACCTACATTGTTTCTGATATGAAATCCAGTGCCCCGTTCCACCATTGTACTTTACAACTTTTCGCTTTGCGATTTGAGAATTTCGCAAAGTGCAAAGCGTTCGCGTTCCACAAAAAAAATCGTCACTTTGCGGCGTCGCCAAACATTTGCAAAGTCTTTTCAATTGACGCTAGCGACACCTAGTGATAAATTAGTAGTACCGAGTGTTTCACGCGTAGCGTAAACGATCATTTGACACCGTTCGTTCTTGTCTGTTTTGTGATTTCGTTGTTGTTAGAAAATGAGCCGGAAAGACAATATTGAAAAAAATAGCCGTGTTGGAGATAATTAAAGAAAAGAAAGGAGTTCTTTTTGGAGCATTTAGTGACACTATCACTAATACAGTGAGGCAACAGGTGCTTCACTGAATTATTTGCTGTTGAGGAGACAATCCTTTGCTTCTCTTAATGCTGTTCTGTACCTTAAAATATTGATGATGAGTACTAAAATAATCATATAAACTTAAAAAACGGACAAAATAATCACATAAACATAGTTAAATTTACCTAAAAAAATAAGAATATATCGTGTAATTACTCAAGACATATTCACACTGAGTGCTATTTATTCGAAAATTTTCGAGGAACTGCGTGGGTAAAATATTTTCGAAATTTATCCTTTATCTATAATTTCTTACAACCCCGTCTTCCTCATCCCTTTCTAACAATAATCTCTGCAACATTTTATAATAAATTTACTTAAAAATTCTAAACAAACAACTTCTACTTTCACAACTCGACGAATGGCAAATTTGAAATGTCAAAATATTCTTTTCAATTCATTCGCAAAGTTTGCAAAGTTTTTTTTATGAAAAGTAGCGATGGTGGAACAGAACGGCTTATTTGCTTTGCAATAGGCGTCTTCTTTTCGCTTTGCACATTGCAACTTTTACTTTGCGAAAAAATGTAATGGTGGAACGAAAACAAGCCGACGAATTGCAAAGCGTAAAGTTGAAAAGTACGATGGTGGAACGGGGCACAGATTATATACATTTTTTTTTTTGTGAATACACTTACCTGTCTAAAGGCTTTCCCTTATTTCCTTCGGAGCCATCAGATTTTTGAGATTTCCCTTGAATATTTAACCTAGAATGTAAAAAAGTAAAACAGCGTAACCTACAGCTATTAAAAAAATGCATGACAAATTATTAAAAAAAAAACACAACATTTACAAAACAACTGTCTATATGTAAATCACACACATATTTATACCTCAAAAATTGTTTGTATCACCAACCTTTTTTATCGTACTTAACTATAGTATTCAATGTGGTATTTTTTTATGATTCTAATTTATTGTGAATATTGAATTATATATAAATATTCCAAAGTATTAAAGTACAAAAGTATTAAGGTTATTCAAAGATATTTGAAGGTTTTCCAACAAAACTTTTTTTTTTCATATAATGTAGACAAGCAAGTAAGTATCATAAAAATAATAAATTCTTTAATCTTTTCATTTTTATATGCAGACTTGTAATGTGATATAAACAAGATAAAAATGATGATTTACTTAACGTGATCAGTAAAATTTTCATATATGAATAGAATTTAAGATTTGATCTGAGTTGGTTTGGCGATATCACGATCTGAGTTGGATACTGGAAGTTTGTAGGACAAATACAACAATTGTGAATGTGGCACTAAGAGGCAAAACCATGCGCATGAATTATTGGTTAGTTAACCTTATGATGGTTAGACAACAGATACCAAAAAATAAGAAATTGAACTAAAGAAAGCAGTATACAAAAAACACATATACAACATGAAATTATAATTATAATATAAACAATGTATGTACCCAATGTAACAGAAATACAATTGTAAGTTTAAAAGAAATAACAACCAGAATAAATTCTATGAAATAGTATCATGGTGAAAAAAGTGTTTTACTATCAATATACCTACATACAATAGCTTCTAAATTGTTTATACACATCAAATCTAAGTATAACGAAGTTCACGAGAACACAGAAAATGTTTCATTATACTGAAAATTCGCTATAATGAATGCTAGTTTTTTATTTTGTTTTTGTAAAAAAAATAGTTTAGTAAAAAAATTAGAAACACCAAAACACCAAAAATGGGTAAAGATGCATACTCATAAAAACAAAGACGAGCAATTGTAAACCATATGGTTACCAAATGCAATCAATATCTTATAGACACATACTGCACCGACTAGTGTCATAAACAGACTGAGTTCGCATAAAATTGTTAAGCAGCCCATTCACGATCGTGTCATTCGGTGTCGGTCCATATGGACCGGCTCCATGTAAAATTTTCATCAAACTCACGGGCGCGCCATCGAGCCATCAAAATTAGTATGCGCAAGCAGTCGGCGCTTTTGCATTGATAATTTCGAATTTTTTTTTTAATTTTCAAGAAAAAATGAGTTTTAATTCTGATGATGAGTTTTATACAACTGCTATAGCGGTTTGTTTATACATAAAAAGAAAAAAAAACAATTCTTGTAAAAAAAAAGTAAAAGGTTCCTTTTTTTTTGTTTATTATGATAATCTTTGTGGGTGATTTGCCACAAACAAGTTAACTCTTTAAACATTGAAATAAATTCAATTATGAATTCTCAATTATGAGAGGGTCAAAGATCGAAAGATCTGGCGATTGCGTACCAAAAGAGCGGACGCCAGATGAACTGGGAAGAGGCAAGGAAGAAGTAGAAGAATTAGAATTTACGTGCATAGGTACTATGATGTCATCCATATGGTAGTAGACACAACTGAATGCCATATGATACTTTGTTTACATTCATACATGCTCTTACATTATTCAGACTTCTTACATCTTCTTATAAGTACTATTAATGTGGTTGTATCATTTCTTCTGTGATCAACTTATCGTGCCACTTCTCTAAATGTTGCATATAATTATTATAAACACTTCCGTATTTAGCGTGAATACAAATCACCCATCTTGTTCCTTCCCCTCCCCTCCATGTAATTGTTATGTTCCCTTCCCACCAACAACAAACCAGTACTTGCTTGCCACCGACCTCGAACGCACTGAGTACTCAATATCGCCGTTACAAGAAACATCACATGTGTAGTGCTTTATTTGTGCATATAGACTATGCATCTTTTGTCAGTCTGGGTGAGCTATCAAGACAAGGACTGCATTCACACTGGTAGGTGATCACCTTTCATGATCCATTTTTTCTTCCCGTTATCTACCTTATCGCCGTGACTCGCCGAAACGTAATGTGACGAAAATGTAATTATTTATATCATCACTATACAGTCCACTAATTTGTCTTAACCTGAGTTGCATTTGGCAATTTCGACGCTAACACAATGTTTCCATCCCAGAGAAGCAAGAAATTTTAATCTGTACTTAAATCCGTTTCATCAGATGCCAAACCAAAAAAATATTCACTGCAATGCTTTTATAACCCTGACTTTTAAAAAATTTCCATTTTGTTACTTAAAATTATACATACTCTTCTGATGTCTTAATATAACTAAACAAATAAAATTAATAAAAGTGAAGAAAATAAATATAATATTATTAAGTAACACAAAACATTTAGTCAAGTACAACATCAAGAACGATTAAAATAGTCTAACAGGCATCACAAATCATAAAACTGTATAAGTTTTAGATACTCACTTGCGTGGCTCTTTGGGTCTGGGCTCCGTGTGAAGTGGCGGAGGCAAGAGCTCAGCGAGACGGTCCCTCAGGACGGGACTACGGGTGGGCAGACGATAGGGGCACTCTGTTCCCACATTATGTGTCTTCATCTTGGCACCCAGGTTGTTTCCTAGACCCTGACATCCAAACGTCCCACATTCACCCGGTATGCTCAAATCTTCCGGAGCTGCATTTTAAAATTACACAAATTTTAAAAACAGGCTTTTATATACCTGATTATTGATTTGAAGAATGCATAGATAGAAGTCAACTTTCAAGGCTAATTCAACCTGGCATATGACTTTGCGTACCATCCCGCGTAACCAGCGACATACGCACATGTACATAAGGTAGCTCATGTGCGTATCCCCACACAAAGTCTCTCTCACCTAAAAAGGCAAGATTCAGAATGGGCAATGAACCTCATTGCTGAACAATGTGAGATGTTATTCATTGTTTTTCAAGTTTCTTCACCTATCTCCTGATCCCTTCCTATTTATCCAGTTCATTCACTTTTCACCTATTATACCTTCATGTTTTTTACACATATATCCAGTTCATTCACTTTTCACCTATTATACCCTCATGCTTTTCACACCTATGTATATCCAGTTCATTTACTTTTCACCTATTATACCCTCATGCTTCTCACACATATGTATATCCAGTTCATTCACTATTCACCTATTATACCCTCATGCTTTTCACACATATATGTATATCCAGTTCATTCACTTTTCACCTCATGCTTTTCACACATATATGTATATCCAGTTCATTCACTTTTCACCTATTATACCCTCATGCTTTTCACACATATATGTATATCCAGTTCATTCACTTTTCACCTATTATACCCTCATGCTTTTCACACATATATGTATATCCAGTTCATTCACTATTCACCTATTATACCCTCATGCTTTTCACACATATATTTATATCCAGTTCATTCACTATTCACCTATTATACCCTCATGCTTTTCACACATATATTATATTTTAGTTCTACAGTATAAACACTATCTCAATCACTAAAATCTAAAGTTCAAAATATAATATCTTACTCAATGGTGGTTCTAAAGGATGTCCAGTCTTGAAGCAACATCCGACGGGAAATATGTCTGGTGAGTCATCTTCTACCCAATATGACAATTCGTCAGGCCACCCATCAAATGATACGCGAATCTGATGGAACCTGGTGTCGGTTATTGTTGCAACTCGAACTAAGAAAGGTACCTGAAATATAAACATTGCTTTGTTAACAACAAAATAATAACTATGGAGATATTTTTGAAAGGTAGTAGAAAATATTTGACAAGTGAAAATATTGAGAAAGTTAAACCTACCCTTTTATCAACAGCTTCCAATTTCATCCCCGTCTTAAAACGGTGTGGTGGACGAGGCTTAAAAGCTCGAGATGGAACAGGAACTGCATTACTCTCCTTCAGATACTGCTCCCAAGTAAAGTTTTCAGGATCCTTAAATGCTATAGGAAAAAAGAAAGAATAAACCAACCTATGAATATGGTAAATACATAAGCGAACATGATGATATTTATTGTTTTGTAAACTCTTCCTTGAATTTTTGTATTGAGAATCAAGAATTGCATGATAGATATTTTTTAACAAATTTATCCTCTTCTGAGAATGGGGCCAAGACAAGGGCACAGAAGTGAAACGGCAGAGCAATGGATACAATAGCCTAATTGCATTGTATAAAAATCAAGGACACAAAATCAATAAAATAAGTACTTCGAATGAGTAATCAAAATCGTTTTTATTGAAATGAAATAAAATAATTATTGTATGTTATAAATTTACTGTGAGGCACCGACTTAGAATAGTGCTTCCACTCTTTTCTATTCATTTTTTTCGTGTGTCCCTTAAGAGCCGGGTAATCGAAAATACAACAGGCAACAATAAAATCTCACATGATTCAACAGTGAAGTTAACCAAACATTTTTAATGTAGTGCCTTTTTAGGTAAGGCAAGACTGGTATGTGGGTATGCACGCACGTGTTGTGCTTCCTTTCATAAGGAAATGCACACCTGTCGCTGGATACCTCACATTGTGGGATATGCCATGATGGTATGAATGAATGATGTAACAAAACAACCAGGGAGGCAAGTCTGATCCAACCGACGTAATCAAAACCCTCACGATTACCCATATCATGTATATAATTATTTTATAGAACTCCGTATGATAATTATATCCATGATATGGGTGATCACGAGGGTTTTGATTTCGTCAGTTGGATCAGACTTGCCCCCAGGTTAAACTGTTTTTAGAAGTTGAAGGAAAACTTCGGCTCTGGCCAAAATTTTTACTTATGTGAGGCCAAAGCCGAAGGTGTTTTTCTTTACCGAAGGTGGGCGAAACTGAAGCCAAACGTTCAGTCAGACAATAATTATGAACTTCCACAGACTGTGTCAATGATAAAAGTGCGAAATAATCAAAATACTTACTGTTTGGTGGTGTCAAACTATATCCATTTTCATCACACCAACCGACTGGATGAATGTAAGGTGAAGTAGGGTCCACCCAATAATCATATATATCATCCCAACTGTCAAAGTGTATCAGGATTCTATTGTTCATTATATCTACCACTGTGGCGACGCACGTCAATGAATTTTTTCTATCTTCAGCTTCTAACTTCATCCCAATTCGAAATCCATTGGGAGTAAGATACTGTAATTATAAAAATAATTTATAATAGAGACATTTCATTATAGTCAATGGCTTCAAAGAAAAATATAATAAATAAACAATAGATGGGTTGATGTCTGTCTCGATATATTTAATTCAAATATAGAATAATACATACAAACCATGGGCCTCACGGGGTAGGAAGAGAGAACCTAACGCCACATTTTTCTATCTTGACACACATTCATTGCTTCGTCAACATTCATACATCGTCTTATACATGTTCGTCTGCTGTTCACGCTTCTTACATTTCTGTCTTTCAGAATATCATTCACATGGTCGAGCCATCCTTTTCTTAAGTGCTTCGGACTTATTCCGTTCCTGTCAGTTATACTTTCTTTGTCAAGTGTTCATCATTCATTCCTCCCATGTGGCCAAACCACCTCAATGTGTTAACTTTCATTCTGTTAAATACATATTTCTTCATCTTGCATTCTTTCCTTGTCATTTTGTTCTCGGTCATACATGGTTTTGTTACAAATTCTTCTGAGCGATCTCATTTCAACTGAATTTATTCTGCTTTCGTGCGACTTCTGCCATGTCCAGGTTTCACTTGCATACGTCAGGGTTGGCACTACGATTGCGTTATGAATGACAACTTTGGCATCCTTTGATATGTTGCGATCATTCATAACTGTTAGAACAAGCATTTCCTTAATACAGGGAACAATGTACTTGTTCCAAGAACAATAGTAATTCTCGTTAATATGAAAAATCTGAGTAAAAGTCAAATCCAATAAAGCAATATCTAAGAGATTGAAACTAACAGGCACTATGTCAAATA
The DNA here is from genome assembly GCA_963576475.1 of Molanna angustata. NCBI lineage: Eukaryota > Metazoa > Arthropoda > Insecta > Trichoptera > Molannidae > Molanna > Molanna angustata. Next base: position 10,290,652 of record OY754970.1, on the reverse strand, counting down.
ATTATTTAACACGCACCCAATAACATGTTACCACATCCGGGAGACGATTAATATCGCCTCACAGATCCAGACTGAAAATACAATTAAAAACTGTGTCTCCGCCAGTAATCGAACCCGAAACCCTTGGATCAGCAGTCAGATACCTAATCAACTGAGCCACGAAGGCCGACAATAATATTTAAATGAATTAATTTACTAATTAACTACACATGAATTCTCTGTTATAAGTGAATAAATTTGATCAAGAAAATTATCCAATATATTGGTCATATTTACTTACAGATGACTTGATATGAGGAAACAAATGGCTTGGTGCAACCCCTTTGGTTTGCTTGATATAAAGGGACCATGAAAATGTGGTCTGTGTGAATCCCATCGGTGGACGTAAAACGCTGCCGTTCTTTTCACACCAACCCGGGGGAAAAATATCACAGGAATCTTCGTTCACCCAAAAATCATAATCCTCGTGAAAACCATCAAAGTGAAGTTTCATTCTGAATCCCTGTATTTCAGTTATTGTGACCACGGCGAAAATGGCCGGATGCGCGGGATCGATTGCTTCGAGTTTCATGCCAACTTTAAAGCCGTGTTTGTTAGTGTGCACCGGAGTCTTGAAGAATTTTTCTGGTGCAGCTATAGCTCGACAGTAATCTAAATATATACTCCAATTGAATCCATTTTCATGCTTCCATTTCAACGGTTTATTTACAGCTTTCGAATCGTTTGATACATTACTTTTATCTGATGTAGTTATTTTTACAGATATGTCAGAAGACAGTGATTCTAACAAAGTTATATCTTTAGTAAGCTCTTTAGTATTGGTTTTATTGAAATTTGATAATTCATCTTCATCTTTCGATTTACTTTTAATGATAAGACTTTTTCTAGGTTTACGTTTCTTTTTCAAATCGATCGCCAGTTTTTCTTTGGAAACATTATATTTTCCATAATTTCTTTGACAGGTGTGACTGCAAAAATGTGGAGTAATAAATTCAGCCGCCATTCCGTGACACCCACATCCGTCACAGCAATATAAATCTTCAGGAGACGTTGCCTTCTTATCTTGGGCACCTCCCACCAATCTCATTTTCGTACTATTCTGGTATTTAGGTGTTGTCATACTAATTTCTGACAAATCCATCAGATCGATCAAACCAAATTCATTTGTACGAAACTGCAAAAAGCTGCCTTTGAGCAAAGCAATATCATTTTGCCACTGCAATCCTAAAGAGTCTTCTTCCGTTAATGAATCACTTTTGAATATGTTCTTTATTGAATTTATCTGTTGATTAGATTCTTTATCTATGACAATTTTTTCTATTTCATTGTGTATATTTACATCTCTGGATACTCTACTTTTTCTTCTATCCTTATTTACTTGTAATCTTGGATTATTTATTTGTTGACCATTCTGACCAACTTTCACTGATTCCTCACTTTCTCTGATAGGTTTAGTATCTAAGTCTTGATCTAATTTTTCTTCACAATACAGAGACGGTACTCTTTTATCTTCAGATTTATCTAAAATTGGTTTATTTAAAATAGAATAATTTTTATTGAATAATTTAATTTTGGCCTTTTCTATTTTATTTTCAATATCATTAGAATTTTTATCGTCGTTAGATAAGGATATTCTTCGTTGTTCACTCAAAACATTTTTACTTTCTCCACTATCAGAATTGGACCTTCTCAATATACTGGGTACATTATGTTCTATTTGTGGAATAGATCCTAACAAATTACTATCTAATAAGCTTGTTCCTTTGTCGGGAATTGTAATAGTATATGATGAATCTGGCAAATTCTCTATTACATTTTCATCTTCTATAGAAACGAGCATATCATCATTCAATGAATTTGTTTCAGGTATGGAAAGAGCATATTCTTGTTCTCCTATCAATTCTGCACGGGATCCAGGAATAGAAGTAGGAAAACTTTTATCAGGTCCTTTTGTTTCTAATATTATATTAGAAGGTGTGACAGTATTACTAGGTAATGTTGCATTCTTTGTTATAAGTTGAAGCGGAGGAATTTCTGAAGATATTTTACTATGTGGTGCATCTTGCAATACTGTTATATTGCCTTGAGGATCATTTTGCAGTTGCCCATTGGCTATTTGAAAATTAATAACGGGACCTTTTGAGGCAATATTTGATGGAAATATAAATTTAGTGTTTTGAATTTTAGGTACGTTCATTGGTGTAATAATTAACTTCTGATTTGTCGTTGTCGGAGTGAAGTTTGTTGACAAAACTGACTGATTTTCTTGAGTTTTTGGTGTAGTTGGTGGTTTTTTGATAGCACTAAGATATGTAGCAAAGGTATGCTTTCCTGCAGTCGCAGGAACCAAATTCTGTTGACTCGTTTTAGGCTTTTGAATCACAATCGAAGGAGAACAAGTACTAGCTGAAATCACCGGTTTATTACAGCTTACATTTTTTACTACAGTAGGTTTAGAATTCATAGAGGATAATAAGTGAATCCCAGTAGATACAGTCTGCAAATAAACAATAATTTTATGTAAATAGAACTATAAAATCTACTTATATAAAAACATTAAAGAAATACACATTAAAACAAATTATTATAGCAAAAGATAAAGTATGCCTTCATGTGCTTACATTATTAGACACACACAGCAATAATATTAATGAATTGAAATACAAAAAATATTTATCAATAGTCAGTTTCAATTTAAGATATTTAAGTAATAAAAATATATGAATTATGAGCTTTGTCTTTTCTTGAGATAATTCTATATCTATATCTATATCTACGTAAACATCTACTACTTTTGTTAAATAAAAAATGTAATGATAGAAGAAGTAAATAATACTTACTGGACGCCTGACTATTATCTGAGTAGAATTTCCGGGAGCAGAAGTAACATCTGGTCCAGAGACTGGCTTCAGTCCTGTGGACGTCTGAATGTAGACCATAGGAGGCATAGGTCTCACATTACTTCCCATATTATTATTACTCGATGTAGAACTTTGTAAATGAACGGGGGGATTGTTACTTAATTGTGTCGCACTTTGCACATTACTCGTAGAACCAATTTGAAAAGTGTTATTAGCTGTAGGCATTTGTACATGTAAGGATCCCATAACATTATTTGATGTTTGCAAATTGATTGAAGAACCACTCATGGACGTCTGCAGATTAGATGCCACAGAACTATTCATAGTCTGTGAATGTAAAGGAAGAGAATTGCATGTTGGCAAGTTGAGCGATGGAATAGCATTGGTAGTTTTTAACTGTGTAGTAGTTGTAAATGATGTATTATGTAATTGAACTGGAGGTAAGGAGGTATGCAATTTCATTTGAATAGGCGAATTAACTACTTTATCTTGATTGAGAATCACATTCTTTTCATTCACGGGATTAACAATTCTCACTGTTTCAATTTTTTTCTCATTATTGGAACCAACTTGTTGCAAAAATCTACTAGTATTGTTGTTTCCCCCAACATGAAATTGAATTATCGGTGGATGCTGGTTGGCAGACAAGTGAGGTGGCAAATGGTATGTGGTCGCCGCTTGAGGCAACTGTTGTATAGGCACATTGATAGTTCCTCCAGAAGACAAATGGACTGGTACTTTACTAGTACTCCCATTATTGCTGTTGATTGGAAATTGTTGAACATCTCCACTAGCCGTCGATGTATGGAGCTGAATTGGAAAACCTACACTACTATTCGGTAGTTTATTTTCTTTTATTTGCTGAGAACTCATTTTGACTATATTTTCTGAAATAAAAATATTGTTTTAATTTACTATGATATTATATAAACCCACAGTTAAGATAATCAATAAAAAATATTGATAAACTTTGAAACAGAATAAAAATTACGTTTGTTTTATATGCGATGCATATAACTGACACAAATAAAATCAACAGACATTTTATATCATTGAATGATATAAATTAACTCTAATTATTTACCTTTTTAGTTAAAAACAAAATACTGTATTTTAAAAATTTTCCAAGAAAAGTCATCAAACTTATCTATTTTAACATAGTTTTTGTATTTTAAAACAGTACACAAAGTTATATACAACAAAAACCTATCCGAGGCTTGTTTTCCAAATTAATATCGGCAACCAATTTAAAACAATTCAATTTTTATTTATTTTATTTCAAAAGTATAATATATATTTTTCGTCATCGTACACTTTCGGAAGATTTATTTTAAATATTACACATTTTTACTATTAATCACACGTTATAAACGAAACACTTAAATGTCAAAATAATATTTCACTCACATCTTTATTGTAAACATGTAATCAAACATTATATTTCAAAAAATAAGTCAACTTTATAACAATCGTGTTCGCGTGTAGTATAGCATTTTTCATAATGAATCCACTTTCGTATATTTGGACCTTGTAATAACTTCGCAAAATTATTAATAACAATGAATAAAGTTAATGCATAACTAGCAAATTAAAAACATTAAAATTAATGTAATAAAAAGTATTTCTACTTATTAATGATATTTAATTTATTCGCTGACAATAAATATTTTCAAGAGACGACAATATTTACCCGCAATCAGCCTTTTACGAAGTATACATTTGACAACGTTGCAACTTGTGAAATAGGCGGATTTTGGAATACTTTTTATCCTGACCAATGAAAATCTTTAATTCGCTTGACGCTTTCGCGCCATTTGCAAATGTATAAACGGATTTCCAAATACAAAAATTTGCAACAATATTATATGTTTTTCGAGTATGCAAATAACATTTGTGCTCGTTAAAAATAATCTAATTTCGATCTCTTTACGCATGCAAAAATAATAAGTTGGAATCCTTGAACGTTTTAAAAATCTTATTGAAAATCTCCATACTCAGAGAGAGCAGTCATACAATGTTGCCACTTTCATTTGGATAGTTTCTGAATATTTTTAAGAGTTTGAACTATACAAAAAGGTGTCTAGTTTGAACTATTTTTTCTTGACCGTTTGTGCATTGTTTTTTAATCCTCTATTTTCTAGTTAATTTTGATCATAATATGAAATGTGTGTATTAAATTATCAATTTAGAGCTTATTTTTTTATCACTCATTTCAAAAATTTTACTCTATTTAACCTTCCTTCAATTTATATACGATTTGAAAAGCTCTAAATAATATTTTCTGGCAAATAACTTGATAATTTATTTTCGATTTGGAAGATGGCGATTTACATATATACCAAGCAAGCTAAAAAAAAATTTGCGCTCTGCACAGCTTACCCCATTTCTCAAGTTATTTGCCATAAACTATAGGTAAGTACTTACTTAATTTTATTTGAATGATATGTAGTTTTTAAATTTTGTTACTTTCAATAAATCAGGTGTGACTATAAAACCTTTGATATACAAACATTCTGAAATAATATATTTATGCTATAGTGTGTAATGCTTTATAATAAAAAAATGGACTTTTCTTGTTCGTTTCTCCAAGTTATTTGTCAATTTTTAACAATGTGTATACCTTGTTTATAATAGTTCGACATAAAATTTTATTTTGTACGGATGCGGATGCTCATAATTTTAGCATTTCTATCAAATAATTTCAATATAAAACCTAATATAAACCTAATCGATAAATATTTACTATAATATACACATACATTTACATTATAAAAATAGAAAAAAAATATGCTTCGATATTGCGTTTTATATAGAGATAGGTAATTATTTTTTTATGTGGGTACCTACTTATTTATAAATATTATGTCAAATATGGTTCAAAAACGCACAAACAGCGAAAATATAAATAACGTTTTGTATAAATATACCATCCCACAATGAAATAATCTCATCTATTATTTTGCTATAATTTTATAATATTCAATATATAATTGTATCATTGCCTACCTACCTTATTTAAAAAGACACGATACTCTAAATTGGTATTTTGTAGTCAAATATGTGAAAAAATAATTTTAATCTTCAATATTATGAATGAAAGATGGTTAATGTGATTTTAATTTGCAGATAACATTTATATAAGAAAATAAACACAAATTTCGCTCTACACAATCCACGTGACATTCTCAATTTATTTGCCGCTAACAGTACCTACGTATTTATTTCTTGTTAATGTACCTATGCATTATAATATTTATACATGACCTTATTCTTAGAAACTTACGAGCATAGCTTACGAGGGAGGACAATAAATATTCAACTAGTTGTATGTAATGCATGAGATTTAACTGTCGATGGCGATAGTATGCATAATTGAAGAATCCGTACCAAACTATAAACACAACACAAATTAATAAATATTTTAAGATATTTTGTTTTCTATATAAAACATGTAGGTATATATTATGTCAGGATAAGATAGTATGGAGGTCAGTCTGTTTTTCCTACCCAGAATATGAAATCAACATGATGGAGTAATTTTCGCCAAACATCTTGAACAAGCTTCCGGTTGCGCAGAGCGCAAATTGGCGCAAATTTGTGTCTTATTGCTTCATTGGTTTACATGCAATTCGCCCCCCTTCGGCTAAAAGTTCACGTTATTTGGCGACAACTATATGTACCTATGTATGTTTGAAGATTTAGTATAAAATGACTCCTTGACATTGTGTATAGGCCACTACCATTCAAATTGTATGAATGTCGTCACTAAATACAATATTTATAAAAATTGTTAAAAAAATGAAATGTACCTACTACTACAATGTTCATATTTTTTTGGAAAATTAAATTATCTAGTTGCGGTGTTTCGGCTTTTTTCGATATTTTTTGAAATTTTATAAACATATAAATATAAGTACCTACCTACACATAAATTTATCATAAAAAAATGTTTTTGAGATAGGTACTTATATTTTTTTTTATGTTTATTTATTTATTTTATAAGAGTATTACACAATATTTTGACTAAGTTACAATATATAACAAAAATTACAGTATTGATACTCTCACGGGCGTGCTGTGTGATCCACGTATGCCAATCAAAACAAAGGGCAAGGTCTACAAGACAGCGGTGAGACCTGCAATGACATATGGTGCGGAGTGCTGGACAGTTAAAGGCACACATGAACAAAAACTACATGTCAATGAAATGAAAATGCTAAGGTGGGCAGGTGGGGTGACGAAGCTAGATAAAATTCGTAATGAATTAATAAGAGGAAGCTTTGGAGTAGCCCCCATACCAGAAAAACTTATAGAAAGCCGACTCAGATGGTATGGACATGTAATGAGGAGGCAAAACGATCATGTGGTGCAAATTGCTCTAGCACTCCCAGAAAGCAGAAAAGGAAAGGGACGTCCAATATCCACGTGGTGGGGCAATATGAGGAAGCTCATGGATAAAGCCCACATCCCAACCCCGACAATACAGGACAGATCATCGTGGCGCCAAAGGATTAGGAGAGCCGACCCTACCTAAAGTGGGATAAGGCAAAGAAAAAGAAGATTGATACTCTATCGATAGAGTTAAAAACTCGTGTTCGAGAGAGGAGTATCGTAATTACATACAGAAAGAAAAATTCAACATATAGGATTATGTATTGCCAAAAATATGCCCTTTTAATGCTATTTTAAATTTATTTATATCTTTTATTTCTCTAATGGAAGTGGGCAGGTCATTGTAAAATAATATTCCCCTATATTACAGTAATTTATGTGCTGCAGTTGTATTATATGGAAAAATAAAGCAAAAATTCAATAGTTGATAATCCCTGACTGACACAAAAATTCAAAATTGAAAAGTTTTGTTGGCCTATAATTATCTTTATATTCTGAAATTTTGGGTTCTATGCATTGAGCGTATCAAAAGTTATAAGGGGACACACACACACTACACTAAATGTTCTACTCCGAACTCTGAGTAAATCCATATAATATATTGCTGCGAAGCCTCTAAGTTGGTGTTTTTTGACTTCATAGTCGAAAAAAACGTAAAAATATAGACCTGACATACAAATCTCGCGTATCTTGGCTTGTAACTTATATGTTATGGTATGTTAAGAGGAATAAATTCTCTTGAACAAATCAACAGTTGGATTATAATGAAACAATAATTTAAAATGTCATTCAAAGATGTGGATAAGTGGATAATAATAAAAATCAAATTTTTATAGAGCTGCTTTATGGTAAAAGACTATTCTATGGTTCTTTAGCTTACTTCTTGTCTTAAGCAATTTACTGAAGGTCCCAAAACTCTGCTCTCCACTCAATTCAAGAAGGCATTTTATTCCATTTGATAGGTCACTTACCTTGAAATCACGATCAAAGTAAGCCACTTTATTATAGGCCTGTCCAATTCATAAACATGATACGTACATCCTACAAACATGAAATTTTCTATTTTCTGGGATCTGTCTTTAAATATGGTTAATGTATGTAGATATTGTAAGAACTTAAATGAATTTATAATGCTTCTATATGGTTCATCTGGGTTCATCCAACTGTCGATTTGTTCAAGAGAATTCGTTTCTCTTAACAGATCGACAAAGTATCAAGCCAAGATCCGCGAGATTTGTATGGCCAGGTCTATATTTTTAACGTTTTTTTTCAACTTTGAAGTTAAAAAATTATTTCTTTGAGGATAACACCCGTCAGTTTCTGATCCTTGGGAGGATCAGTCGTCTGCTGACGATTCACCAGTATCACAACAAGCATTTTCAAAAGCGCCTTGTCGATAAATTTATGTCTCGAGGGATAGTGCTCGCACATCCCGTTTCAGTCAGGGGTTATCAACTTTTGAATTATTGCTTTATTTTTCCACATATTCCAGAAACCATAAAATTTGTATAAATATAGGCAAATATAATGTCAAACTTAATTTTATGAAAAAGTTTCAGATTTTCTCAAACTTTTTTTACTAAGAAAACATTTTTTTTATTGCCAAATTTATGTTTAACTGCCTATATTTCCAATTTTTTAAAAATATCAAAAAACGTCAAAATAGCACAACTAGATAATTTTTACTGTCTATAGTATATACATACATTATAGCAGTACATCTCAAACTTTTTATAACAATTTTTGTAAAAATTTAATTTAGTGATGACACTGTTTCATGCAATTTGTATGGCAGTATAGGACTCTTATAGTTTTATACTTAATGTATGCATTATATCATACTGTTTCTATTCAGGGTTGGAAATAAGAACTGAACTTCACATTATCCTATCCCGACATACACGTTTTGTATAGGATAACATAATATTTTAATACATTATGCAATAATTTTGGATACAAGGTTTTATAGTTTGGTACGTTTATTTATTTTTATTTATAACATACATGGATGTTTACATATTCTTATACTATACTCATACTATCACCATCGTCAGTTGGATCTCATGTGTTACATGCAAGTAGTATAATATTATTTGGTTTGTTATTCAAGTTACTAGCTCACCATGACAACATAGTATTGTATGTAAAAAGTAGACACCTATTATGTGTGCATGTTACGTTCCTTTATTTTTAGTTTTCTAAGGGGTCTTTTAATTTCCTACCAAAGTTTTTAAATATTCGCTACATACAAAACAGCAAAATTTTTCTTTTGTACTATGGCGCGCGCTAGCGTCTGAATCCTGTCGCTTCAGTACTATATAAAGCCGGATCAGACGGGCGGCGCACATTCGATCCACCCACCACCAGATACCGCGGTCGCGCTGTCCTTGCGACCTTATAGTTACAGCTCTACACATTGGAAAAAATGTAGGTATTTATTACAATGACACACCTTAAAGGATAGGAAAAATTATCATTATAAATATGAAACGATTTATACTTGAACTGAATATTTTTTTCATTTATTTATTCACCATTTATTTTTTTACAATTTCACATAAACAAAAAATATTTACAAGAGAAAGGCAATTGTGGTTTCACTGGATTTGCGAATCTAGGCCCACGAGCACAGGCGACTAGAGTAACAGCCAGAACAAGCGAGCCACATGGGCTTGTGACCATGTATTAGGGATTAAGGAGCCCCTTTATGACTCTAGTCACGCTCACCAATCTCTGACTGATACTCCACTCCCCTGCGCAACCAAATCCAATAGGATGCAGATAATGCTGCTTTTACCACCCTATCCAAAAGTTCTTTTATTTTACCTCTAGGGAGACCCAGGTCTTTAAAGTAGGAATATAAAGATTTTGGGGGCAGGCCTCTCGCCCCCACCTCTACAGCATATATATTCGTGCTAAAGCCATTTTGAACTGTTTTATCTACCAGTTCCTTATACTTGTTTAGTTTGTATTGGTGGTCTTTTGGAATATTTGTGTCCCATGGAACAGTCAGCTCCACATAAAGAGAAAGAGAATAAATTGTCAAGTCAAGCGTAAGAGACGAGATGCAGATCTCTATTGGAAGGTTATATCTCTCTGTTCTCGTATCCATCAGGATATTCCAGTCATCTGACTTCCCAATTATTGATATAAATTTTTTTGATGTAGGTCTAACTTTTTGTCCCGGTTTTACAAATGTTACAACCGACTGTTTCCATGTGGTTAATCCTTTGATTGCTCTTGCCACCGCAAGGCTGGAAGCCTCTCTCACAATTTCAAGCACCTTATCGTGTCTGTATGAGAACCTTCCCTCCTGTAATGCTACCCTGCAGCCGGCCAAGATATGTCTAGCCATGCATGCAGATGTCCCACAGAGGCGGCAACTTTAATTTCTGTCTATATTCCATCGTTTCAAGTTACTCGGGTCTGGGAGCGTACCCTGTAATGAATTTAGATAGAACTTCAGCATCTCAGATGACCATTCATGTATGATCTGTTTACATCCCAGTGCTGGAGGAATACAAAATTCCCCCAATGATAACCAATCGTTTTGAACTTGCATGTTCAACACAAGAAGTTCGTATTCATTGTTTGCATCTTGTGTAACAAAGTCTTTCATTTGCTCTTTTTCTGTCTTGTTCCTCCCCACCTACAGACCCGAGCGGTTTTTACTACAACCCGCAATGAATTTACTATGGAAACCTATTTCTTTTTCTTCTCGAGTAATTTCTACTATGGTTTGGTTTTTAGAGTTTTTCAGGATAGTGTGTCTAGTGATTCTTAGTTTTTCATACATAACTGAGGGTTTTTTAAAATCCATGCCAAAGTTATTTTTCGTTCTGAATAGTGCTAGTGTCACAAGGCCATAACCAGGTTAACCACCAGAGACAGCCAAATTTTTAATTTTCCTGTTACTCTGGCATCTATTGTAGACAAAATTCCTTTCTGGAATTCATAGTTCATAAATGGCCATGTCAGCTGTGCCGTTATATAATTGTCATATATCCATGCTTTTCTTGTTCCCGATATCACCAAGGCGTCCACCTTACTCAGCATTTTTTCTAGTTCGTCCACTAACCAATCTACTGGGTGTGACTTTCCATCAAAGTCAAATTTTCTACCCAGAAACTTAAATGGACGATCTTCAGTCAGTCTTGTTATTTTATTTCCATTTATTGTGAGATTAATTTCTATGGGACATGAATATAACATAGTCTGAGCTCTGATTGTTGGGAGCTTGCGATACCAAATGCTCCATCATCATCATCAAAAAATGAAAAAGTTTTCCTTCTCTTTTCTTGTATCTTGGTACAAAAGATTGTGACCATTGAGAATGGTTTTTCCTGACTCGTAAGTTCCTTATACAGCATATTTTTCTTCAGATGGATGCAATGAAAACTCAGATAAATAAAAATAATAACAAGTTTATTAATTGCTTTACATATAGAAAATATACAGGCTTTTCACATAAAAAAATCATGATAACAAAATATAAGGCTAGGTACTTATATATACAAAGAATGAAAAATTAAAATTCGCGATTCATATTTACAAATTTTTTTAGCGATAATGGCAGTGGGAGTTTATTAATTTTTTCCTTTAAAAGATTTGAAAACTCTTGACGTTGAACATCGTAAGGGTGTGGAGGTGGTGGTGATTTCCTTTTCATCTTTTTAACTTTATTAGATTGTACATTTGATGATACATCACTGTCTACTTCTGAAGAATCACCTTCTTCACCATCGGCATCTTGTTCTTCATCAGTATAATGACGTTTTCTCTGTCTTCTGGTACGTCTTGATTTAGCTCCATCTTAAATTCAATATGCATAAATTTTATTAAAATACACTGACTGCACAATGACTACACAATTAATCGATGGTTGGATCGAATCAGATCAAATTAAATGAGATGGGTTGTGAACAATTATATGTGTAGGTACGATAAGCGATAAAGATATTCTAATTGACAATATGTGGTAAATACAAAAAAGAGCCAAAAAGTTAATTGAAAAATAAATAAATTATAATTTCTTTGTAAATACCACGGATTTGAGTATTATTATTCACGTCAAAGGTTTTCAAAGCAAACTGCTTCTTCTTCCGGACTATTGTATACACTTTATTGTAAAAATGGTGCACAAAGAAAAAGCTTTACCATATTATGGAGATAAAAAATTCATTATTTCTAATTTTTCTACTGTCAATTCGTGAAGGAATTCCATTATCCATTAATTAAATTAAATTACTAAAAATAAGTAAAGAAAATAATTTTTTAACTATTTTCCACTTCTAAATATATGTACTTGACCACTGATGCGTTTCGCTCAAAGAGCATCTGCACCATTCTGTAGATGCTCTTAGAAGACTCAGAATTAAGCAGAGAACACAAATCCACAACAATTTTTTACACACAGAAAAAAAATTACTTTGAAACTGAGAAAACTACAAAAAAGAGGACATGAAAGAATAAAGTGCAAAGGACTGTATGACTACAGTAAATTGCCAGAACAATTAAAAACTATGAACAAAAAGGCATTCTAACGGGAATTGAAAACTAGACTTTGTATCAAGAATTAAAGTGTTGTTGTACATGAATGAGTACCATATTACAATGGTAATTATTAATTAAGGTCGGATCCAATCGGATTTTTTAATAATCATAAATAAATTTAAAAAAATATGAAATTTAAATTTTTTTTCGCTAAACATCTTGAACGAGCTTTCGGTTGAGCAGAGCGCAAATTTGCGTCTTTTTGTTTCGTTGCTTTACGTGCAAATCGCCCCCCTTCTCGACTGAAAGTTCAAGATGTTTGGCTACAACTGTACCACTTATATGCATGCACAATACTATCAATATGTACTTTTCACAAGGACGGGTCCCGGGTTCAATTTTTAATTGTGTTTTCAGTCTGGATTTGTGAGACGATTAATATCGTTAGGTCTCCAGAATGTGGCAACTTGTTATTGGGTGCGTGTTAAATTAATATTTGACATAGTACCTACCTGTTAGTTGCCCGAAAAGTAATATAAAAATAAATAAAATAAAATAATACAAAATTATGTGAAAATTATTTACCAGCCTATTGCGTGTGAAACTGAAAGAAATTATACAAAATAGGGACGAACAACAAGGATTTAGAAGAAATCGTTCCACCACTGATGCAATATTTATTGTGAGACAACTTAAAGAGAAATCCTTAGAATATAATGTACCGGCTTACATGTGTTTTGTCGACCTAACCAAAGCTTTTGACAGAGTGCTGCTGGAAGATGTACTGGATATCCTTATAGAAAAGAACATACCGCATCTTATTATAAAAGCTATTAAAAATTTAAACAGCAACAACAGAATGCGCATAAAGGTGGGAGATGACCTCTCAAAGGAAATTCCAGCTGCAGTAGGTATTCGACAAGGAGATAGTTTGAGCCCTTTTCTTTTTAACATCATCATGGACAAGATTATCGAAGATGTTAAAGCATTAGGAATAGGTTACAAAATGGGAAACAAAAATATAGATATAATATGTTATGCAAATGATGCCGTCTTAATTGCAAATTCCGAGGATGATCTTCAGAGACTACTGTATAAATTCCACTTATCTTTCCAAAGACTAAATATGCAAATCTCAATAGAGAAAACAAAAAGCATGGTAATCTCAAGATATCCAGTACGTTGCAAACTTGCAATAGACAGTAAAACTATAGAACAAGTGATGAGATTTAAGTACTTCGGCATAGAAATATCCAGCAGCAATGATCTTTATAACGAAGTACATGAACAAGCAACCAAGGCTGCTGTAGTGGCTGGATGCCTGAGAAGTGCGGTGTGGAGAAATAGGGATATGCTGAGGGAGAGTAAAGTCAGGATCTACAAGACATGCATAAGACCAATCATGACATACGCCATAGAGACAAGAGCTGACACCACCCGTACAAAAAGTCTCCTTAGAACCACGGAGATGAAGACTCTACGGCCCATCGCAGGAGTAACTCTCCGCGATCAAATGAGGAGCTCCGAAATAAGGAAAATTTGTGATGTTGAGGACGTGGTGCGATGGGGTAGAACAAGAAGACGTTTCTAGAGAGATCACGTGGGGAGACCAAGCTCAGACCGAGTAGTGAGGATATCAGCTGATGAACATCCTACAGGTAGCAGACATCCAGAAAGACCGCCCAAACGGATGAGGGACAGCTGGACATCCTCCTCCCAGGAGCAGGTGCCGAGAACTACAGGACATAGTCCTAGCTGACGAAGAAGAAGAAGAAAATTATGTGTCAATGTAATTACTATAAAAATGAATATGATATACTTAGTAAAAATTTAAATATCTTCGTTGAAATAACGAGCCATCTATGTTGAATAGGCATTTTTTCAAATAATAATTCTATAGGAAATAATTTTAAGACATTTCTCTTCAGCTGGGATTCAAATCCAGGATGTTTACTCACAATTCAAGTGATTTAGAACTGGGCCACAGCTATTGTCAATAAGTCCAATTCACTAACTTTTTGAACTAAAATAAGAACGTTCCTAAATAGGAACATCCCTATTTCAGCGTTATAGAATATCAACTTGGACTAAATGAAATAGTAGCACACCTATTTTAGCCAGTATGTTCTTAAAAGTTATAAAATCAGACAGTATCAATGTAAGCATTGGTTTGAATACAGAACATGGCCTTTACATACCTTGTTTATCTGAAGATTTCAACAATTCATTATCACCTAAATATTCTTCGCTAGATGTAATATCTAAATGTTCTGATGTAGTTGTATCTGGAGAAGATCCACTATTTTCAGCAGCAACTGTTGGATATTCATCATCTACATCTACAATACCACTATCAAACTTTTGTCTTCTTTGATTTACATTACTACTACTACTATTTTGAACTTGGCTCGTATCATTAGATTCTAACAATTCATTATCTTTTGACTTCGATGTGGAAGATTTGTTTTCATTATCAATTAATTTGTTTGAACTTATATTACTTTGTACTTCGTTTACTGATTGACTAGTTTCAGCCACAGGGTGATTTGTTGACTGTATTTCCTTAGTTGTATTTGAAGTTGAAGGACTAGCATCATTATTATCTTTACAATCAACAAATTTCTCCTTGTCAGTATCTTCTCCGGGAGTATTTCTATCTGGATTACTAGATTCAATTTCACTAGCATTCACATCAGCATTGACACTTTCATCTGTGTCGTAAAATAAATCAACATCTCTTTCCATACTCAAAACTAAATTCAAAAGAGCATTCATTTCACGTGATCCTGTTTCTCTGTCTAAGTCGTGCAACAGACTTAAATCATCTAGAAAAAGAAATAAATAATGTAATTGTTAAACAATAGTAATGATGCAACATAACTCCTAAAACCCAAAGCAAAAAAAAAATTTTTGTTTAATCGCTCCGATTGGTGTTTCGCATAACATGGCGGATTAACATAATTTGTATTTTTATTTTAATAAATACAATATTATTCACTCTTTTAAAATGAAAATTAATACATCTTTTCAAAATGTTTAAATCCTATTTTATTTATAGAATCATAATTTCAGTGATTCTTACTACATTCTACTTTTTTTACTACATTTGCATTTGCTCATCACTTTTTCTTTACAATTCTATATATTTAATTTATAATGTAGGTCATTTGTTTTATCTATATTTTTAATAACTGTACAAATAACATTATTTATTGAACTTATGCGATCAGTTGAAAGTTTGCCTGAAGAGGGAACGGTTAGTTCCAAAACCAGTCGCATAAGTTCAATAAATAATATGGTTTATACAAAGTTAATAATTCCATAATTAAGAATATAATGTATCTAGTTATTTTCATTTTTAGACCTCTCAGCGGAATGTGCAATTTGTCAATCATTATTAGGGTTTGAAACGTATTTGTTATTTCTCAATAGATTTTTTCTTTACACACCAAATGTTGACAAAAGGAATTTCAAACACCTAGGTATGTAGTAAACACCTATTAGTATGTTGACGTCATATTTATTTATTTCATTAGTTTATCGCTGTTTCCATTAAAATTATTCAACCAAGGTACTAATTTTGTTATTATGAAATATTTTCTGGAAAATTTATTGAGTGCTGTCCACACTTTTTAATATGTGGCAACAACATTTCGTATTGCCAAATATCCATTGCCATAATATAATATAGACCATTTGATTCAACACTTCAGTGTTGAAATAATATGGCTATATGTTGCCTGTCAGGTTATTCTTTTCTGCAAATTTGACATGAAAATATCATTACAAGACTTTGAATAAAGTAATCTCACCTGCGTCGCTTTCGTCATCTCCAACGGGTATTGATATGCTTCGCACGTGATAGGTTTCGAGAGATTTGGATTTAGGTTTTTTAGATTTCAATGGAATTACTCGAAAACTTGGTACTTCCTCATGAATCACATCACGCAGAACTTTCCTTATACGTGAACGGCATAACGATTGCAATGATAGAGGTGCCATATCCACTGTTCATAAAAAAATTCAATTAATCAGATATTCAATAAAATTTCATCAAATTAAAACAACATGCAGTTGGGCAGGGCATGCCACCCAAATGACAGACTCCAAATGGACCAAATAAGCCGTGGAATGGCGTCTTAGAACGGGCAGAAGAAGTGTTGGAAGACTTCAAGCAAGGTGATCCGATGATGTAAGATGAGTTGCTGGAGGCGGTTGGAAGCGGTCTACCCAAGATAGAGAGTGTAAAGCCAATGATGATGATGACAAAGTGAATTCATGAAATTTTTAACATGTGTTTACCGCTCATGATACTGGTTAATATTTACAAGCAAAATAAATAGTAAAAATATATATCTCACCCATAGGTACATGTTGATTAGTTTGATCAGGAGATGGTATTTTAAGACTTGCAAAAGATACATGTTGGATATTTTTAGTAGTCCATTCCCTTTCAGATTTCCTTTTTATTTGTAATAATTTACCTTCAAGGGGCATAACCAGTATTCCTCCAACCTAGAAAAAGTTCTCATTCAAAACTGGGTTAGTAATTCAGTGGTCGCGAGTTTGAATCCAGCCTCGACCGATTTCGTTCACCTATAGCACAAGCATTTATTTGCTTATTTTAGGGAACGTAGGAAGATGTATGTATATTTGTTTAACAAGGACATATTCATTTAAAAAAAAAGATAAAAATAAAAAAGAAAAAACAATTCATATCGAGAACACCAGCGGCCTTACTCTCCACTGCCAATCCGATCCCACTCGCTAAGAACCTACCTTTGTAACGGAGAATGAATTTGGTAGGTAGGTATGTTTTAATAGTAATAGTCGTTCATTTGAATATATGCAGGCGGCAGATAGGTAAGTTCTAAATGAATATTTGAAATCGGGATCGGATTCGAGTTTCAAGAGTAAGGCTACAGGACCAGTCAGGATAATAAAGAAATAAAATTATTAAAGCAGCTACATACATTAGGAATTTCGCTTATAAATATCAATTTGCAATTTCAAAGCCAGGAAATTCATACAAAATCAAGGATCTATCACACATGTATAATAGTTTTCTTGATTTTGTATTATATAAATTCAAATTAGTATTCCAAAATGACATTCAGACTGTATGTGGCAACTCTTAAGATTTCCAGGTTTCAAGTAAAATTTTCAAATACTTTTAATAATTATTGCATAAATAAAAACCTTACACGATATATTAAAAAAATACCTTTATTAAATTTTTAAGATAGTTTTCATATGCCTTGGGACAAGCTGCACCACAATATACTCTATCGTATTGTTGGACCGAAGGTGACAAGCAAAGACAATTACCTGAAAACCCAACACACGTAACAGATTCAGAGGAGAAAATTTAACTATAGAATTTGAAGTAAGTAACTTTACTAACATGAAAAATTAAATCATAATATCCCAATGCTAACCTTACACTTTTCTTATACAATCTTATATATTATTTATCATTATTATTATTTATTAACTGGCAGGCAGCTTTTGCTGATGGGACTGTATCATGTGCTTTTTTGTGTGATGTGCATCCAATCTGTTTTTAAATTGATTGAGTGTTCCAGCACTCACAACTTTATCTGTTCCAGGAATCCACCACCCTGTTGGTCAGGAAGTGCTTCCTTGGATTCAGGGAAAAGGATGTTTTATTCAACTTTAAGTGATGACCTCTCAGTTGTGGATTGTGATTCATTGTAAAAAATTATCATATACCAACTAAGTAAAAAAAAACACAGTTTGGGCTCTGCGTTGACAGGCTCAAGAAGTTTGCCACAAACTATCAGAATTGATTACATCAAACTTGTATTTGCTCGATTTTTCAAGTCATGCAAAATATTACTTTAAACAGAAATGTATATGTTTGTGATTGTGTTAAAGAATATGACATAATTGTAAGAAATTTAGTACAAAATTATAATATAATTGACATAATATATTACCAATAACAAATTTTGGCTGACAAAAATCAAACTCATCAATCGCCGTTGAATTTAGAATAAAATGTTCCAATCGGTCAATAGCATATGTGACAACAGTGGGGTTTAACTCAACGCCATGGTTAATACCATCCACTCCGAGAATTAAACCGGCCATTGTACTGAGATATCCAGTTCCAGATCCCAAATTCAAAAAACTTAAACCTGATTTTAGTTTTAACCATTCCATTACATCACTGAAACAAAAAAGAACAGTTGTAGACAATTATATACATCTATGGAAAATGTGACAGGTTCCACAGTTCAAATAAAAATTGTTGAATTTGTAACCTATTGAATAAAATTAAAGTCACTTCTAGTGTAATAGAGAAAGAGCCAGCGACTGCCATTTCGTACATCATTTCACATAGGCCAGACTTAAGTCATATTATAAAGGCTGATTTTTTCTGTAAAAGGATACCAAAACAAGACTCTAGAATAATTTGAGTCGTGATATAACTTCGTCAAACTCGCTTTCCATTTTCAAGAAAATACTAAAGCAGGGATATCTCTCCGAAAATACCTGATCCCTCTCCTTTTCCTTCCTTTCCTTTGCTAAGTTTTGCTTCCTTTCCTTTGCTACGTTTCTTCTTGTTCCTTCCCAATCCCTTTTTTGTTGCTATTTTTTTTTTTTCTTTTTTGTTTATCTTGGTGTTATGTATATTTTCTTTGTTCCTTTGTAGCTTTAATTTATTGTTGATGTACATGTATAATTCTGTCACTATGTAATCTAGTTGGTTGGAAGAAATTGCCTAATGGCAATAAGCCCGCCAGTGTGCATTATATTTGTTTATATTATGTACAAAAAGTTAAATAAATAAAACAGATAACAATGATTGCATAATAGTGGTGGCTTTGGAAGTTACAACCTTCAAAGTGTTGAAAATTGCTATTTTAACACCTGTCATAGTATGAACCATTATAGTATTTTTTTTTAAATAATGAATATGTCCCTTGAACAAGTACATATACATCCTCTTACATTCCCTAAATTAAGCATATGCTTGTGCTATAGGTGAACGAAATCGGTCGTGGCAGGATTCGAACTCGTGACCACTGGATTACTAACCCAGTGCACTAACCGCTCTGATACCACCCATCTATAAAGCACGATTTTTTATATTTACTAAGGAAGACTATTAGAAATCACGCCTTCCATTTACAGACTTTTTGATTGGTGGAAACCCCATGACAGATACCTTTAAAGTTTAGCAATTTGTTATCTCTCTTTAAAGATGCCTGTCGGGGGGTTTCCACCAACCAATGTGTATGAAAAAGGAAGACGTGATTTCGATAACGGTCTTCCGTAGATGTGTAAAAAAATGACATATTAAAAATAGCAAATTTCAACAATTTTCAATACTTTGAAGGCTAATCTCAAAAAGCCATCACGACTCAGGGTTCATATTATCCAATCGTTACCAGCTGAGCTATCCTTTTACAAAAAAAAAATCAGCCCTTATACTGACGTAAATTTGACAGTAACTGCAAAAACTATATACCTACTTGACAAGTTTTTATTCAGATTAGATTATAAATAAAAAGAAACCTTCAAAAGTATTAGAAATGATTTCTCACAAGTGTACTATTTTGAAATTTTGATAATACTAGTTGCATGTTACACATGAGATCCAACTGTCGATGGCGATAGTATGCATAATTGAAAAGTACGTACCAAACTATAAACACAAATTAATAAATATTTTAAGATATTTTGTTTTCTATATAATACATGTAGGTATGTATGTCAGGATAGGATAGTATGGAGGTCAGTCTGTTTTTCCTATCCAGAATATGAAAACAGCATGATGGTATGTATGTATGTTTGGAGATTAATTATCAAACTATGAAGTCTTCTTAAAAAAAAAACACAAAATGTTATACTTCAAAATCTGAATTCATCCATATACATAGAACATAATATATATGATACGAAGCCTCTTAGTTGGTGTTTTTGGCATGCAAAAAGTCCACTACACCATACAAAATGTTCCTTCATACACGCGTCTTGGCTTTAAACTGCCGATTCATTCAAGAGAATTACATTCTCTTGAACGAATCGACAGTTGGATTATTTTTTTGTTGATTCATAAATATTTGTAAAATTTAGTTTTTTTTTAATCTATAGTAATTATTAAAACAACTGATTGGCTCATCCCATTAATTAAAGTGAACATTGTAATATGGTAGTCGTTCATGTACAACTATTTATTTCAATTCTTGATACATAGTCTAATTCCCATTAAAATGCCTTTACATATGTATGGTGTGAAAGGTTGGACACTCAAAATCTCAGCAATAAATCAAATTGAATCATTCGAGTTGTGGCAACATAGAAGGTTGATAGGCATATCATGCGTCGATAGTCTCCAATGAAAGAGTTTTAAATATGACGGAGAAAGAGAGAGTTGCTGACCACTGTCAAGAGATGCAAAGCTGCATACTTTGGCTTCATATTTGGAGGTAATATGCCCCTCTACAAATTATAGTGGATGGAAAGATAGAGGGAAGACAGAGTATGTGGCGTAGAAGAACATTGTAGCTTAAAAATTCAAGTAGTGTTTCAGGATTCCGGATGCGGCATCACTCGTTAGGTTGGCACAAGATCGTGATGAGGTTGGTGTGATGTTCCCCAACCTCTATTGGGAGTGGCACAAAAAGAAAAAGATTTACAAAATGTTCCAACTAAAGTTCATTTTTCCAGTGACATAGATGTGTATCATCATACAATGCCCAAAAATGAAAATATATAATCTTATTGAAAAAAATAATAAACAAACCTGTAAATACACGGAGCTGACAAATGAAAAGACCCAAACTTAAAAGCGAGATCTTTATAAGCACTGTGTCTGGAAGCAGGTAAAAAATAATCAGCCCTGTCCACGGCTCGAAATACCCTTTCGACCAAATCTGTTTTTATATATTGGCTTTCCACTAAATTGTCGACCAAATCATTATTATCTCGACCTGTACTCACAGCGCCACCCATTTTGAGAAATATAATATATTCACGCTGTGTTGTTGCGAACTTTTATCTGGAAAATAATGTCACTAATGTAAACATCGTACTTCAGTAACACAATATTGATGATAATATGGAAAATATGTAAAAAGACATAAAAATGTATACATACAATAGAATAACGATGTCAATCCGAGTAACAAATATCGGAAATCAATAAGGTTTTAACAAAAAACTATATATATATGAACTAATCATCATTATATTCTTTTTGTGGTGCTTTTATTCGATTAAGAAATCAGATACGATGCACAACGCAAAAATAGTAAATATGTAATAATAATAATAATAATTTACGTGACCAATCTCCATAGATGATCGCAAGAATTCCACAGACGTCAGTAGTAAAACTAGATGTCGTAGTTAGCAAATTTTGTATGAATCGAATAATAATAATAATAATAATTAGAATTTATAAAGCGCCGTTTAGTGATACAAGATCACTCCAAGGGCGCTGTGGCTTATTTGTTGGCTCTACTAAACAAAGCAGTCTTGAGTAATTTACTGAAGGTGTCAACGCTCTGAGCTCCACGTATATCAGGGGGCAATTTATTCCATTTTAAAGGCCCGTTCACACTGAAACTCCGATCATAGTAAGCCGCTTTATTGACTCTGTCCAACTCTTTTAAAGAGTTGTTACTCTGTGATCCCGATGATCTCAATGAGAGTTGTCTTCCTGATAGGACATTCTTTTGACATAGTTCTTGTATGTAGTGTGGAGCCAAGTCGTTCAGAGCCTTAAACACCATCAAGCACACCTTATAGTCTACTCGTTCTGGACACTTCAACCAGTGCAGTTCATTTAGAAGAGGTGTTATGTGACATCTTTTGTCAGCTCCATATATCAACCTCGCAGCCGCGTTGAAAACCATCTGCAGTCTATCCAGCTGATACTTGGGCAAACCAGCATATATCGCATTTGAGTAATCCAGCCGTGATACAACAAATGCATTGATAAGCGTTTTAGCTTCGCTTTTAGGTAAGCTGCGGCGGATACTTTTCAATTGCCTCAGATGAAAAAAGCAAGAGCTAACAGTTTTAGAGATATGCAAGTCCAGCGATAGTTTATTATCCAAGTGGACGCCTAGAAATTTAAAGCTGGTTGATGGTGTAATTTCTTCTCCATTGATGTTAATTGGAGTGTTTTCTATGAGATCCTGTCGTCGAGGTGAAGCTACCCACATAAATTCTGTTTTTGTTGGATCAGAGAGAATTCGCATTGGTACAGTTTCAGTCGAGTGATTTTGTCTGTACGCTGATTGTTTTTAAGAAAACAAATCATTTTTGTTTAGGTATTGCGTCATCTGATTAACTACTGCTCGTTCTAGTAGTTTTGAAAGAACTGGTAGATTTGAGATCGGCCTGTAGGTTTTCTCTCTTAATGATAGGTGTTATAGTAGAGGTTTTCAGGTATTCCGGGACATTTAAAGTATCGACTGTTGATAGATTGATAATTCTAGTTATCACAGGTGTTGGCTCATTTACACAGATCTTCAGGAGCCAAGTTGGAATTGGATCCAGTTTACACTGTTTGTTTGGACATGCCTTGATCATTTTTGCTACTTCAAGCTCATTGATCTTGCTTAGTTTGTCGAGAGTTGGTTTTCGAAATTGTGTTTTTTGCGGGATTGGAAATACCTACATCAGAAATACTAGTAGACTTTCGAATATCTTCTACCTTCTTTCGGAAGTAGTCTGCAAAGTCTTGAGCACTTAGTGATGTATTCGAGTTGGAGACTGTTTTCTCTCTCACATTGTTCAGATTGCTCCATAGTTTTTTTAGAATCGCCCTTTTCGGATTCAATTTTGTCTTTCCAATAGACAGATTTTTTCTTTTTTATAGTCACTCTATAAGTGTTCTACGATGTAAGCCATTTTTGCCGGCTAGAAGGAGTACATAGTTTACGAAAGTTTCTCTCACACGTTCGCATGTCCTTTTTTATGTCGCGGCACTCAGAGTCGAACCATTTTGTATCTGTCTTTCGCTTTCGAACGACTTTAGTTTTATGGGATGCTAGTTTGTCAATTGTGGTCAGTAATGTGTCGTTATAGGTGTTTATCAAATCATTTATGTTACTTTGTGACAGATACATATTGTCGCACAAAGATGAGTTTTTTACTGTACGTAGAAAATCTTCCGCGTTAAAATTTATCCAGTTTCTACCGATTATGGTTTCATAGACTGGAGGCGGAGTACTGAATTTTACTTTGGTGACAATAAGACGATGATCAGATAAACCAACGTCAACCACTTTACATTTTTCAGGTTTCGATTCATTACGAGAAATAAAAACGTCAAGAATACCCCCCACATCATGAGTCGAAGATTCCACCCATTGCACAAACCCAAAATCAGTTATAATTTTATTCAATTTACTTGTATTACTGTCTTAAAGTTTTTCTAAATGAATGTTCAGATCTCCCACAATAAAAACAGGACAAGCATATAATGATAAGAGTTCCATAAGGGACGAAAAATCTTTATTTTTAAAAAAAAATAAATTATTTGGTACACAAGATCCCGGTCGGTAGATCGTAATAATAATACAAGATGAACGTGTTCCTGATATCTGACATCCCGCATATTCAAATGTTTGAAAATTTCGTTTAATTGAAATGTTTTGTGACCGTAAGTGATTTTTAAATATAATTGCAACCCCTCCGTGATTCACGAAGTGAGGGATTTCCACAAGATTTTTGACGTTTTGGTTGGCAGACCACATCGTTTTTCTATAGAGAATAACGACTAATGTGAACTGTTTTCGGAATTATTTATTTCGTAAAAAAATATTTGAACCAAAGTATGCAAGGCTATTTCTATTGAATAAATTATTTACTTAAAAAAAAAATTCAGATAAATTTCTTCTCTACTGGGAATCGAACCCAGGAAGCTAGTATCGAAAGCAATCAGCTTAACAATTGCAGAGGTCGACTTATGTAGGTAGTATTTGGTTACCGATATATTATCAATTTCCGTTCTTTGTTTACGATTACAAACCAATAATTGCACATTTATATCCGGATGTATTCGTTCTCATTAATTTGTAAAAAAATACCAAAAAGTTTTAATTCAAAAACATTTTTTTAAAATAATATAATTTACAACGTACTAAAAAAAGATTGAATTATTTGTTTTTTCACATAGGCATTGCACATTACTAAAAGTTAGAACTAATGATTTGCAGATTTCTGTGGTCTCATACGTCATTTAATTAATGCTGTAGTACGTGTTTAATGTATTTATCGGTTTAGAATTTAAGTATATAGGTATTAAAACTGTTCTTAAATATCAATAAACACGTACTTCCGTTTTAGTGTTTAAAATGTTAGTGATCGTGTTTTTCCAGTGAAATATATTCAATATTAGTCCTTCAATCACATGACATTTTGTTTTTTGTTTTTTTTTAATATGACCTAAATTTTAAGTTACAGTTAAAAATACCTTTGAATGGCTACTACTAGTAAAACTCGTCCTAAAAAGGAACCTCCTGGTGGTAATGGCGAAGAAGAAAAAAGCGATGATAGGATGCTGGAATGTAACATCTGTCTTGACACAGCCAGAGACGCTGTTGTCAGTATGTGTGGACATTTATTTTGGTGAATATATTTTTCATCTTTCTATACCTTTTAATTGTTCTGTAACAACACAAAATTCTCATTTTCTATTTTCATAAAATATCAGGATGTTGAGCAAATCTTATCATTTGTATAAATGTCGCCAAATATCTTGAACCAGGATTCCGGGTGTGCAGAGCGCAAATTTGTGTCTTTTCGCTTCGTTTGTATATGTGCAAATCGTTCCCCTTCTCTGCGAAATGGCTCAGATATTTAGCGACCTCTATACCAAATATACATGTCATTATGACAAGATAAACAAATTTTTGTAAGAAATAATGGAAAAACAAATGTATTCGAATCAATAAAATTCATTTGAAATTTTAGCACTTCAAATGCATTTGCTTTTACTATTTATTAGGAAAAAACATGTTTTTTTTTTCACCTAAAAGTTATTTTTCAGTTAGATATGTTTAAAACTATTGCGACTCTGTGAGTAAATTGCACAATACATTATGTATGAATAAATTGAGTATGTTCCAATGTCCCTTAAGGAGGTCCCTACATGTTCATCGCTACTTTTTTCCCAGTCTCATAAACCCTCTACAAAACCAATCAATCAATTATCATATATTTGCTTACAATCTTTGAATGTTCTTCATGCCTGATCATTTACCATTTGCTGTTGAAATATTAAATAATTTTGAAATCATAATATGTACCACTAAAAGTTAACTCATTCAACAATTTATTTCAAGCTACCACAGCTAAATTATTTTATTTTATTTATAATTTTTTGGTATACTAACATGTAGTGTTACATCTAATATAAAAATAGAAATCTCCACTGATATTAGGTATGCTGAGATTGCTTACTAGAAAAATTATACATTGACAGTATTTATTGTGTTTGAATTAGATGACCTTAGAAGTTTGTTCACATATCCAAAAGCAGGCAATTTATTTAATTAAGTACATTAATTACATAATACCCCGTAATCAGTAACTATTGGAACTAAATTAGGAACGTTCTAAAGTTGTAGATTTTAGATTTACGGTCTTATTTCCGCGTTATAAAATATAAACTTGGACTAAATGGAATAGGAACGTACCTATTTTGGCTGGAACGTTCATAAAAAGTTACTGAATCAGACGTATTATGAATAATTATGAAATTTTCATCATTTTCATAATTATAAAAAATATGTCTAATTGAGTAACTTTTTAAGAACGTTCCGATCATTATAGGTACATTTCTATTCCATTTAGTCCAAGTTGATATTTTATAACGCTGAAATAAGACCGTAAATCTAAAATCTACAATTTTATTATGTTCCTATTTTAGTTACAATAGTTACTGAATACAGGGTAATACCTTAAATAATTGTAATCTGAAAAGGTATGAATATCACACAATCATATATATATTTTTTAATTTGATATAGTGCATCTGAGCATGTTATTTTTGTATTCCTGTTTGTCATCTTATCATAATTTTGTATGCATCTACTGTGTGCTGTATATGATAAAATAAAATAACTATTGATTGTGAAACAAATTGAAATTTCTTATGGGAATACTTGCTTTGATATTCGTACAAGGGAATTATGAAAATATTTCCAAAAAGAATTATACTTGCAACCAAAAATGTTCAAAATGGGTAGGCAAACCCGTTTGAAATGCAAAACGGAAATGGGTCAAAACATTCTTTAAAGTATATCTAATAAACATGTACAATTAACGAAACGCGTAAGTGCTTATATAAAAATTGTGTTTTTTTTTTAAACTTATTTTACGTAATTAATAATATCATTTATAATGGAACTCCACCAAGAATTAATAGTCAGGAAAAACAATCATTTTTACAATTGCATAAAAGCAGGATATCAAAAATTCGGGCAGGACAACGTCTGTCGGGTCCGCTAGTTCTCTTGTAAAACATGGCGTTTAGTATATATTATAGAACTCCATAATAATAATGATAAGTAATTTATATAGCGCCGTTTAATGATTTAAAATCATTCCAAGGGCGCTGGTAGCTCAATTCTGCAATGCTCTGTGAAAAAAGTTATTAGTTTTTTTTACCGCGGACATCAGGAGGTAGTTTATTCCACTTTAATGGACCACTCACACTAAAGCATCGATCATAGTATGCCGCTTTGTTGTCTCAGTCCACCTCCTTCAAGGAGTTGGTACTCTGTGATCCAGACGACCTAAGTGTGAGGTGCCTCCCAGAGAGTTTTTTCTTTGACATAGTTCTTGTATGTAATTCGGTGCTAGATCATTCAAAGCATTAAACACCATCAGACAGATTTTGTAGTCAATTCGTTCTGGACACTCCATAAGATAATTACATCCACATTCCATAAGATAATTATATCCATGATATGGGTTATCATGAGGCTTTTGATTCCACCGTTTGACGGGACTTGCCCCCCCTGGTCTGTCCTTTAACTGGTTTTTCAGTTGTTTGACAACTTTTAACACACCTAGTTCTATTAAGTATCGTTAAGTATCATTTATTTGACAAATTAGAATAATGAATACACAATCAAATTGATAAAATTATCAAATGTTATATATTTCATAAAAAAAAATGTACAGATTTTGTGTCTCCTCTGGATATCACCATCTCAGATTTTTATATTTTTTTGTATATTTGTTCATCCTATCAAAACTAAGGAAACTGCAAATTTACAGATTTTTTGGCATTTAGTTTCTTGGTTATGAATTTTCAAAGATACGAAAATTGCACAGGTTTGGTTATGTTTTTCTTTATTATTTTTGTATGATTTACAGTTGTAAGCTCATCTATTTTTTTTTAATGAAAAATTCTCTCCCCTGTCATCTTTTCCTGCCTTTTAAGATTTTATTTATTTTCTCTTAGAAAGCTACAGCTATAATTTATTTATTTTACATTACATTTACTGAATAGAAGTTGAGCCAAAGGTGCCTTCTTCAATTTAAATTATTGATTATACAGTATTTTATTACACAGTTGAAACATTCATAAGAAAATACAAAATAAAATAATATTAAAAAAGATAGATAAAAAATAACAAAGATATGTATGATATGTTTCAGGATGAGGAAGAGGGATCTTTAGTGAATGAGGAGGGGATTGTTGGATTGTGTATTAGAGTTTAAGAACATCTTTATATGTTTTTGGTAATGTTGTAAAGTGTCATGAAAAATATCTGTATGTTTGAAATGTGTATTATATTCTCGCTGAATTCTAAACATGGGCGAAAAGTATCTGTAATTAGTGTGGCATACTGGTATGTGGAATAAATTTTGTGAGCGGAAATGTCTATTCGGTACATGGAGTGATACAGTTTTGAGTATATCAGGGGAATCGATCAAGTTATTGCAAATTTTGTATAGTAATATTTGGTCAAAGTAAAATCTCCTGTCCTGCAATCTATTCATGTTGAAAATTTGGGTTGAACTATTGTAATTACTGTGTTCAATATAAAGTTTAAGTGTTTCTCTAAGTGTTTCAAGAAGGTTTTTTGAATGTTCTCTATTTGGTTAATGTATATTTTGTAGTATGGGTTATATCGGTGTACAGAATTCCAGGTGAGGACGAATGTATGTAACGTATAATATTTTTAATGTGTTAATGTTTTTAAATTGTTAACGTCATTTCATAATATAATACAGCTTTTGTGTCTAGTTATCTGGTGCAAGGTATCTCCATTGCTAATAATAATAGCATATTCATTCATTTTTGACCTGTACATGCAACATCCATGGTGAACTGAAAGAAAATAATGAGCGAGGAACGTCTAGAAAAAATCATTTAAAATGTGTGGTCTGCGTCGTAGACAATTTGAGTTCATATTATTATTTATGGTGCACTAATTTTGTAGATTTTAGTTTTAGGAAAAAATTCTGTTACAGAATACAAAATTAAGTTCAAACGACTATTCTAAAATTTTAGAACTTTCCTATTTACAGAATTGGACGTACTATACTTGGTGCTATCTAATATACTAATATTGTAACTAGTTATTTAGTCTTTAAACTACTGAAAATTTATTTATTTGGATTCCTTTTCCAGAGGGTTCTCTATTTGCCTGAAACCCTATTTTTTTTTTCTTTTTAATTTTCTTCATCATTATTCTGCTCAAGCTTTACATTTCCTTACAAGCCTCCGACTCAATTTTATAATTTGTAACCATTACTCCCGGTCGTGGACCAAGTTGATTGCAATATTTAAAGAAGAGTTAAAGATTTCCTTATAGAAGAAAATGATTGTGACAAGATTTAATCCCAGGTACATTGGATTTCTAGACCAGCAATCCATCAGAGGCATCTTAAACAATGAATTTTCCATTTATCATATTGTCTCTTTGTAAAGACTATTCTTACCGTGTTTGAGTTTTCTAATTCAATTCACAAAATATTACATTTTCTAAAAAAAGAAATAACGGAATGTGTTTAAAATGTTTATATAATTTCTCTATCTCTTATCAATATTTATAATCTTTACCACTCAGTGTGTAAATATGTTTGGTTTTTTGTGTCATTGAACTTTTAACCTGTAATTAGTCTGATAATATTATACAATAAGTATTTTTGTCTTTTAGATCCTTTTCAGTCTTTACAAAAATTAACTGGTAAAAGTAGTATAAGTCGGTGGCAGGACGGGTGTAGAAGGGCTGAATTAGTAATCAAGTGGACACAAGTTCAAACCCCACCCTGCCTGAATCATCTATAGTACAAGCATTTATGCTTAGTTTAGGGAGTTAATGAAGATGCATTTGTCCTTGTAAAAAAACACAATTATAATATGATTAATGATTCAGGAACTTGAAAACAATAAATGTCCGTTTATGTTGCGACTTTGATAAAAAGCCACCTATGTCAACATATCCTGTACCTTGATTGTATAGATGCCTTACTAATGAATGTACATATGCATGAGTTTTGTAGTAACAAAAGATATGTCAGTCTGTCTATGAGCATCTAAATATTTAGACAATGTAAATTTTGTTTTAGTTGGCCATGCTTACATCAATGGTTAGAAACGAGACCCAACAGACAAGTATGCCCAGTATGTAAAGCAGCTATTAGTAAAGAAAAAGTAATTCCATTATACGGGCGCGGAAGTGCCAAACAAGAGGACCCAAGAAATAAGGTTTGTATTGTTTTCTTTTTATCAGGTTCACTCCCCCTTTTGACTAAAAATTTGTATAAGGCTGATAAAAGAGGAACAAAGAGTAGAGGTCCGCTAAGGTAAAGTTGGCACAATCACATAAGTGGTATTTTGAAAGATGAAGATGTTGAAGTATGAATAATAGATGAGTGTGTATGAGACAATTGCATGTTACTACCTGTTTGATAAGGATAACAATTGGAAAGCAAAATTGCTTCTGCAGTTAATGGATTGTAACTCACACTAAAATCTCTACTGTATACCATTTTCTTCCAACATCTCAATAGAGACGAAGTTGGAATATTATAGTAGAACCAGGAAATCAAGACACCTACAGGGTTAAAAGTAAGCCCTGTAGATGCCTTGATTTCCTGATTCTTCTATAATATTCCTACTTCGTCTCTATTGAGGTGTTAAAAATTTGTTAAAATAATACAATTATTTCTTAAAATAATATAATTTGTTGTTTAACTTACAAAACCAAATACTGCACCCAATACAACACAGGGATTATCCCTAGCATATTGGAGAGCAAAACCTCTAATTGACAACAAAGCGCAAGAGAGTGTCAATGGTCTGGATGTGTATGTGTACCCTTCTATTGTCTCTGTCTTAAATATATATGTATAATTTTTTTTTATATACCTTTAATATTGTTGTCAAACCACTTTATGTAAAATGTCATGTTTATTATAAATGAAATAAAAAAATACGATATAGAAAAACATACACAATTGAAAAAAACATGTTGCCCCTTTACTAGAGTACAAGCACTCGTGTGTAAAGGAGACATTTAAAAACAATGAAACAAAATTGATGTCTACAGAATTATTAGCTATACAAAATGAAGTAAATACAAAATGAAGTAGGTAAATCAGTCAGTATTATATAAGCCTATTTTTTTTTAAATAATTAAATTCTGAAAAATGAAAATGATTTTTTATAAAGATCATTTGTCCATTTTTCCAGGTTCCTCCGAGACCTGCCGGACAAAGAACTGAGCCCGAAAACACAGGAACATTTCCCGGATTTGGTTTTGGAGATGGATTTCATATGTCATTTGGTATTGGAGCTTTTCCATTTGGTTTTATAACTTCCACATTTAATTTTGGTGATCCACGTCCTAATGCAGGTAATTTACTTTATTTTTGACTCTTTTCTTTTTCACATATAAATTTGCTGAGCAAATCCTTTGGTCATGTATTATCGTGATCGAATGGTCTGATAAATAATATATAGAGAGGATGATGGGCGATTTGGTACCCATATCCAATCAAGATGGGTCATACATAGTTGGATAGCGACAAACCTGTATAAGTTTTCCATTTTGAAATATACTCTTTAGAAGATACTGGATTTTTACAAATTATCAAAAAAAAATTCAAGGCAAAATTACTCTGATCAGACCAACCAACAATGTGTTGTTCATTTTGATTGGTGCCAGTATCAGGTTCCATATATTTGTGCCCCTCATCCTTTGAACATGATATTTCATTTACAAAACTGGGAATGTAACATGTAAAGACAATGCATGGATACATTTTAGGAGAGTTTGGCTTTATTTCTTTCTCCTCGCCTTAAATAAGGCAAATAATAAACAAAATACAAAATTAATAACAAACTCAAGTAATTTTCTTACTGAAATTGAGTGAGTAGCTTGTTGATAATGTACCATGCCATACCATCACGCCATTTTCCTCTCTCTTGACATTCATTTCTCGCTTCATTTACGTCCATCCATCATCTATTACACGCTCTTATATTATTTTCCATCTTTTTTAAAATTCCATTTATGTGATCATGCCAACTTTTCCTTGGCCAACCTCTACTTTTCGTTCCTCTTTTATCAGCCTTATATACTTTTTTCAAACGGTCATCAGTCATTTTTTCTATGTAGCCAAACCACCTTAGGGAATTTATTTTCATCTTACTTACGGTATCTCTTTCTTTCCATCGTACATTCTCGTCTGATATCCTCATTTTTTATTCTGCATACATCATTTTACCACACATTCCTATTAGTGACCTCATAAATTCTCCCTTCATGCGTCTTCTGCCATGTCCATGTCTCACTAGAGTCGTTACAACAATACCATTATGTACCATAAGCTTTGCTTGCCTTAAAAATGTTTGGGTCAGCCATTACAGATCCTAATGCACCATTCACATAAATATCTGCTGTTACTCTTCTTTCAATATCTTTTTCCAATTTTTCATCATGCTGGAACATTCTTACTTAGTATAAATCAATGTATCCACTTGTTCTAAGTGTATATTCTCCACTCGTATCTCGCATTTCGTTCATCTTTCGCTGATATCTAATACTAACACTTTAGATATTCAATATGTATATGAATAATAATAATAATCAATTAAATAATAATACACTGGGTTCAATTCTATGGACGAACATTAAATTAATTAAAATAAAAAATTTGTTCACCAGAGGGGCAAGTCTGGTCCAACCGGCGAAATCAATACTCCATATGATAATTATATCCTTATCATGGATATAATTATCATATGGAGTTCTATGACATTTAAAGATATTATAGAACTCCATATAATAATTATATCCATGATATGGGTAATTGTGAGGGTTTTGATTTCACCGGTTGGACCAGACTTGCCCCCAGAACTGTCACTTTAAACTGTATCCATTTTATAATGCATTAGTGATTTTCTTTTATCATTTTCATCTTATCACACTTACTTACTTCAAAAAATACACAATATAAATAAATTTGACATTTCATTAAAATTTTACCGAGTTTTCAGAATTGAACACAATTTAGAGGTATAAATTAAATAAGAAGTGTAAAACAAGATATTGTTTTACTATTTAATTTAAATTGATTTGTTTATACAATAAATATTTTTTTTATAGCTCCCCGTGGAACGTCTCAATTTGAAGACGAACAATTTTTATCAAAGATCTTTATCTGGGTGGCAATACTGTTTCTTGCGTGGTTAATATTTGCATAGTAAGTCGCTCAACATATTTTTATATACATTATATATATATTTCATAGTTACACTATTTGTTATAATAGCAAAGAAGACTTAAATTGTTAGTATTCTATTTCTATGTATGTCTTAGAAAAATAGAAACATACATTATTACAATATGTATATTTACAACAAATAATATGTAAGTATATAAAAAGAAATATCAGTAGTTTATAAGAAACTTTTATGTTAAAAATAATTGTATCTAAATTTCTATTTATTTAAACATATTTATTTTTTTGGAGTTTCTTTGCTAACACATTTCAGTGATATGCAAGTGTAAGAATAGTTGAGAGGAAATTATATTAGTGTTTATTTTTTATTTGTGATATTTCTTTCAGATTAATTAATTTTTTTTGTTTTAAATTTATTTAGGTTTTTTCTGTGCATTTTGAAATGTATCCAAGACATATGCTCAAAAGATGATACTAACCATACTAACAGTAATGAATGAATTACTATTAATTTTATTTATTTTTCTCTTGTTTGATTTTCATTCCGAAATGGGGTTAATTGTAAATGAGATGAAGCTGAATTATATTTTTCATATTAGAAACTGGGAAATCATGCAGTTTAAGGGTTTTCAACTTATCATTGACTGGTTTACACGATCATTTTATGCGCTTGCGCAACCACCAGTTTATTATTTTTAGGAATTGTATTTATATTTTTAGTTAGCTATGCCATTTTTTGAGATATTTGTATATATAATATTTTATTACAAGTTCAAAGTTATGTAGCTTAAAATTTTTGTTCTTTAACCTTCGAGAAGAAAAATATTATTTTAAATATAATAAGTAATTTTTAATTAATATATGCCTACCAAAATTTATATAATACTGAATTTGATTACTGATTACTAACCAGAATCTATATTCAGATACATTCATATTCTTGTAGGATTTACAGAACGGGGCTGGCTTCATGAGAATGGGATAAGTGCAATATGAAAAGAAATAAAAATGAGTTTAATGAAAGTATTTGAAATTCTCGAGAATATGGTGTATATCTGAATATTTCATTTTTATGATTTGCTTAATTACTTTTTATAAATACAGCTAATGAGAAAATTATGTAATGTAGTTACTTTTTTTTAATAATAGAAATTATTGTAATTTTATGCATTTAAACTGACAAAATACTAAATTAACTAAAATATAAATAAGGTTTACATGTTTGATGAATAGAAATATATTATATTTCATTGTAAATGGCAAAAATCTTTGACATATTTACGAAACGGTTGTCTTTAGACAAAATACATAAATACTTTGTAGAATAATGTGTGTTCATATTTTTTTATAATAAAAATTCCATAATTAAATACTTTGAATAATCTAGAGATGTTGATGTGGTTCGGTTAGTTTGATATCTGATGACCCAATGGTCCCGGGTTCAACTCCCCGTGGAGACACAGTTTTTAATTGTTTTTTTCAGTTTGGATCTGTCAAACGACAATCATCACAAGTCCCCAGTATGTGACAAATTGTTATTGGGTGCGTATTAAATTAATACTTGACATAGTACCTGTTACTTACCCTAGAAGAGATACAAAATAAAATAAATTTGTTTTATTATTTGCTTTTTTTAATAAATTTAACAGAAATTTTGCAATTTCACCTCCTCTGTGCTTACACTATTATTGGAAAAAGTCACTCCAATTATGTGCATTTATAAAAATATTACATGTAATGTAAAAATATATACCTATATATAAATATTTTTTTTCATCCAATATTTTAAATGCATTAAAATTGTTCAATTAAGATGAAATTGTTTGACTCTTAGTCATGAAAATTAAGTTTAAATACTTCAAATCAAAATTACTATATAGTTAGTGACCTATCTGCCTTTGGAACCTAATTTTGATTGAGTATTAAACTATAGTCACTTGATTGACGGTTGACCAACTTGATCTATTTTATCTTTAGTTATTTCATTCCATGAAATTAAAATATATGTAATAGGTTATGAATGTGAAAATATTTATGTAATTATACATTAAAGTTAAAATTATTATAATCCTACAACAATCAAAAGAGGTATAATAAATATTTGCTTAGAAATACGGAGAGTATTTTTTTTACCAGTGTTTATAGTAAAGGCCTCTATTAATAGTTCCGTATTTTTTACTGAATGGATTATATTTGAATGTATATACATATTTCACCTTTATATGATAATATTTATTTATATATTTATGTAATTCACATGTTCCATTTTGAAGCTTGTAAATTTTTTTACACTAATTCAGTGAATCTCTTTTATGAATAATATTTCAGGGCTCCAGCACACTGATGCTGGCCCACTATAGGCCATCGCCATTATGTACAGGGGACACTGTGGGCAATGTATCGTGGTGCGCAGTAGCAATGTTGTTGTTTTTTGGGAACACTTTAATTGCGCTTTTTTTTTGTTTTTTGAAATGTCTCTATCGTGGAGCAATGAAGAAACTTTCAAATTTGATTAATACAAATCTAAACCATCCATCCACTACATCCATTGTAACGCTACGTCCTACGTAGGCGATTCAAAGCGAACGCGATTGCGAAGCGATGCGTTGCGGATACTAGCGAATTCAATGCGATGCGACACGGTGGCTCTGTCCTACGTGTGCGCGAATCGTTCCCTCTGCCGCCAGCTACTGTCATGGATGTACGTATATAAAATACTCAAGAAGTATGTTCGGCAGATAAGTGAAACTAATATTGTGTACTTAGAGAGGCATATTTATGGGGGATATCACAATCTGTATGAAGAATTACGTGATCTTGAATTAATAAATGAGACTGAATTTACATCTTTCCGGGAAACATCAAAATTTGACATTCCTGCAAGCGAGAGAAAACTTTGTGTGTTTTGAACAACATCCTATTGTAAAATAGCAATAATTAATAAATGTGTTTACTTGTAGTCCCATTTATTTTTGCCAAATCCTAAAATTCGCGGTTCGATAATAACAATTCTTTTGTCCCATAATATGGGACGTTCATGGACAGAAATTAAAATTTCTGTTTCTGACATGTCAAAAAAGAATGGCACCGCTATCAATTCGCGCGAAAATATCAAACCAACTGATCGGGTTCGCTTCGCATCGCGCCGCGCCCAACGAAACCAACTTGCGGTCGGTAACGTAGGACACTTCCATAGTTACCGACTGTTTGTTATTTTCGCGCCGCGCCGCGCCGCTTCGCATTCGCTTTGAATCGCCTACGTAGGATGTCGCGTAAGCGCTTTGCCAGGTAGCAATGAGCTGTGCACCATTGTGTGAACACCTTTTCGCTGACAGCCGTGCACCATTATGTGAACACCTTTTCGCTGATGGGCGATGCCGGCCTGTCATGCGCATTGCCGTGAATGACCCATTGTGTACTGGAGCCTTTAGATATCATTATTTTGTTGTGAATTTCAGCATTATATATACATATTAGTATATTTAAGATCCCTCTTCTGAATAAATCTTGCTGCGATTTAATTGATTGAATTTAGTAAATTAGCAAAAAACATTTCAGCAATACCAGACTTAAATATTTTAAATTTTTAATTAGATATAACAAAATGCTACTTCCTTTTTTACATATTTAAAGAATAAATCATATTAAAAGAATAAAATTATTATGATTAAATGTAGATATGATCTATTGATAACTGAACTACCTCTATTACTATTTTGTTTTCATGTGTAAATAAAAACAGCGCTGAAATATTTTGTATTACCGAGAAAATAATTCAGAGAGTTTCATTTCATATACCTAATAGATAAAGCTTATGTTCTTTGTATCATTCAAGGATTTCACTGAATAAGTTGTTTGCGCTTGTAAATAGGTAAATATTACTGCATAATAAAATTCTATTTAATATTGGGTTAAGATAATGGCGTTGATATTGTGGTATGATTTTTTTATTGGTAAATAAAAAATATTGTGGACATATATGCCTCTGATTTTTATTTTTAAACCCTCTACGTCATTACTTTTTAGGGTAAGATTTCTTACACTCCGCACTATGGAATAGTGGAGAGTCATGATTTCACAATTTTTAAGTGTATTTTTTTTACATCAATTTCTCAACGGTTATCATGTAGAGAGTGCACACTGTGAGTTTTGTCGTGATGTATCTGTATGTATAGCGTACGGGTTATCCTTTTTGTGTCCTCTCTACAGCCCAAACTATAAGTCCGATCGACTTCATATTAACATCATATGTGTAAATTGCATAGACCTAGAGCTGATTAGTTTTCCATAGATATCCGTTAATTTCTTCTCTATGATTTCATCTGTCCAAATTTTCAAAATGCTCTCACGATCTGGAAAATCGAGGTATTTTTATTCTGTTTGAAATTATGACACAACAAAAATACACTCATCAAAAATGCATTCAAGGATTGTCAAAATTTTAAATAAAAAATCAATGGTCTGCCATATCAATGTGAAATAAATTTCATATTTGTATGAAAAATGTATATAACCGAAGTAAAATAGCTTCTGTAAGGGAAAATTGAGTGATCAACTTCATATTTGATATTGTATGTGTCTCTATAGACAAGTGTATTTTTTACCCTCCACTTCTATCTTCCTTATGGGGTAGGCAGTGAGAACCGAACACCGCATTCTTCTATCTTGACACATACATCGCCTCATCAACATTGATACACTGTCTCATATGTACATGCTCATCTTGCTAGTAATGCAATTTTACTTTAAATTTCTCAACAGGTATCATGTAGAAAATACATACTATGAGTTTCGTGACAATGTTTTAGGATGTATGGTGTATTGTGAAAACTTTTATCCTCTGGGAATCTTATATTTGTTTAAGAATCTAATAGAAATGTACTTCATAAAAATGCATTTCGAGATAGTCAACCTTTCAAGAAGAAAAAATGAAAGCTTACTATGGTGTGGAGAGTTTAGTGTTGGCCACAACCCACTCGTTTTTAATTTGACCTCTTCTAAATTGAAAATTCACAACTAAAATTTACTTCACTAAATGGATATAGTTGGTTGGAAGATATTGCCATATGGCAATAAGCCTGTCATTGTGCATTTATTATGTAATGAGTGCAATAAAATCAGGTGACTGTTTTTTATCCTATTGCATACTGATGTTGAAGTTAGGTGTAGTAGATTAAGTCGATGAAGGAGGTTATAAATTATATTTATACTCCCCACTTCTATGGAATAGTGGATAGTCATAATTTCACAATTTTTAAGCATATTTTTTTCACATCAATTTCTCAACGGGTATCATGTAGAGCAGCGTTTCTTAAATGGTGGTCCGCGGAATCCTGGGGTTCCGTGGAAGGGTCACAGGGGTTCCGCTGTCTTTTCGAGAGAAATTTTATTTTTTATTTATTCGAATTGAAGCTAACAATACATGAATTAAGTATACATACAGATAAAACTTACATTACAAAAAATATCCAATCCATATATCAATCTATTAAAAGCTTACAATAATATCAAAATAAAACGTAAAACGTTCGTGGAAGACTCGTTACCGCGCGCCGTCGCGTCTACCCGATAAAAAGTGCGGGACGTGGAGACGAGCAGTGCATTGCACAGCACACAGCACAGCACACTCATGACTCATCTGATTTATTTATACAAACACAACAAGACTGACTCAACAAATCATAACGAAAATTGCCGCGCAGTGAGAAAATTTCACTTAATATTTAACACGATAAAATAAAAAATTTCTCACTGTGCGTCAATTTTAGTTTTAATTTCTTGGGACAAACATTACAAGTCTAAAATTTTTTCACTGTGCGGCAATTTTCGTTTTGATTTATTGATACAAACACAACAGGACTGAAATTTTCTCGCTACGCGGCATTTTTCTTTTTTGGTTTACTGGTGCAAACATTAAAAGCTTAAAAATTTTTCACTGCGCAGCAGTTTTGATTTATTGATACAGTCTAACATGAAAATATTCAAACTATGTACATACAAGGTAAACACTTTATGTAGTTATCAAAATAGCCAGATCTAGGGTTCCGCCAAAAAAAGTATTATCTTTTAGGGTTCCATGGCCAAATAAAACTGGGAACCGCTGATGTAGAGAGTGCACATTATGAGTTTCGTTGTGATGTACTTGTATGTATGGTGTACGCTGTATCCTTTTTATGTCCTCTCTAAAACCCAAACTATAAGTCCGATTGATGTCATACATATAAAGTCCATAATCTTAAAGCTGATTAGTTTTTCGTATTCATCCGTTAATTTCTTCTGTATGATTTCATCACTTACGGTGTAATCTTTTGGGTCTTCTCCACAGCCTAAACTATAAGTCTGATTGACTTCATATTGATATCATATTTGTAAAGTCCATAAAATTAGAGCTGATTAGTTTTCCATAAATATACGTTGATTTCTTCCCTTTGGTCTGGAAAATTGAGATTTTTTTACTTTGATACTCTATTAAAAAATGCATTCAAGGATTGTCATGCACATTTGTATGAGAAATTCATAAATCAGAAGTACAATAGCTTCTTCTGTATGGGAAAATCAAATTATCAACATAATATTCATATTGTATGTGTTTCTATAGACAAGTATATTTTTTACTCCACTACTATGAATTGTGTTGGTATTCATCTAAATCTATATATTAACATACCATCTTCTCACAGTGTAGGCAAGGAGAGTCGAACACCACATTTTTATCATGACACATTTAATTGCCTCAACATTCATGCATCCTCTCATATATGCTCGTCTATTGTTAAAGCAAATATTTTAACATCAATTTCACAACAGGTATGAAGTAGAGAGTACATACTTTGAGTTTCCTGACAATATTTTTGTGTATATGGTGTATTATAAAAACTTGTTATAGAGTAGGTACATTAACTTTTAGCTAATTAATTTTTCATAGACATACCTCCATTTCTTTTCTATGATTTAATCTGTCAAAACTTTAAATGGATTTTTTTTTAAATATTTGTTAAGAATCAAATACATAAAATGCATTTAGGGATTGTCAAACTTTCAAGAAAAAAATGTACACATACTATGTAGTGGAGAGTTTAGTGTTGGCCTCAACCCACTCGTTTTCAAATGTAAATGATATTCGTCAAAAACTTTTTATTTTTAAATAGGTTCAACCAATCCTCTTTCAACAAGAGTTTTAATTGAAATTTGATATGGATAAAACTTTATCTTTGGTTTAGTCGTGTCTCTTGGGATATTCAATGTATTTATGCATTTAATTTTGTTTGCTTTGAGACACCAGCTTAGAATAGTGCTTCCATTATCCTCATTTTCGGGTGCCCCCTAAGAACCGAGTAATCGAAAATATCACAAACTAACATCACACAAAGTTCTGCAATGAGGTTCACCACCCATTCTAAATTTAGCCTTTTTAGGTGAGACAAGACTTGTTTGTGGGCATACCCTCATGTGTCATGCCTCCTTTTATAAAGTAATGCACACCTGTCACTGGTTTCCCCGTGTTGTGGGATATGCCGTGATGGTATATGTGTAGTATTTTTTATACATCTTCAAGATTCCAAAACAAGATTCAAAATTCCAATTAAAAAGAAATGAAACAACATTTATAATTTTCTAATAAATTTATTTCTATCGTATCTTTATTTATCAATATCTTTTACATAAATTTAATAGTTCAATAAGTGTATCTTCCTTAATATCCGTTTGCTTTTTTAAAATACAGATATACCGGAAAAGAACCTTATTAATTATAATGATTTTAAAATATTACATTCTTCAAATCTCTCCTTACTCAATGTTTAAGAAAAACTATAATTTATAATATTCGTTGAATACATAATATTTAAAATATTTTCATAGTGACGGCTGACTTATCCATTTCACGGATTTTGGAAACAAGTATTTTGAAGACATTGGTGATATGGTAATATTCTTGATATAGTTAAAAACGTCAGGAACATAATTGAATATTATACAAACATAATATACATTGTTAACCTTAAAAGTATTCTGGATAACTTATTATTGTCTATGATAAATGCTTTTGAGGAGGTATGCACAGCATTCTTGACTAATCACTTAATTTAAGTACATATTTGATTTATTTATACTTAACCTTAATAAATATTTATTTGACAATGACACAATCTTTGTATGTCAGAAGTCCATTGATTATTTATATGTATTATTACTCAGAAATATTATATCAAAAGTGAAGTATGATATGTTGATTGTTTCAAAGATTGGAATAACAAAAGCATGTAGATTTTTTGCCTCGTTTCTTATCACTAAAACATAAGCATAGTTTTATACTATTTTATACATGGCACTGTAAGAGATCACTTATCTAAGAATTTGCCTATATTGCTAAAATTTTTAAGAAAAAATGTGTGGATTTTTTTTTGATATAGTCAATAAATTAATTTCTATTTAAAAAATGAAAGTTGAGTTATTATTTATCTTTGTTTCAATGTGAATTATCGATCATTGTTATTCTACAAAATTTATTTACAAAATCAGAGTGAATAATTAATTTTGTCTGAAACAACATCAGAAACAATTTATGCATTTTTATAAAGAATTGTTTAAGTTTAAGTGATATTTGTATATAACAGAGTTCATAAAATTTTTCAAATCCATTTTGATTTTTTAATCGTTATCATTATTTTAATAATTCCTGTGTCCCGATATATTTATTTACTGAGATATTATGTACATTAAGGCTTTCAAAAAGTACCATTATCTGAAAGTTTTTAGTTTTTTTTTTATCTAAATACATAATATTATATTCTCACTATCTACATAATATGTATTATTTATTGATTCGTTTTGTTGTAATAAAATATTTATAAAGAATTCCTGTCAGGTTTTTTATAATTCACACGGCGGAGAAGACTGTGAGTTGAGAGCATTGTTGATAGAGTTGAGTAGTGGATGTCTACCACAGTTGCACTTTCCTCTGAAATCATCCAAATCCAAAGCCCAGACCATCATTCCTCCCAGTCTCAGATCTTGGGCCAACTTGGTCTTCCGAGCCACCTGCTTGGTGTCATCGAATGAGACCAACTGTGAACCTTTCTGGGCCCATGGTCCTACTCGGTTCATGGGATCTCTTTGTACAGTCCAACCCAACTTCTTTACTCGTTCACATATCTTAAAAAAAACAGTTAAATATTATTTGTTATAATTGTTTCATATTTGAAGAATATTAACATACATCATGCCATATCCCTTACAGAAAACCGATTACCAGTTTTTTTTTATCTGGACATACATCCTTATCAATATTCATGCGTCAATTTCTGTTGAAACTTCTTTCATTTCCTTCCTTCAGGATGTTGTTCACATGGTTGTGTCATCCTTTACTACCCAATCTCTTGTTCCATTCCTGTCAGCTTTGTATATTTTCTTTGACAGGCGTTCATTCTTCCCATGTGACCAAACCATCTCAACGTGTTCACTTTCATTCTATTTTTTACATATTTCTTTAGTTTACCTACATGCTTTCCTAATGTCCTCATTTCTTAACTTGTCATAAATTTACTTAATAAATCTTAAATATCATATTGTACAATTGGTATAGTGTATTCAACCTCAATATTATAAAAAAAGTCGCATTAGTGAGTGACATAAATCACAATAAATAAATAAATCATCTTATTACAAATTCTTCTTTGACAATCATATTTCAAATGCATTTATTCTGCTTTCATACGACTTCTGTCTTGTCCAATTCCCACTTGTATACATCAGGATCCGCACTACAATTGCGTTGTGAAGATATTTTTAGTTACTCAAATATATATATAGTATAAAAATGTAATTCCATGTAGATTGATAAAAAAAACTAAACTTCTTTTTCCATCCCATACATTGGATAATTCATGCTTTTATTTAATTGTAAAATAGTTCCATACCTCATGATAAGCCAAAAATCCACCTGCTCGAGTGAATTCACCAGCTTCACCTGGTCCAGAGGCAGGATTATTAAGTCCCGGTAGATTGCCGTCAATAACAGTGAAAGACTGTCCATACAGAGGAATGCCCATAACAAGTTTGCTGGGTGATGCACCCTTTTCAATCCAATAGTTTATTGAGAAATTCTATAAAAATATAAATACATATATATGCCTGTTATAGTATGATTTGAGTGCTAGTTATAAATATGTAATAAAAATAGTTATATATGTTTCAATATTTTCATAATTTTATTTGAGGTAGTACTCCTATAGTAATTGTATGTAGTATTTATACCAAGCAAAACAACAATGTGTATATTTCTGGAAATTTATTTATTAAACATTTTGCACACAATACATAATAAGTGCACAATGGCAGGCTTATTGTCATATGGAAATGTCTTCCAACCAACCTACCAACTAACCAACTATATATTTATAGAAACATATAAAACAAAAAACAATAAAATGACAGAGGGGACAAGGATATGATAAGGAGACAAATTTAAGTGTTATATGTAAGGAAATGATTCCTCCAATTTCTTTTAAAAATGAGAAGTTTTAATGATACTCAAAGTTGCGATGGGATGTGATTCCAAAGACGGGCTGCTTGTGCGGAGAAAGATGGATTTTAATTCATTTTATTTATTTGACATGTCACGAAAGAAATAAAAGAAATTTAACATTGTATGTATTCATTAGCTCATATTTATTTTCTTAAATCCTGAATCATTAGTGGTATTCATGAATTTTGTACCTAACTAATATGTACTTACTGCAATTATCATTATTCTAGTTTTGTGT
This sequence comes from Molanna angustata, assembly GCA_963576475.1. Taxonomy (NCBI): domain Eukaryota; kingdom Metazoa; phylum Arthropoda; class Insecta; order Trichoptera; family Molannidae; genus Molanna; species Molanna angustata. Next base: position 10,246,446 of record OY754970.1, on the reverse strand, counting down.
TAGTTATGAATAAATTGAGTATAAAAAAAACAGTTTGATTAGAAATCAAGTATACTCACAGTGTTGAAGTAATCATATGAATCTCCTGGGTAGTAATAAAGTGGAGCCACGTGTCCAGATTTACGATCCCAATGCCCATGATAGTCATACGTCATTACTGCGATCCAATCCAAGTCTCTGGACAGCGAAGGCACATCATATCCAGCGTCGATAACCATCTTGCTGGCTGACACAGCAGCTGATAACAGCCATCCTCTCGGAGTGAAAGCTTGTCTCAACTCACGGACAAAAGCAGCAAAGTTTGCTTTGTCCGATGCAGGTCCAGCGTTGCAATCAACCTGTTTTATTCATAAGAATAATTGTTTATAAATAAATTTAAAAAATAAGTATTTTGGTTATTGCTAATTCAAATGATATTTGTATATTTCTCACCTGCCAACACTTTGGATATTCCCAATCTAAATCCAGACCATCAAAGTGCCATTTATCAATAAACTCAACTATATTTGTGACGAATCTTGCCCTAGATGAGGGATCGCTAACTAGGCGAGAATATTTGTCTCCCAGGGAGTCATTCCATCCTCCTATAGCTATCAGTACCTTTATTCCTTTCTTTCTCAGAGCTGTAACCTTGCCATAAAAATCTGAAAAAGAAAATTAAAATATTACATAAATTTGTAATATTGATGTCCATACATGAGTCTGTAGGCCTGGAAATCAACATCCAGCACCGTATAGCCGCAGCCTGTGAAGATGAAAGGCCATGTCTACAAGACAATGTTCAGACCGGTGATGACATATGGTAGCGAGGCCTAGGCTGTTACACAAACGCCTTTATTTTCTCGTCAGACTAATTCACAAACTGCTAACATGTTTACAATATGGCTATTCAATCAATAAATTATAACTGTGTAAGTGAAAGGATTTCATACAGGATGAAGTAAGAGGAAGAGATTAAAAAGGTGTTTCAGACCAATAGAAAGAAAATTCATAACAACTTTCAACATAAGATTGAAAGACAAATTTCATTGCTTTTTAATGTAATTTGAAAGAAGTTATCTTCTGTTTGGGAGGTCTTTATTTCAGAGCTCATGGATTTATGTTACTTATACGTATCAGTAATAGTTTCATACCATTGTCTATGTCAGCCCAGGAATCGTGAGGTGTAATGGTGAGTTTGACAGCATCGAGTACAGCAAATCCATAGGCAATGTGTGTACAAAGACTTGAGTCTATATCTTCTGGAACGTACTTGCCGTCACCAGGTCTGTAATTACAATAATAATTGGATAATTCAAAGGTGTGATATGTCAAAACTTTTTATCAACACAAACATATAATAGCCCCCTTTTTACACCTAAATTATATTCCCTTTTAACTATTCTTCACCTTCAAAACCTCAATTCATTAATAATATTGTACTAAAAGCCTATAAGTTGTAATTTATTAGTTTCAAGAAATGACCATGAAGCCATAATATATCAAAAAAAGAAAGCATGAAATTGTTATTCATTTACAAGTTTAAATAAAAAAGACATGTTTTAGTCCGAGAGATAGCAGTGTTTTCGATGAATCATTTTTTAATGGCTGGTTTTTTTTATATTATCTTATTGAATATAGGTATAAAAAAGGTAAGTCTGGAACCTGGGAGAGGTTGCGTTTACCAATGCACAAGTGAAAATTTGCAGATTATAACATTATTTTAATATAATTTATACTTGTATGTTATTTGTACCTATAAAATCCGTCCGTTTGTGAAATATACTTTTTCTGAAATATGTAAAAAAATATTAATAAAAAAATAAGATTTTTTTTTTTTAATTTTCCCTGGGTATGCGCTGAAAAGATCACCAAGTTGCATTGTAATCTCAGATAGATGGTATAAGAGCACAAAACTAACCAACAAAGATACTAAAATCTGCAATTTTAACCTATAGAAAGGTAAACTCTCAGTTGCCAGACTTACCATTTCCATACCTATATTCAATAAGGAAGGAAATATAAAAAAAAAACAGTCTTTAAAAAATGAACCGTTTTTTGACGTTGCTGTCTCATAGACTATTATAATTGTACAAAATAAGGAGAGATCATTATCAATTCAATACGTGTTTTATTTGCTTATCATGTTTTTTTCTGTGTAAATTGTGTTTCCTAATTTCTTACCTGTACCACGCCCAATTGGTGAAATAGCAAACAACCATCTTTCCTGGTTTAGTAGTTACTGGTGATACAGGTCTAACAGGGTATGCAACAGTAGTTGTAGAGATGGTGGGTTCGAAAAGAGGCACGTCTACTATAGGACGAGGCGGAATAACTGGTGCAGCTGGAGGTTTAGAGGTCACTTTACATTTTGTATTTGATGGCCAATCACAGTACATCTGAAAAATTTTATATAAACATTCTTGTATATATTTATGTTCAAGAGATATTAGGACATATTGATTATACTGTTCAAGAGTTATAGCTTGTATTGTAATGTAATTACATACCTTGTTCCAGTTCAAACCATCTGGGCAGTTTCGTGATTCAAACACTCCTTGATTACACAAAAAGTATCGGTTACAGTCAGTTGGGTCAGCAGCAAAGATTTGTCCATTACACGGGCGTCCCATTTGTGTAGATATTGGTGGTGCCTAAATTAAATACAAAAATTGTTATGTATTGATTTCATAGTTTTATTAATATTGGTAAAGTTGTCGCCAAATAATTTGAACTTTTAGCCGAGAAGAGGGGCGATTTGCACGTAAACCAACGAAGTAAAAAGACACGATTTTGCGCTCTGCACAACCGGAAGCTCATTCAAAATGTCTGGGGAATATTATACTTTAGTACTTTGTGAATGATATCAGTATGATGTAATAACAAGCCAGTATGATTTTGTATGTTTTTAAAATAAAAAGTACATATAAAATTTATTGGATATTCTACATATTACTTTATTCATCTACATATTATCCAATGAAAATTTGAAGTAGAATTACAATTTATTTATACAAAACTGATAAAAATCTCTTCTTTGAATAGAATTAAATATGTACTTCGATACATATATTATCTCAATAAGGAATTTCCCTACATATAAGTTCCTACTAAAAAAATTTAATCCAAAAGATCTTTTTTTTAAAAATCTAAAATTACCTCTTCTAACGGTGTTTGAATTGGTGTCTCTTCAGGAACAATCCATACTGGTTTCTGTGTCACTGGCTTTTGGGTTGTAATAATGGCTGGCAGTCCCACTGTTGTACTTTCTGTAACATGAATATTAAAAAATAATTACAATTTAATGATTCAGAATCAACTGAGCACCTATATAGTTTCATTTTGCATTGTAATATAAATCAAACTTGATCTACAGAAAGTACTCTTGCTTTAATAAACTCGGCAGATATTTAGTTATTACTTAATTCACATAAAATTTTACCATTTTCCTATTCGGGATAGTATGCAAATAAAACTGACTTCTTACATTCCCATCTTTCAGAATTTATGTACCATGTTAATGCTCCCATTTTTTTCTTCTTTAGAATTCAATGCAATCAACTGATTAACACTAGTGTGGGGGAATACGAGGTAGCCTATATATACGAACTCAGCAGTTTTCATATCTTCCCAATCTAGGTACCCATCATACATACCAACAGTGGTAAACCCGACGTGATATATACCTATAGTGTCTTCACCACCATACCTACTCACCAGGGCCGTACTGGCCGAAAATTCGAACATTAGTTTTTATTATTTTTGTTGTGTTATCCTATGTGTAGTATTTAAGTATGTGAACCCCCCAAGTCTATTATTCAGGGGGGACTCCTGTGGGGGTATACAAGGTAGCCTATATACCCCCACCAATCACAACCTGATTCAGTTCTCATTTAACGTTCTCTCGGACCAGTCGCATTAGTAAATATCATGTAAACTAACTCAGCAGTTTTCATAACATCCCACTATAGGTACCCGTCACACATACCAACACTAGTATCATACATTCTTTCGTTCACAAAGAATATCTGCATAAAAATAGATTCAATATGTCCATACAAATAATTTTCGTAATATTTTTTTCATAGAACATTCCTTTGACAAGAATTTAAAAAGAATTTTAGTGTCATTGTATCAAGCACCATAAAATATATATTAATTTCCGAGTATGAAATGTAACATCACCTTAAATCAGGGTCGCTTTAGTCTCTCAATTAAGAATTATTTAATATATTTATAAATGAATAAACTACCGGACGCAACAGTCTCTAGGATGCATCGTGGTTGTGGTGTAGATATTAGTCCCAATTCTCGCGCAGCAGCACTGAGCAGAGGTGAGGGTTCACAGCCGCACACATTACGGAAGTCATCCAAGTCAAGTGCCCATACCATTCCACCACCGAGTCCCATAGCCTTCAGATATGATGTCTATAAACACAAACAAATATAATAGTATCTACGATTTCTACTCAACATTTTGACAAAAATCTCATTTTACATTTGTATAATTAATTGGTTCTCTCATAAAATCTACAAATGACATATTATATCATAACTTTTATCGATAAACTAATGATTCAAATAATTCAAATGTAAATATTTTAATTTAGTTTTGTTTAATTATAATTTCAAATTGCATAAACTATTTATAATTTTTGTCAAAAAAAGGGGGGCGATTCGCACATATATCAACCAAGAAAAGGCCCAAATATGCACCATGCACACCCGGAAGGCTAACCCAAGTTGTTTCATGGTAATCTATACATTGTACCTTGTATTTAGTACATTTTTTAAACTGATAAATTCACTTAACTACAATGAATAGATATAGAATATGCATGACATTAATAATTCATTTCTATTCCTTTATCTAGATTTTGGAAATACCTACTGTTCTCATGTCATTATGCAGAAATAAAAAATGATTTAATATTTCTTACTTTGTGTATAATCATGGGAATATCGTCAAATGAAACCCATTGATCGCCCTTATAGGCATATGGTCCAATACGTCCTCGGGGATCGTGTACTACTGACCATTGTTTCTTCTGAATTCGTTCGCATATCTGAAACAAAACAAGTACTTATTTACTATACACAATAAATAATTTTACTGAACCCAAATAACAACTAAGATAATTAATCAGAAAAACACATAAAAATATTTTCTATAATTTAACAGATTAATTATGTATCTATACCATCATTTCATGTCACTGACAAAAAGGTGATGAAAGAAAAAGTTTATTTATTATTTTTTATTTGTTCAACTATTTTTTCTTTTAAATTTTTCATTCTTGTATTCATATTTTAATTCAACAATAAAATTAAACTAATTGCATGTAACACATGAGATCAAACTGTTGATGGCGATAGTATGTATAATTGAAGAACACATACCAAACTATTAACACAAATTCATAAATATTTTACTTTTATTTGGGCACTGTGTATAAAGCGAATCAAAAGTTATAAGACACACACACACATAATATTTTTCACCCCGAATTCTGAGTTCATTCATATACATAACATATTTGACTTCAAAGGAGACCTGGCCATACAAAATCTCACAGATCTTTGCTTGAAACTATGCCGATATGTTAAGAGAGATAAATTCTCTTGGAACAAATTGACAGTTGGATAACAATGAAAATGTTTGATAAATTCACATAATATATGAATAAGAAGTTTCTAATAACTTACTTCATAGTAAGAAAGGAACCCTCTGGCTCTGGTGAAATCTCCAGCTTCTCCTCCACCATAAGTTGGACTATTGAGACCATTCTTGTCTGCAGCAGCTAATGAGAAGGATTGACCATATAATGACAGTCCCATAACTAATTTAGCAGGATCCGCTCCACTCATTATCCAGTGATGAATCGTGTAATTCTGGAATTCAATATTTTTTAAATAATGAAAAAAGTTACAATATACATATTTTGTCATTTGTAGTTACCTAATATTGTTTTTAATATTCTTGTTTACTCCAGTATCCTAAAAAACAAATCTTTCATACCTATTTATCTAATCACAAACTTCCACTTCGATCAACTGAACATACTTCACTATTCATTAAAAATAAAAAAATAAGGAGAACAATCAGCAAGACTCTGTATAGTTTATGTCCAGATGAAACACCAACTTTTCATTTTTAAAGTTAAAACTTTTGCTCTCATATTTAACGTACACATTCTTTACTTTTGTGTAACAAACTTTGACCGATTCAAATAATATATCCATCGTAGTACATTGTAATATAGCATTGTAAAGTCGTGAAATCTATAATTTATTATTTGACATACCGCATTGAACGATTTGTCAACATCATCTGGATGATCGTACATTGGTGCTACGTGACCTGTCTTCTTGTCCCATTGTCCGTGGTAATCGTATGTCATAACTGCTATCCAGTCCAAGTTCTCTGACAGTACAGGTACGTCATATCCTGAAATCAATGTGTTAAGCATTATTTTAGTTTTGTAGATACATTTTTCATCAAGAAGATTCATCAACGTAGCATTATTCACCAGCAGTCCACAGTTATCTCGATGGAAGCATTTGAGATGCAGTTGTACAAATAATATGTAAAAGAATTTGTTTTGAATTAGTAAAATTAATTTGTCGAATATATTTTTATTATTGCATATGCGCAAACATTGGATTTTTTTCCCTGTCGGGAGTCAAAGATATTTTTTAACAGATTTTTAATTATCTCAATAGAGACGAAGTTGGAATATTTATTGTAGGAGAACCGGGAAATCAAGGCACCTACAGGGCTTACGACCTGTCATCGGCTGGTTTATGTGATCACTTTATGCGCTTGCGCAACGTTCACCAATTATGCCTTTTTAATGAGATCCCTATCAATTCAATTTTGAAACTTCTATATATTGTAATACTGAAATTCTTTTCGCTTGAAAATAAGGAATTTTTACTACAGCCATCTATGGATGAAATTATGAACAACAATATTATTATTTTTTATTTATTTTGTTGTAACGCCATCTATTGAGAGAATTGGTTTTTTTTAATTTGTTTCTATATCATATTCTGGACCTGTAATTCCTCTCCTTCACTTAATTATCATGCTGTTCAAAGAAAATGTTGTAATTTAAAATAATTTTACGAGAATAAATTTTAACGATCAAATTTGTTTCCCGAAGTAATTAACTAAATTTAAGAAAATGAAGCTGTAGGTAAATTGAATAAAAATTCAATTATTTTTTTCTTTTCGAGTATTCTGATGGTTTTTAGTACCCCCAATTCATCTGCATTGCTTAAGCACATGATACATCCAAACCTAGAAATGAACAAACAATCTTATATTCATTTCAAAAATACAAATATGTATTACCTTTGTCAATCACTTTTCTGTTTGGTGACACAGCCGCCGATAATAGAAGATTATGAGGTTGGAAAGCTTGACGCAGTTCCTTAACTAGTGCTGAGAAGCCTTCCTTATCAGAAGCCGGTCCCTTGTCACACTCCACTTGCCAGCAGACTGGATATTCCCAGTCCAGGTCGAGACCATCGAACTTGTGATCGAGGATAAAGTCGAGTACGTGAAGGATGAATTTTCTCCTTGCAGCTGCATTGTTGACCAGTCGACTGTATTTATCTCCGGCTGAATCGTTCCACCCTCCAAGAGCCAAAAGCACTTTCACTCTCTTGCTGCGTAACGCCACCACTTTCTCATAAAACTCTGCAAGAAATATGAAAACATTAAAAAATTATTTTTAAAAGAATAAAGGAAATCATATTTAATTATATAATATTTGAGTATTATAAGAATGAACCAGATATTTCTATGTGATTTACCATCAAAGCTTCATAATTATCTCATAGGTTTATCCTAGTGAGGTTGAATATATTAAATTATATAAATTGTACTCTATGAAATGTAAGATTTAATAAATAAATTATATCTATTGTAAGAATAGTAAATAGTAATGAACATTTCTTACTGTTGTCAATATCAGCCCATGAGTCATGTGGTTTCAGTGTTAGAGTCTGAGTATCCAAGACAGCAAAACCATATACTATGTGAGTACAGAGAGAAGGATTTATATCACTCGGTAGGAACTTTCCAATGCCTTGTCTGTAATTAAACATAGTATTTTTGTAATCTTACATTATATATCAATTTAATTTTTCAATGCACAATATTATAAATTGGAATAAATGTAGCATTAATGTACAATTTATATTTAAATATCGAATGTGTTTGGGATATCCTTGTTCCACCTCACTTTCTGTACCAATACCCTGGCCTAAAGTCGATTTTTATGTCAGCCCTGTATATTCTTTACTCTATGGATAAAACTAAAAAATTGTAATTATTAGCTTTTAAATTCTCTGTAACAGTATACCAAACCATACCATATATTAAATGAGCAAATGTACATGATTATTAAGGATTTCTGATGAAGAATGTAAGATTATTAGATCAATTGACCAATTTAATAATAATGTAATATTTTACCTGTACCACGCCCAATTGGTGAAATAACAGACCATCTTATAGCCATCCTGTTCTTCTTCTCCAACTAATTCATCTTGCCCTGGCATTGCTTCTTCTTCGGATTCTACAGCTTCTGGTGGTCCAGGAGGTGGAGGTGGGGGAGCAGATTCCTCCTCTTCTTCTCCTACACTGGGTGTAGTCAACACTGGCGCTACTGATGTAGAAACGGTTCCATCCCTCAAAACATCTCTAATTGTCTTGAGAAGTGGATGACGTCCTTCACCGCAGCTAGAAATATTATTCAATTTAATAAGTTTAATTAGACAAGTAAGAAACTTACACATTCATATCATCATGCCATGTCCTTCAGAAAGTAGGCAGAGAGAAACGATTGCCATATTACCTATATTTTCTTGTTCTTGTTCAGTTTGTCTGTTGTTCAAGCTTCTTGCAATTCTCTTTTTCAGAATGTTGTCTACCTTATCTTTGATAACACTAATTCAATTCTTATGTATATTTTCGACATCAATCTTCATTTATTATTCTCATGTCAAACCATCTAAACATGTTCACTTTCCTACTATTAATGCCATCTTTTTTTATTAACCTCATTTCTAACCCTATCATCCTACTAATAAGCAATTTTAAGCAATGTCATTTTAACTGCTTTCATAATGGAAATATATTAAATCTCTAGATTTTCTCTAGAAACAATGCAATTTATTTTGTACCTTCCAGAGAAGTCATCAAGATCCAACGCCCAAACCATAGCACCACCAAAGTTGTTAGCTTTGACGAATTCTGTTTTTTTCCTTATCATATTCACATCATCATATCCAACCCATTGGTCACCCAAGTATGCATGTGGACCCATACGTCCTTCTTCATCTTGTTCTACTTTCCAGCCACGATTCTTAATTCGATCACAGATCTGGAAAACATAAACATATTTGAACCATCTGATATTATACTAATTAGAACAGTATAAATTTAATAAAGAATAGTGAATGTAACTTTTCATACAAATGTACGTATATAATATCTAGGTATATATTTTTAATGTTGTTTTTTTCAATAGACATGTTTCTTTTTATTACAATTGTAAATTAATCAGGATCAGGATTAAATTTATAAAAAAAGTTATATTCATCCTACAAAAAATATATACTAAAAATAGCATTTATCAGCTAATAAAGTTAATATTTTTTTCTAAAACAGGAATGCAAAAACCGATAATTAAAAAGTTCATTAATTTAGGGGTGAGGTGTGTCTACTTCAAGTGAAACAGCATTCATATCTAAAACGAAATGCTGTTTCTTTTTCATGTGCAGAGTAGTAAAAAAAAACATGTTCTCTTAATTAATAAAACAAGCAAATCAGTATGCGTTATTTTATATAGTACTACTTTAAACCACATTAGCACAATAAATCAAATTATAAACATTGAGATGACAAACCTCGTAGTATGCCAAGAAACCTTGTGCTTTGGTATACTCTCCGGCTTGTCCACCGGCTCGTGCTGGCACATTGAGGCCTCGTTTGTCTTTATTAGCCACAAGGGCCGGAGGAGTGTCCCAACTTGTTCCAAGTGTGAAAGATTGTCCATACAGTGGCATTCCCATGACCAACTTATGCGCAGGGGCTCCTTGAGATTGCCAATAGAACATGGAATAATTCTGAAACCACAAAGTCACCATTTAGTAATATAATTTACTTAAGAGTACAAACAAAATAAATGATTATTTGAATACTCACAGCATTGAAGAAGCTAACGTCATCTTCTGGATGATAATATAGAGGTGCTACATGTCCAGTCTTCTTGTCCCACTGACCATGATAATCATACGCCATGACTGCTATCCAGTCCATATCCCTGGCTAGTGAAGGAACGTCATATCCGGCATCTATTATAGTCTTACTGGCAGAAACAGCGGAGGACAAAAGTAAATTGCGGGGTTTGAAGGCAGCACTCAGCTCTCGTACCCATTGACTAAAGGCAGGTTTGTCAGAAACAGGTCCTTTGGAACAGTCAGTCTAAAAATAAATAGTCAAATACATTGCTGAATCGTTAAACAATATGTTTGAAAAGGTTTTTACTTTGAATAATAATTACATTTTTTTTCTGTATCCATCTAATGGTTCAGTTTTATTCCAATTATAAAAATTTTCAAATAATAACATGGTATTTTCAAAATAATATAACTTGCCTGCCAACAAACAGGATACTCCCAATCGAGATCAAGTCCATCAAAGTTATGTTTCTCCAAGAAGCCTAAGACATGATTGATAAACCGCTGGCGTGCTGAAGGATTATTTACTAAACGACTGTACTTGTCACCAGCAGAATCATTCCAACCTCCAAGAGCCAGAAGCACCTTCAATCCTTTCTTTTTATACGCAGTCACTCGTTCGTAGAACCCTGTATACATAAATTGAATATTTTTCAATAACATTCACGTTTTGACTATTTTTAATTTTTAAATTCAATGCAATATTATATACTTTTAAACAGTTAAAATATTTTTTTAGTTTGTTTCAATGTACATCAGGTATAATTAATTAATAAAGAAAAAGATTCTCTCTTCCCAGTTTGTGAAAGTCATATTATATGTATTTTATAAAATAACATGTATGATAACTTTTTTCTTTCATCATAAATCAAAATTTTGCTCTGCACATTTACTTTATGTTTGAAAATTATCTTCAAAATATCAAAAATTAAGAAATATTATGAATGAAATATCTTTATAAATAATATCAAATAGATTAAAATATGATTATAGTAGACTGAATAATACATACTGTTGTCAAAATCTGCCCAAGAATCATGAGCCTTGACAATCAAATTCTCATAGTCCAATACTGCAAATCCATACACAATGTGTGTACATAGGCTGCTGTCAATATTTTCTGGAAGATATTTACCGATTCCTCTTCGGTACCACGCCCAATTGGTAAAGTAACAAACCAACTTGAACTGACCTGTAATCGTATATAAATAATGAACCATCAATTGCAAGATCAAAGGCTTGATAGTCAGTTAGAGTTAGAGATGATTGTTTTTTAATATTTGGAGGGAATATATTATTATAAATCTTGCATTTTTGTTAATAATAATCAAGTTAATTACTATTCAATTAATTATAATTACAATTAAGTCACCTAATACAGTTCAATAAAACCTGATCGAAAATTTAATATCGATTTAAAAAACTCCTATAAATAATCCTTTCTTAATTTATTCAAAGTATACATTTTTATATTTTTATAAGAATTTCCAACAGATTCATTTGGTTTATATTGTCTACCTGCTAATAAATAAAATCATGTGCATTTTTGCTCTCAATTAAATACTAATTTTAATGATATTATTCTCGTATTATTAAATCTAAACTATGAACTGCAATAATTTACAGTTAATTATGAGCTGTTGCTGTTTACCTATGTAGTTACACATAGTTTTATTCAAACTTCTTAAACATTTTCGACATGGATAGGGGCAGTTTTCACATATAGCAAATATGCAAATTTACGATCTGCGCGCCCACGTGACTGGCTCAAGTTGTTTTCCGATACATTACTATATAGTCTGTTTCTGGAGAGAATGACCAGTTTTAAGACTTTCTTTGTGAAGGTACTGTCTAAGTAAACGGTTAACTAACAACATGCGTCAGTCATTCGACCTTAACATCTATTTGAAATGTTGATGATTTGATAAAATGGTTGTAAGGTAAGAATAAGACCGTCTAATGGGCGAAACAAGCGCAAACATCTGGTTATTCTTTCCAGAAACAGACTATAGTTACTTTTCTTTTTCCTTTTAAATGTAACACAAATTGCAGTAACCCAGGAGTTTGATATTATCCTATTTCTATGCAGATGAATATCAAATTATATATTTTTGCGTATCTTCCTGTATAATAATGTATATCTAAAAGTTTCGTCGCCATTATCATAGATGGCGATAGTAATTTCACCTTATTTTCAAGCGACATGAAAATACCATTGATTCGTAAAATAATACATAAAAATTTTACATAAAATCATTTATCGTAAATTGATAAGTCCCAATTAAAACACTAAAAATTAACGTCGTGAATGATAAGCGAATTGATGGAAAACTGAACGTATGTTTGTATTAAAAGTTTTAAAAATATACAATTTTAATATTTTACCAGATAATGGTTCAACGTCATTTTCATCCGTATCTGGGAAAGCTGTAGTTGTAGTGGTAGATGCTGTAGTAGGATTCCAATAGTCTCCAGGAGTTACCGGTTTTGATGTGGATTGTTCAACTTCGTTAGGAATTTCCACAGTATCTCCTTCTACAATATCTACTCCAGGTGAAGCGCCATCCGATTCTTCTTCGCATTTAGCACTTGAAGGCCAGTCGCAAATATTCCTTTCCTAAAATAAAATTAATACACATCAAATCCAGGCAATCATGGTCCACGAAAACTAGAAATATCTATCATCTTTCTTTGATGAAAAAATCTTATTTTTTATGCCAAAAAATATTATGAATTGTGAAGTTGATGATAGCCACTGGTACAATTTGATAACATTTTTGAATAAAAAATCTCAAACCGACACTTATCCCTCTCCATCTGCACTCTCTTTCCTTTCTATTTTCATATCTCTCCTGAGTCATCTTGTATAAATTTCTTATAATTATTTCATTTTAACTTTTTCTCTAGTTTATGTACTTAACTTTACGTGGAAACGTATTACTGGCATAATTTTATTGTTCTGACCATAAACTTTGTATACGCTGTTTGTTTCCCAAATATAAATGAAATAAAATAAATAAAACAACAATTTTATGTGATAAATTAATATTGTTTTACTATCTATTATTTTGATTTAAATTTTATTTATAATATTGAAAACTTTTTAAGATTCTTTAGTAGCAAGTACAACAAATTTTGTAAAATTTTAAGCAATTGCTAGAAAGAAAAAAGATTTTGGCATAAAAAAGAAAAAAAAACATTATTTCGTCATTTGTGTATTAAAATGTAATATCGAAATGGCTAAATAACGAAATAATTATACTCAACATCTGTCAATTCAATTTTCTATCTCGACAAGCACCCATCGCTTTATTTTCATTCAAGCACCCTATTTATGTTCATTCTGTCAAATTATTCGAGTTTCTTGCGTTCCCCTCATTCAATATGTCACTCGCATAATCTCGTCATTCGTTTATTAGTCAATCCTTGCCTCCTGCAGGTTTCTTTGTTAATCTTTCCAAGTGGGTAGCCAAATATTATTTACAATTACTGTCCAAAAACGATGTTATCACATGTAAAATACTGCATTTCAAAAGCTGTTGTTTTTTTCTAGAGGTCGAATATTGACCAAGTAGATTTATTTAGAACTAATTGCATGTAACACGTGAGATTCAACTGTCGACGGTGTATGTATAGTTGGAGAATATGTACCAAACAATAAACCCTTAAATCCAAATTAGACAATATTTTAAGATATTTTGTTTTCTATACAAAACATGTGTGTCAAAATAGGATAGTGTGGTGGCGGTCAGTGCTTTTTTCCTACCCTGAATATGTAAACAGCTAGATGATATGTATGTATGTATGGATATTAAGTATCAAACTATTGAGAGTCCCCGTAGATATTGTGTATTTTGCTATACAAATTGTATGAAACTATGTGGTCACTAAATTAAATTTTTACAAAAATTGTTCAGAATATTTTGAGATGCACTACTACAGTGTTTGTTAATTTTTTTTTGAAAATTAAACTATCTAATTGGGATGTTTCGGCGTTTTTAGATATTAAAAAAAAATTAATTTACCATAAATAAATGTATTTCTTTATAAATGAAGTTAGTTTGTGAAACCCTGGAACTTTTTTGCATTTAACCGCATTGAGATTGAATTAACTCCCCTGACAGGAATAAAAATTCTGAGTATAAAATTTTTGTAGGCCAAAACTTTTCTACATTTTATGAAATTTTAGGCTATGTGAATCAAGCGAATAAAAAGTTATAAGGGGGTGACGGATACACATAGACATATACACTAAATGTTCTCCGAATTCTGAGGTAATCCATTTATGTAACTTATATGCTGCGAAACCTCTAAGTCGGTGTTTTTTTACTTCAAAATTTAAAAACCACAAAATATTATATACCTGGTCATACAAATCTTGTAGATTATGGCTTGAAACTATGTCGATATGTTAAGAGAAATAAATTCTCTTGAACAAATCGACAGTTGGATAAATTATTCAAAACATCTATGTTATTTAGGGAGATATTTTGATAAATTTCATACGCGCCAGTCGATGAAATGTTCAGCATTCCGAAAGCGTGTTATTTTTCATAATTGCTGCTGAGCCAAAGGTTCCGGTTTCGATTCCCGGTTGGGTCACATTTTTTTATTGTGTTTGCAGTCTAGATCTGCGTGTTAAATTAATATTCGACACAGTATCCGAGAAACAATACAAAATAAAAATAATTAACGTACAGTATTCCAATGAAGACCGGCAGTACACGAAGCTTCAGTCAATTCTCCCCATAGACATAGTTGATATTTTTCGCAGTTACCAGGGTAGGCTGAGTAGGTTCCACTCTGACAAGGTCCTTCTGAAAATGTGATTGGGTATATAATTTATTAAAATGAAATATGTTGATAAAATTTCTTGAACGCTTTAAGAGTGCAGCGATAATTCTTTAGTGCGTTTTCCAAAATCAATGTTTTTTTTTCATTAGAAGGGTGGTCCCATCAAAGTCTTCAATTTGCAAAAGCATATGCAATCTGTATAAAATAATACGCCATACAGATATAAGAAAGTCATACAGATATAATAAAGTCATACAGATATAAGAAAGTCATACAGATATAATAAAGTCATACAGATATAATCAAGTCATACAGCAGCAGTTTTCAATATGTCGATTGAGACGTTATCTAATTTGAATAATTCCATAATAATTAGAAATGATATGAGCACAAAGTATTTTTTTTGTCTACCAACCACCTGACCCCGATTTCCTCTCCTTGTCCTTACCCTATCCTTTTTTTGCTATGAAGTATTTTCATTTTTTTTGTTTGAATTGGTATCTTAATGTAATATATATTTTCTTTGATTTTTTTCGCTTTCATTCATTTATTGGTGTACATACAATTTTTTTCATAATGTGTAATCTGGTTGGTTGAAAGAAATTACTTAATGCAATAAGCCCGCCAAACAGGTCGATAAGCCGAAACGGTCTTCAGTAGACAAAAATAAATGTGGAAGACTTTGTGATGTGTTCATATTCTTTCTAATTATTTAAGTTATACAGATTGCAGACATAATAAGTCATACAGATTGCAGACATAATAAAGTCATAGAGATTGCAGACATAATAAGTCATACATATTGCAGACATAATAAAGTCATAGAGATTGCAGACATAATAAGTCATACATATTGCAGACATAATAAAGTCATACAGATTGCAGACAATAAATTCATACAGATTGCAGACATAATAAAGTCATACAAATTGCAGACATAATAAAATCATACAGATTGCAGACATTATGGGTGAATAATTCTTTACCATGTCATCCAATTTTTTGAAATCTGTTTTTTTATTATATTTTTAATTGAAAAAAAAATACTAATAGATTTACAAAGCCACTGGTTATGAGTTATGCCAAGTCTAATTTCTAGACGTGTTCTCAAGAATTAAAATTTTCTCAAGATTAAAATATTAAATATTTTTTCAAGGTTGCTCAAAACAAAAACGAACCTATGTATTATTCTACAAGAAAAAACTAGCAGATGGAACATAATATGTATATTAAAAATAAAACAAATCGTATGTGATCATACCTAAATAAATCCACGTCTCAATAGTCAGATAAAAACTAGCAGATGGAACATAATATATTAAAAATAAAACAAATCGTATGTGATCATACCTAAATAAATCCACGTCTCAATAGTCAGATAAAAACTAGCAGATGGAACATAATATATTAAAAATAAAACAAATCGTATGTGATCATACCTAAATAAATCCACGTCTCAATAGTCAGATAAAAACTAGCAGATGGAACATAATATATTAAAAATAAAACAAATCGTATGTGATCATACCTAAATAAATCCACGTCTCAATAGTCAGATAAAAACTAGCAGATGGAACATAATATATTAAAAATAAAACAAATCGTATGTGATCATACCTAAATAAATCCACGTCTCAATAGTCAGATAAAAACTAGCAGATGGAACATAATATATTAAAAATAAAACAAATTGTATGTGATCATACCTAAATAAATCCACGTCTCAATAGTCAGATAAAAACTAGCAGATGGAACATAATATATTAAAAATAAAACAAATCGTATGTGATCATACCTAAATAAATCCACGTCTCAATAGTCAGATAAAAACTAGCAGATGGAACATAATATATTAAAAATAAAACAAATCGTATGTGATCATACCTAAATAAATCCACGTCTCAATAGTCAGATAAAAACTAGCAGATGGAACATAATATATTAAAAATAAAACAAATCGTATGTGATCATACCTAAATAAATCCACGTCTCAATAGTCAGATAAAAACTAGCAGATGGAACATAATATATTAAAAATAAAACAAACCGTATGTGATCATACCTAAATAAATCCACGTCTCAATAGTCAGATAAAAACTAGCAGATGGAACATAATATATTAAAAATAAAACAAATCGTATGTGATCATACCTAAATAAATCCACGTCTCAATAGTCAGATAAAAACTAGCAGATGGAACATAATATATTAAAAATAAAACAAATCGTATGTGATCATACCTAAATAAATCCACGTCTCAATAGTCAGATAAAAACTAGCAGATGGAACATAATATATTAAAAATAAAACAAATCGTATGTGATCATACCTAAATAAATCCACGTCTCAATAGTCAGATAAAAAAAATATAGAAAATTTCCATTATTTATTCGATATACAAAAGCTTACTCAAAACTGCGGCACTTTTCTTCCTAATGCCAGTCTTGGGTCTTGCCGGTGCTGCGACCCGTCTCCTGCACAGGCCTGGGGCACAAATAGAGAGGGCGGCGCTCCATCCTTCACCAAGAGCACAGGACTGTGACACCATCACGCCGTTAACGCAGATACTGAATTTGTTGCACTCTGTGTGTGGATAGTATGCTCCATTCACACAGGGCTACAAAACAAATCATTTGAAATAATATGTAATAAAAGAAAAAATGACGGGTAATCGAAAATACAAGAGGTAACATAACATCAAACATAATTCAGCGATTATTTTCATTACGCTATATAAATTGTCCTTTCTAGCTGATACGAGACTAGTGTATAGGGTTAGATTCTATTACACGCTTGTGTCGAGCATCCTTTTATAAGATAATGCACACCCAAACACGTGCCGCTTGTTACCCAACTTAAAATAAATCCTTGTCACTTTAATAAATAAAAGCAAGTGTTTACGCCGGAAATCCTAATAAATGAAATAATTTCACAATCAGCTCATTTTGCAGTAAAATAGCAATATCTATTTTTTTACTGTAAAACATAGTAATTGTTATACTATTTTGGAAATAACAATAATTGCGCCAACTTTTGCAACGATTTGCCAGGTTGGCGTCATACATTTTTTTTTCAGTGTGAACAATCAAAGTTGGGTAATATTTTTTTTTAAATTCATAACCCGGGCCATAATTATTTTTATTTCGCCAAAAAAAAAGTTTTATTATTATTTTGGATTGTGATCAACAGCTGATTTATTCATGATTATAAAACATAACTTATAATTCCAAAATATTTAAATTTGTAGATATGGCACTCGAAAAACCAATCCAAGACCGAGATTTTCGGGCACTTTGTAAAAGTGGCAATATCTCGAAAACTAAGGCACTTTTACTAAGGTCATATTTGCATATTCTGGCGAGACATGAGTTGGTATAACAGCCCTTAAAAGGAATACGTTGACTTATGGGACATCCTGTATATTATGTAGGTACATTCCAGCAGCTTAATTTTACAATATTATTACCAATATAACATAAAACTATGTATAAATGACAACTTTGTACTTAGAATAGGTATAATAACATCTCCGCTTCGTAACACAAGTTTTGCTTTATGCCAGAAGTTCCCAATTTTTTTTTCTCTTAGACCACTTTCAAAATTTTACTGGTTTCGGTGGACCCCCTGCTGCTACATTTCTACCATATTCCCAAAATTCATAATGGATATAACGATGGAAATTCGCGTCGCGGCTGAGTAAATATAAAAAAAAATAGGTAGTATACATAAATAAAAAAAATATATTCAGAAAGTAAAAATCAATAGAAAAATAGTATACTTTCTTGTGTTCTATTTATTAAAATAATATGATTACAGACTTAAATTAAACATCAATGACGTAACATAACTTCAACAATTAAAAAAATAGTCATAATTTTAATGGGTGGGATGTACATACTTGATGGATTGACAGCAAATTATCAATATTTGGCTTCAGTTTTGTAAGGAATAAACAATAAGGAAATAATTTAATAAGGAATCTCTGTAATTTTGAGCAGCTCCCTTAATTATCTGCCTACAAAAGCCGAGCCAATATTTTTGTTATTTACAATCGAAACCAGATTTATTTTCGTAGACCCTCACTTACAACTTATGAACCCCCATTTTTTTTTCACGCCAACGTAGACCCCCGTCAAGTCTCCCGTAGACCACTTTGAACCTGGACCACTTTGAGAGTCACTGTTTTATACGAAACGTAAAATTAAGAAATTATGTTAATTAATGTATTATTTACTGTACTTTTTTATGAGAATTGTTTGACTGGAGTTTCCTTTCCAGTTTGATTCCTTGATGCTACAGCTTTTACACCCAATAATTATTTTTTTCTATTTTACACATTGTACCTACAATTTTAATCTAAATATCCTGTTTTTATTTTTAATAGTCACTTCCTGGGTCTATTAAATATAAACTGTTGTCTTTCCCAATAAATTCAAGTTATAATTAAAAACGAATATATCAACTTTAAGTTCTTACCATGTTCGGTTTTTTCTGCGGTCTCTTATTTGGTCTTTTGCTCGGGGTCACGTGGTCCGCGGGCGGAAGGGTGGAAGCGGTCGTGTATCTGGATGGTCGTCTGGTCGTCGTTGTTGTAGTGGTCGTAGTCGTAGTTTTGGTCGTGCTGGTCGTGGTCCAAGACTGAGTGGTGGAGGAGGACGTTGGCTTCTCGTTGGAGCCTTCTTTGCAGTTGGCCTTGTTGGGCCAGTCACAGAGGTTTGCCACGGGGTTCCAGTGGAGGCCGGGAGCGCAGGACAGTCGCCTGTTCTCACCTCCGGAGCACATCAGGTAAGTGGTGCAGCTGCCTGGATCGGCGCTATACGAACCGGCAATGCAATCCGATGCCGGCTCTAAAAGATAATTGTTTTAATACGTACCTATACTTATTGTAGCTATATTAAATGTTGTGGATCTTTTGGGAATGGCTCATGATTCTTCATGTTTCGAAAACACAATTCTCATTTTTTACCCCTATCGAATGCCACGGTGAATCTGAGTCTTGGTGGCTGACGCAACTGCGTATGTAATAAAAAAAATAATAAAAAATATGTATATATACCAATATATTATATAGATTTTACTGTATCCTATTCGAATATAATTCCCACATACAGGCTTAGCCTTATTGGGATCCTTACATTTATTTTAAAATATTTAAGTTATATTTATATGCTATGTATCTAACTATGTAAGGATTTGAAATAAAATAAAATATAAAAAATATATATAACAATTGTATTTGTTTTTTTTTTATAAAATATGTAGTGAATAAATAAATAAATAAAGTCTGTCTTAAAACAGGAATTATTCCTTGTTGATTAACAAATATCAATTAGAGAAGGATCAAATATGGTCAATAATGGCATTTTATTTTATATATTTGTGTGATCTCTGTGTAATTTTATGTTACTGTATGATTTATTATAATTATTATAATAAATTCCTTTCCTCCAATCCGTTCTGCAGCATAATATTTAGATAGCTATATCCGTCCTGACGTAGTATGTATATAGATATTTTACATATTTATTGCTTGAATAAAAAAAAATCTATTTACATATAACACAACCTGTATAATAATAAATTGTATTTGTAATTGTATCTTTAATAATTTGTATTTACATATACGTATGCTGTTTCATGTTTTTATATTTATACTGACAATTTTTATAAATGATCTCATATTTTCATATATAATATTTAGTAAAAAAAGGTTTGCTATAGCAATGAATTTATGTATATAAATAAATGGTCCACTAATTCAAAAGTACCATTCAGTAGATGCTCTTTGAGCGAAACGTGTCAGTGGTGAACATTTTAAATGAGTGGAATAAAGTTAAAAATTTGTGTTGTTACCTATTTTTTTAAGTAATTTTATAATATTGACTTAGTTATTTATTACGGTTGTTTAATCAGAACGAAGACAAATGACTCTTAATAGTGGTGTATTGCGAAACGATGGTGAATTTAAAAGAGAGTCATATACAATTTAAAATTCCTGTTTTATTGTTACAACTCGGAGAAATACAAAATACAAACATATAAATAGGTACTATTGAATTAAGTCTTGATCCCGGTCTGCGGCCTTAGGCCTCGCTCACATTGGATGCGTTTTCGTACGAATTTCGCTCGTGCGTAAACGTACGTAAATACACGAACGATCCCAATACTTGATGTACTATGAGAGTGCTCACACTGGATGCGAGTTGGTCGTACGTGGTCGTACGTAGTCGTACTGTGGTCGTACGTATACGCACGTATTGTTACGACGTCTGAATTCGATCATGGACATGCTCACATTGGATGCGTTTTCGTACGAAATTCAGTCGTCCGAATACGTACGAAAACGTCGAAAACGCACGAATAATCCCGATCCTTTGAGCACTATGAGAGCGCTCACACTGGGTGCGAGTTAGTCGTACGTTGACGTGCGTATAGTTCCGACATACGAATTCGATCCAAACTTGTTTGGATATTTTGCTCCGTTCGTACTTTGATTACACATAAATGGATACAGAAAATATTGTTAATTTGGTTTTTGGACACAAATGTTTATGGGATTTCTGATTACGTTATGCAATTTGATCCGAATTCAAATATGTAACTAAATATTTTTTTATGACTAGGTATTTTTATCTTTGTAAACTGTTATTTTAAATTTATCTTCGTGTGTTGTTACCTGTTTTTTGTAATTTGCTTACCCCAAGGTTTCAAATAACCGTTCTGTGTGTGTGCGTGTGTGTGTGTGTGTGTGTGTGTGTGTGTGTGTGTGTGTGTGTGTGTGTGTGTGTGTGTGTGTGTGTGTGTGTGTGTGTGTGTGTGTGTGTGTGTGTGTGTGTGTGTGTGTGTGTGTGTGTGTGTGTGTGTGTGTGTGTGTGTGTGTGTGTGTGTGTGTGTGTGTGTGTGTGTGTGTGTGTGTGTGTGTGTGTGTGTGTGTGTGTGTGTGTGTGTGTGTGTGTGTGTGTGTGTGTGTGTGTGTGTGTGTGTGTGTGTGTGTGTGTGTGTGTGTGTGTGTGTGTGTGTGTGTGTGTGTGTGTGTGTGTGTGTGTGTGTGTGTGTGTGTGTGTGTGTGTGTGTGTGTGTGTGTGTGTGTGTGTGTGTGTGTGTGTGTGTGTGTGTGTGTGTGTGTGTGTGTGTGTGTGTGTGTGTGTGTGTGTGTGTGTGTGTGTGTGTGTGTGTGTGTGTGTGTGTGTGTGTGTGTGTGTGTGTGTGTGTGTGTGTGTGTGTGTGTGTGTGTGTGTGTGTGTGTGTGTGTGTGTGTGTGTGTGTGTGTGTGTGTGTGTGTGTGTGTGTGTGTGTGTGTGTGTGTGTGTGTGTGTGTGTGTGTGTGTGTGTGTGTGTGTGTGTGTGTGTGTGTGTGTGTGTGTGTGTGTGTGTGTGTGTGTGTGTGTGTGTGTGTGTGTGTGTGTGTGTGTGTGTGTGGGGGTGTGGGGGTGTGTGTGTGTGTGTGTGTGTGGGGGTGCGTGGGTGCGTGGGTGCGTGGGTGCGTGGGTGCGTGCGTGCGTGCGAGCGTGCGTGCGAGCGTGCGTGCGTGCGTGCGTGCGTGCGTGCGTGCGTGCGTGCGTGCGTGCGTGCGTGCGTGCGTGCGTGTGTGTGTTTCTGCTGTTTTGTGCTATGTGAAATGAATATGTTATTATCAAATGTTATTAACAAAATAATTTTGTCTATATTACAATTGTCGGCCCAGTTGGTTGGGTATCTGACTGCTGATACAAAGGTCCCGGTTTCGATTCCCGGTGGAGGCACATTTTTTAATTGTGTTTTCAGTCTGGATCTGTGAGACGATTAATATCGTGTCTCCAGAATGTGGCAACTTGTTATTGGGTGCGTGTTAAATAAATATTTGACATAGTACCTGTTGGTTGCCCGAGAAGAAATATGAAATAAATGAATAAATAAATAAATTGGCTAACCCACAGAGAGGCTGTGCCTTGTGGGATTTTTGTGTGCACGGTTGCTTTGTTGTGATTTTTGTGTGCACGGTTGCTTTGTTGTGATTTTTGTGTGCACGGTTGCTTTGTTGTGATTTTTGTGTGCACGGTTGCTTTGTTGTGATTGTTTATGTGTATTGTTTGTTATCCGTGTACCAAATATTCAATAAATAAAATTGTACGACCAGCATCGTACGTCGACGTACGATCAAATTCGTATCAAAAATCGGAGAAAGCCGTATCCAGTGCGCGCACTCGACCAGTATCGTACGTATACGTACGATGCGAATTCGTATCCAATGTGAGCGAGCCAGTGCGCGCACTCGATTCGTACGACCAGCATCGTACGTTTACGTACGACCAAATTCGTATCCAATGTGAGCGGGCCCTTACTCTCCGCTGCAAATCCGATCCCAATACGATCCGATTCGTTAAGAACCTTCTACCTTTGTAACAGAGAATGAACGCGGTAGGTAGGTATTTTTTAATAGTAATAGTCGTTCATTTGAATGTACGCAGGCGGCAGATAGGTAAATTCTAAATGAAAATTTGAAATCCGGAAGGCTACTGCGGGCCTAGCCAAGGTGACAGGTTAAAAGTCAACGTTTGGAGAAACGTTCGCGAGTTGGTCTGGTGTGATTTAATCAAACGTCAAATCCCATACAAAAAAATAACGCATGAACCAACCAACCAACGTTTCTCCAAACATTGACTTTTTACTTGTCATCTTGGCTAGGCCCCCTGGTCTCTTAGCCTGATGAGATCTTACCTAAACAAAATGCCTTGCCAGCAGGGGCGGATCGTGAATTTGTGGGGCCCTGGGCTTATACTACTTATGGGCCTACCTATTTTTTTGCGCTACTGCACAAAGCAAGCACACTCCCACATCACACATCCATACAGCAAAACTTGTCCAATAGGTGCACATTGAGCATACCTATGGAGTAAGGAATATATGTTCCATGAGCATACCAAATTAATCAAAATTTACATTTCTCTAATCATTTTAGCTAAATTAATAATTTCTAATTACTCAACTAATTGCCATTTTGTGAATGAACTATTTTGAGATATTTATAATGCTGGCTTGATGAATAATCAAAATTTTCACAATATATATATATATATATATACCATTTGCTTAAATAAATGAATGTACAATAAAATTGATTGTTCGCAGGGTTGCAAGCCTAATGATTTTTTTTTATTTCAGATACTTTTTTTTCTTCACATTATCGTCTATTGTTTTCGATGGAGGCTGGGGGCCTTTTGTATCCACGAGGCCCTGGGCTGCAACCCTTAAGTAGATCCGCCCCTTTTTGCTAATCGTTTTTCTTAGAATGAATTTTGATATTATTTCGCAGAATCGATTTCATCAAATTCCCCACAAAATAAAACCAATCTTAGCTCTTGTCTGGAAACACTATTTATTGATTTAAATAAATTGTTATTCAGCAAGGAATGCTTAAAGTTATTCATCGTTTATATTCTTAAATATAAACCATATCAACATAGAGGTCGTTCTAGACCAGGGGTGCTCAAACTTGAACTGCTGGTGATCTACCTCAATATTGTTAGACTACGATCGATAGACTCTGAGAGGCTGCAAGTACATGTGATGTAGGATTGTCATCTAGGTAGGGTGTATCGTGGCGTAGATATTAGTTTTCCGCACAATATGCATTTTTAGTCAAGGTAAGTGTGGTGTATTAGTATACGTGGTATTACCCCCTTCCCCGATAAATGATATACCTAAATACGGTAGAGACGCGATTCGCGACGTCTTATCACTTCCGCACGCTATACAGATAGTTAGTTATATTATACAGTGTAGGTACTTGTTCGGCCAAGAGCTCTGCTACGGAATCAACCAAGTATAAAGTTACATATTATGTGTTTAGCATATTAACCCCACACCAGGACAAGACAGTAAATGTAGGTCTGCTCTAAAATGTCAACGAACAAATTCATAATTATTCAAAATTGCGAGTTTATTGGTTCTTACAAAACAAACAAGTTCTAGTGTCTAAACTCAACTAAAGAGTGACTTAGGATTTTGAAGCATGGCACATGTTCTAAGCATACATTTCATAAGATGGTACGTAATTACCGAGTGCTTAGATACGATAAAAGAAAGTGATGAGGAGGTTATTCTGGCCTAATTGTGGATCGAATCAATTTTAGTTGTTTATTCATTATATTTTGTTTTAGTCACCTACATACTGAAACAAAATCTGTGAATAGTTCTATATCGGATATTTTTTCTCTAGATAGACCCAAAAAGCACTCGCGATCGACCGTTTGAGCACCCCTGTCCTAGAGGTTATATGGACGAGATGATCGGTGCTGTAGCAACTACCAAGGGATGTAGAGGCTGGCAGACAACAGAGTAGTGCTTGATGCAAACCAATGTTAGTATTGTAACCCAGAAGAAGATATTATTCTTACATTCAATGCTGTCACTTAATTTAACAATTATTCGAATACATTACGTTATGTCATAATATATTTTATCAACAAAGACACAAATTTCTCACGATTTAAGTGGATCTATACATTTAAATACACGAAAACGTTTGAAATACTCACTATTAGTTGTTGTCATTGGCGGAGTTATTGGTCTAGATGTGGTAGTGGTGCTAGTTGTGGTCCAGTACGAGGTTGTTGTAGATGGGGTGGTGCTAGACGGTGACCACCAGACGGTAGATGTAGAAGGAGTACTACTGCCTCCATGGTTATGGTGACTTCCTTGAGTTGTGCTCAAAACAGGAATGTTGGCAGCACCTATAACATCAATAGATAATTTTATTAAAACATTGAAATTGCTCGAAAACTGTGCGTTGCTTGAAATACTTTTACCAAATTACTTGATATTTTTGACTCATTGTCAAAATCGTGATGTTTAGAAGATCTGTAGTTTGCTTACCGACCTGATAAGTCCATTACAAGCTCTTCTATTTACCGATACCCTTTGATATATCCTTCAGGCAGACAGTTCGTCGACTTATTGATTATAGCCGACATTCCTCTTTCAAAATTTACAAATACCTACAACCTTTTTGTTAATTTTAACAGTTTTCGGAAAACTTTAAGCCGAAAATCTTGAATATCCTTTGAAACAATAAATGACCAACATTTGACTCTACAATCTTAAAAAATGCCAATAGATTTTTCAATTATTTTAAATAATTAAGACTATCAAATTGAAAGCCCTAATCTTTGTCATCTCATGAACATTAATTGACGATTGCAGATTATCTCAGCGCTTATTTAAAAAAAAATCAAAAATATGAATGTGATCATCAAACACGACAAATTACCAGTATCTGGTGCTGGTGTCATTACAGGTGGGGTCGGAGTACTGGGCGGTGTTGGTCTGACACAGGGTTGGGTGGAAGCCGGCGGTGGCGGTGCTTCCCTCCTCTTGACAGCCCTCGCCACAGTCCTCAGCAGACGGTATGGTTCTTCGCAGCATAGGTTGTTGTAGTCGTCTAGATCTATGGACCAAACGGCCAGACCTCCCAGACCTTGGGTCAGGCCATACTCTACCTAAAATCGTGAAGTTTATACTAAATAAAAATCAAAAAATACTTTATTCATGAACACATGCATCGTCGTAACCTTGACCAAAGCCTTTAATTATTAAAAGCTTAGAGTACTGTACATATTTGTTCTTAGAACTCTTCTTCTTTTCCTCGGAAATTGTCCCACATAATAGCAGGGTCATTATGTGGGACAGTTTCCGAGTATGATCTGCCATATCATATGTGTCTCTATAGACAAGTGTATTTTTTACTCACCAGTTCTATCTTCCTCTAGGGGTGGGCAGTGAGAACCGAACACCACATTCTTCTATCTTGACACATACATCGCCTCATCAACATTGATACACTGTCTCATACATGCTCATCTTAAAATTTCTCAACAGGTATTTATTTTTTATTTATTTATTATTTAAGAAACACTCACAGAGAAATTGACATTAAAAAATACAAAATATATAAATACAAACTATCATGTAAGGTCAAATCTCCAATTACGAGTGCCTGCAGCATGTTATATTAAAATACCTATGATAAGGTGGTAGGAGGAGAAAAAGGGGACAAGTTCAAGGACCACAGTTGATTCTAGGATTGCTCCTGCGAATATATTATAATATCTTTACTCAATTGCTTAAATTTTGCATATTTTAAATTAAAAATGTACAAGTCAGTCAAAAGTCTATTGTAGTCATCACAAATTCTACGGATTATTTCATTCTTGCCAAGGTTTGTACGAAATGGTGAAATTGCAAATACATTATGCTGTCTACTATTAAACGATTGTACTCTAAAATTAATTAATTCAAGTAAGTCAGGACAGTCTATTAAATTATGTAAGATTTTGTACAGAAATAAAATTCCACTGAGAGTTCTAAGATCACTTAAAGAACCAATTTTATAATGCATAGCGGCTATGTTGTAATTTAAAAACCTATTATATGTTCTATAATTTAAGAACTTTAAAAACTTGTTCTGAATCCGTTCTATACGAAGAATATGAATATTATAAGATGGACCCCATATTATTGATCCAAATTCTAATATACTTCGTACAAAAGCTGTATATAAAACTTTAAGAACACATTCGTCTCTGAACGGTTTAGACACTCTAATAATAAAACCCAACATTTTATACACTTTTGCTGTAATGTAATTGATGTGACTAATGTAGTTCAGCTTACTATCCAGCAAGACACCCAAATCCCGGACTTCATTCACGTTTCCTATAGGTAACATGTTAATTTTGTAAGTAAAATTAATTTTTCGTAATTTACGAGTGAAGGATATATGAGCACATTTATCAGCATTAAGGAAGAGTTGGTTAAGATTGCAATAATTTACTAAATTATTTATGTCCTGCTAAAGGTCACGACAATCCTGAATACATTTAATTTTTTTGAAAAGTTTCGCGTCATCGGCATAAATAATTATTTTAGATTTTTTCACTTGGTAACCAATATCGTTTATGTACAACAAAAAGAAAAAGGGGACCCAAGTGTGAACCTTGCTGAATTCCTGATGGAATGAATAGCCACTTAGAGGAAAATCCATTAATTGCAACAGCTTGCGAGCGATTACTGACATACGAGGTAATCCATCTGTACAGGTCACCTTGAATACCCAAAAGCCAGAGCTTGCGAAGAAGAATACGAAGAAGAATACGGTGATTAGGTATAATATATCATGTAGAAAATGCATACAATGATTTCCGTGTCGATGTTTTTGTGTGTATGGTATATTATGAAAACTTTTGTCCTCTATGAAACTTATATTTGTTTCAGAATCTAATA
This sequence comes from Molanna angustata, assembly GCA_963576475.1. NCBI lineage: Eukaryota > Metazoa > Arthropoda > Insecta > Trichoptera > Molannidae > Molanna > Molanna angustata. The sequence goes on along the minus strand of OY754970.1, from coordinate 10,218,159 downwards.
GAAATGTACTTCATAAATATGCATTTAAAAAAAATAAACAATTACTATGGTGTGGAGAGTTTAGTGCTAGCTACAACCCACTCGTTTTCTCTTGATAATATATGTTTTAAGTTAAAATCCACATGAATTTTTAATTGATTTAACAAATTCGTTTAAGTCAACATATGTACATAGCTTATTCGTAAGTCCGCATCATACCTACCTAACAGGTCTAAATCAAGTAAATAGTACCTAATTTCTAATCTAACATAACTCATTTTAAGAGGCTATAGTAGGCTATATAGTATATTTTGAAAATAATTTCCCCATTACCCTTAAAAGATACGTCTTTTAAATAAAGAACAGTTTACAGGTACAGCTTTATTCTATTGCATGAGTTTTTTGAAATTTGAATATGTTCAATACTTTTGTGTAAAATTAGTTATAGTAAAACCCTTTTTTATTGTAAGTAACTTAAAAACTACAAGGCCTATGAAGTAGACTTTTACCTCAATCGAAAAAGAATATGAAAATCTAACGGCTGAGTTTTTTTTTGTTATGATATTTAATTAATAATCATGCTTTTTTTTAAAAAAAAAAAAACCTCTAAATTTTACCTTTTCTTCGAAAAAAAATTTGACCAACAGTTGACCGTACGGACAATTTATTTAACTCACACGTAAAAAAAGGAAGCTTTGTTTTTGTTATTAAAAATAGTTTCCGCACAGTAAACTGTCCATTCGGTCAATTGTCCATAAGATAAATTGTCCCCACGGTCAATTGTCCTCACGGCCAACTGTCCCCACGGTCAATTGTCCGTGCGGTAAATTGTCCTCACGGTCAACTGTCCATACGGTAAATTGTCCCCACGGTCAACTGTCCATACGGTAAAAAGGGCGTACGGTCAATTGTCCACGGTCAATCGGCTACGGTCAATTGTCCGGGAATCACGTATTAGGTGATATACAATATTTTTTCGTGTTTTATACATAAGAAGGTAATTTAGTGTGTATTTTTGTGTACATCCGTATACTCAGGGTATACAAGGGCCATAATATATTTTTCCATAATCATTATCGGTGACATCTGTATAACAACTTAGGTAGGTCATGAGATAATATTTATGTCTAAATTTAAATTATTGTAAACAAAAAAAGTTACACATGTCCGATTCAGATTTGCCGACTAAAATTAGTTTTTATACGTCCCGAATAAAATTTTAGTCGCAAGCGTCGTAAACTCGTATTCTGATTTCGTCTTAAACAATGGCCGACTAAAATGAATTCGCCCGAAAAATTTTAGTCACCGTGAATAAAAACATTTTCGGTGTTGCCGCGACACAAAAAGTAATATATTCAAGACATTCGAAAATTTATTTCTCTAGCAATATTCAACAGCCTAAAAACGTCAAAACCATAGAAAAGAGATTTTATTGTCAAAACTAGTTAGTGTATTCTATGGTTAAAACAAAGTTTACCTCCAAAACCGAAACATTTCTAATTTGTACGGCGCTATTTGCTATGGATACCTAAGGATAAATCCAAAATTAAGAGTACAAAGAAGCAGATGGAGTTGATGATTGACTTAGTATCAAGGAATAGTGTAATGAGAAATGGAAAGATAGTAAATTTATGAAGGTAAGTTAGATATGTCAATATAAAGTTTTGCCTTGAAATTTTATAGGTTAAATATGTCGAGCATATCTAGTGATAACTGGAAGAAAAGTGAGCCGTATTTATGACGCATCACTTGTTATTACATAGGTACATCAGGGTAATAACAAGTAACATTCCAAACTGTATCTTTCATTTCAATTCAAATTAGTTTTCATTTTCTACTCATATGGCAGTCATTACTCAAACTCGTGTTTATTATGTTAGACTGACGGCTTCTTTTATGAAAATGATTAAGACCATTTAATAATTCATGTAATACAATGTTATTATTTGTTTTACAGGTAATTCTAGTGACACCAGAGTTGAAAGATTGTGGATCCAGAATATCAGAGAAATTCAGATTTGGCGATTTCTAACAATCCAGAGTTTAATGATGTTTCTCTATCAAGGGACTGAATTATTTTATTCAATAATTATTGAATTTTTTTTGGTGTTTTGATATAGTATAATAACCTTTTTGCATATAATTATTATTTGAATGTAAATAGCTACCTATTCAGATTTTATCATACCTACCTATGGATCTGTAAAATAAAATGTTTTAATTAGATACATTAGTTATGTGAAAAAGAGAATCTGCCTTGCCAAAAAACTATTATGCAGTTTGGCGGAAAATATTATTGTAATTTTTTTTTATAATATACAGAATTAATGAAAAAAAGATATATATTATTTTTATAACAATTTACAAAAGTACTTGTTTTATTTTTCCTTGTCATTCTGTCTACTGCTTAAAAGGTTCTACAAATTAGATACAACAAATTTAATACACATGTATTTATATTACGATTATTTATTTTATACATACATAGAAAATGTGACAAATTTAATATAAGTAAATATATATATGATTTTTTTTAAAGTGATGTGTCTTCTTATTAAATTACTTCTAGTCCTTGCAACGTGGAAAAAAATGTAAGTATCATCATAAGTAAGTCTGTCGCTATTGCCAATATCTATTTCAATAATGTCTTCATCTGCAATGAACAAAATTTATTTATTTATAGTATACAAATTATTATTGTAACTAAGAATTCCTGTTTTTAGTATCCTGTCGGTTCATCTGGGGCGTTATTACCCATGGTAATAATTATTTAATCCAGAGTTACCTAAGTTTTAAAATGAACATAATGGTTTATATAATAACCTAACCTCAAATGACAGACAACTTGTATGTGAGATTTTGACTGAAACCCCAAACTTTAGTAGAACATTGAATATAAATTTAGCTACTTGTAAGAATACTTCATATTAAAATTGATGAAGAATGACCATTCTTGGTAGATTTTCATTATTATTATAGATATATAATTTGTAAGTACGTTTTTTGACGAGTGGAATCTCTAACAATTACTTTTAGTAAAATTCGTGTCACATCATTAGTTAAAAGCTACAAAAACCAATAAAATTTACAACTTTACCTTCTTTATCCATTATCTAGGCAAAGATAATAAAATTCCATAATTTGTGTGGTCTCGAAAAATATCAACGAAAGTCAAGTAACCTTGAGTAACCTGTACCTATAAATACGTGATGATTATTGTTTGTCATAAATTTGTACAGTCAAAAAGTTATCACGTTTATTTTTCTTTAGACGTGAGTAAAAAAAATACTCCACTTTAAACAATTTCACCAAATAATTATTAATAATAATTGAATAAAGTAAAGACAAACAAATAATGGAGCCCTTATCTAGCGTACAAAATTGTAGACGAATGTCAAACGACCCGCATAAATTTAAGTCATATTTTAAAAGATCGAACGTCTAAGATGCGAGTCGGAATACGAAAACGTCCAAATCAACGGGAAACCGTGGATAAAAGGATTTTATCCGCGCGGTGTGACGTCATGAGATAAAATTAGAGAATCTGAATACCAATTTAATCCCGTATAAATTTGGTCAACTTTTTGACATTTCTCATATACTAAAATTCCGTATAAAATTTTTAGTCGAATCTGAATTGGGCCTAATGAGGTAGAAATGTCAAGGATAGCTAGTAGGTACCTACCATCCACATTTTCGTGCGCAACAAAAAATTTCATTTTAATTTATGAAATTAATACAAAATTAAAAACTGCACGAAATTTTCTCAGAAGTACATATGTTTGTATATTTAATAAGACAAATCTGTCCGGAACGCTATAATGTTCGGATAAAATTTTTACCCTGCACTCCTATAGAACAGTAAAGAGTTGTGATTTCACATTCTTTAAGAGTGAATTTTATAGCAAATTTATCAATAGGTATCATGTAAGAAAATTTGGGTATACTAATTATGTTATCGAGAATATAGTTTTAACAAAAACCGATTCGTTTCTTTTTACTTAAAAAAATTGTTTGATTCATTGCAGTTTATGAGAAGTAAAAATTTTGATTCGTTGAGGATTATGAAAAATACAAATTTTGATTAATTACAATTTATGAGAAATAAGTGCAAATTTTGATATATTAAGATTTATGAGAAATAAGTACAGAATTGATTCATTTCGATTTATGAGAAATAAAATTTTTGTTTCATTACGATTTATGAGAAATACGTAGAAATTTTGATTTCTTACGATTTATGAGAAATACGTAGAAATTTTGATTCCTTACGATTTATGAGAAATACGTAGAAATTTTGATTCCTTACGATTTATGAGAAATAAGTTTAAATTATGATTCATTTCGATTTGTGAGAAATAATTATAAATTTCGATTCACTGCGATTTATGATAAATACAAATTTTGATTCATTGCGATTTATGAGAAATAAGTAGAAATTATGATTCATTTCGATTTATGAGAAATAAGTAGAAATTTTGATTCACTGCGATTTTTAATAAATACAAATTTTGATTCATTGCAATTTATAAGAAATACTTAATTAAAATCGTGGTTTTTTCATGACACACGTATTTACCGCCGTTAAACGAATTCCATTACATATTCAAAATGCCTCGTAAAATTGATACGAAAAGTGGTTGATTCATGTTAGATTGTAATTGGCATTATTCAGAAGTTAATGTTTAAGTTAATTTTAATAATATTATTCAGCATAACTTGATGACAAATGGTTGTCGAGGTTGGTGAGAGTATTAAAATAATACATAATAATAATAATACTCCTAATAAGACATATGGCTTGGTTTTCAAAGGCTTACTACGTAGACAGCCGTCTATTAAGTTCTCAGGAACAAATGTGAGTTTTCGGGACCAAATCACTTGCCTAGGAGTTGTTCTGGAAAGAGGACCAAATTTTAAAAACCATGCTCGATTGTGTGTCGACAAAGCTAAGTCTGCTTTTTTAAAGATCTCACACATCGCCAAGGCACACTGGGGTTTACAGTTTCAAGTATCCTGTCTTTTCTATAAGGCAGTTTACCTCGGCATTGCTTGCTATGCAGCAGGATGTTGGTCTCACGCCTGTGAACTTCAACATATACGTAGAATTTTGCTCTCAGGCCAACGATTCGCTCTCATCGCTCTATCCAAAGCATATGGAACGAGTCCCACTGAAGCACTGCCAATTTTGACAGGCATGACTCCCCTTGATCTGGAACTTCAGCGTAGAGGGGCTGTTTTCAACCTTACGCGGGGCTGTTCTTCTATGATCGGAAATATTCCTCTCTTCCCTCCAGAGGGTCGAGTGTCACGTGGCTTTGTTGAAAGGACTGTAAATGAAAATTTGCAGAACATCTGGCAGACTCGCTGGACGGCCTGCTCAGTGGGAAGAATTACCTACTTATTTTTTCCCGACGTGAGGTATCGTCTTAAATCTCCCTGGGTTGTTCCAGACTTTTGGACTTCCCAATTTTTCACAGGACACGGAAACTTTAAAAGTTATCTTCACCGATTTAACATTGCCTCCTCTGCCTCATGTCATTTCTGTCAATACCCGGACCAAACTTCGGAACATATCCTTTGGGAATGTTGCCACCCAATGGTGTCCTCATATAGATCGGAGCTCCTCGTTGCTGTCCGTGGGCCTCTTCAAGGTCCCATTGGTCATGCGGATTTTGTGATCTCGAAGAAAAATTATAAAGCTTTTAAGGTTTTCTGTCATAGATATGGTGCCTTACTTTTAGAAGATTCCCGTTAAATTAATTATCTCCAGAGATCTTGGTCATTTCTCTGATGGTCTGCATGTAGGGGGATCTGAGGTCATAGACAGTCCACGGGTGTGAATTTTCTGTTCGCACTCGTTGATTGTTTCTTTTTGCACTATGGTGCCGAGATTGCTAATCTAGAGGGCTCCATGAGCTACTTTTCGTGGTATGCATTTTTTTTTTGTCGTTCACTTAGCGTTCTGTGAAGGGGCCGATTACAGTCCCCATAGGCAGAGCGGGTGGTGGTGGGAGTAGCGAAGTATTAAAATAATTATGAGAAATAAAATAAATCTTGACTGAAAAATTAAATAAAATTATATATTTTTATAAAATATCATTAACTAATATTATTTGATGGAAGCATTGTATAATAATCATTGTACAAGCGTGTCCTAAAACCCATTATCGACTGTTGAATAAAGACACAAAAGTATAATTATTGTTATTTTTATTTGTTGTTCTCACTTTATTATAATTATTGTTTATCACTTTAAAATTACTAAAAAAGTAAAAGTAATGTAACATACATAACTACAGAGTATAAAAATTAAATTTTTATGTAATATTTTACTAGGCATACTTAATTTTTTTCATGATTTAAATATAAATTTATATAAAAATGAAATTCATTTTATTTTAATCGAATATTTTTGCATAAATATACGCAAACGGATTGGATTTTGTTCCCTATCGGGAGTCAAACATTGTTATACACATTGGTACAAGTAGGTAAACGAGCCAAAAATTAAATAACATTTCTGGCGCAGTTCAGGGGTGACATCTGTGCGAGACACCGATTTGTAAGGACTGTTGAATGAATGAATGAATGAACATTATAAATAAATTATTACAAAGGAACAAAAATACAATTTTATTTTTTAGTTTCTACCTAATTACAATTTTACAATTATTATTATTATGTATTTTTTTCTTCACACATTGGAAATTTTACTGCCTCGCTAGACAGAGTCTGTTCTGAGGCAGTACTAGTTTTGAATTGCTATGGCTGCTCTGCGATCATATGATTTGTTTTCTTTTCTTTTTTTTACATACTCCATTCACTTAGTACATCGACAACCAGGATAAAAAAAAATGTTGCTTTCATTGTTTACAATTAAACCAATATCTCAATAGATGGCGTTACAAAAAGGTTTCTTCGTTACTTCATAGAAGGCAATATTAAAAATACATTATTTTCAAATGAATTATAGAACTTTCAAAAACTACATTGATAAGGGAACTCAATAGCTAGGCATAATTGGTGAACGTTGCGTAAGCGCATAAAGTGATCACGTAAACCAGTCAATGACAGAATATCCCAACTTCGTCTCAGTACAAATATATTATTAATTAAAAGTTTGTCAGTACAAATATATTTACTTATTTTTAGACTTACAAATATTATTAACTTAGTTTATTTAATTCATAAAAAAAGGTATGGAATATTTTCGAAAGGTTCCTTATCTAAGTTACCGTGAAGTCAACCGTTATACATATTGAATTTCAAAACTTAATAAATCTTTGTTGTTTTTCATCAAATTCATAAAAAAATCATGTAGGTACATTACGAACCTTTTCTGTGATTGACTTTGCATCTTCATATCCAACCCATAGATCTTGGCTGTAAGCGTATGGTCCTGCCCCTTCTTGACGTCCTGTATTCCATCGAAGGTTTTTCACTGAAACACACGTCGAAATCTTCAGCACGACTATCCAAACACAGAGACTAAGCCATAACTTGGCACACATCGATGCTTAACAATTAGAATACCGGTATTAGGAAAACATAAGTCTGAACTAGCGCTTTCAAACATTAATGCAGCTATTTTATTGTGATATCTACCGATGAAGAATTAGGAAAACATAAGTCTGAACTATCGCTTTTAAACATTAATGCAGCTATTTTATTGTGATATCTACCGATGAAGTATCAGGGTATCATAACGTACGACAGGTAAAAAAGAATCACTGAAACAATTAACGGACTCTCGATATCAGTTGATGTTTTCCTAATGATATTGGACACATAATGAGCTTCATTGACTGGTTATTTTTTGATGTTTTACTTTAAATACGGCAAGAATAAAGATGACGCGCACTCAAACGAAAATATAAACGAGTTTTCTTCAAACTGTTTGTGTTGTGTGTAAGACATTAATTAGTGACCCTTTCATAGGTGAATTGCCGCGAATATTTGACTAATGTGTGATAACATCGATTCTGTGTGGTATGACTTGAACTATGACATTTGGCCAGGTTGAGATGAATGCCACGATGTGAATATAAACAATGCTAGAATATTTTGTCTGGTTTGGATTCAAAGCGACATCTAACTCAGCTGAATTTCATTACCATAAAATTATCTTTGTCAAATACGTATTTAAATTTTACAAAGCTGGAAAGTAAAACTGGATGCAACATTTGAGAAACAGTTATTCAAGATGATAAAACAATGGAAGATAAAAAAATATATTCTGGTATATTTTTTATACTAGGTACCTACATGTGTTGTGTAAAAACAAATTTGTATTTAAAACCATGTTTTCATAGTTCAAAATATTAGATTGTATATTTCAGTTCAATAGACATGCACAACACGTATGATATACAGTCTTGCTTTCAGAGGTGTGATCTTGCAGACTCTATCGTGAGTCTAGGAAGTTCTTGCTTGGTCTTGATCTTAAACTACCATATTATAATCTGTAGTATTGATTTTGTCTTTCTTGGCTTAATTTTAGTCTAGGTTTTTAAAAAAAATATTAAAGAAAACTATACTTAGTAGGTAGAATACTTAGTTGATTATTTACTTTTTTATGTATAAGATTTGCAAGACCACAAGACTTACATTTCACCTCCACTAATCTTACAAAGGCTTGCCCATCACTACCGAATAACATACCATATTTTTTTACAATTGAAATGACCTGAAATACATTAGTTTGTAAATGATATTTTCATACCATTTTGGCATACTTCGTAGTATGCCATCATTCCTGGCTGCTTCGTAAGTGCTCCTGGACTTCCAGGTCCGGCGGCTGCCGAACCGGGACCAGCTCGAGCCCCACCAACTAACTTGAAGGTCTGTCCATACAGTGCTAGACCGAGGAGAAGCTTGTCGGGATCAGCCCCCTTCGATAGCAGATATTTTATAGCGAAATCCTAAAAAAATACAGTTTCATCGATTATTATTATTTATTTAGACAAAATTACACAAAATCTGTTGAGGTCCTCCGATCTGCTACATACAGTTTTTGGAGCATTGGGCCGCGTTCTTTTCAACCTCATCCTCACATCGCAGCTTTGGTCTATCTACCGACCTCTCTTCATCCACCCGGATGTCTCTCAAGGACACTTTTGGTGTCCGTGATGCCGGCCAAGATAATTTTATTTTATATTGCTTCTCGGGAAACTAACAGTTACTATTTATTTATTTACTTATCAAGGAAACATACAGTTGTATAAATATATTATAATGGTACAAAAAAAAACTAATTCACCAGCATAGTAGGTATACATAAATTGTTAACAATAAGTTACTTAATAACAAAACATTAGTTATAACAAACGGAAGAATAAACAAAAGTGAAATAAAACAGAAAAAATAGTATGAATAAAATAAAAACCAGTTAATACACATACATATAAGTTCACATAACACAAAAAGGTTTTTTTTTTAAATCTGCACAATAGTTATTTAGAATATCCTATGCAGATTTATAGATCGAGTTATACAATTTACAACAACGTCTGACAAAAGATTTTTGCGCATAATTAGTTTTACACATAGGAATTGTAAATAATTCATTCGATCTAGTACTGCTTAAAGAGTCAAATATTACCTAATTTAACACGCACCCAATAACAAATTGCCACATTCTGGAGACTTCCGATATTAATCGTCTCACAGATCCAGACTGAAAACATAATTAAAAACAGTGTCTCCATCGGGAATCGAGCCCGGGACCTTTGGATCAACAGTCAGATACCTAGCCATAAACCAAAAATATAAACCAAATTTCGATTTACCATGGTGTATTGTGGAAACCTGTCGTTGGGCATAGCGTAAAGAGGACTTCCATGTTGTGTCGTGGACTCCCATCCTCCGTGATAGTCGTAAGTCATGGCTGAAAGGAAGGTGGCTGCTTGTGACAGTGGCTGAAGTTCGTATGCCACATCTATCACTTCCTTGTATCCTGATATCGCAACACCTAACTCCATTGGAGGACTCTGCCTCTTAAACGCCTCAGACATTTCCTGTAATTATTGGTATTGAACAATTATAATCTTCACAGAACATCTTCACTGTTGTGTTAGAGATAAAAGAAGCAAAATAATTAGAAGAATATAAGATCAAGGAAAGACGACTAATACAAGGTGTCTCAAAAGAAAGTTTATATTTGTATTCAGAGTGTTATGTGGAGATGTTAGACGACTTCTTGGTGCCTGAACTGCAAAACTTTCCTGGTTATAACCAAAGAACATGGTTCCAGCAGGACGGAGCAACGTCACACACGTCCAATATATCTCTGCCACGAGTTCGTGAAATTTTCCCAGGCAAATTGATCTCCAGGAGAGGTGACATATATTGGCCTCCACACAGTCCTGATTTAACCCTTATGGACTTTTTCCTATGGGGTTATCTTAAATCTAAAGTTTACGCCAGTTAAACGACCTCCCTGGCACATTTGAAAGAAAATATCCATCACGAAATGGTAGCCATCACTGAGTCCACCTGCCGAGCCGTCATAAGTAATTTTACTGTTCGAATAAATGAGTGCTGCGAACGCGAGGGTCTACATTTGGACGATATTATTTTTTGAAGAAAAAAAATCCCAAATTGTGTACTTTAATTTTTTCGAAACACGGCTTACTTTTTTTTAATCGATCCACTAAATATAAACTTTATATTGAGACACTCTGTATAAAGACTGTGCGCTTTAACATTTTATACTGTAATAAAAACAATTACATAAGACATTATGCAGAAAATATTTTGTATAAGTTTGTGTTTAGGATATTATAAAGTTTTATGAAGTCACTGGAGTCGATTTCAGCATTTACTTGAATTTTTTGTGCTATGCATTCCAGTAAAGATAATCGGGTAGTTTTTACAAAATCGACAATAATAAGTCGTTTTAATCCTGTGTCGACATCCTGGGTTCGATTCTATAATATATAATTAAAATAATTCATCATGTGAATCTTAATACTCTTGACTGTAAACACTAGTTTGTTGGAAGATAAACTCGTAACTTACACAGGGGAAGTGTTTGTCATAAATAATATTTAGGTATTGGTACAACAGTAAAAACTGGAAAACCAAGGTTTCAGAAAGGCAAGAATAGAGACTGCTGGTTCCAGCCAAGAAGATGATGACATCAATGCAAACAAGTTTCAGATAATAACTACATACAAAATATATTTTTACGGGAAAAAGTAGTTGAATTTCTCAAATATTTTGTAAATATAATTGGGATTAAGAATGATATAAAAAAATACTGAGTGTTTACAAACCTGAACTAATTTGGTGAAGTTTGGTTTGTCTGATGCAGGTCCTTTGGCGCAATTACTTTGCCAACACTTGGGATAGTTCCAGTCCAAATGCAAGCCGCGGAAGCCGTGCTTTTTGAGGAAACTGACGGTGGCAGCTACGAACGCTCGTCTTTTGTCTGGAGAGCTCACCAAGCGGCTGTACTTGTCTCCAGTAGAGTCTGTCCAGCCGCCAAGACCTAGCAGAACTTTGGTATCTCTCAGTGATGTCACTCTCGCGTACAAATCTGGAAAATGAATATATTCAATTTATTTTTAGTTAAATGATTATATAAGTTTATCGAATACAGTTTCAAACTAACGGCTAATTTTTAGATTTTATGAAAAATCATTATCTCAATTGATCTGAAAGGTAATAAATGGTACAGGTAAAAGATGTTTCATTATTTTTACACTACGTCAGCGCAAATTTTCTACGTACATTTTTTTTTATGTTAAGTTATACAACTAAGTCAATGGCAAGATATCTATAAACATCTTTATACGGAAATCAAGTTGAAAGCACGTTTTTTTTTTAAATATTTGAAACTGTCAATTCTTGATAGAACTCCATGAATATTTTATTGCTAAAAAAATCTAAATTTATTTATTTTCTACTATTATCTTGACTGTCATTTACCGACATCGCTCTTCGATGACCAATAATACCAACAATACTCTACTTACTGTTTTCGATGTCAGCCCATGGGTCGAACTCTTTGGGTTCAAGAGTTTCAGGTTCCAAAGATGCATATGCGTATACAACATGTGAACAGAGGCGTGGATCTACATGTTCTGGAACAAACTTTCCATCGTCCTTTCGGTAGAAAGCCCAATTTGTCATATAACACACTACAAGCTTTTCCTTGTCTGAAAATTGAAAAAGTCACAAAATTTATATCTAGAAAGAATCATTGCAAAAAAATTGTCATTTAATTAGGTAAGTATGTACATATAATAAATTATAGACATCGGACAAAGTAAACGCATAAGTCGATATTTTTAAAACAATAAGACCACATGTAGTTATGTATCAAGAGAAAATCATTTTCAATAGATATTATGAATTTGATTTCTTTCCTCATAATCTTTTTTAGTTTTTTTTAATACAAGAGTTTTTTTACTATCAACTTGATATTATTTGAAAGCTTTACATTATTAAATATTAAACAAACACATTAGTACATTAATTACTGAATATATAATAAAAAATAATTACACGCTATTACATACTTTTTAAAATGAAATATTTTAATTAGATAACAAAGAATGCGATTAATATTTTGGTAGTGTTTATATTAGAAATAATCATTGAAAAAATGATAATCACACCAATAGATGCGTATTGCTAACAAACTTATCTTAATCTTAATACATTATTTAATTATCAAAATAAGTTTTAATGAAATTCCTAGCACAAAAATGACATCACCTATTTTATAAGAAACATTAGGAAGTATTCCAATACCTAATTATAAAAAATCATATTTTATATTGATTCTAAGAGATATTGCTCATACTTTTTCGATAAAAATCATGATACACATTACGAAATAAAAACAATTTAATGAATCGACTAAGGAAGTATTTTTGGTGATGTGATAATCAAAAAGGTCATAGACAAAAAATTAACTGGAAATGTTAGTGTTTTACCTGCTTCTCTGACATGATAATATTCTCTGGTAAGATCCTTATTAAGAAAGTGCTCCGGTACTTCTTGTTGCAACAATGCCACACGTGATTGTCCAGGAAGACATTTTGAAGGATCCATTACTCTAAATAAAAACAATGAGTATTCGATATACAAATAATACAGAATAAAAACATAAATATTTTTTTTAAATATCAAGGCAAAATAAGAATAAATTAATTTTGCCACTTACAAGCAGACGGCCTCGTCGGCATTAAAAAGTGTTCCTTGTGGACACGCAACTCTGAATTTCTCTCCTCTCTTGCAAAGAAAGAAAGCTGCACAATTCGCTGGATCTGACACTAAAGCACCGCCTTCTTTCGAATCATCACACGGACCGAGAGCCCTTGAACCTTCGTTATTTGATGCTGGCAATTCTGAAAAAAAAAACATTCCAATGACACATAAGAGTTCGCGTAAAAAGATAAAATGTACCTAACTGTTTATATGGTTCAGTAATTTAAGCTGCTGTTATCGTTGATAATTCGTTCCTAAAACCCTAACGAATATAGTAAATTTGTTTCAAGTAGCAAAATATGGTACAGTCATTATTAAAAATACCTTGGATACATAACCAAAGGAGAAGTGAAAGTATCGCTAATGGGAAAAGTCTGAATCTATAACACAATATATTGTCAAGTAACTTTAATTCTAGTTACATATATTTTAAGCAATAGTTGTGTCAATATTATCATTGAATACAAATTATGTGATGTGTGTCACTTTTCAACCACATATTAGCGTTTAGTTTAAAACAAACAGCATTCCAATCAAATAGCACAGCAGAAAAAGCAGTGAATATCGCAAATGCTTATTACAAATATTGGAAATTTTTGCACCATCAAAATGAGCCAACTATTATCGAATCTAAAGAATATCATAGATGTTCTGATGAACTTTTAGAAAAGTTTTCAATAACGTCTTGGAAAAATACGAACATTAATTAATATCAATAAATATATTAATACCTTTAAGAGTGTTAGCAACAGCAGTGAGAAGAGGCCATGGTTGACCACAAAGTCCGCGGAAATCATCCAAATCTGCTGCCCATATTGCACCTCCACCAAGGTTCATCGATTGTACATAAAGCATCTATTAAAAAAATACAATTATGTTATTCCAAAATCATTCAACAATATTCCAATGTAATAAAAATTTTCATAATCAAAGCAAACCTTATTTTTGATAGACTCCACATCGTCGTACCCAACCCACTGATCATCCTTAACCATATAAGGACTTCCGACTGCATCTCTATCTTGACGCCATTCACCAGAACCAAGTGCCTCACAAATCTAAAAGAAGTAAACAAATCAAGCGTTATTTATGAATATTCCACTCTGGTAAAAAATATTAGTTCTAAAGTTGTAATTAATACCCAGCTACCCAGAACAGATGTGCTTAATCTCGTATTATAGTCAAAGTTGGAATGACCTGCACAACACTTAAACAAGGAAAAAAAATACTATCTTTTTATAAATCATATTTAATCAATCCATTTAAAATCCAATCCATGGATTAAAATTATGATTTTACCTCAAAGTATGCCAACATTCCTTTTGTGTTGGTGTACTGTCCCGGTTCACCTGGCCCCTTGGCTCTGCTTCCGGGCGTAGAAGACTCGACGTTCTCCAAACGGAAAGATCGCCCAAACAATGGAACTCCAAGTACCAACTTAGATCGCGGTAAGCCGTGACGTAACCAAAATCTCACAGAATAATCCTGAAATTTAAACAATCGCGATTTAATAACTGTTTCCAAGACCTTTCTTAAGTTTAAGTTCCAAAACAACTCACCTAAAATCCATTTCATAGCCATGATTTTATTTAATCATAAGTATTTAAAGTTGGTACATAAGATTTTGAAAGTTGTATATTAATATGATGGAAAGCTGTTGAAATAATCCCTAACACGACTCCTTAACCTTTCTATTTCCTTCTTCTTCTGCGATTTACTTCTAATAGTGTGAAGTTAGTGTAATTTTACTTAATTCTTCAAGTAAACTAAGGGTTAAAGTTTCTTATATGACTGAAAAATACAAATATTTTATGCATTCTGTGAAAAAGCTGGTTATAATCAAAGGTACCTACATGAATAGGAAGAAAATATAATTATTTTGATAAACTGTAACTTATAACTGTAACCTCTCTTTAACTTAAACGTACCACATTGTAGAAGGAATCAGTGGGTGAAGTGTCTGTGGGACGAGGCAGTAATGGTGAATGATGGTCAGCGATCGAACATGACTCTCGGTCCGCCTGAAGATCGAAAGCTTGCAGCGCAACCCATTCTACCAAATCGCCTATGGCAGAAACATTGAAACCGTCTTCTATGCGAAACCTGCAGTTTAAAGTTTTAGGTATAATTAATCACTTTGATATCAAATTAAAGATTATTGTTGCCAAACAAAAACTGAGAAATTAATATTTACTAAGGATCTTCAAGATATAGAATTATTTTATCAACGTTCGAATAAACCACTAATTTGAAAATTACTAATTTCTAAAACTTATTTACAAATTTAAAAACTTTTATCTATTCCTACTTCAGTACCTACTTCAACATAAATTTACCTGGATGCAGGGACTGCCATACTGACTATAAGATTTTCCAACCAGAAAGATGTTTTCATTTCTTGTAACAATAGCACCAGATTCTTCTTATCTTCAATATCACCACCAAAATCTTCAGCACCTGCATCAAAATCAAGAATATAATTTTAATTGTTCGAAATTGAAAGATATTACAATTTATTATTTTTTTCATTTCCTATTTTGTTGCGTGGAATATTTTTTTTTTGTATGGCATCATAATTTCTAACGAGTGTACAGGTTGATGTTTTAGTGTATCTAAAGTTTCAAAGTTTTTCTTATTTAGTAATTAAATACCCATATATGTTTGTATAAATTGGGTTGTTGCTTTATATATTAGAATTTTCCAGCTCGTCGTTCGAAGTACAATCAGCAAGACTATGGAATAGTCTAAGCCCGGATATTGCGTCGTCTAACTCACTTTGTATTTGCAAGAAAAAAACTAAAGAAGGAATTTTTTTTAATTTTGTCAATGCTGACGGTGTTGAATATGTAGAATTCCATAATGGGTATTTTAAATCAAACAAATGATTTGGTCTACATATATATTTTTTCCTGAGTCCAGGACGACCGTTTCAGCTTATTAGGCCCTTATCAACTGGTAAACATAAAAACTCTGCTTTTTCTTATATACTAAAATTCGGTACATTTTTGCAGTTATGGATTGTTCAAAACAGTTGTAATATGGTTTATGTTGGGAATTACGTCGATGCAGGTGTTTAGGTAGGTAGGAATTTTAGTATATAAGAAAAAGCAGAGTTTTTATGTTTACCAGTTGATAAGGGCCTAATAAGCTGAAACGGTCGTCCTGGACTCAGGAAAAAATATATATGTAGACCAAATCATTTGTTTGATTTAAAATACCCATTAAAGAAGGAATATTTATCCCTAAACACCTGATCCCGTTTTCCTCTCCTTGATCTTTCCCAATCCTTTTTTTGCTATAAATGTTTTTTTTTTGACATTTATCTTAGTGTAATGTATAATTTCTTTGTTTTTTTTTCGCTTTAATTTATTTTGTTGATGATAAAAATGTATAATTTTGTCATACTTTTTAATCTGGTTGGTTGGGAGAAATTGCCCAATGGCAATAAGCCAGCCAGTATGCATTATATTTGTTTATATTATGTACAAAAAGATAAATAAATAAATACAATATATACTGAATAAAAAAAAGATTATTCAAAAATAATCTTTTGGGGTAGGAAGTTTGTCGACCTCCACGTGGTCTACCCCGGGTAAAGCTAACAGACAGATGCTTGGTGCTGCTACACAGTAAAAAAGGTGCAAACTAAGAGAACCAAAAAAACAAATTCATAAATTTTGGATAATAATATAAATTTTTTTACATATGCTGATTATACATGAAACTCCCTTAATGAAATAAAATGAAATTAAATGATATCTTAATGAAACTCCCTTCTTATGGACTACCTCAGTCTCTGTGTACTTGGATTGCGAATTTTTTAAAAGATCGTGAAGTCATAACTGTAGTGGACGGTTGCTCTTCTTCTCCCCATTCCATCAATGCGGGAGTCCCTCAAGGGTCCATTCTATCTCCAACCCTATTCCTCCTACATATTAATGACTTGCTCTTACGCGCCCCCATCCACTGTTATGCTGATGACAGCACAGTCCATGACAATTTCTCTTTGGACAAACCTCCTAAACAGAGTGAAATATCAGAAGCTCGAAAAGACCTTCATCTAAAAATAAATAGCTACCTCCACTCAATCAATACCTGGGGTGAAAATAAACTTGTTTCATTTAACTTCTCAAAAACCCAAGCCTGTCTAATTTCTGCGAAGAGAAACCCCAATGAATTGCAAGTGTCTTTCAACGGAAGCACCCTACCTAAAAGCAGCTCTATCGACCTGCTTGGAGTATCTATAACGAACCAACTACACTACAGGGGCTCGATCGAAGCTAAGGTGAAACTCGCCTCCAAAAAGTTGAGCGTACTATATAGAGCGCGTAGATATTTTACTAAGACCCAGATCTATATACTCTACAAAGCGCAAATACGTCCAATTATTGAATATGGTAGTCACCTCTGGAGTGGCGCCCCCCAATACCTACTGAATACCCTCGACGCTGTCCAAAGGCGTGCTATACGTCTGATTGATGATCCATCACTGACTGATGGATTGCAATCACTAGAACACAGACGCAAAATCGGTATTTTAAGTTTATTTTATAGATACTACCACGGGATGTGCTCAGAAGAACTTGCATCTTTGGTCCCTCCTCCACCCACTCGCAACAGAGTCACTCGCTTTACTCAATCGCAGCACCCATTCACAGTGGACCTTCAACATATACGAACAAGTCGCTTCTCGAACTCCTTTATTAATACAGCAGCCCGACTGTGGAACGATCTTCCGAATTCTGTGTTTCCACCTTCGTACAACCCGGGTCTTTTTAAAATCCGAATTAATAAACTCTTTTCTAGATTGCAAACCCCTGCCAACGCTACGTAGTGCGCTTCTTCGGAAGAGTAAAATGGACCCAAATCCTAATAGCTGGCGTCCCCTACGTAGACATGTTAAAAAAATACATTATTAACATTAATCATTTATTGAGTGAATACTTCAACGAGAATAAGTTTCTGACAAGGCTTTCATATTTGAGAAAATCGTATCCAAAAGAGAGGATACAAATAAAATATGGGTCGATGGCAGAGCGGTTAGCGCGCTGGGCTAGTAATCCAGTGGTCGCGAGTTCAAATCCTGCCTAGACCGATTTCGTTCACCTATAGCACAAGTATTTATTTGCTAAATTTAGGGAACATAGGAAGATGTATATGTACCTGTTTAACAAGGACATATTCATTTTTATTAAAAAAAAAAGTTTTTTTTTTTCAATAATCAAGACTCACCTGGATACTGCCAATGTATATCGATTCCATCGAAACCATGCTTCTTGCAGTACGCAATGGCATCTTTGATGAAGTTCTTTCTCAGATCGGGTAGGGCAACTAAGCGAGAGAGACGTCGAGAACCTTCACCACGAGGTCCACCCAATGATAACAGGACCTTCAAGTCTGGCTGCTGTCTCTTCAGGCCGGTCACCATACGATATCCTCCTGAAATATTTAATAAATCGAGTACATTTGTTATAGCATATTTTAATCATTCTAACATTAAAGATGCATCACATTCATCCATCAAACGGAAATTTGGTTTTAATGAATACATACGACAATCGTTGGCACATTTTTCTTTATAAGTCATAAATATTAAATTAATACTAGGTATTATAAAATATTATTATTGCTCGAGATGGTTTGAAAGGATTGAATTAATCCACCTTTATGCACTTCTTCTTCTTTTTTTTTCTTGACCTTGTCCTACTTTAGGTAGAGTCGGCTCTCCTAATCCTTTGGGGCTTTAATCCTGTATTTGGGCTTTATCTATTTATACCTTTATGCACTTACCATACATAAATAAAAAAAATTTTTTAATAATTCTGCTGTGCGAGGTACAAAAATGTGCAATACACATAAGTAATTTTTATCTTCATTAAATTAAATTAAATTTTTGATATTGCATTGATAATTAGCAATTAAATTTCATGCGCTTATAGTCTTGTCATAGAATGAGGCATAGTTTTAGTTTGGAATAAAATGCTGATTTTGATTATGACTACTCCGTAATCTAATATAGAAAGATTTATATTATCAATTAGGGATGATCTAGTGATAAATTGTTGCATTACGTATCTCATTTAGATGTTACTGTTAACAATAACACTTTCGGGTTGACTAATTTTCAAAAAAAAAATAATACCTTGTACAATATCGTATTCATGATCGTTGGGTATAATGGTGAGCTGGTGTGGATCCAAAGAAGCAAAGGCATACAGTACGTGGGTGCAGGCTGGCGGTAACCAAGTTGAAGAGAAAGCTAGAGGTGGTTGACGGTAGCTCGCCCATCCAGACACATAACACACCACTCGACGTCCGGATTCTGCCTGATATGCTTGACGACGTTCCTCGTGAAAACCGCGACCTGGAAAAAAAATTTAATTCGTTACTTCATTACACTTCCTCACCCACTACACATTCACATTCACATCACAGTAGGTTATTAATTATAATGAATTGGTTTGCCACAAGTAATTAACATTAGGTGGAGATACATAGTTATAACAATTATATTATAAACTTATTCATTTTATTTTTCCCTGGTGTTGTTTGTGTGCAGTTTAATTATGTAAATAAAAAAAAAATAACATCGATATATTCTGGTTTCCATAGGCGAACGTATAACACGAAATGTGAAATTTGAAATATGACCTTCTTAAGAAACGATTTCTGGAAGTTGCCAGAGTCTGTAGCGGACTATACCAATGATGGATCCATGGAATGTATCACAGATTATCGCGATCGGTGGTCAACTGAGTATTTCATGATTTAATATTAGTTACATTGCGAAGGTCTAGATTCTATTCTGAGGAGAGGTTCAGAAATAATATAATTTAGTAAGGTTAAAATTCCTTCACATAATCACTTCCTATCCCATCCAATGAACCTTTTATTGTTTCATTGTTGCTAGAAAAAATAATAGGAAGACAAGATGGGACGATACAGAGAGTAAAAACATGAAAAACCTGGAGATAGTTTCATGGATTCTATAAACATAAATATACTATCTGAGTCATTTTAAATGAAAAGGTTGAGATAGAAGATAGGTTGGGTATTTTTTTTTCACGCTTATTTTGTATGTTGCAGATTATGGATGGGTATGAAACATGGGAAGGCTTCGCCCTTCAGGATCCCCTTCTCAATAAATTAAGGGAACGAATAAATTTTCATGTTTTTCTCCAATCAACTATCCGACTTATTTAATAAAAACGTGAAACGATTTAAAATAATAAGTAGAACCACTATTACTGACTCAATCAATCAACAAAATTCACTTACCTTGAACATTTTGATTAATGTGATAATCTGCTTCGCGTGTAAGAGGAGACTCCACAAGTTGCTGGTAGTAATTATCGATGCGGAATCTATCTATCGGTTTACTGCAATGAAAATAAACAAAAATGAATTATTTCTAATAATTAATAATTTAGAAAAAAATTGGTAAAGTGATTCATTAGTGGAGAGCTACTCCATATTGCTCAAAATAGACAGGTTTTTTTCCAGGCGATAGGCAACGTCGCGTCGGGGGGCCATGACAAGCCACATCAATACCATAACACACCTTCGTTTAATAGAATATTCCTAAAATAATCATAATCTTTGCTAATTATTCCAGCACCACCCCTAACGATTATCATAATAAAACATAATGAACTCGAAATATACGATATAGAATACGAAAAATGTGTATAATATTCACCAAACATCTTGAACGAGCTTCCGGTTGGACAGAGCGCAAATTTGTGTCTTTTTGCTTCGTTGGTTTACGTGCAAATCGCCCCCCTTCTCGGCTAAAAAGTTCAAGTTATTTGGCGACAACTTTACCATATATGACATTTTTCGTTGAAGTAGATTAAGAAGAAGATTCTAGTGAGGGCATGTATCTAGGATGAACGGTGACAGACTTGCATACACTGGAGCAAATGAGATCCCATTTGGATATCGTCCGCCTGGAAGACCACCTAAGGACATTTGGACTTTATCATCTTAGAAAGCATAGTTTATGTATAACAAACCAATTGAAAGAAAAAGAAAAATAAAAGATCCAGAAGTCGCTCATCGATATAATGTAGATACCATTCATTGAGTGGTTGAGTTTAACCGTAATCTTGAGCCATGAGACCAAAGAGGAACAAGTAATTTAACGATCGATAATGAACAAGTAGATATATAAATATTTGTAACAATGTATGTATATTTAGCTGTTCTTCCCCTGCCACCACCCGTTCTGCTTATTGGGACTAATAACAGCCCCTTGCAAAACTCTAAAAGAACACATGAAAAACATGAAAAGAACATAAACAACATACGAAGAGTCCGGAGAACTCTAAAACCTTGCAGACACTGCACTTAATGTGCCCAAGAGGCTCACTGTTCACTGATAGATAAGATAGTGTTCACTGAATGTTCACCGAATTTAAGACAGAAATTCTTGAAAACCCTACAGTAGCTCTTCGTAGCTACAAGGTCCGCATATCCAATGGGTCCAAAGAAATTCCCTCGGACATCGTCGTAGAGTTCTCGTCGAAAAGTTGACAGTGAGAAGTTAGTGCATTCCCATAGGATATGCTCAGAAGTCTCTTCAGGGTTATCACAAAGCTGACATGTATGTATATTTAGCTGTTGACAATCCTTGGAAACATAAAGATTCAACTCACTGGTTGGAATTGACTTGGTAAGCTGCATATTTCTGTGATGATTGGACAGCGCCCTTGTTGAGAGGTTTGGCAGCTCCGTAGTACTGTAGGCGAGTGTGTGAGCTCTGAGGACGATTGGCGTGACCTTGATGCAGTTGAATCAAGTAATGATGAGGACCATCAGAATCCTGCAAAAAAGACATAAATATTTGATTAAAACACAAATTAATTAATTCTATGAAATACAAGAAACGAGAATATTTATTTAAAATTTAATTATTTTAAAATTTAATTGAAAATAATACGTCAAATATTATATTGATTTTTTTTGCATTCAAATATAATCATGATGATGAGGAAGTAACAATAGAAAAATTAAGAATACACATAAACTTGAAAGGATGAAGTCACAGAGTAAGGAATATACAGAGCTGACATAAGCTACGAATTTAGGCCAGGGGATTGGAAAACAAATTGAGGTGAAACGGGTGTATCCCAAACATATTCATTGTTTTAATATAAATCAAATATTAATGTTTTCAATATTAGGCACTTCGTGGTAGAACTCCATAATTAATTAAAACTATGAAAAAAAAAAAATTTTTTTTTAAGTAGAACGTAAAATTAAATATAATTTTTTTTTTTCATAGTTTTAATCAAATATTAATGATATAACAGTAAAAGTATCCACATTTAGATTTTTAAATCCCTTTGTTAAGAACATGAACTTTTTGAAATTAGTTTTGAGTACCTACTGCTTCAATTATGATTCCGAACTATTCCCAAAATATTCAAATACGATATGATATTCAAATATATTTAAATATGATTGCTACCTTGGAGGAATAATTGCTACCAAAATTTGGTGGCAGAGATACGCGGTAGGTACCAAGAAATTTTGCTTATATCATGTCTATAGATTATTTATCTGTGGGTGAAATATAATTAACAAATGAATAAGCGATACGACAATATGCGATAAACAAATTTATTAACATTTATTTGTTGAAAATTATTAAATCCTTAACGATATTACCTTCCATTACAAACTCTCCAATTTTAACTATATAATTCTTCTGTGCGTGTGTATGTCACTGAAATCCTCCTAAACGGCTGGACCAATTTTGAATAAATTTTTTGTGTGTTTGAGTGGGTTCCTGTGTGGTTTAGATTCACAATTCGAATTAAAAATTGTAAGATTTGAAAAAAAAAAAAGTCTAAATAAAATATACGCCTGATATTATGCAAACAGTATAACTTTCAAGATATACAATAAAATGCAAATCAGGAGTTTCATAAATATCACCTGTAGTGTAAATTGTCTGAAATCTCAAACGGCTGGACTGATTTTGAAAAAATATTTGCTATTATTATTATTTTCTGGGGTCCCGTAAGATCCGGGAAATCGAAAATACAACACGCAAAATAGCATCTTTCATAGTTCACCACCCATTCTGAATGATGCCCTTAGCGAGGCGAGACGCATGAGTCGTGCTTCCTTTTTTAATGTAATGCACACCCGTACACATGTCGCTGGTTACCCCACATTGTGTGATTATGTCATAATGGAGTGTGGTTATTTTTGCTGAACCAGCTTATTAGCTAATCAGCAGACAAACCAACGTTTGGGTAGGACGTCTGTCGGGTCAGCTAGAAGTATATATTTTTACTACTCGCAGGGGAATTTAGAATTCGCAATTCTTAAGGTTATTTTTTATTGCAGATTATCAACTAGTATCATGCTGAGATTATATTCTGAAAGTTTCATCACAATGTATCTGTGTATGTGTGCTGTATACTATGTACTATGTGCTATGTACGGCGCGGGCATGTTTATTCTACTTTATCGATTATAGACCAAATCAATCATTCAATGCTTTTCATATTTTGCAAATTTATATAATAATACTCGCTTAGACCCCATTAGACTTTAAAGGATATCTTATCAACGCTTCTCAATTTTTTTGACTGTCAAACATTTTAAAGTGACCCCAAGCTCATAATACTTAAAATTTGAAATTTTTATTTTGAAATTGCTAAAAAGGGACATCACTTTTATAAAATGGCTTTGAAGAATTATCAAGTTTTCATAATAAGATATTAAAATCAAAAATAATTTAACAAACTCATTTCATGAAAACGCTGAAAATTTTCCATACTAGTAAAGAGTGTAGCGTTGACTAGAACCCACTCGTTTAAATGTTATAATGCAATACACTCATTAATAATAATTATTGCCGGCATCAAAGTAATTTATATTAAATGTTGTTTATTATCATGCGCTTGAATTATAAATTAATATATAATTTCATTGTATTGTATTACTTGCAAGAGATAGCATCCGCTGCGAAAAAAAAGGCGTTGTTTGATACATTGCTTCGATTATATTATCATACCTACATACAAAAGGTGAACACACACACACGCAAAATACAAGTTATTTACTTCCTCAGTTAAAGATGAATCAGTTATATCAAAAATAACCATTAAAATGTATCTTTATTTATCATTCGCTTTCGTGTACACTGTCCATATATGTAAATAATGCAGTAACAAAATGTACAGAGATTTATTATATCGAAATATTTAAATCGAGATATTTCAAAATATATTCATTGCCGTGGTAAGGGATTATTAATTATTTACATATAACTATAGTTATTTGTTTTTTTGTAAATGACAACATTAAATGGTAGGTACCTACTACTATGCAAAATGAGCATTATAATTTATTACTTCTTAGGCAACTAACAGGTACTATGTCAAATATTAATTTAACACGCACCCAATAACAAGTTGCCACATTCTGGAGACTTACGATATTAATCGTCTCACAGATCTAGATTGAAAACACAATTAAAAACTGTGTCTCCACCGTGAATCGAACCCGGGAACTTTGGATCAGCAGTCAGATACCCAACCAACTGAGCCACGAAGGCCGACAATTAAAATTAAATTAAAAGCAAATAAATAATAACAATTCACAGCAACAAATACGAAATTAATTTAATACTTCATTAATACGTTTTATTCTAGCAAAATATTTTGAGTAATATCATCTGTTTCTATTTAAAATATCCTCAAACGATTTTTTTCAAATTTAAATCGATTTCTAAGATATTTTCACTGCTACTAAAACTGAAGTTTGGACTCAAATGCCTACTATTCTGAATTCCTGCTAAGAATGACCAACTAAGAACCATTTTTAGATCCCCTTTGCGCAGTTAAGTTGCAGTCAAGTCAGTCGACATCATGGAAAATATAACCCCAAGGTCGTCACTTTCGCCAGAAGAGAAATAAAAATGATCACGTAAAATATTCAACATTTTATTTATCTATGTATTTCTTTGCATTCACATAATATTTTTAAAGCATTAAAAATAAATCAAATTCTTTTCTTTATTTGTTTTAATTATTTTCTTTCACCTAATATTAATATAAATTAGAATGAAATCTTCACAAAACATAATAAATTGTGTGGCAAGGTGTTGAACTTGAAAATTGCGAGAACTCAAAATACCTGGGAATCAAACTGGACCGAACTCTTGTCTTATAAAGTACACTGTATAGACACACAGAAGAAGGTGGCGGCCAGAAATAATATTATACGGCAATTGGTTGGCTCAAAGTGGGGAGCGAGTCCAGATGTACTCAGAACGACAGCACATGCCCTTTCATATTCTGTTGGAGAATATGCTTGCCCCGTTTGGTGGAAATCAACACACGCACAGAAGGTGGATACCTCCCTAAATGAGGCAAATAGATTAATAACGGGATGCCTCAAACCAACACCCTCTAGTAAGCTGTATGTTCTCAGTGGAATTGCCCCGCCAGACATCAGGCGAGAGGTGACAGCACGGGTGGAAAGAAGCAAACAAGTCACAGATCAGCGACACATGCTGTATGGACATCAACCACCACCTAGATGCCTCAAATCTCGTAGGAGTTTCCTAAATACGACCAAACCGCTAGCAGATACTCCTATGACTGCAAGAGTGCGTCTGTGGAGGGACTCAACGGAGGGCACACAAGGGGCCATTTTTAATACACCAACTGAAGCACTGCCCCCGGGACATGACCAACCGTGGCCAATGTGGAAAATCCTCAACAGAATTAGGACGGGGTCGGTCGTACAAGGAAAAACCATCAAAGATGGGGAATGGCTGAAGATGCGATGTGCGATTGTGGACAAACGCAAGACAGCGAGCACTTCCTAACATGTCCAATGGCTCCTGGCCAGTGTGATTGGGACACTCTTAATGAACGAGCCCACCTAGAGAACAACACAAAGAATTTGTGGCTTTCTGGGCCCGGATGGGCATTTAGTCTGATGTGTTGACCGACACGACAAGAAGAAGAAGAATGAAATCAAGCTATTGTCTTTGCACATGCACAAATGTCTGGTCATTCCTTGGAAAAATAGAGAAGCTGCACGATTTTTTTAGTAGATTCTTAAAGACATTAAAGACTTAAAGAAGAATTTGTAATAGAACGATGTGTGACCGGGTAAGAAATGAGGACATAAGGAAAAAATGTAAGATGAAGAAAGGTGTCATTACTAGAATGAAAGTGAACACATTGAGATGGTTTGGTCACATGGGGAGAATGAATGAAGAGCGCCTGACGAAGAAAATATACAGAGCGGAAAGGAATGGAATGAGAGGTCGGGGACGCCCAAAAAAGGGATGGCACGACCATGTGAACGATATTTTAAAGACGGTAATGTTAGAAGTGTGAGCAATAGACGAACATGTATGGGACGATGCATGAATGTGGACGAGGCGAGGGATACGTGCCAGGATAGAAAAATGTGGCGTTCGGTTCTCTCTGCCTATCCCGCAAGTGACATGGTGTGATGGTATGTATGTACATATGTATGTACATACATACCATCAAAAAAGTCTCAAGTATAAAAAAAATCAGTTACAGCCTATACAAGTGAAAAAATATGTAGGTACCTACTTTTATATAATTCAAGTAAAATACATAAATTTTACAATATCTTTAAGCTAAAATCGTAAGAATCAAACATCAGACCTTACTGTGTTTTAGTTGTCTGTCAGTGTCCTAACAGTTATAACAGCTTTTATTTATACTTAACCAGCTTAATCCAAATCGTGGTTTGAAGGATTTAATAAATTTTGTTCATATCTACAATAATATTGTTTTAGCAAGTCTGTTAGTCCATCTGTGATAATAATATGGTCGTTAACATTACTCAATTTTTCCATTTCTTAGTAAGACAAGTCAAAATCGCCCTGGTATAAATAATAACAATATCGGCTATTTCACTAATGGATATACATACATATAGCCCTGCATGACACCTACTTAACTCCTTTAAGTAACACTAGGTAATCACATAATAGGTATATAAAGCTCTGTTATAGGAAAGGCATGTAACGATCAGACAAATATTATCCTGTTTGGAAAGATCAAGGTTAGTGACAGGGATTAACTCCATTGTTTGGTTATGTACACTTGTTTTAAGTTATTTCAAGTAACCAAATTGATGTCTTTTCGAGAACCACTTGATAAATTGAAATAAATGTATATACTAACTTTGATATCTGTTACTTTTGATAACATATATTGTTAAATAAACACACGCGTTTACTATTTACACAGTTTATTAATAAATACAGTAATTAGATATTATAAGAGTGAAGTACAATATTAGTATATAAATGAACCACAACGTGAGAGCACTCTATCATCGATCAATACCCGATCAATCCACCCCCGGCCTTACCACAGACATTCCTTTATATCAATCTCCCTACACCCGAAGAATGCCGATCTCCTGTTCGTCCAATCTCGTAAAATGCTATAAAGATTGCCTGTTGAAAGGCGCAACATCAATATATTACACTAACCTACAAGTTTTTCAGTTCCGATTGCATTTAATATTTCATTCATACCATCACGGCATATCCCACAATGTGGGGTAACCAGCGAAAGGTGTGCGGGTGTGCATTGCCTTATAAAAGGGAGCACAACACATATGTGTATACCCACACACCAGTCTCGTCTCACTTAAAAAGGCACTACATTCAGAATGGGTGGTGAACCTCATTGCTGAACTATGTCAGATGTTATTGTTGCCTGTTGTATTATTATTACAATTATTCAAATTTTTAGAAATTCATATCTCCGTTAATATTTGTGCTAGAAAAAAATAAAAACTGTTTTATGATTCGTTATATTATGTCCTACAACTCGTTGATATTTAAAAAAAATCGTACAAAAATTTTTAATATTTTTTTTTATTAATCTTTTTTTAATCTATTATTTTTTTTTTATTTTGATAGTCATGCCAGGTATAGAGGTTTATATGGCTTGCATGCCATTGTAACAAGTACATACATATACATCCTCATATATTCTCTAAACTAAGCATAAATGCAGGTGAACAAAATCGGTTGTGGCAGGATTTGAACTTGCGACGACTGTAATTATTTTAAAGTAGGCAGGATTATTCGAACTCGTGACCACTGTATTGTATTACTAACCCACCTAACATATTTGTGGTAACCTGGGAGTCACTAACATAAACAGCAAGCTAGAAAAGTAAAAAGGAGACCATACTGTAAATGGGCGTACCGGGCGGAAGGGACTATATGTACAGAGGTAAATACAATTTTTTTTTGTAAACATCCATATTACTGGACATTTATAAATCTTAATCAACCTGATTGCTTTATAGGTTTAGATTAGTCGATGGCAGAGCGATTATCGCGTTTGATTAGTAATGCAATGGACGCTGCTTCAAATTATTCCTCAACCGATTTCGTTCACCTATGGTACAAACATTTTTGCTTAATTTAATGAATGTATGAGGATACGTACATATGGTTCAGAAAAGTATGTACTTGCTTCAAGTATATGTTCATTTTTATATTCAAACGAGTGGGTTGTGGCCAACTCCTCACTATGAAGTCACTCCACAAAAAATCAAATTATGTATGGAAAATTTTCAGTTTTTTTGTGAAATGAGTTTGTTTAATTATTTATTACTTAAGTAAATATTTTATTATTCAATGCCATTTTATAAAAGTGCCTTTTCAGGAATTTGAATAAAAAATCAAATTTTACGTTTCCTGAGCTTGGAGTCACTTTGAAATATTTGACAGAATATTTAATAAAAGCGAATAACTTTAGTCTATAATCAGTAAAGTAGGATAAACACGCCCTACATGGCACATGGCACATAGTACACAGCACATAGCACACACACATATACATTGTGATGAAACTTTCAGAATACAATCTCAGCATGATAATACTAGTTGATAATCGTCAATAAAAAATATCCTTAAAAATTGCGAATTCAGACTCCCCACTATATCTCCTTGGGGTAGTGAGGAGTAAAAATCAAACTTGATAAGTATCTCTACGAATTTTTATTGCTCTTGTTAGGATGTAAATTAGGAGAAATTAAAACTCGTCAAATCTAGTTTGATGTTTTTCAATCGCAAAATTCAAAAATAAAATGATAACTTTAGATATACCTCATTAATTGTGTCGTATATTGCTTTAAAAATCCGTTCAAGAATAAATTTATATACATATAATTTAAGATGTTTTATTTGTACCATTTTCTTCAAGTGACGACGTGATTGAATATTATGCAAATTTTCATTTGATCGCTGTCACCTTCCAGCTACAGATGTCAGTTACTCCTTCTGAGAAAATTAAAACCTTTCGCGAAATGTTCCGAAAGTGACCTATTGTTAATAAAATCTCAAATTGAATTTAGTTGCCAATCAAAAAATGTATTGCATTACAAAGATATTTCGAATTATAATATTTTGATGCAAAAATATTTGACAACATTACGTCCATTTCAGTAACTTTTTGAACTAAAATAGGAACGTACTAAAATTTTAGAAATACCTATGGTCATTTGAAATTAAATTCGTATTCTGTAACAGACGTTGTTCATATCCGTAGGTATTAATATACTCTTTGGTTGTTCCTAAAACTAAAATCTACAAAATTAGTGCACCGTTGATTATAATATGAACTTAAATTATCTATGGCTCTGACTACGCACGCGTACTGCGCACCATGTTTATTTATGTCATGTCGTCGTGATGTCGCCTGACCTAATATTTCAATTGATTTGCACTAATATTCTTTGGTTTTTATTTTCAACATAACGCAACACGTGTAAATTATCTATTTTGATTTTTTCCTTACACAACTGATTTTTTCAACTTAACTTAAATATCCCGGACTGCCGTGAAAATAACTAGTGCGCTTGCAATTAGGTGTGAACTAAACTTAAGAACGTTTTGACAGTTGATAAGACTAATATGTGGTTATAGAATAGGGAATTGAACTAATTCGTGACTTACTTGGAGTAAGAACGTTCCTATTTTAGAGTAGAACTTAGTCCAAATTGATAGAATATCTACTTGGACTAATAAAATCACAATTCGAATATCCGATTGAAATATTTAAATGAACAAATCTGTAGGTATGTTCCTGCATACCTAATATTAAAAGTATACGTAAGTTAGTTGCAGGTATATTATTAAAGTTACACGTGTTTACAATTCATGCCTTTATGAGGACATCTAAAGACCTTAGAAATAAATCAATAATTCTAAAAGCATCACTCAATTAAATGTGGATACTGTGGTATAAATAAATACATACCTTAAGCCCGTGGCATTAATAAAATATAAAGACGTTTGCAAATGACAAGGGCACTTCACATTGTGGCTATTCAGGCGTAATGAAAGAAAATTAACCAAGGTAAAGTGTTGCGCAATATTACTTACGAAATTGCGTATTCAAAATAAATGTATTTTAACTAGTTGCATGTAACACATGAGATCCAACTGTCGATAGCGATAGTATGTATAGTTGAAGAATATGTACCAAACTATAAACCCATAAATACAAATTATTGAATATTTTCAGATATTTTGTTTTCTATACAACATATGTAGGTATGTATGTCAAGATAGGATAGTATGGAGGAAGGTCCTTTTTTCCTACCCAGAATATGAAAATAGCATGATGGTATGTATGTATGTTTGGAGATGAAGTATCAAACTATTAAGTCTTCTTACATATTGTGTATAGGCGACTGCCATACAAAATGTATGAAGCGATGTCGTCACTAAATTCAATTTTTAAAAAAATTGTTAAAAAAATATTGAGATCTTCTACTACAATGTTAATATTTTTTATAGAAAATTAAATTATCTAGTTGGAGTGTTTCGGCTTTTTTCGATATTTGTAAAAGTTTTGGAAATATAGGCAGTTAAACTCAAAAATTTATCATAAAAAAAATATTTTTCTTAATAAAAAATGTTTGAGAAACCCTGGAATTTTTTTGAAAAAATTAATTAGATATTTTATATTTATCTATGTTTGTACCAATTTTCAGCGTTCTAGCTTTTATGGTTTCTGAGATACATGGAAAAATAAACCAAAATTTAAAAAGTTGATAACTGATTATAAAAGTTTTGTAGGCCTATAACTGTTTATATATTCTGAAAATTTTGGCTCTGTACATTGAGCGGATCAAAAGTTATAAGGGGGGGGGACAGACACAGACAGACACACACACAGACAGACACACACAGACACACACACACAAAACTCACATAAAATGTTCTACTCCGAATTCTGAGTAAATCCATGTATAGGAACATATATGCTGCGAGGCCTCTAGTTGGTGTTATTAGCTTGCAAAAAGTCCACTACACCATACAAAATTTTCCTTCGTACACGCATCTTGGCTTGATAATGTCGATTCATTAAGAGAATTGAATTCTCATGAACGAATCGTCAGTTGGAACATTCTAAGTAAAAGCACTATCTCTTTCATTGGTATGTCACAGAAACTGTTTAATTTTTTAAAATTTGTGGATAATTTACAATACTGCTATCTATTTCGCGTCTTCTGTTGATAGTTGATTCATCACCAGCGAATGTCAGCTTGTAAAAAATATTCTTGTTTACGAAATTTGGTTAAAATCTCTTCATCAAGAAATTGACATCTACGTGAAAATGTTTTTTCTCTTAAACTAGAATTTGATTTTTTTCATATACATTATTCACATTTTATTTTTAACTTTTTTTTTTGTTTATTGTTATTATATAACAGTTCTTTCTTGTTTATTATTTATTTGAATTACTTTTGGTGTGTAACTACCTTTATCTTCTTGTTAGTATTTATGTAACTTATAATAGTTTGGGTAATTTACATAATATACTGCCGTTTTCGTGAATATCTGAAAATTTATTAAGTTGTATCATTTTTAACTCTTATAAAATTTGCAAAAAAGGTGCGTTTTCAGATTTTTTTGAACGCAGATATATTTTCGTTTTTTTTTGAGTGTGTGTGTGTGTGTGTGAGCTTATTAAATGCATTTGGGACCGTCACATCAAACGCACGAAATTAATGGTGTGCACCCTGTTAATTTTAAACAAAATTGTTCAACCATGGATGAAGATGCAGAACGAAGCGATGATTGTCTGTCATTTATTGAAAGCGAAATGCAAAGTACGGAGAGGTAAGTAGGATAATGAAAAAAAAAATAGGATTAATATTGTAAGGTCGACCCGATTTATAAATATTTATATAAAAACTATTTTGATCAACGAATAAACTAAATATATACCACGAAATTGTTCTACTTTTCATTATATTTTTTTCAATTTCTAATACACACTCTATTATTGTTGTCATTATGAGTAGGTAGCAAGATAATTTTATCTGTATTCTTGACAAAGTTTATATCTCAATTGAGACCGAAATATGGGAATAAAGGAGAACCGGAAAATCAGGCTTGCAACCTGTCATCGACAAGTTTACGTGATCACTTTAAGCGAATGCGCAACGCTCACCAGTCATGTATTTTATTCATATCTCTATAAATTCCAAATTTTAAACTTGTTTATTATATTAATATGTAATGTAGTGTTTTCATATCCCTTGAAAATAAGGTGATAACACAATCGCTATCTATTGATGTATTATTATGTAAACTAGCATAAAACTACTATATTTTACCTGTAGTTTATCTGGTGGTTTGCCATTGGGAGATGAAGTGTCTCTGGCCCAAGGGTCTATCCCAACGGACTCGAGTTCGTCAGTGAGAGCAAAGAGATCATCGTCATAAGCAGGAGGGCGTCGCTCGACGGCATCACGCAATGGAATTCGACCTTCACTCTCTTGGAGTCGCAAGTACCTGAATTAAAATACAATTGAAACTGTTATAGAAAATAATTCACCAAGAATGTGTTTAACAAGTGTGATTTTTGTGTATGCTGAATCAGGAAATTACTTATATATTGCCTTCAGAAATAAAATTAAGCACTTAAAATACTATAAAATCAAAAGACACACATTCTTAAATACACAATGGTTATATTAACACAGTTAGCTCGAGTTATAGAAATACATTTGAAAGAACACATTTATTGCTTGGTTAGTTTATGCGCAATTCGCCCCTTTCCGCTAGGAAAATTCTCAAATTATTTGCCAGAACTATACGCACAAAAATCTTTCTTTTTAAATTGTAAAGTGAGCTTATGCATACGCATGTTTAGACACAACTCTATTTTGACTTTCAAAACGTTATAACATTAAAAATATTTTTAAGACAGATGATTTTTTTTTAATTTACGTACAGCGAACAGAAATATAAACCTTCCACTCTTGACTTTGGCATGATTCGACGCAAAAATATACTATCGAAATCTGTTAGATATGGTTAGGTACCTATTAATAACTATACAATTGTATTTAACTCTATGGTTTTTTTATTGTTATCTATGTTAGTTGTACCTTTTTTTTTTTTCTTTAAAAATATTACATGATGATTATAAAGTGTTTTTATATATTATCAATTCATCTATAATAATCCCAACAGTGGTAATGGACCCAGGAATGCTCTCAGATGTATAATAGTGCTATTAACTATTAAATCAACAAACAGAGATAGTGGATTTTGTAGTGTGCTGTGACTTTTGACATTTGAGGTCAAATAAAAGGAAAATAAAACCACATGAAGATTTATCATTAAAATCTTAGTTTTGTTGCTTGCATTGTGAAGCAATTAACTTATGTGACTTTTAATTGAGACAATGAGTTTTAAAAACACAGAAAGTGTAGAAAATAAAGGCAATAACACAGTACAAATTCTCAACAACGCAATGTCAAATTCAAATTCACTACCGACAATACGAAAATTATCTGAACGAGAAAATTATTCCACATGGCAGTTTGGAATGCAGATGTTTTTATTGGCAGACGATCTTTGGGATGCTGTGAATGGTGAAGAAATACCAGACAAACGGATTGACAATAAAGCAAAAGGAAAAATTGTATTAATGGTAGAAGAAAAGTTGTGGCCAACTATTCAAAAATGCTCAACCGCAAGAGAAGTATAGAAACAACTTGAAAAAGATTTTGCTGGTGATGGTTTGATGAGGAGATTAGGCCTCTTACGCAAACTTCTCAGAGTTCATTTAACAAATTTTACATCCATGGAAGGTTGTTTGAATGAAATATTGTTATTATCACAAAAACTGGAAGCTATCAAGGGTGGAATAGACGATGAATTGATCGGAGTCATCATGCTTAATGGTTTGACTGATGAATATAATCCAATGATTATGGGTATAGAAGGTTCAGGTACTAAAGTAACCAGTAATTCTATAAGAACTTTGTTGATAGAACACTCGTCACAAAAACCATTACAGAAGAGCACTTCCAATCAAAGTGCGCTAATTTCGCAAAATCAAGGAAAACATTGGAAACCTAAGTGTTTTAAATGTAACAAAATTGGACACAAATCTTTTCAATGCAAATCTAACTTAGATAGTAGACAATCTAACTTCAAAAATTATGAAGACAAAAAACAAGAGAACTTTAATAAGAGGGCCAATTTAGCCACAGTGTTATATGCAGCAATGTCAACATCAAAGTCTCAATCTAGAGATTGGATTATCGATTCTGGAGCTAGTGCTCATATGACAATGAATAATGATTGGATAAAACCCGTGTCAACCAAGTTTGAAAGCCAAGAAATTACCGTGGCAAATCAACAAAAGGTTATTAGCCAAGGAATCGGCGATGTAAAAATTGACTTACATGGTGAACAAACTACTATTAAAGATGTTTTATATGTACCCAAATTGGCAGCTAATTTATTATCAGTGAGTAAGATTACTGACAAAGGATTTATCTGCGTTTTCACCAAAAATGATTGCAAGGTTTATCCAGAAAAAGAATGCATTATCGATGGGGAGTCACTCTTACTAGGCTCTCGAAATGCTGGAATATACAAGTTGAATGAGAGTTATGATAGCGTCGGCCTTCGTGGCTCAGTTTGTTGGGTATCTGACTGCTGATCCAAGGGTCCCGGGTTCGATTCCCGGTGGAGACACAGTTTTTAATTGTGTTTTCAGTCTGGATCTGTGAGACGATTAATATCGTAAGTCTCCAGAATGTGGCAACTTGTTATTGGGTGCGTGTTAAATTAATATTTGACATAGTACCTGTTAGTTGCCCGAGAAGTAATAAATAATAATAATAATAATAAAAAAGAATCAACAGTAAACTATG
The DNA here is from genome assembly GCA_963576475.1 of Molanna angustata. Classification (NCBI taxonomy): domain Eukaryota; kingdom Metazoa; phylum Arthropoda; class Insecta; order Trichoptera; family Molannidae; genus Molanna; species Molanna angustata. The sequence continues at coordinate 10,182,729 of OY754970.1, read as the reverse complement.
CTAGTACAAAAGGGATGTGCATGACTTCTATAGAAAGTAACTTGCCCAAAAGACTTTGACATAGGCGTCTCGGGCACCTTTGTAGAAAGTCGATGACACTATTATCACAAGGCATGGCTGATGGCATAAAATTTTCTCCAGGAGAAGATAGTCAATGTGAAGAATGTGTTAAAGGAAAACAAACAAGAGTTATTCCCAAGAAACAAGGAATAAGAGCGACAGAAAAACTTCAGCTTATTCATTCAGATGTATGTGGACCTATGAGTACGGAGAGTTGGGGAGGTGGAAAGTATTTTCTCACATTTATAGATGACTTAACTCGTAAAACTTTTGTGTATATTATTCGTACAAAAGATGAAGTTTTTAAAAAGTTTATTGAATTCAAAGCCTTTGTTGAGAATCAAACGGGATGCAAGATAAAGAATTTAAGAACAGATAATGGGAGAGAATACATCAATGAACAATTTATAAAATTCCTCAAAAAACATGGAATCCGTCACCAAAAGACAGTTCCGAGGCATCCACATCAGAATGGAGTTGTAGAGAGAGCTAATCGGACTATTGTAGAAAAGGCTAGATGTATGCTCGAAGATGCTGAAATGCCTAGAGCTTTTTGGGCTGAAGCAGTAGTGACTGCTGTGTACTTAAAAAATGCATCTCCGCATGGATCTGTTAAAGATAAAACTCCAGAAGAAGCTTGGAATGGAAAGAAGATTAATATATCTCATTTTCGAGTATTTGGATGCAAGGCTTTTGCAAGAATTCCAGATGAAAAAAGAAAGAAATTTGATTCAAAGAGCAAGCCGTGGGTGTTCGTTGGATATGGAGATGGAGTAAAGGGTTACAAACTGATAGATCCAGAGAATGGAAGAAGTGCTATATATGAGTCGGATGTTGTCTTCTTCGAAAATGTCAAGGGATGGATTACAAAATCAGAAACATCAAAGGATGATGTGCATAATGAAGAAATGCCTATAGAATCATTATTCGATACACCACAAAATATCATCGAAGTGGATAAAGATTCACAGTCGGAAATTCTTCATTTAGATAATCAACTAGAGAATATAGAAGAGGATCATACAACATATATGGAAGAAGACGAAGAGGAAATAATAGAGGAAGACGAAGAACCAGAGAGAAGGACTTCAGCTAGAGGTCATGTTCCAAGGAGGTGGCCATCAGATATGGAGCTATATAGCGCTTTGCACGTTTTTGAAAGTGAAAATATAGAGGATCCAAGAACATTGAATGAAGCCTTGTCACAGCCCAATAATGTTGAGTGGAAAAAGGCCATAAGAGAGGAGCTGATATCACTTCATGAAAGCAACACATGGATATTGGTTGATAGACCTCAGAACCAAAAGGTGATCAAAAATAAGTGGGTTTTTAAGAGAAAGAAAGGCCTAGAGGGTGATAAATTTAAAGCAAGACTAGTTGCAAAAGGTTTCACGCAGCAATATGGTGTGGACTTTGAAGAAACTTATGCACCCGTTGTACGAAAATCAACCTTTAGAATGCTTTTGGCATTAGCAGCCGAGCTAGACCTTGAATTGGAACAGTTGGATGTAAAAACAGCGTTTCTTCATGGAGATTTGACAGAAACAGTTTATATGGAGCAACCTCAAGGATTTATAGAGTCCAAAGATAAAGGAAAAGTATGCTTACTAAAGAAGGCCATTTATGGATTGAAACAAGCATCCAGATGTTGGAATGAAACAATCAACGCAGTTTTATTGGAATTGGGTCTAAAACAATCCCTAAGGGATCCATGTGTGTATATAAAAAGGACACAAAATTGTACAATAATTTTAGCAATTTATGTTGATGACTTAATAATATTATTTGATGATAAATTAGAGGCAAAGCGAATCAAAGATGGTTTGGAACATAAATTTCAAATGAAGGATCTTGGAGAAGCAAAACACATTCTGGGAATGCGAATAAGACGTGATCGAGCTCAGAAAAAATTATGGATTGATCAAGAAGGGGATATTCTTGAAGTTCTCAAGAGATATAAGATGGAAGACTGTAGGACCATGTCAAGTCCTCTGGATCCGAACCAAAGACTTTCGAGACCCACAGAGGGTGAAACATCAGAAGATGTGATGAATAAGTATCCTTATCAGAGTCTTGTGGGTTCACTTATGTACTTCGCTGTGACGTCTAGACCAGACATTGCACATGCATGCAGTGTTCTGAGTCAATATAATTCATCTTATAATGAGGTACATTGGCGAGCTGCGAAAAGAGTATTAGCCTATCTAAAAGGGACATCAAAGTTATGTTTATGTTACAGAAAAACAAATAAAAATTTATTTGGATTTACAGATGCCGATTGGGCTAATGATGTAGATGATAGAATATCATACAGTGGATTTTTATTTGTGTTAAGCGGAGCAGCCATTTCCTGGGAATCCAGAAAACAAAGATCTCCTGCATTATCTGCTGCAGAAGCAGAGTATATTGCTTTGACGGAAGGTGCCAGAGAAGCAAAGGATTTAAAAGGGCTCTTGCATTGGCTGTGGAGGCCTCAGGGAACTGTAAAGTTGTTTTGCGATAGTCAGAGTGCAGAGAGACTTTCAAGAAATTCTGGTTTTCATAAACGATCTAAACACATAGATCTTAAAAATCGTTATATAAAATATGCTGTGAAAACGAAAATAGTGCAAATTGAATATTTATCAACTGATCATATGGCAGCTGATAGTTTGACCAAAGGTTTAAATGGGACTAAAATTAAAGAGTTTTTGTCAGATTTTGGACTCGAAGAAGTTTAATTACAATTGTAAGGTTATGGGGGAGTGTTAGATATGGTTAGGTACCTATTAATAACTATACAATTGTATTTAACTCTATGGTTTTTTTATTGTTATCTATGTTAGTTGTACCTTTTTTTTTTCTTTAAAAATATTACATGATGATTATAAAGTGTTTTTATATATTATCAATTCATCTATAATAATCCCAACAAAATCTTACCTAATAACATGTATACATGACATATTTAAGATGTTTTTTTTTAATTAATTTTTGACATTCTACCCGATATCTATGTTAAGATGTTAATAACATATAAAATAAATATGTATTTAAAAATGTTATAAAAATATGAAAAATATCTTATTACCATCCAAGGTAACGTGAACCCTTTTGTTCCTAAATTTGTACAAAGTAAAAGATCTGTACATATGTATATATATAATCAAAAAGGGTTTCATAATAATAGACAATCTTTGAATATTAAAATATACACTAACTTTATGTGGAGAGTTTGGTGTTACCCACAACTCACTCTTTATATTAGTAACGGAATCATAGCGTTTGTTTTTTAACATATATTCAATGATAATCTCATCTCATTATTTATAGTTGTTAAATACTTATGGTGGTTTTGACAAAAAATAAACTCGTCAAACACGAATGTCAAGTGTCAGATGATGTCTTATCATGCAAATTGATTTGACGAATATGGTGTCTTGACAACGATCTTGTTCAATAAAAAATGTCAAAAGAATTCGAAATAATGAAATATTTTCTGTATAAACTATGTATGTCAAAATATTCAAAATAAAAATTCCATTTCTCTTTAAATATGTCGTAGTAATGTGATATTCTGACAACTGGGAGATAATGAAATAATCAAGGTTTTTTTTAAATAATTCTGGTTATTAATGCAAAACATTTTTTTTCAAAGCATGGGTTGGCATAATTTCCCTTTAACTGGGTAGTTTAGTTGATTAGTTGTTTTATTGCTTTAATATATATTATTTTTAATCAGTCACTCATCATACATTTTTCCAGTACATTAACTTCAACTACTCATGAAGTTTTTTTTTTTTTGACAAAATTTTTCCTCAATAGAGACGGAGTTGGAATGTTATAAAAGAACCAGGAACTCAAGACATCTACAGGGTTTACGACATGTCATCGGCTGGTTTACGTGATCACTTTATGCGCTTGCGCAACGTTCTTTATTGCCAATTACTTATGCCTTCTTACTGAGTTCCCTTATCAATGTAAATTTTGAAAGTTCTATATATTTAATGAATAACTAATCACCTGAAAATAAGACATTATTACTATTGCCATCTATGAAGTAACGAAGAAGCCTTTTTGTAACGCCATCTATTGAAAGATTGGTTTATTTGTAAACAATGAAAGCAACAGTCCTTATAAATGAGGTGACGGTGTTCTCGCACAGATGTCAATCCTGAACTGCGTACATGCAATTAAAAATATATTCGACTCACGAAGTTGATAAAGCTAAGTTTAAGATCAAATTCAGACATCAAAAATCTTTTTAGTTAAATTATTAAATAGTACAAAAATTAATGAAAATATCATACAAGACCCATTTTTTATGATTTAATGAAGATTTAGATTAATATTTGATTATGATCGAGTACTGATTTATACATTTTTAAGGTTAAGACAAGATAAGAACGTAATAAGAATGTATCACGAGTAACCCCCCCCCCCCCCCCCAAGTTTTTTTTTATTTCTCCCTTTTCAAATTCTTTGTTTATTAAACTAAGTACCAAGTTGTTAAAATCTTACTTGGGAGGAATGCTCTCGACGGCGGCTCTGAGTGGCAACCTTCTGGAGCCAAACTCCTCAGGTACGGCTTTGCGTAGGGCTGCACTGTGTTCAGGGTAGTGATGAGTGAGGGCTGAAGATGTCACATCGTGGGGTGGCTCAGCTTCTACTGCAGCGCGGTTGAAGGACAATAAGGGATTACGAAAAGTGGATCTCGGAGCTAAATACTTGCCATCACACAGGGTCGCTACCACCACCAGGAAAGCGATCCTCAAGCCCTGAAAAAATGTATATTGATATAAATTTTGTTGTTGGCTAAAAATATAGTCATGATAACAAGGTACGAGAAACCATAGGTACTATATGCAGTGGTGTTTTGAAATCTAATTTAGTATTCATTTTTTCAAGTTCCTATGCAATTATTGTATATAGGAACACAGACAAGTATATTGAAAATCGTCAATTCCTTCTACTCATTCAAAAGCAAAAAAAAGTTTATCTAATACAAAATTAAATAATTACATGACAAATGAAAGGCATAAAGAAAACATAAAAAAGTAAAACAGAAAAAGACAGTAAAATATTGAATATAATAACAGTTCATATCAAAGATAGATTAAAGTCGGTCAATAGAATCAAAATTCGGAGTATAAAAGTTTTGTAGGCCTATAACTTTCTATATTTTTTGAATTTTAGGCTCTGTGCATTGAGCGGTTCAAATGTTTTAAAGGGTACAAAAAAGTTGTAAAGCGTACAAAAGTTGTAACAGACACACTTAATGTTCTACTCCAAATTCTGAGTAAATTCATATATGGAACATATATGCTGCAAAGCTTCTAAGTTGGTGTTTTTTGACTTCAAAGTCGAAAAAACCGTGAAAAATATAATTCCTGCATACAAATCTCGCGAATCTTGGCTTCATACTTTATCGATATGCTAAGACAAACAAATTCTCTCGAACAAATCGACAGTTGGATGAATAGTTTCAAAATTGGCCATTTCATTCGTACGCATGGCAATCGAAAAAAAAGAAAATTTCTCGCTGCGCGAATTTTATTTCCTTCTATATCGACATAAACACAACTGACATTTTCTCGCTGTGCGGACTTCATTTGATTTAATTTATGAAAATAAAGAAATACAAACTATCAATTACTCGCTGCGCGTAATTTATTTATCATATTTATCGAAAAAAATCAAAATAAGACTGAAAAATTATCATTAAACGGATTTTTACTGGAAAAACCAATTGAAAATTGATTTTTTTTCTTGCAATCTTTTTTTTGTTTTATGAGTTCTTAGAGAACGAATTATTACCCATATTGGTAAAATTTCACAAATTTTAATAAAGTGTTTCACAATTAAAATCAGGGAAGATAGTATTTTATTTCTGCTGCCCGCCGTTCACATTGAATTTCTGAATATTATGTCCCGTTGTCCCAAAAGGTAACCCACCCCTGCTTTAAACGATGAACGAAGTTCTTATATCATTTTAGGTGATAGGTATGTGGGCATATCATCACCAAAAATAGTTGTTATTTATAAAATGTCTTTAATTTCCATTGTTTTAGTTCCAGCATAGATAATAATCTACATTTACATTCGATTCAACCTTCCTATGACCATAAACTATTATTCTCTTTGAATAATATGTTGTGCTACATCCAGTGAGTGTAATAGTTGTTGAGATATTTATATTGAGATTAAGAATCATTGTAGTGCGTATCGAGACTCCATGGTCTTTTTGCGGCAAGGCCGTCTGGTGAACTATAAGGGATGGATGTATTGCTTGCTAACTGGCCATAACACTACAGGATCACGTTTCTCTTATAAATAATCTTGTACGGACAACCACAGCCACCGACAACACTCTCCAACAACGGGCAAATGTCAACAACATTGTTAACAATTACAAAAAATACCTCATATATGTTTGTGCTTCGCTATTAATCACCATTAGCAACATCCAGGGTTGAGATCAAATCAATTCAAATCATATTACCAAATATTATTTTTATATCAAAGCAGAAGCAGTATAGACGATATATTTACATACTAAAAGTTACGTGATGTCAGAAACCTAATTTAATTTATTTAATATCTTTTTGTACACAATTAAATTCATAATGATGCACATGGGCGAGTTTAATGCCTGATGGAAGTATCTTCTAAACAAGCATATCTTCTTCTTCTTCTATCTCTTTTGGTATATCTATGTTCTGTTTCTACAGATCTTTGGACGAGGATGTCCAGCTCTCCTTCCATCTCTTTGAAGGTCTTCTCGGTGGTAGGCGTTCCTCTGGTATCGCGCCCATAACAATCCTTGGCAGCCTTTCTGAATTCATCCTTTTAACATGATCTCTCCAGTATCGTCTTCTTTGCATGCTCCACCTTACAATATCCTCCACATTGCAGGTTCTGCGTATCTCCTCGCCGGGAATTCTGTACATCCATATCCATTTGCTAAAATAATTAGTGTATGTATGGAAAGTAACCAACATTACAATATTAAAAAATATCGATAATACTTAATGGTAGAGGTGAGTACCTATAGGAAGGAACAAGAATTGAATAAGAAGATAGAGAATTAAGTATTATTTGCAAGGAGATGATGCTTTAGATTTCGTTTGAAGCGGAAAGTGTTATTTGAACATAATGCGTTGTAAATTCCGCATGATTCAATAAATAAGAATCCTTGTGTTCCCTTTTATAATGTTATACACACCCGAACACCTGTCGCTGGTTACCCCACAATGTGGGATATTCCGTGATAGTATGAACGAATGAATGTTTTAATAAAATCTTGATAATATTTGCAGTCAATATTTCTTTTACAGTTTATTTGACTTTATTTAGCTCAAAAATTATAATCTTTCAATGCAGATTACTTTGAGTAGGTACATAATTCAGAAATGTATTCATAATTTTGAAACTCAGATTGTTTTTTTTTTTCATTTAATTTAGGCATTTTTTCAGATGAGTGGTGGCAAAGCGGTTAGAGCGCTGGGTTAGTAATCCAGTGGTCGCGAGTTCGAATCCTACCACGACCGATTTCGTTCATCTATAGCACAAGCATTTATGCTTAATTTAGGGAATGTATGATAATGTACATATATGTACTTTTAAGTACAAGGACATATTCATTCTTTAAAAAAAAATTTAAAATGTGAATAATCTTTATATATTTTTTACGGACATAATATATTTCCTATGTAGGCATGGTAGGCATATTAAAAATATTCTACTAAAAGTGAAAACATTTCATAATAGACATTTAATTTTATGTAAAAATTCACAATACTTCAAATTCATAATTATATAAATAAAAATTTACATTTTTGTAATATTTTTTTATAATAATTGATTAAAAATAGTTTCAACCCTTTGATTAAACAATAGCAAAAGGAATGAGTATTACAAAAACAATTGAATTTTTCTCATTTCACATACCTACCAGCAATTTACAACTTTTTGTATATATTAATGCCGAATCGCATACTAATTATGGTCATTTTGTATAATATTATGTTAAACTTTCTTCAATCTGAATTAAATCAACTCGGGATCCGCAAAAAAATGTGAATGTTAATGACCGCTCTTGAATTTATTTGGAACATGATTTTTGGGTGTTTCTTGTTTACAATATAAATAAATATTGTGAATTGGACATTTCGGCTATAAACACACAAACGGGTTTTTTTATTCGCAAAATATTTTCGCTCAAGGATGACAATATCAGATAGGTAATATTATAATATTATAAAAAAAATTATAGTCCAACATACCGTTATGTACACACCCAGTTATTAAAATATAGTAACAGTTAAAGAATATTGGTCTATATTTTTTTTATCTAATTTTTTTTTATTGTTTCTCGCGGAACTAACAGATATGAAGGTAATATGTCAAAATATTAATTTATCACGCACTTAATAACAAGTTGCCACATTCTGGAGACTACCGATATTAATCGTCTCACAGATCCATTCGGAAAACACAGTTAAAAACTATGTCTCTACCGGGAATCGAACCCGGGACCCTTCGATCAGAAATCAGATACTTAACTAACTGAGCAACGAAGGCCGACAAAATAAAGACAATTAAGGAGCGATATAACTTATTATTTATAATATTTTAATTTGACTAAAATATTACTTATACATACGAATACAACTAATTTTAGTTTTTATTAAAAATCAAAAATTATTGGATCCATCGCGGATCCAGCAATTTTTAAGAAAATCGCAAAAATCAATCTGCTGAATTCCAATCCATAATGACGCCGCATCTGGAATTCCAAACTTCTGTGTGAGATTTTTTAGCCACTTTTACAAACTCCGTCTTCCCTATATCTTTCCCTCCACTTTAAGGATTGTATAAATTGACAGAATTAAGCATTATTTCTTAACTAGCTTTTATGTCCCGCCGTTGGCCAAGAATGTAAAATTGTGAAAGAAAAAGCAATCGTTTTTATAATATTGTCACCCAATTATTTTGCAATATCAGACTATAAAAAGTGGTTTAAAATTTGATTGAGTTTAAGTATTGTAAAATGTTCAAGTGATGGCCACAACCCATTCTTTTTTATATATTGCTATAAAGTGTGAATGAAGTATAATATTTATACAATTTCTGCTCGCATGGACTATGCGTAATGGTTTTAAATATGACTGTTTATCAACGTTGTAAAGAGATTGGTTTGGCCACAACCCCCATTTTTAAATATTATCATCGAAAACAAATTGTAATGTGTACCTATTGAAAATTTAGTAATTTTCGATGTTGGGATGTGGTTAAAATTTGATTAAACAAACGTAGGTACTGAAAAGATCTAGTATTGGTCACATCCCATTCCTTTTTATATTTTTTCATCAAGTGTGCATTATATTTTTGCTCAATTTGACTGAAAGTCTTCATTAACGAAGAAGAAGAAGACTTGAACTATAGTAAATAATTTTTAATTTGAATATAAATGTTGTGAAGAGTTCAGTAATGGCCACAACCCCCATTCTTTAAATATTAGGTGTTGAAAATTATTCAAAATAGGATGATATAAATGGTTTAAATTTAATTAAACAAAAGTATTGAAAAGATTCTAGTGCAGGTTATATCGTCACATCCCATTCATTTCATATGTATTTTCATCAAGTGTGCATATCGTTAATAATATTTCTGCACAATAGACTATTAGACTTAAAACTAACCCAAAAGACTGAATAAAAAAGAGAAAAATAAGTATAAGACTATAAGAAATAGTTTGTATAAAAAACTATTCCAATGGTCTACATAAAATAAGTAAAAATACATATACCTAATAGAAGAATTAGACTATTGGAAATAGATTGTATAAAAGCTCACCCAAAGGTCTACAAAAAAGAAGAAGAAGAATATTTAGACTATTGGAAATAGTTTGTATAAATACTGACCAAAAGGTCTACATAAAAGAAAATGAATAAGACTATTGGAAATAGTTTGTATTAAAACTCTCCCAAAAGTCTACGTACTTAAATGAAGAAGAATAATAATTAGACTAAAGGAAATAATTTTTATAAAAAAATGACCCAAATGTATACATAAAAAAAGAAGAAGATGATTTAGACAATAGGAAATAGTTTGTATAAAAACTGCCCTAAAGATCTACATAAAATTAAGAAGAAAAAGAATTAGACTCCAGGACCCGCCGCTTCAGGCCCTTCAGTACCTCCCGTCCCTTTAATCCCTCATTACGTCCCTTCCCATCAGGCCCTTCAGTACCTTCCGTCCCTTCAGGCAGTTTTATACCTCCCGTCCCTTCAGGCCCTTTAGTGCCTCCCTTCCCTTCATTACATCCCGTCCCATCAGTCGGTTAAGAAAAGTTTAAATCCAGAAACCATCCTGGAAGAACCGCGAAGAGATGAAAGAACCTTCTTTTCCCAGGATGCTCTACTTAATAGGTAAAATGACTAAATACACGAAGAAGAAGAAAAAAGTTTAAACCCAGATACCTGCGAAGAGATGGAAGGACAGTTGGACCTTCTTCTCCCAGGATTCTCCAACTTCATAGGTAAAATGAGCAAAAATACACGATGAAGAAGAAGAAGAAGAAATAAGTTTAAATCCAGATACCTGCGAAGAGATGGAAGGAAAATTGGACATTCTTCTCCCAGGTTAGTCCACCTTCAAAGGTAAAATGACCAAATAGACGATGAAGAAGAAGAAGAAAAAAGTTTAAATCCAGAAACCTGCGAAGAGATGGAAGGAAAATTGGACCTTCATCTCCCAGGATAGTTCATCTTCATAGGTAAGATGACCAAGTACACGTTGAAGAAAAAGAAGAAAAAAGTTTATATGCAGAACCCGTCCTGGAAGACCTGTGAAGAGATGGAGGGACAGTCGGACCTTCTTTTCCCAGGATACTCCCCCTTCATAGGTAAAACGACCAAATACACGAAGGAGAAGAAGAATAAGAAAAAAATTTAAATCCAAAAACCATCCTGGGCATACGCTCGACAATTCACCAAAGTTTCATTATAATCGGACAAACGGTTGATAAATAAATAAATAAAATAATTTTCCTATAGGAAATCAGTATAGGTATATTATTGTTGATTTGTAAGTAAATAGTATTAGGTAGGTACCTACCTACAACAACCTTCTAAATAAATTCGATTCCTAACAAATTTTATTTGAATATCACATTCTTTCTGTAGCCATGGAAACGATTCGAGCACGTAAGTAATATCGAATGGTTCGGATACATTTTTTGAATATGTAGGTACCTACATTGGTTTGTTCGATGCCATAAAAATGAAAATTGTCAGAAAAATCAAATATTATTTACAAATTATGCAATTTTATTATGCCTATATCTTTACTAATAAATAACACATTTTTACAATATATGTCTTAAAACTTGCCGTAATGTCTTGTGTTTCATTTTATTATTTCATAATTACATTTATTTCAAAGGTTTATTATTTTCAAGAACATATTCATTCGGTGGGAAAATGAAATATTGTATGAAAAGATATTAAAATGGCGGCGTTTATGTACAAAAGGCTTACTTTAAAAATAAGTTAAACATTATAATTATACCAAATATTCACCATGTTTTTCACTTAAACGCTAAGTTATACTTCAAAATATATTTTTTTTGTGTAAATACCTACTTCTAACTTTTAAACTAACAGATATTTGCGTGCAAAATGTACACTTTTTTGACAGATATGACTTGGAAAATTTTGTATGAAAAAAATAATTATTTAAATATTTTTAAAATTCAGCATTTTTATCGCATTCTTTTTAGCGTGACACTGAATCAGGTATACTGGTACATGTTCGCACTTAAATTAGATTTTTAGATGCTCTTGGTTTTTCAGAAGGCGTGAGACAAACACACACACACACACATACACACACACACACACACACACACACACACATACACTAACATTTTGATTGCTTTATTACTTTAGATGTATGTATGTCAATAATTTTTACTTAAATCACTCTCTCCTCAACTATTACGATGATGTTTTGAGTGTCCTCTTTAGGACGTTGTACATTCCAGGGGCGTTTCTTAATCCTTCGGACTTCGCAAACCCTGAAAGAAAATTGGGAAATGTCGACAATTTTATGTTTTTTAGCATCGTCGTTCATTCTAGTGCCAAAATAATAATAACATAAAATAGCCCTTTAAAGCATTTATTTATTTGGCACGATGCAATATTACATTATACATAATACAGCGTTGTACCTATAACAACAATTTCAAGATTACAGTGATAATATATCCTAAATTTAATGCCAGGTTAATATTTCCAAAAATGCTCCAGGATACATAATTAAAATAGGAACATAAAATTCTGTATTATATTTGTATTGTCTCATTGGACATCCAACTAGGTGAACCTGTTATAGGACGTCCGATATGTATGTAGTTACGATTTGCAGGTATCAATAACTTAACCAATTTAAGTTGTTTAAAAACTTAGTAAATGAAAATTATGAATGAATAGCGAGCAAACTAGAATATGTATAATTTATTATTGGACTCATCTATGCTGATGGATATAAGCCAACTGTTTATTGTTTTTTCAGAGTGTCTATTTTCATATTTTTCCAAGCGTCAGGTAGTATATTGTACATTTTGGTTTTTTTCTTTATGATAATAAACCTTTGCATTGTATCTACATTTGGTTCAATTTTTATTTTTTTCATAGGCAAGTCTTGAATTTTTTTCATAGGCAAGCCAAGATTTTAGGTTTTTTAAGCAATTCCGCTAATGGTATATTTTACCTCAATTAAATTAATTGAGAGTTTTTTGACCTTTGAGTAGGCAATGTGCAATAGAAATAAAATCGGAGCGTTGTTGAACGGTCACTTAGCACGTCGCATCTCCCGGAGTAGATGTCGTTTGACGATATTGTTGACAAGATCTCGATGTTGACATTGGGTGAGTTGTCGTCCCGAGGCAATGTCAAGGTCAGCCGACGGTGGGATGTAAAGTGGAAGTCCTCATCTGGCGTCGAGAGGTGGCAAGGCGAGCAGCATCAGTGCTAAAACTAAGATTGTCGCGTCGTCGACAGCCGCTCTACCGTTACGCGAATTCCTAAAGTCTCGTGTCGCTGACCCCGAGAAGGGAGGGGCCACTTTTGATAATTGGAAAATGCGTATTTTACATACCCAGTTTTTTGAGCACCACGCGGGGTGTTGGGTTTCAAATTAATATCACTCTGATGTCACGTTGTACAGAAAGAAATATATGAATATCATCCGATCAAAGAAAAAGAAATAAATAATCATGATAATGTCAACTGCTGTTCAGCGTACCTAACGACAAATCGAAGAACGGTTAGTTTTAAAAATAATTACTCAATTATAATGACAAAAGCAAAAATCTCAAAAAAGAAATGATATAATTATGTTAGATGGATGAATTATTTCATATAGAAAGTGTGATTGTACAATTCACCATCGGTGATGATGATAGCTCTCCTCAAATCCTTTGAGGTAAAATACACTAAGATAATACACTAATCTTGGAGATAATTCAAGATAATCTTAATGTATTTTATCTTAGTGTAGTGTATATTTTTTGTTTTTATTTTCGCTTTCATTCTTTTGTTGATGTACGTGTATAATTTTGTCATACGTTGTAATTTGGTTGGTTGGAAGAAATTGCCTAATGGCAATAAGCCCAACAATGTGCATCATACATATTTGTTTATATTATGTACAAAATGATAAATAAATAAGATGTATAACAATCAATTCAAGCACAAAATATTTTTCATTTTGGAAATATTTTCTGCAACACATCTTAGAAAAAAAATATTGATTATATTATACTAAGAAGTAATTATAAAAAAATATATAATTACTTCTTAATATAAGCAAAAAAGATTCATAGTTTAAATATCTTAAAATATTGTACAATCTAATTACACTCAGAAAAGCTCCGTATAAGTACCTACATTAATTACATATTTTTGTTATTAATTTTGCTCTTAATATTATACATAATGATAAAGTACGATTTAAATCTAATTATATCACCGTACAGTGATAAGATACTTAACACAAAAGAAATTAACAAATTCGAAGTTAATAACAATGACTTCACCATTTACAGACAACCTTTTTTTCTCCCAGGCGATTCCAATATCGTCAAGTCATGATGGGTCATGATGGGTCATTAAATATAATTTTCGACAAAGTTCAATGATTCGTATGATTCATACTTGTTATTAAATAAATAATACATATTACCTATCGATAACTAAGGCATTCGGAAACTGTAATCACTAAACTATTGTAGGTACTGTACGGCTCGACAAATATGAGAATGCTGGTGACAGTTTTACAAAGCATTGTTGCAAATGTCGGGGAAAAAGTGACTCAAAATGCGCTGCACAACGTCGGACGTTAACAGATTTCATTGGTTAATTCAAATTAGAGTATTTTCCTGCACTAAAATTTGTTTGTGCAAAGGTGATGATATCACCCGAATTCTTTAGTTTGATTACAGCTGACCATTGCCAAAAAATCTACATACTTGATGGTTTCTCCCTTTGTATTGTCTACCAGCGAAATTTATTTTAAGATAGATGATATTGTATAAAGACATAGCTTCAATTTGAAAAAAAAATATACTGTCAAATAATACACATATCAAAATAAAAAGTTCCGAGAGGTCATATATGTTATCTATCAATATAGATTCCTGAATAATTAATTATCATTGATAAATCTTTAGATATTCTACAAGTATTTATATGACCGATTTTTATATTGTTGGTTTTATATGAGTATTTTTTAGTGAACTTAAATTTAGGATTTCTTAAATAGGGTCAATCTATTTTTCAATAATTCCAATGATTGACCATAAATGGTAAGATTTTTATGTTAAAGGAAGAGCCAAATTCATTTCTAAAAGCGGTGTTTTTATTTTTTTATCGCATGATTATTGAAAGTATCTGATCAAATATATTTTATTTATTTATTATATACATGGACTTCTGACAATAAGAGATTCGACAACAATAATAAAGATTCTATATTGTTGGCTGTGCCTTATTAAAAATAATAAATTATATTAAAATATAAAACGGTATGTTTTAGATTCTACGTATATTTTTTAATTTGTCGATAGCTATTTCACCTTGTTAGGGCATCTTCAAAACTATATTCTTGACTATAGTCTTGAAGATGCCCTAACAAGGCGAAATAGCTATCGACGAATAAAAAAATATACGTAGAATCTAAAACGTACCGTTTTATATTTGAATATAATTTAAAATGGAATTCTATAATAAACTATCTACAATTACTTAAAAATAATAAAGATATCAAATAAAATATTTAGAGCAGAGATTACAATAGACAATGGTAGATACACCCATAACATCGAAACTCTCTTACGTTTTTCTGTCAGATAACGTTTTTGCTCTCCAATATGAATATTGGAATTTCGAGATCTTGAGAATTGTGAAATCCTTAAACAAATAGAGTATCATATCACAATTTACTCATATTAAGCCCTCTATTTTAATAAATTGAAGATTATTACTACGATTTATTGAACAAAAAAATTCTCTTACACAAAAAAATTCATATGTAATTTCATCATTATGATTATTCGTGTATTCATGAAATTACTTCAATACAATAATAAACAAGTGTCTGTTATTCCACAGAGTGTCATTAGTTAATCACGTATCGGATAATCACTAACCTGACAGATTAAACGTGTTTCAGAAAATGTTATCATTCCAATATATGTATACGACACGTTGAATGTTGAGGTTAACGTCTGACATTTATTTGGTTACGGATCTCAAAGTCGTGTCCGACATGTTATATTATATTGTTCAATTCGGAAACCGGTAGCATCAATTGTACCCAAGAATTACAAGATAAATATTATGTTTCTGCGTCCTACAGTTTTATTTTTTTGCATTTTCCTCACCACAACAAGGTATATTATGCTGTGATTGTGAAGTGTTATGATATAACTATTTTGACAGTATTTATGTCGCATTTTCAACAGGTTTCATGTCGAGAATGCAAGACGTATACCTATCCTTCAAGTTTCAATAAGTCCAAACTTAACGTTAATCAGCAGTGTTATTTTTAAACGTAGTTCAAATATTAAACTACAGTTGAACCCCAATTTGATCACTTTTCTTATTTATAAACATGGAGCAAGAGTTGAACCGTGATTCAACACAAAAATGTCAAATTGAACCGACGACGGGGATTGTTTAAGATCCGCAACGTTCAACAATTATGCCTTCTTATTGACTTCCCTTATCAATGCAATTTTTGAAAGTAATTTATATATTTGAATAATGAGAAGCTAAAGTTTAAAAATAAGCTGAAAACACCATCACCATAGCAGAAAACAAGCTCATAAAGTGATCACGTAGACAAGCCGATGACAGGTCGTAAGCCCTGTAGCTGCCTTGAGTTCCTGGTTCTCCTATAATATTCCAACTTCATCTCTATTGAGATGTTAAAAATTGGTCAAATGAATTAAAAAAAAAATAAAAAAATGAATTAACGCAACGTTCACCAATTACGCCTTCTTATTTAGTTCCCTTTTCAATGCAATTTTGAAAGTTCTATATATTTTGATAATGAGAAAGAGGTCGTTCAAAAATAAGTTATTTTTACTATCGCCATTTTTGTAACGCCATCTATTGATTTTTTTTTAACCAAAGATACAAGAAAAATATTTATAAAAAGCGATATGATCTGATAGAATTATTGATTTACGTTGCTTTCGAACAAAAACATAGCATGTCTAAGCCATAAGTGCAATAGGTCGACTTTAACAGAACTATCACATGGCGCGCACGTGTTCATATCTACGCATACTGTTCTGTAGTAATGACAACCAACTTAACAAAACTATATACGGTGCTGTCGTATCATCATCATCATTTCCTCCTCCAGAATTTTTCGCCATTTAAACCGGTCCATCACCTGCACTCTCCAGTTTGCAACACCAATCCTCTTTAGATCCTCCTGTATGCCATCCATCCACCGCAGCTTGGGTCTCCCCACACCGCGTCTCCCCTCCGGTCGTGTCGAGAATCTTCTTTGGGGTTCGGCCTTCCTCCATTGGCTGAACGTGCCCTAACCATTGAAGTCGATGTATTTTAATATATTCTACTATGTTAGGATCACTGTAAAGGTTCTCCAGCTCACGGTTGTACCTTATCCTCCATATTCCACTCTCACAAAGAGGCCCAAAGATTTTTCTCAAAACCTTCCGTTCAAAAACTAACAGCGCTTTTACATCCTTCCTATTAAGCACCCAGCATTCAGCGGTGCTGTCGTATGCGGTTCAAATATTTTTAATAACAACGTTCCAGTTTAATGTGGAATAAAACTTAAAACCGGGTTCAATTGATCCGTGATTCAAGGAATTTTCATTAATAATACTGATAATTGATAATGTATATAACTGCTATCAAATTATGTGTCCTTTACAAACTATCAGTTTTATCAAAGCAACTTCATATTATATTATATTTTAATAAGTGTGATTATAAAGTAGATCTTTGAGTCACGATGAATTGTTTACCATTGATGGAGACGAAACTCGAAAAATATGATGAAGTGAATCTATGTAAACAATTCGATATTGTTCTTTTAATCTTATTTTAGAAATATTTTCTATTTTATTCCTCACTAAACTATTTCGTATTAGAATTGTTTGAAATATGCTATTTTAAAATACTTACATAATACACACCTAATATTGACGGTTTCTTATGCATCAATTCATTTATCTTTAAGCTTCGTATTGACAGCATATTTAATGAATAAGTAGATGTTACGTGACAATACAATAAAAACGTTATTCAATACACAAATAAGTTGCAGACGTTATGCTATTGATATAAGTGTTCCCTTCTGCTATATTGGAGAAGAATAAATGATTGACATATTCTTAGAGGTGGGTTATATGACGCATTTGCCATCTTCATTGGAAATGCAGCCAGGGACGACATTAATTTTTTCGTGTTTTTTTTCGATACAATATCAAATGATAACATTCAGGTTTCGAGTGTCTAGTTATAAGATATTAATTTTGATTCATTAATTGCTGGATAAAAAAAATCGGATCAACTCAATGATATGCAATAACACAGATTTTAATACGATAGTTTTAGTTTAGCTATTACATTAAAAATTTACACTGATTATCATAGACCATTATTTAATATAGAACAAAACACTACGGAGTCTAGTATGAGGAATATGAAATGTTTCGGAATTGTGATATCCTATGACTTATTTAAAAAAATCTGATATTTTATTTTATTTTATTTTATTTTACATTACTTCTCGAGCAACTAACATGTACCTACTATGTCAAATATTTATTAAACACGCACCCAATAACAAGTTGCCACAATTTGAAGACTTACGATATTAATCATCTCACAGATCCAGACTGAAAACACAATTAAAAACTGTGTCTCCACCGGAAATCGAACCCGGGACCTTAGGATCAGCAGTCAGATACCTAACCATATCCTGACTTCAACTCCATATATAGATATCCTAACTTGTCACATTTTTTTTAAAATAAGTTTTAGGATAACACAATTCCGCAACATTTCACAATGCTCAATACAATTAGATTCATTGTTAATTTATTAAAGGCACTAACCGGTATCCGTCTATCGAAGCCCATCATCAGAGTGCTAAAAATAAAGCACCTATAACAGAATGAACAGACTAGGGGGGCAAGTCTGGTTCGATCGGCGAAATCAAAACCCTAGTGATTACCCGATATGGATATAATTATCATATGGAATTCTATGAAATGTAAAGATATTATTGAACTCCATATAATAATTATATACATGATATGGGTAATCGTGAGGGATTTGATTTCGCCGGGTGGACCAGATTTGCCCCCCAGATCATGCCTTAATAAATTGTAATTTCAATGAAAAATAGTGTTTTATTCTATATCATTGAATCTCGTTAAAAATAGTGTTTTATTCTATATCATTGAATCTCGTTAAAAATAGTCTGTCGAAAAACTATGTCATAATTTGATTGTTTATATGTACATACATAAGTACTTTACAAGAAACAAAAGCAAAATAAAAAAACACAATCAATACAAAACTATTCAAAATTATAATACAAAAAACATAAATAAAAATAAACCACGAACACACAAATAATAAAGAATATAATTTTTAGAGTATTGAATGTAATTTGATTAATTTACATTCAGAAAAATAATGATTTCAAAAAGCTCTATTTCTGTCTCAAAAATCAAGAAAAAAATATTTATTTAAACAAATTTGGTTTTTAAATTAAAATATTTTTCTCGGTATGTGCAGAGAATAGCAATGCAAAAGTGGAAAAATGAATTGATGGACGAAAAGATTGATGGAGTAGCGACTGAGAGGCGATAAGAGACCACGATAGCGGCCACCTATATCATATGGATGGACGGCATTAAAAGATTTGTTGGACCGCAAATTGGTAGGAATTTCACGGGAACGGAAGGAGTTAAATATAAGAGAATAGCCTGCAGTGAGCAAACACGGGCTGAAGATGATGCTGAAGAAATAATAGTTCAAAGGCGACATTATTGTCTTCTTTTGTCTTAGTTGGCCATTACATAGAACTCTAACAGGAGACTTAAATAGAACGACTCCAGCTAGTTCGAGTGAATTTGTCGTCAATTTGATTTGTGTGTTTTAAAAGATACTTCGTATCTCATTAGAACAGTTGTGACATACGGGTGTGAGGCGTGGACAGTGACAAAAAAGTCTGCAGAGGTACTGGACACCTTGGATAGGAGGGTGCTGCGTAAAATACTGGGGCCCGTGAATGATGGCGAAGCCTGGAGAGTGCGATAAAACGATGAGTTGTACAACATCTACAAGGCATCCAGAATTTCTGTACATGCCAGGCAAATATGAGCCGGACATGTGCAGAGAATGCCGTCATCATGGGCACCAAAAAGGATCCTGGTAGAGCACCCAGGTGGAAGAAGGAGGGTCGAGAGGCCAAAGCTACGGTGGGAAGACGAAGTTAGGAGGGATGCTGCCAATCTGCTCCAGACAACGGATTGGAAGGCCGAGGCGGGAGACAGAAGAGGTTGGAGGTGAAGACTCATGAAGGCCAAGGCTCGATATGGGCTGTAGAACCATCGAAAAAGAAGAAGAAAATGTACTTTGTATGAAGTGAGTTCAAAGTATGTATAGATATATCTACTATATAAAATCTTATATCCAATTGACATTTTAACAAATTTGCAGTAGGATTTATCTATTCGCTATGTTATGTAGAATTCACTTCAGTACCAGCAATATAAATTCAACACTATTTGAATTTTAAATTTAATGACCTTTATTTCAAAGTCACTTGTAAATAATTGGACAACAATATAAATCTAAGGATTATTTTTTTGTATAAATCACTCGATACCCACTTCAGTTCTAATTTAAACAATGTCTCCATATTTTTCTAAGTAAAAATAAATAATGCAAAGCTAAGACTAGATCGACGAGTTCATATTTTTTGTATTTTGTAAGTTTGATACGACTTCATGTTATTTAAATATTTGTTTTTAGTTTGATTATTCTACCTATCATGTATTGGTTTCTGTTAATTGAATCAATATATTCTCTTCTAATTTAAATCAATACAAGATATCAATATGAAATCGTCGAGTGTTTATTCGACATTTTTGCGGCGTCGAAGTGGATATATACTATTGCAATTATTTTATTTTGTATCTCAATTTCCATTTAAAAATATAACTGGTCTAAACAAACTCTTTTTAACGAATTAATTAAGTGTATTGATTATTATCAATGTTGCGAAATCGCTTTATATCGACTGAAGAGAGAAAATGACAATTTACATAATATTCCGAGTTGAATTACGTTAATTTACTAAAATATCAGAACTTACTTAAAGATAACTTACCTGTATATCAAATTATTAATAAAATTATATTATAACTTACTGTGGAAGCACAGGGCATGGCTGATACTGGACACGGTCAGTACATCAGGATCTTCCCAAACAAAATGGGCCCACAGCTCACCACAGATACCTGAAAAAAAAAACAATTTTAAATTTGCGATATTTTATATTTACCTATTTAGCTGCCATGGCTTTGTGGAAAAAAACGTAATTAAATGCATGACAAAATCTGAAATCTTAGAAATATTTCACTAAGATATATAGAATAAATGTTTTTATAAAAAAAGGTGTTATCATCACAATACCTATATGTATTTTAAGAAAAAAACTTGTACAACCAGTTTCATAAACTTTGAGTTACATTTATAAATAAGTGTGTTCTATAACAATCACTCAATGCTAAAAAATAAATTAAAGAACGCTTCGATTTTTTCGTTGTCTTGACCAATTAATTGTCTTTAATTTTAAGTTTCAACCAAAGATCTTAATCGAGATTTTTTCTCAATCAATCTATTAGATTTTTTTAAATTTATATTGTTACATAAACAATATTCATATGTTATAATAAATTTATAAATCTGTATTTACTCTGATTGTTAAAAATCGCATTTATCATATTAACGATCTCGATTATCCTTAAGTAATTTTCGTATAGCAAATTAATGATAGTTAACTTTTAATCATCAATTTCACGTCGATAATCTAATACAGCTGTTCTCAACCTCTCGTTTTGAAAGCCTATCTTTTGCAGCGATACTTTTCCAAGGAACGGTTGAATAATAAATAGCATAAAAACTTATTAATCAAATTTAATTACATAAAACACAACATTTTGTACAGTGTGTACACTAAAAACCATTACTTTTTAAACTTAATTCATACAGTAAAATCTTCAGGAGGATATAAAGTGTACTTTCCTGAAGAAGGGATCATTATTCCCGTAACATGAGGAGGGATGGAACAAAATATTAAAATGTACATTAAAAGATCCAAACATTGCATTGAACATCTAGCATATCTTTTTTTTTTTTTTTTATTTATTAATTTCCATAATACAATATAAAATAAAATATAAAATATTGTTCATGAAATATATAAATGGAATTTATTACCTCACTAGGCAAAGCCTGTTCTGAGGTAATACTAGGCAATAAGTAAGCATAAATTTCAGCTACGTGAATTCTTAACATCTAAGGCACAAAAAAATATAAAAAATACAAATAATAAAGTACAAAAGTACACATTTTAAGTCATAAAAAATATAAAAAAGTACATATAAAATACAATTGTAGGTATATGAAAAAAATTATTAGGTGTCTTTGTGTTTTCGTTAATGTGAGGATGTGTTTGCATGTGTGGATATGTGTAAAAGGGTGTATGAAAAAGATTTTGATTGTAAATTATATTAAAATTATCTTAGGACAAACGTCAAGTCTCTCTCTGACTCTTCCCTCCCTCTCCGAATCAACCAATCAGTAACCAGCTTTCCAAAATTATGCCCACTCGGCTGTACTAAGTCCAAGATATCAGACATAACTATATTATATATTCTGGGTGCTAAAAATGTGTAGTGTCTCTGGGCAAAAGTAGTCTGTGTATGAGTCGGTTGCAGCAAATGTCTATTTCTTGTATTAAAAGTAAGGGTGTATTGTGGTTTATATATTGCTGGGTTTTTATGTAGTTGAATGACTATTGTATCTACCCAAATATGATCCATTTTTGTTTCATTTTAAATCGTGCCGCACGTTGAGAACTTCTGACAATACTCCGAGATTTATTCTGTTATAAGAAAACGATTAAGTTAAAAAAAACTAGTTCGATAACTTAAGTCAATGTATTCAAAGTCAATATTAATTGCTTAGATTTAACACGCTTCGTATAATGTATGGACGAAATTAATAATAACGTAAATGTACAGGTGCGCTTCTAATTAAAGGACCTAAACACCGCGGATCAAATAAAAGTGATGAACGAAGTGCTTTTTCCTCTACATTACAAAAATTCTTGTTAAATTATAATTGTAAAGTTATAAATCAATACTATCTACTAATTATGTTAAGAAGTTATTAATTCAATAATAAATATATCAACAATACATTTTTTTTAATTATTATTTTACAAGCGTATATAATATAAACTGATTAAATTACTACATAATATGTACATATACTTTTTCATAATAATAACATACAATAAAAAAATCATAACATTTTATATTTTGATATTAGGTGTACTTGTTATATTTGTACCTCTTAACCTGAGAAACTGTACCATAGCTTGGTGCCATCCATCATTTCCACTACAATTATATGGGAGAAAATAACTGAGAGATCACCTTATATTATTCTGATTATTTTTCTTTTCTGTTTATGTTTAATTATTTTGCATTCAAAAACATGTAACTTTTGGCCAAATTGAAAATGTACTGCCTCAGAACAGATTTGTCTAGTAAGGCAGTAAATTTCCAAAAAGGTACAATTGTAAGATTACATGAAAATTCTTCGAAACACAATTGTTCGAATGCGCAATTGTACGAATAACAATTTTTCGAAAATCAGTTATCAGAATGACAATTGTCCAAAAGCAAATTATTCGAACTAACATTTGTTGGAAAACCAATTAACCGAATTTAATATATTTTTGTGTCATTATGTTGCCTCCTTTGATATATTTGTTGCCAGTAAAATATATTCGATGAAGACTATTATTACTTGTAGTATTATTATTGGGTACGTATGTTTGCACATTTTTAATAACTGATATTTGACAGCGCGGGATAGCCTAGTTTGTACACCAGTTTGTGTTTATCTAGTATTCACAACAATTTAGTTATTTTACTTTAATATTATAGTAACTTTTTTCAATATATAATGCAACTGGCTCACGCCAGTCGCAATTATAACTACAAACAAACCTAACCAACATACATATGTTCACCAAAGTTTTGTAGGTTTAGGTTTAAAAAATAGGTGTACATCCTAGGATATCTGACAGCGAGGTGCGTCGCCATGTTGTTTATTCCATAGATTTTTATTATACATAATATACTATGAAGATGTAGTACTCCGTGCAAAAAGTGAGTCATTTGTTTTCGATTCATACAAAATTTGCTAACTACGACATCTAGTATATTATAATAAAAATCTATGGTTTATTTCTCTCACAATACTACCAACATGACGTCATAAAAATTCGAACAATTGTAAATTCTGATAATTGTGTGTTCGGAAAAATTTTTTTTAGAAAAAATGTGATTCGAATAATTGCCATTCGTAAAATTGAGCATTCGAATAATTGTTTTTCGAATAATTTTCCTGTCACCCAATTGTAAATAGTATGTTTATATAAAGTCTTTTTAAAATATAGTTGTTTTTGTTATTGTTATATACTTTGTTATTTCATTTCATTTCATTTGTATTTTTATTTATTTACTTTTAATAATTGTATGCATGTACTGTGTACTGTCCTTTGTAAAATAAAATAAAATAACATGAATAAAAATACAGATTAAAACTGTTCATAGATTGATTTAATAATTAAAAATGAAATATCAGAGATCGAAGAGAAACATTTTTCTCACAAAAAAACATACAACAAATTTCAAGTTTGGTTCTTGATAATATTTTTAGCATTAAATAACCCTTGATCTAAAGCCATTATAATCATGCGCTCACATAAAGTAGGTGTATGAATTTAAAAAAAAGTACTTAATAAGTAGGTGCCACTTAGAGGTGTTTGCAGGAACACTGCACGCAAAATCGTCTGCAGGTTTTTTTATACCGAATATCTTGATTGGTTATATATAATACATATATTATAGAAAGGTCAATAACATCGAATGCTGATATTATTTTAAAAAAAATGGCAATATTTAGTATATTTATATGAACGTATATACAAGATTATATTGACCAGGCGATCCGGTTTGACTGGGACACTATCGTTTATTGATTATTATTATAATTATATTATATATTTTTTTTCCAGGCAAATTTAAAGGTTAACATTTTTAATACGATGTGATTTTGTCACGGCTTAAAGCCTTGCCCAATAAAGTTGTGTCAGACAATTTATCAACAAGACGATTTATTTCTTTGTATAACAGTAAAAATAAATATTATCGAATGTTGACTTCTTAAAAAAACAATTACAATTATGTATAAAGATTTTATTATTTTTATTGTTCTACATAGTTTTATAGAATTATAAACAATGTTTGTAATTCTTTTTATAATTCTGTATCAATGTATAGAATTACAAAGTTATTTTATATTTTTTAGTTTATAAAAAAACATGGTTAAAATATTTCTAAAAAATTTGTTTTAATACCCGTAAAACAATTATTTTCCAGAATCTGTTTTAAAAATATGTGTTTTTCTTTACTCTGAAAAATAGTATATCCATATCATATCATATGTATCATAGAAAATAATATCCATATCATAGAACGTACAGATGCGCAGAGCGCAATTTTGTGTGAATTTTGCTTGGTCCATATCATAGAACGTACAGATGCGCAGAGCGCAATTTTGTGTGAATTTTGCTTGGTCCATATCATAGAACGTACAGATGCGCAGAGCGCAATTTTGTGTGATTTTTACTTGGTCCATATCATTGAACGTACAGATGCGCAGAGCGCAATTTTGTGTGATTTTTGCTTGGTTGGTATACATATGTTCAAACTTTCCACGACAAAAATTCTCAAGTTATTTGCCAGAAACAAAACCGTTTTAAAATAGAATAGATATTATGTTGTCTAAAAACGGTTTGCATAGTGTGATAAAGGGAAATAAACATCCACTGCCATTATTTTTCGTCTTATTTATTTATTTATGGTTACAAACAGTCACAATTACAAGACAATTACCCACATAAGGACCAGAATATGTAACACGAATAATACAAAATTAATAAAAAACACGTAAATGATGGTGTATCTGAATCAAAGGGAATTAGGAGAGAATTAAAAGGGAAGATTAACAATATTACAATATTACTACATGCCAACATGATGAGAACTCGATTTCACCATAACGATTTATCATAATTATTACATATTGACATTGCATACAAACGCATACACACACATACATTAGAAGAAAGTTTATTACATCGTTAAATCCGCTTTATAAACATCGCTTAAATGCTCCTGAAGATAAAAAACAAATGACAATATTTCCATAGTGTATATTAAATTTGGAGCAAGCTCTTGTGATAAACAATTTTTTGTGTTATTATTACTACGGTCTTTTTCTACAATGGTTACAATGGTCTTGCAATGACTAATTTATTGATTAAATTTATGTACAAAACATAGTAATCTCTTCCAAGGAACCCATGCAAAATAAAGCTTCAAATAATTTCTATTTTTTGCAAGACCATATTTAAAGTTCAATTATGGGTTTCCGATAATTTAAATCACGAAAACGCCTCTATAACGCACGCGATAGTTCCTCTTACAAAAAAGGAACTTCATAGTGTATTAGACGGTTATAATATATCATGTTGTCAGTCACTAGATTTAGCGTTATATGCTTCTTAAGAATTCAACTTTTTCATTCACATGACAAACAAAGGAATGTTAAATTTAATAACAATGTCAATGTAAACTCCATATTTTTTTTACTATTTTAAATTTTCACAAAGATGCCGACTGAGTCAACAAACAAGCTAATAATAATAATTATTCATGTAAATCATACTAACAAAGAATAACTTAATTTATTATCATTTGTTAATTCCAACCAAAGATATATGATATAGGTCGACAACCTTTGTTTATGGATTATTAGTGGCACCCCTTGAAAAGAACGAATAATGAAAAATTGAAAACTTCACACTGCGAATCAAACTTTGAGGATTTAATTTCCAAAGTAAAACTTTTAAAACTATGTTATTTACAAACGTGGTTCAAATAGGGAAATAACTACGGTTGAACCCCAATTTGATCACTTTTCTTATTTATAAACATGGATCAAGAGCTGAACCGTGATTCAACTCAAATGTCAAATTGAACCGGCGACGGGGGTAGTTAAAAACTGGTTCAACTTGACATTTAAATTTTTTGAAGTACTAGTTATGATCCGTTTATAAACACGTGGCGCCACGTGTTCGCGGTAATGACATCCAACTTAACAAAACTAAATTCTGTGCTGTCGTATGAAATAGAGCTCAAAATCTAGTTCAACTGAACTGCGGTTTATATATTTTTATAAATTTTAAGTTAGTAATTAAAAGTTTTAATTTGAACATGAAATAAGACATTGAACCGTGATTCAACAATGATTCAAGGAATTTGTATAAATAACAATGTAAGACATTCACTAACAATTATACTGTTGTATTTTTTATGGTATTCATATGTATGTAGTGTGAATTATTTCAATTTACTTTCTTAATAACATGAAAAATAAAACATTTACATCAAAGATAATCATTAATCTCTTAGATTATTTTGATATAAGGATTGTAGAATTACTATATCATTTATTTTATTTTAAACACTTTATTGTACAATACTTATTTCCTATACAAATGTAGTACAAATAATACAAATGGCGGACTTATTGCCTAATGGCAATTTCTTCCAGACAACCATCTGTAACAGTTCTGAGTGAAAATGGTACATGTACAAAAGAAAAGAAAACCTATATAAAACTATAAACATATTACATACATTTAAACACAAAAAATTGAAGAAGAATAAAAATATTTAGGTACATCAATGACAATTAAACAAATCTTAGGTGAAACCTGTTACAACACTATGGGAGGGAAGGGAAAAAAGAGAGGAGATTTGACTAACTACAGGAATAGGGAAATAAATGGGAAGTATGTAGGTTAAGAAATAGAAAGTAGGAGTGCGCGCTTTAATCTGGTTTTGAAGGTCGCTAACGTTGCCTATGATTTAACGTTGATTTTTGCCTATGTAATTAATGGAGTTCTACATACGATATAAACGCTGTCTCATTCAATAATAATCAAAACATATAATTACTCCGCAATATACTTTAATTTTAAAATAAAGACGATATATAAAACTTTTTTCATGTTTTTTTTAGTATCATTTTGGGTTGCGGATCGCTGGTATATAGGATAATACATCACCTGAGAAGTTAATGTTCCCTGCTGTGTGAGGAATATCCAAAATTGAATTCTTAAATTGCCCTGAATTCCGTTATTTGCTCGATCTAACATACTCGTATATCACCGAAGTATTTACTGATTATACCAAGACATCGTGTCACTTCCTTGCGTGGGAAGATGTGGTTGAACAACAATCCTCAGTTGAAATATGGAGATAAATCTTTCTAACCTATCGTAAGTGGGTATAACATATTGTTAGTCTTAAGCTAAAAATATTGACACTAGGGTCTTCGCCCCTAACACTGAGTCGGCCCAGCCCTTTCGTGCCTCGTATAAAGTAATTTACCTGAAATGATTTTCCGAAATTTAAAAATAATATTACCTGCATACTTTTGCTGTGAACAATACTAGTAAGAACAGTACCTACCTAATTTGGCTTCGTGATTTGAAAAAGTATCTAATCCATTTTAGATGATAACTTATGCGTTTGTGCGAAGTTTATTCAATGAGTTATTGTATCGATCTTTTATCAAATATTTGTTACAGTTATATTATATAAATTCAATACAGATGAATAACATAATCGTATGAAAACAACAAAGTGTAACAAACGTCATCTATTGAGAAATAAACAAAACATAATTGTAAAGATCACAATTTTTACATAATTATGTTGATATGTAGTGTAACTTCTTCATTGAAGTATCCACGAAATAATAATAATTACTTCTTTTCAAAGTTTCCAGCCCAGAGAAGCAATATTTTCGTGAGAAATTAATTTTAAATAAATTTATTCTACATGATGGATAACACCCCAAATCCACGTTCTTACTTTCGTTACAGAATCTTAAGGGGGCATATAAAGCTAAACACCCCAATTTCAAATCAAATTCCTCAAATATGTTAAACAGAATGTTTCTAGAAAAAATAGCATAAGTGTATTCAACATTTCTCTAGTGAATGTTCATCACACAATTTTAAAATTCAGCTTAAATTTCCCTAAAAGATTCAGCTTAAAAATATCTTTTTTACAGCATTTTTTTAAATTACTCCAAAACTATGTGTCGTAGAGAAATAAATCTTGTATATGCTAAAATAATGTGTAAAATCAAAGTGAATGACCGATAAAGTTTTTTCGTTTCAACTAAGGTTTGTTTGTAAAATGCAAAAATCTATAAATTTTGGGTTTCCGATAATTTAAATCACGTATAAACCTTTTTTAACGCACTCGATAGTTACCCTTACTAACGCGTAACTTCATAGTGCATTAGTCGGTTTTAATATATCATGTTTTCAGTCACTAGATTTAGCGTTATATGTCCTCTTAATATACTCCAATTTCATCTTGATGTAAAGTTATTTAGTAATGGTTCATAAAGTTCTCTAAATGTTGATATAAAAAGTTATTATGGGAAATATTTCTAAGAAAAACGCCTTAGAAAAATGGTCTATTAAAGATACTTAATATTTATGACATAATAAAAACATTTTTTGCGTAAAGCGCGTTAACGTCTGCCTTAACCGAATCTTTAGTCATAACATAACCGTTAGTCTCAATATATAACCAGGACATAACACATAAGGTTATTATTTTAGTACAAAGTATACAACACGTAATGAATCCGTGATCCTTGCAATAAAACTGCCTTCACTTTCTTACTAAGAATCTTATAATACTTATAATATACATATTTAACAACTCTCAAAATATTAACGATATTTTCAGAATTAACTTAGCGAAAAAAATTATTACAATTCACAATTCAATTTGATACAACGCGTTTCGAAGCGACCGCATCTTCATTAGAAATCATCCATCATCATCCGTCCTGAGGATGCCAGCTGATGATTATGGATTACATTTCAAGATTTGCCGACTGCCGTGGCACGGTTGGTAAGCCGTTCGGTTTCTGTGAAGGCGTTCAAGGTTTGATTTCCAGCAGAGGAGAAATTTATTTAAATTCATTTCTCATGCTAATATTGCTTCTCTGGGCTGGATACACAGGTTAGTTGGAAGAAATTTCCATACGACAATAAACTCGCCACTTGCGCAGGGCGCAAGGAAGTGTTTATTATTATTATAATAAAATTTAAATAATTACGCATTGCAATAATTCATATTCTATAATATTTATTTCAGAATCAATAAGTACAAAAAGAGAAAACAAAAGATCTTACTAAACATATCAGTAGGTTTCTATTAAATTAATTAATTTATTTATTTCTTTATTTATTATTTATTTATTTATTTATTTATTTATTTATTTATTTATTTATTTATTTATTTATTTATTTATTTATTTATTTATTTATTTATTTATTTATTTATTTATTTATTTATTTATTTATTTATTTATTTATTTATTTATTTATTTATTTATTTATTTATTTATTTATTTATTTATTTATTTTTATTTATTTATTTATTCATTTATTTATTTATTTATTTATTTATTTATTTATTTATTTATTTATTTATTTATTTATTTATTTTATTTTTTTTATTATATTTATTTATTTATTATTTTTTTATTTATTCATTTAAAATAATTGAGTAAATAAAAATAATAAATTTTGGTATAAAAAACTCATACTGAGTGAAGTTGTTGTATTCTGTGAACTCAGAATGTCTGTGAATATTATTTAACCGCAAATGACGATATATATTCGTCGAACTGAACGAATAATTTGACGTACTCAAACATACCTTCGATATAAACATACGTAAAATATGACAAAAAACTTTGGTTCATTGCACTTGATAAATTTTATTGAATAAATATTTATCCTGCATTTCAATATTCTTCAAGGCAATTCAAAATGTGTTTTTTTTAAACTGGATGTGAATGTGAATATTTTAGTGTCCCGTTTTTTGTCACTTATACTTTCATATTATATTATTTTGATATTTCATTTTTATATAATTGAAGAGATTAATGATCGTGAAGAAGCCTAACTGGATTAACAAAAATAACCACACGACTTAAAAAAAATTTCTTTAAATCACTCGATTAATAGATATTGCCTTGTTTATAGTGTTCATATTGTGTTAGATATGTGTTGTTGTAAATATATTTTAACACAAACAAAAGATTCCCTTTATAACAAACACGCCAAAATTTTATTGAATTACTTATTGATATTTTTTTTATTTCACGCAACATATCGTTTTATATACCTACTTATGGATATAAGACGTAAAAGATCGTTTTAATAAAATATTAAAAAAAATTGAACATTGTTCTAAAACCACTTTAAAATAACAACAGTCGTCGCAAGTTCGAATCCTGCCACGACCGATTCCGTTCACTATTACACAAGCATTTATGCTTAATTTAGGAAATGTATGCATATTTACTTGTTACAAGAACAAATTCTTTATTTTTTTAAGGAATAAAAAAATATTTGTGTAGGTACCAAAAATATTTTTTCACTTACAATTTGTTCACACTTCGATTTTCTTATACAATTTGTTTTTAATTATTTATTTTAACACTGCAATAATATCATGTTTTAATTATTTATTTTAACACTGCAATAATATCATGTTTTAATTATTTATTTTAACACTGCAATAATATCATGTTTTAATTATTTATTTTAACACTGCAATAATATCATGTTTTAATTATTTATTTTAACACTGCAATAATATCATGTTTTAATTATTTATTTTAACACTGCAATAATATCATGTTTTAATTATTTATTTTAACACTGCAATAATATCATGTTTTAATTATTTATTTTAACACTGCAATAATATCATGTTTTAATTATTTATTTTAACACTGCAATAATATCATGTTTTAATTATTTATTTTAACACTGCAATAATATCATGTTTTAATTATTTATTTTAACACTGCAATAATATCATGTTTTAATTATTTATTTTAACACTGCAATAATATCATGTTTTAATTATTTATTTTAACACTGCAATAATATCATGTTTTAATTATTTATTTTAACACTGCAATAATATCATGTTTTAATTATTTATTTTAACACTGCAATAATATCATGTTTTAATTATTTATTTTAACACTGCAATAATATCATGTTTTTGCGATAGTAGTATAGCCCATTAATGAAAACGAATTGAAAAATAAATACCAAATGATCGCTGAAGTCGAACACAATGTATCAATTATAAACGATAATATTCGGTATGTTCGTTTAAAATTTCCCCGATGTTATTTATTGTTCAACACGTGTTCCACTAACTTCACTTTTCGCCCAACGTCTTTTCCAACGCACTTCACACTACTTACTGTCGTATACAGTTTAGTGGGTATTGTTGTCAATACACTGCACCTATTACAATTGTAAAATATTGTTATGTCGGGTGTCGGCAGGAACGTGTCAAACAAACATATCGACGGCTTTAGCATACGTTTGTACCTACATATATGTCACCATATCACCACCAAGAGTCACTCACTGTCGACAAGGTCCCGTACTAGCTGTAGGTCAGATTATAGGACGTTTTTGTGATATTGATCTTCGATCAATATTTATATATTTAAAGCCATGTCTCAACAAGTCCAGGATGAAATGTTTACATACCAAAATGGCTCATGTGAAGAATTTTATGTTTATTCAGAAAAAAATATACAAATGTCTATTCATGTACCTACACAAATATCCTCATGCATTAAGAACGTCTAAAATAAGTATATAGGTCGTCTCCTGGTAATCCGTATTGTAATCCACCTCTATAAAACTCTTGATACTCCGTCTACTATAACATTGATACTCCCTTTAGCTGTGTGTGTATTTAGTTAGATCTTTAGTTTTAAGAGCGTATATTGCCGAAGTATAAAATATGTACATCACATAAAGTTTTACCACACCGTGCGTTAAGATCTTCTGTACCAAAAAATGTTATTCAATTATAGTGTGAAAAACTACGATTTCACCAGTACCTCATCAATCGAGTGGGTTTGTGGCCAACGCTATACTCATCACTACCATGTCACTCCTCAAAGTATTCAAATTTTATATGGAAAATTTTCAGCATTTTCACGAAATGAGTTTGTAGAATCAGAATATAAAATAATGCAAAATTATAAAGAAAGAATGTATTAAGTAAATAATCGATTAAGTTGAATAAACACGCCGTACATAGCACATAGAACACAGCACTCACACACACAGATGCATTGTGACGTAACTTTCATAATACAATCTCAGCATGAATATATTTAATAATCTGCAATAAAAAATAATCTTACAAAATGAGAATTGCAAAGAAGTATAAATTTAACTGTCAGAGAGTTTATGAAAAATCTGTTAATATTTACCACATTGCAATGACTCGACATCAAATTGACATATATTGGGATTTATTTATACATTATTTAAACATGTGTTCTTAATATTATATACCTAACTTTTAATTTGGTGGTTCCGTATGAAACATGGGCATATTCCTCCTTTACTGAGGCAAGTCCTGAATGTAAATGCATAACATCATCCATATTACTTTGGGAGGTACCAAACTTCATTTGTGTGATGTACACGATTCAAATAAAAAATACAGTAGCGATCACATTACATATATAGTATACATATAATATGCATGTTGTATACCTATACTGACCAAAATATACTATTGACATACTGAAATGCTGAATAGCATAGTAAAACTAAGGATAATTTCAACCTACTGTCATCTTATAATAAAGAATACTTTTTACAAATATATATGAACTAAAACACTAGCAGCTATGTAGTTGTCAAATGTTTTTACACAAATTTGAAAAAAAATGTTAATACCCTATTCAAATATTTTATTTATTTATTTATTTATTTATTCATTTATTTATTTATTCATTTATTTTTTTTTTTTTTATTTATTTATTTATTTATTTACTTTTTTTTTTTTTTATTTATTTATTTGTTTTTTTTTTATTTATTTAATAATTTATATATTTATCTATTTAATTATTTATTTATTTATTTATTTACTTATTTATTAATTTATTTTTTAATTAATTAATTAATTTATTTATTTATTTATTTATTTATTTATTTATTTATTTATTTATTTATTTATTTATTTATTTATTTATTTATTTATTTATTTATTTTCTTATTTATCTATTGATTTTTTTATTTATTTATTTATTAAAATACAAAAAAAACTACATATATTAAGACAATATAATACAGAACTTAATCTTATACAACATCGCGTCCCTCTTAATATATTATTATTATTCAATGGTTTGACATCAGATTTATGAAGATTTACAAAGGTTTGTTTTTAAATCGTTAAAATTTCCATTAAACTCTTAATTTCCAATGATATAATTTGAATGATCCACAAAATTGATTTTACGGGGCAAAACTAATTTCGTTAAAATAATATATAAATATAACAAAAATACAAAACGATGTTGACACACAAATTTCTGTATTGTCAATATTTTTTAGGGATAAACACATAAACAATTGAATTTCTTGTTCCTAGACTTACCTACCTTAAATTTCCTAAAAATACATTTGTAAAAATTACGGCGTACTATAATAAACAAATCAATAAATTGATATTCCACTTACGATTAAGTCAATATAATATTATGATGATATTAGTATGCTAGCCATGTCCTGGTGTAGGTCATCCGTCTCGTCTTCTCTATCAGTGTGGCCATCCTGGGACAGATGATGCTATTGTTTTGTTCTTTGTCATTCGTCATTACATTAACCATCATATTATTGACATCAATGTTTATAATATGATGGGCGCTGTTCAAATAGCTATAATATGCCAAGAAATAAAATTTCTAATTACATTGAATAGATTTTATTTGAACTTGGTAACGAAAGTGAAAAAAATCATTGAAGTATTAAATGCGTGATTATAACGAAGAAATTTAAA
This sequence comes from Molanna angustata, assembly GCA_963576475.1. Taxonomy (NCBI): domain Eukaryota; kingdom Metazoa; phylum Arthropoda; class Insecta; order Trichoptera; family Molannidae; genus Molanna; species Molanna angustata. The sequence goes on along the minus strand of OY754970.1, from coordinate 10,147,760 downwards.
CTAAGAACGAAAGTTAAAAATCATAGAAGTTTTAAATGGCCATAGATTTTCATATAATAAACTAGATGGAGTACTCCGTGCAATGAGTGAGTCATGGTAGGTATATCGAGCGTTTGACGTCTTGGTTGGCAACACGTTGCAGTTTTCCATACATTTCAACACTTCCTAGATGACTGTTCTCTAAATCTTAATGAACAAAGCATTTTTTTCGACAAATAAATCCGAAAACAATTTACATTAGTCGTTATTCTCTATAGAAAAACGATGTGGTCTGCTAACCTTGTTGTCAAAAGTCCCGCGGAAAAAAGCCTCACTTCGATTCATATAAAAATTGCTAACTGTGACATCTAGTTATTATATGAAAATTTATGTAAATGGCATGATTATAATGAAAAAATTTCAAACGTGGAACTAAAGTGAAAAAATCGTGGAAGTTTTAAATGGCATCGAAGAAATTTCAAGCTTAGCGCGAAAGGGAATAATTATAGTAATACGAGTATTATTGTATTTTTGTCATAAAGAAATTTCTAAATTGGATAGAAACTATCTTTATGATTTTTTTAGAAATGTGTTGCATACTTTTACAAATAAATTTCAGACTTGAAACGAAAATTATAGGAATATTTGCTGAATATTTACTTTAGCTCCTTGAAGTAGGTATTCGAAATTGGTTTGTAAAGGATTTTTGTATCATAATTATATACGAGTTATAGGTTCATAAGCACGATTTGCCTTTTTGGTTTAATTTTTTTAATATCGTGATTGGGTACCAAATATATAGATCAAATATACATATTTATGATATGTGTACAAAACATACATAAATTTCTTATTATTCTGATACAAAAATACATAATTTCCAACAATAATTGATGTTTATTTTTTATTGTTTAAACCATTTTTTATGTACTTCTAAGCATTAAATCATGTAATCATCAAATTTAAACTAAACACGTTTAAATGATTAGTATAATATAAATTATCAGTAATTTATAGATATGTTACGTGACATTGAGAATGGTCGTGGATTTCCTTTGAACAGAAATGGATAACTTTCATTAGCGAAAGCTCTTTCGCCAAATTCATGCAATAGTCGCTAGGAAACACCAAGAAGTTGTGATTATAAATAACATTAATACAAGGGTGTCCTACGTACATTTTTTTTTTCATAATTAACCAGTAAAATACCGAAAACAATTTAAAAACGCTTTCACTAATTTTAATTTTGGTTTTAGAGTGTATAAGATGTAAAAAGGTCGTATAATGCATTCAGAAATTTTGAACTTTAAAATAATGTATCCTATGTCGCCACCGATTTCGTTCACCAATAGCACAAGCATTTATGATTATTTAAGGGAATGTATGAGACTGTATATGTACCTACTTGATACAAGGATATTCATTATTTTTGTTAAAAACAATAAAAAATATTTTGATCGTTCTCTGTAATCATTATTTTCTAAAACTCATCATTTAATTACTCTTTCCCTATACGATAAAATAACTATTTGGCACTACATGCGACAGTATATAGATTGAGTAAAAAGGGTAAAAGAGAGATTGTTTATCGACTTTTATAAAACCTGAATTACTATTAATATCTTCGGATTGGACGTAATACAGTATCGCTGCAACATTTCAAAACAAATAATCATTAGCCGAGTTCTATACGTGTGAACTAAAGTTAACCATATTCATAAGTGTGTCAGTATGACAAACGTATGATGTGTATTCGATGAATAAACTGATAGTATTAATAACTTGCATAAAGCGACAAGTTAAAAAAGAAAAAAATAATAAATGACAGCATGTGGGAGGGTCCGGACATTTTGGTAGAGGACAAATAATTATAATGACAAAGCCATTAAAATTAAAAATTCATAATATACTATTTTATATGCGTATTTGACTAATTATAATTGCCAATCCCTCCTGCCGAGATTCTGTCTGGAAAAAGATAATAAAAATCAAATTATGGGGAGGTTAAAGAATTCACTTAATGTCTGCAGTTTTATTTCATTAATGTAGATTTGTGAAATAATAATTAACATTAAAATTAGTGTAGATTTGGTGAGAAAAAAGAACTCTACTTCTTATACATTTTTTGTAGTTTTTTTATTTATTTATTTTATAATACATTAACATATAAATAGATTAGATAGTTTGTAGCAAGGTTTGTAGGTTTGTGAAATGTGACTCACTTCAAAGCACGAGAAAACTCTTTTTGAAGTTGAGTCATAAAAAAAAACAAAATTATAATGTATATTTTTAAAAATTGTATATATTGTTGTATTGTGTATTTTTCTTTGTTATTTTTAATAAATAAAATAAATACTTTTTAAAGTTTCAGGACACCATTTATAAGTTTCAAAATGGATCTTATAACGATTTAAATAAAGCCTGAATATTATGCAAGATGTGCCACAGTTCAAACACTCAAAATTATCCATATTTATGAAAATATGTCGGCCTTCGTGGCTCAGTCGGTTAGGTATCTGACTGATGATCCAAAGGTCCCGGGTTCGATTCCCGGTGGAGATACAGTTTTCAATTGTGTTTTCAGTCTGGATCTGTGAGACGATTAATATTATAAGTCTCCAGAATGTGGCAACATGTTATTGGGTGCGTGTTAAATTAATATTTGACCTGTTAGTTGCCCGAGAAGCAATATAAAATAAAATGAAATAAATAAATAAAATAAAATATCAAATCTATCGAGCAGGATTTATTTACAGGCAGGTTTAACGTGCATTGTCTTCGGGAGTCCACAAATCCAGAAAATTAAAGAGCTCTAACTTTACTGGATGTTAGTTAAAAATCGATTGTATAATTCCAGTACAGGCAGACAATTAAATTTAGAAAAATAATTACACAATAAACAAATGAAGATATTGTCCTTTACCAGAGTACAAGCACTCGTGTGATAATAATTTAATAATCAAAAGAAATAAAACTATTTATACCCACAGATTTCTTTTTTATACAAAATGAATATAAATTCTATTCCTAATTGATATTTGCAATATAGTTTAAATACTCGGCGGATATTTTGTGGTTGTTCATATTAACCATTTTGGCATGTGAATTTTGCCCTAAACCACTATATTTTAAGTCACTATGCGACATGTTTCGGCAGTGCTGTCCTGCCATCGACCGGCCAGTTGAGACTGCCGAAACATGTCGCATAGTGACTCAAAATATAGTGGTTTAGGGCAAAATTCACATGCCAAAACGATATTTGCAATGTTTAATTTATTTTTAATTAATGAATTCCAAATATAAAATTTGTTTCAAGTTGATTTAACCACATCACCCCATTGTACGTGTAGCACCTAGCGTTGAGCAAAACTCGTAGATATTTGAGAATGAAGTGCTCAATTGATCCATTATATTTTGTCTATGTCCCATTATATTACTAGTTGCACGTAAAATGATACAACTGTCGATGGCAATAGTATGTATAGTTGAAGAATACGTACCAAACTATAAGCCCTATAATCCAAATTATTGAATATTTTAAGATAGGTATTTTGTTTTCTATGCAAAATATGTAGGTATTTATGTCAGGATAGGATAATATGGAAGTCAGTCCTTTTTTCCTACCCAGAATATGAAAAAAGCTTGATTTTATGTATGTTTGGAGATTAAGTATCAAACTATTGAGAGTCCCCGTTGATATTATGTATTTTGCCATACACATTACACATTGTGTGAAATAATTTCGTCACTAAACTTATTTTTTACAAAAGTTGATGATAAAAGTTTCATTTAATATACTTATACTACAATAATGTAATGTAATTACTATAGAAAATTAAATTTTCTATTTGAGATATTTCGGCGTTTTTCGATATTAAAAAATGGAATTATGGCCATTTAAACACATAAATTTCAGAAAAAAGTGTGAGAAACCCTGTAAGTTAAAAAAATAATTTGAGATATTGTATTTGTCTATATTTATACATTTTTTCAGTGTCCTAGCGTTTGTGATTTCTGAGATATATGGAAAAGTAAAGTAAAAATTCAAAAGTTCATAACCTCTTACTGAAACAAATTTAGAAATTCTGAGTATAAAATGTTTTGTAGGCCTAACTATTCTATACTTTCTGAAATTTTAGGCTCTGTGAAATAAGCGGATAAAAAGTTATAAGGGACACACTAAATGTTGTACTCTGAATTCTGAGTTAATCCATATACATATATAACACTGCGAAGCCTCAAAGTTTGTGTTTTATGACTTCATAATGAAAACCTTGAAAAACATAGACCTGGATATTCTACTCTCGCGCATCTTGGCTTGAAACTAACTGTTAAGAGAAATGAATTCTCTTGAACAAATCGACAGTTGGATTATGGTGATACTTAGTTTGGTTATTGTATAGTGAAATCATTCAACGAATATTTCATTTCATTTACAGATCTTTGGCCTAACATTTATATATCCGATTTTTTATGTTTTTAATTTCCATTTGCTTTCCATTTCATTCCATTTAGAATTGCTATCTCAAACACAACGGAATAATTTATGAAATAATATAATTTCAAAGAAAACATAGAAAAAACTAAGCCATGATTTTATAGTAAGGTATTATAATAATGTTTGTAAACAAAAGAAAAAAAACATAGTTAAAACCTACATGGGTGTAGGAGAACACTTACATATTATGTCCCGTAGGACTTTGTAGAAAAGGTGTATCGTAAATTTATTACACCCAGTATCGCCATATCGGAAATATCCTGTGATGAATAATTGTAACTGGATATTGGGCGAATCCCGTATTTGTCTAAACTGCATTGTTTTATCAGTGATTTAAATCAAACAACTTGTTTTCTCGTAAATTGTAAAACAATATATACTTATCTACAGTATTTACTAAGCAAACGACAAAGTTAAAATCGTTAGTCATTAAATAGTCTTTGGACCTGTAAATAATCAAAAAGGTGTTGATAGTACTCAAATTTATAAATATCATTATTTTCTTATATTATTTACTTATTTTCAAGCGAAAAGAATTTCAGTATTACAATATATAGTAGTTTCAAAATTGAATTGATAGGGATCTCATTAAAAAGGCATAATTGGTGAACGTTGCGCAAGCGCATAAAGTGATCACGTAAACCAGCCGATGACAGTTCGTAAGCCCTGTAGGTGCCTTGATTTCCCAGTTCTCCTACAATAAATATTCCAACTTCGTCTCTATTGAGATAATTAAAAAATCTGTTAAAAAATATAAATATCAATTAAATAATTGTGATTTTCTTCGGAAGGTGTATTGTGCTTTTTCTCATATAAGTCACATAAACTCAATCCATCTTACAATTATGTACAAGTAGTTGTAGGCTCTTGCATTCCATTTTTTACTAAGTAAAACTAGTTGCATGTAACACATGAGATCGAACTGTCGATGGCGATAGTATGTTAAGTTAAAGAATTCGTATCAAACTATATTTTTTTTTTAATTTAGTTCATGCGAAATATTTCTTCTCGGGCAACTATACAGGTACTATGTCAAAAAATATTAATTTAACACGCACCCAATAACAATTTACAGACTGAAAACACAATTAAAAACTGTGTCTCCACCGTGAATCGAACCCGGGACCATTGGATCAGCATTCAGATACCCAACCAACTGAGCCACGAAAGCCGACAATTATATCTTAAATATTCTGTGTTAATTTAAAATGACATGACATTTTTTAAAAAACATTAGTCATCAAATCACAACACATTTTTAATTTAAGGCACATTCACGGTTCATTTGTTTCTTCTGATTAAATTTGAATAAAATATCTCGTTTAGTTGATAGACGGAGAATGAAATATTGGAATGTATGGTATAGGTATATTATAGAGAATGCGCGGTCAAAAACAACTGTCAAGAAGTGAGTCAATAATGCATACTTCTGCATACATTTAAAGAGCAAAAAGCGCCCACTCATCAAGCGCACATGCCGTACACGAAAAAATAATCTAGCATCATTTTAGTCAATCCTACCATACATTTATATTTGAGATACTCATAGTTCAATCGGGAGTACATCTATTCCATTAAACAAAATAACGGCGATTAAACAATTTATTGTTGAATGGTTAATGTAACAGAGCCAAGTAATATTTTTACTTACTAGTTGCATGTAACACATGAGATCCAACTGTCGATGGCGATAGTATGTATAATTGAAGAATACGTACCAAACTATTAACACTTAAACACAAATTTATTTATTTATTCTTTTTTTTATTTTTCACCCCTTTATAAAAAACGACAATTATGAAGATAAATTAATATTTTAAGATATTTCTTTTCTATATAAAACATGATAATATGGAGGTCAGTCTGTTTTTTCTACCCAGAATATGAAAACAGCATGATGATTGTTTGTAGAAACGACGTCGTCACTAAACTCAATTTTTATAAAAAATGTTAAAAATATTGAGATGTATAACTATAATATTCAATTTTTTTTTAGAAAATTAAATAATCTAGTTGGGGGTGTTTTGGCTTTTTCGATATCTTTAAAATCTTAAAATATAGGCAATTAAACACATATTTAAAATAAAAAAATGTTTTTTAAAAAAAAATGTATGAGTAACTGTGGAATTTAAAAAAAAAATGGGATTTCGCATCTATATTTGTACCAATTTTCAGCGTTCTTGCTTTTTTGGTTTTGAGATGGTTTTGGAAAAATAAAATTAAAAATTCATAAGTTGATAACTGACAACTTGAACGGATGAAAAGTTATTAGGACACACACACACAAACACACACACACACACACACACACACACACACACACACACACACACACACACACACACACACACACACACACACACACACACACACACACACACACACACACACACACACACACACACACATACACACACATACAAACACACACACACACTAAATGTTTTAGTCCGAATTCTGAGTAAATCCATATATATAGAACATATAAGCTGCGAAGTTGGTGTTTTTTGAGTTCAAAGTTGGAAAAGCCTTGAAAAATATAGACCCTGCATACAAATCTCGCGTATCTTTGCTTGATATTTGTCGATATGTTAAGAGATATAAATTCTCTTGAACAAATCGACAGTTGGATGAGACGAACAAAATTATTTTTCTGAACATTTTTTTGCTTAATGATAACAAAAAATTGCATAAATTAAGTACCTAATTACTTTAAATCTAAATAATTGATTATCAAAAGCAATTCAAAATTTATAGATCGCTTTCTCAAAAGTAAAACTACCGCCGTATCATAGTGGCAAGTCATTTGGCTTCATTGCAAGCGTTCTGGGCTCGATTCCCACCAGTAGAGAAGTATACTTAAATTTATTTCTCGAGCAATCCTTGCTTCTCTGGACTGGACTGGCTATTTGAATGAAATTGCCATTTGTTTTGGTTTTAGCTTTCATATAATTATATCAGTAATTATATCAGTTATTTACTGATATAATTATATGAAACCCTAAACAATACAAATAACGCTTTAAAATAATTATAATCATCACATGTCATTATACTAGTCAAATACTGTTTGGTGAACATGACTCAATGAGTCACTGGAACTCCTTCTATATCATTTAGGACTAACCGCAACACAGAATGACTAACACAGACAATAGACAGTAAAAGTACACAGGAACCGACATCGACACAGGAAAACACAAATATAATAAATATCCCAAAAAAACCAATAACCACGTAATCAAGAACAATCACAGATTACATTAATTTCTTTATAACAATTATTTGTGTGGTGCTGACAATCCATTTTTAAATGTATTTGTTTATAAATTTCTTAGATATACATACGAGTACTTCGTGAACAAAGTTGCATTAAGTTGCTGTTACAAATGCCGTACGTGACATAATTAAGATGCTTAAAACTTGTAAAAACATATTTTAAAATAAAATGTTGCATAATATTGTTAAAATATTACACAAAGTAATAACCTAATTATTTATCAAAGTAACAAATCTTACTTATCGCCATGATTAAAGAAGGGAAAACTTATGTTTGAAAAAGAAATTCGCTGGCAAATTCAATCCGTTATTATACAACACCGGGATTATACCTAGTATATTGAAGAGCAAAAACACTAACTGTCAATAAAGCGTAAGAGAGTGTCGATGGTATAGATACGTGCTGTGTGATTACATGAAAATTCTTCGAAACACAATTGTTCGAATGCGCAATTGTACGAATAACAATTTTTCGAAAATCAATTGTCCGAAAGCAAATTATTCGAACTAACATTTGTTGGAAAACCAATTGACCGAATTTAATATATTTTTGTGTAATTATGTTGCCTCCTTTGACATATTTGTTGCCAGTAAAATATATTCGATGAAGACTATTATTACTTGTTGTATTTATTATTGTTGGGTACGTATATTTGAACATTTTTAATGACTGATGTTTGACAACGCGGGATGGATTGCCTAGTTTGTACACCAGTTTTTGATTTAACACATCATGTACAGACAGTTTATCTAGTATTCACACCAATTTAGTCATTTTATTTTAATATTAAAGTTACTTTTTTAATATATAATGCAACTCGCAATTATAACTACAAACAAACCTATCCAACCTATTTTTACCAAAGTTTTGTAGGTTTAGGTTTAAAAAATCGGTGTACATCCTAGGATATCTGACAGCGCGGTGCGTCGCCATGTTGTTTATTCCATAGATTTGTATTATACATAATATTATACTATGTAGATGTAGTACTCCGTGCAAAAAGTGAGTCGTGGAATATCGCGCGTTTGACGTTTTGGTTATTAACATATTTCAGTTTTCCCTACATTTCAACACATCCTAAATAACTTTTCTCTAAATCTAAATTAACAAAGTATTTTTTACGACACACAAATCCGAAAACAATTCACATTAGTCGTTATTCTCTATGGAAAAACGATGTACTAAAACGTCAAAAATCCCCCGGAAAAATGCCTCACTTCGATTCATACAAAATTTGCTAACTACGACATCTAGTATATTATAATGACAATCTATGGTTTATTCCTCTCACAATACTACCAACATGACGTCATAAAAATTCGAACAATTGTAAATTCTGATAATTGTGTGTTCGGAAAATTGTTTTTCGAAAAAATGTGATTCGAATAATTGCCATTCGTAAAATTGATTTTCGTAAAATTGAGCATTCGAATAACTGTTTTTCGAATAATTTTCCTGCCACCGTGCTGTGTATGTGTATCCTTCCATTGTCTCTGTATTAAATGTTTCATTATTTACTTGTATTAATGTTGTCAATCCTCTATATAAATAAACCATGTCTATTATAAATAAAAAAATAAAAATATATCTATTTGCTCAATCAAATATGCTCAAAAACGCTCCGCTCAAGCAATATACCGCTAAATACATTAAAACTACATCCAAAACCTTTGCAATTATTGATTCGTCATGTAGTACATAGTTCTTGAGAGAGCATCGATTTTTAATCAAATTTATCAAATATATTAAACAGTGTGTTTCGAAAAAAAATAGCACATTATATATTTCCAACATTTCTTTTCTGAATAAGTGATACACAATTTTAAAAATCATAATTAATTCTCATAAATAATCGTCGTAGATAATCATTTTTTCTTAAATAGTTCATAAAATCGAAATACGTATATGTTAGAGATATTATTTTCATTTCAAGTTAGGTTTGAATTTTTGGCTTCCGATTATTTGAATGAGGTATAAACTCTTTTCACGGGTACACGATATTAACCCTTAATAAGAGGCATAGTGTATTAGATGGTTTTGATATAATGTAATATTTTCAGTCACTTGGTCGATTTAGATTTAGCGTTATATGACCTGCGTTAGATTTAGCGTTATATGACTCTTAAATATAATAAAAATTACCGCTTAATAATTACGTTTGATATGCTTCTTCACTGACCAGTCGCAGATATAATATTAATTTCTTTGATATAGTTTAAATACTCGGCGGATATTTTGTGGTTGTTCATATTAACCGTTTTGGCATGTGAATTTTGCCATAAACCACTATATTTTGAGTCACTATGCGACATGTTTCGGCAGTGCTGTCCTGCCATCGACCGGCTAGTTGAAACTGAGTGTTGATGTTTAGTTTTTGGATGTGTCAGATGTGTGGGGAGGTGAGTCTCAACTAGCCGGTTGATGGCAGGACAGCACTGCCGAAACATGTCGCATAGTGACTCAAAATATAGTGGTTTAGGGCAAAATTCACATGCCAAAACGGTTAATTTTTTTGTTTTATACAATCCCTGTACAAATCTCTGCATATTCCAAAATCTGTTGTATTAAATCGTGCGTACGTTATGCGTCATTACTTCGTCAAATAAAAGTGAATAACTAGTCACTGAATGTAATAAGGATGGCCACGTGCCAAATGAGGTCACGGTTGACTGAAGTGACATTGTGTATTGTCTGTTGTAGCCGATGCAGTGACCCCGATCCTCAGTATGGAAGGAAAGTGGTGTCACGAAAAAAGAAGAAGAAGAAGAGATGAGTTCCATCACGGAGCGAGTCACTTCCGTTGAAAACAAATGAATATCGCCAGTACCGAGAAGTATCTTTTCAACATACATTTATTACGGTTAAAACAATACATAAATGCATACACATTCAATATATTGGTAACACTTCAAAAGATTCCGTACAAATACACGTTATGAATAATATATCTAGATGCATACGCCAATATTCAGTTAGATACGGCTATAGATTTGGCTAATTAGTTATTTATCTGACTCCTGAAGTAATGGTTCCGTGTTCTACTACGGGTGGAGACTCTTTCACTGTGTTCCAGTCTTTCACTAACTGTGTTAGTATTAGGTATAATAAATGACAATATTATAATAATATGTATTTCCCCTCCAAATATCAGAGGAAAGGTAGCTGCAGACTCTGAAAGAAAGAATAAGAAGCGGACCAAAGACTTCCTTTGTTTGGTCACATGACTAGATTAAAATCGAGAAAAAGTTTCCTGAACACGAGATCTCAAGAGCACGGAGGTCAAAACGAGCTGTCGATGACTTTGGGGCCGGAACATCACCGTAGGTGTCACAAGGTGTAATAAGAACTTGTACAGGTAGTGTAATAGGACGAGAATAAGATATATCTTGCGATTGCGGGGATGTCCAAGATGATTAGCATCTTCTTGTCTGCCGAAACATGGTACAGGAACGTAACGAGGAAGACTTGGTTGTGGCAAATGGCGCGGAAATTGCTGCTGCAAAGTATTGGAGTGGAAAGGCCTAATTTGTATGTCCGAACAAGTTAAGTAGGTCAGTAAGTAATAACAAAATTGAAGATGCACACTCTAGAAATTAATATATAATATGTCACTCTAAAACACTGATAACTGAATCATAAAGGCGTTTCCGTTTCTTAGGCTGGGTTGTTTATTTATTTATATAATAATACACTTTTTTCCTTATATCTAGTAACAAAATATTATATTTAAATTACATTATTTTCCCTATATATGCCAGATATACTTTTGTCATAAACGGCCTCACTATGTAAAAACCTGTTCTGAAACAGTATAATATATACGTCTTCTTAGTTTGCAACAAAAGTATCGGTAATAGTATAATTAAAATACTTTGATTTTATAACACTGTTCGAAATTGAGTCGTTTGACGGCATTAGATTTCAGTGAAACAACCAACAGTAATTATAACTACATATACTTTTGCTTTATTCTTCGAGAAACACAGCCTCGTTTTGGGAGAAAAATATATAAGCGCGCAAATGTCACCGACATTTTTATATAAATAGTGAAATATTAATTATTTTAACGACAATATTGGGTCTTTTGCTTATTTATTTGTGGACCCAACATCTAACACAAATACAGTAATAATAAACAACCCATCAGAAAAGTTACTAAGTTAGATTTTCAGTACGAAAACCATAGTTAACTAATAGAATTTTGAAAGAAAATGAAGCCAGCAGGAATAATACGTATCTAGATAATGTCAATGATAATATCTTCGGGTGTTGAGAAATGTTATTTTATCTCGACAAACGTATTATTTATTATAAATTATCGTGTTTTCAGATATCCGGAAAAAATCTTATTCTTGTAAAAAATGACGAACGTAGAGGATCTACTGTATACAGAAAATTTAACTCAAACAATTTAATACATCCAGTATAATGGTAAAGAGCTTTTGACGATAATATGGACATAATAGCTGGTATATTGTGTGTAATTGTGACATTTAGTACAAGAAACATAATGTTATTTCTTAATAATTTACATGAGCACTGTTAGGATATTTATTCAAGGATGGCAATATATTGATTTTATTAGGGGAATTTTTAATAATTTGACATAAATGAGTACTCATATCACTCATATGCATTTAACATTAATATTCAAGTCGATTAGCAGTAAAGGGACTAATTCAGTAACTGGATGAGTTATTTTTTCCCAAACAAAACTTGATTTGAATTGATGGTCCTTATTTTAATTTTTGAAATATATTATAATTTACACAACGACCTGCTGATTCTTATGAGGAAGTTAATAAATAAGCTTGCGACCAGCTTTATAAAAAAAAATGTATAGATAACTAATATTTTTTTTTTAATTAAATACATCCGATAATAATAATTAAGTTAAAGAAGTGTTAAATCAGTGTTGTTAATCATAAAATATTCCCTCAGGCAGTTAACATTGTGTAAACAGAAGTGGCGACTACATGCGATTAGTGTCCAGATGTGACAGCGCCCTGTGGGCGGCACAACCAGACTTAGTGCCGACACCCGCCCACGCCATACATAAGGCACGCGACATTCCCTTTAGGATTACATAGATACACATATAAATCTGCACACCTGGAAACAGCGACAAAGCCACCATAATCTATAAACAAATTCCTATTTGTGAAGCGTCCTGTAAACCTCTCTTATTTATATACGAGGTCTTTGGAATTTTTAGCCAACTTACGAAGTTAAAACATGATAATATCCTTACAACCATACATCAGTATCTCTATATTTCCGAAGATATCCGACACCCTTCGGGAATCTCCCATAACGTATACAACGGTCTCTCTCTCGTCCGCATCCTCATAACTGAGGATGGTGACTGAAGTCAATCGCTCTTTAGTATAGGCACGCGATATTAGATAAATACCACATTTTTACGAAAACTATAAAAGAAGTTAATTTTAAGTATATTTTTTGTAAAGAATTAATAATTATTCATTGTTGTTATATATGTAGATATTATGCACTTATTTTATTAATCATAATTGATATTTAAATGTTGTTTTTTTTTAATATAGCATATATACCTATGTCTATTTTTAAGTATGTTTTTTGTTACCTATGATTATTTTGTTACTTTGTTTTTGTTCTATATCATGTAAATAGTTGCAACTACCTTCAAAACACGAGTATATCTCTTTTTGAAGGAAGTCATATTATAAAGTGTTTTAATTTCTTTTTTGCTATGTATTTTTTTTTTATGTAAAATATGTCTTTTTGTAATAAATAAATAAATAAATAAATAAATAAAAATAAAAAATAATCATACACATGGGTATATACTTTTACTAAATTAAACATTAATTATAAGTTTATTTAAAAATATAGATAACCACTCCATAAGGCAAATTCTTCCAACCAACCAGAGCAAAGTGAAGTTTTAAAAGCTAATTCGGTAAAATAAAACATATTTAATGCCTTGGAAAAAAATATAATAAGGATATAATTATAAATTGTATTCATTAGGTAACATGAATATTTACTAATGATATTTAATAATACGAATAGTACCTATTTATATTGTTGTATTGTACATATATATAAAATACAATCGTAATACTGATAACACTAATGTCACATGATAATGTATGTAATCAAATTGAATTTTAATGCTACAACAAGAGGATACAACATGAACATGGTGTCACATACAGATAATACAAGACAAATCACAATTTGTCAAACCACTTATGTACTACAGACTACCCAAGAAGATACAACATGAACATGGTGTCACATACAGATAATACAAGACAAATCACAATTTGTCAAACCACTTATGTACTACAGACTACCCAAGACGATACAACATGAACATGGTGTCACATACAGATAATACAAGACAAATCACAATTTGTCAAACCACTTATGTACTACAGACTACCCAAGAAGATACAACATGAACATGGTGTCACATACAGATAATACAAGACAAATCACAATTTGTCAAACCACTTATGTACTACAGACTACCCAAGAAGATACAACGTGAACATGGTGTCACATACAGATAATACAAGACAAATCACAATTTGTCAAACCACTTATGTACTACAGACTACCCAAGAAGATACAACATGAACATGGTGTCACATACAGATAATACAAGACAAATCACAATTTGTCAAACCACTTATGTACTACAGACTACCCAAGATTCAATGAGAAAATAAAATATAAAAGACCTAAACTAGTTGGAACTACCACTGTTTTTATCAATTGCATAAATACATTATGTTTTATTTACCATACTAAGAGTCGTATTACGAGAGTTATTTAAGTAAAATGTAAGAAAAAGGTAAGGTTCCGTACTGCGAGAAGTCACTTGTCAATTATAGTAGGGTTGTTGTGTGAAGATATTTATTTTATTACATAATAATATAGTTATCGGAAAATATGTAATTTACGATATAACGTGAGTGAGCAGGCAAAAATTTGGGTTTATGGAAAATATAAAAAATGGAAAACTATGTATATGTTTTATTTACTCAAACCTTTTTCCACCTCACTAACCTAAGGTGATATTGTGGGAGTCATGAATTCTCAATTTATAAGGTTATTTTTTTATTGCAGGTAATCAACAAGTATCATGCTAAGATTGTATTCTGAAAGTTTCATCACAATGTATATGTGTGTGTGCATTCTACCTTATCGATTATAGACTAAAGTACTTATTCGATTCTTTTCAAATTTCGCGATTTTGTATAGGTACCTAATAATCGCTTACACCCTATTAGATTTTGAAAGATATCTGAATAGTGCTTCTCACTTAACTAACTTTTTTCACTTTATTAACTGTCACATATTTCAAAGTGATCTTAAGCTCAGGAAACTTAAAATTTGATATTTTAATTTTCAAATTGCTAAAAAGGCAATTTACTTTCATAAATTGGCATTAAATTAATTCACAAACTCATTTCACGAAAATGCTGAAAAATTTTCATACAAATTTTGAATACTTTGTGGAATGACTTGGTAGTGGGGAGTTAAGCGTTGGCCACAACCCACTGTTTTTTTTTATAAATTTGTCAACTACACACAACAAATATTGGTATGTCCAATGATTAATCCCAAGGGAATAAAATTTAACTACGTTTATCACAAATCACTTTATTTTAACCACGAGAGCGGTATAAGTATCACTCGTTCTAAAAACAAAGTGATTTGTGATAAATTTGACACAAAATTAATTCCGTAAATATTCAAAATACAAATATTTATTTGTTGAGCGGTATGTCCCGATTCTTGACAAATTCCTAAATAAATATAGTTGGTATTATGTAAGATCCTTTATTTACCTGTAAAATAATGAAGTGTAAGCCTGCATAGATCTTATTGTTTATATCTACTAAATATTCGAACAAGATCCTCTATATAAATAAGTACAATGTATATAATATATAGTTAGATAGGTATATACCTAATGTGATGATCCAAATTATTGACCGCCACGATAGTGTTGCTATGTCATGGACCAATGGATAATTATGGCAGGTACTCATTAAGATGACCATGCCCAAAAACTAGATCAGCACAGACGAGATGATATCAGTGTATATTTCTACCTGTTGGCTGTCGTATGCAAAATATTATATATTATATATCATCTCCTCTGGCAACAGAAAAAAAAAATACTTGCTGGGAATGCTGTACCCTAAGCTTTAAAAATGTTAATCCGCTTTTAGTTCGAGTTTATCTCGCGACTGGCTATTCGGAATATATGTATTAGGTTTTATTACAAATTAATATAACTAAAAATACGGCGATCGTTGATTACCATTATTTGACATGATGTTTGAAAGAAAAAAAAATGTAATGAGAAAAAATCAAATATAGCGATAATTATTTTATGTCACAGGTGCGTTTTAAATTGGTGGTTTCATTATTACACTTTTCTTTTCTCTGGGTTTGACACTAGTAAAGTTAACACAATTTATTGTTCTAATATACCTATACTTAAGGGTACGTATAAACCTAAGCACCCCAATTTGAAATTGTGTTGTTTTTACTCCTCACTAACCCAAAGGGATTTATGGGGGTTATGATTTCTTAAGGGTATTTTTTTATTACAGATTATCAACTAGTATCGTGCTGAGATTGTATTCTGAAAGTTTCATCACAATGTATCTGTGTGTGTGCTATGAAATAAATCTCTTTTCTATAGAATGACTTTTTGTGAAGAGTTTAGCGTTGGCCACAACCCACTCGTTTTAAAATAATATCATTATTATTATCAACATTTTTCCAGTGAATATTCGTCAGTTGGTTAGATATCTGACTGCTGAGCCAACGGTCCCGGGTTCGATTCCCGGTGGAGACACAGTTTTTAATTGTGTTTTCAGTCTGGATCTGTGAGACGATTAATATCGTAAGTCTCCAGAATGTGGCAACTTGTTATTGGGTGCGTGTTAAATTAATATTTGACATAGTTCCTGTTAGTTGCCCGAGAAACAATATTAAATAAATAAATCAATGTGAATGACCGATAAAGTTAGATAAAGTCAGTTATGTTTTTAAAATGCAAAAAATCAACAAATTTTGTGTTTCCGATAGTTTAAATCACGTATAAACTTTTTTAACGTACGCGATTGTTACTTTTTCACGTATGTAACTTCAAAGTGTATCAATCGGTGTATCAATCGCTTATTTCAGCCACTTGATTTAAATGATTCCCAAAAAATATATTTTTCACCATGTTACCAAGATTGCTAATTCAGAAGGCTCTATGAAATTCTTTGATTGTTTTTGTCTATTGCAATTCCATGTATGGAACGGGGGTTAATAATATTATTTGCATTTTTTATATAGGTAGGTACAAAATTAACATTTACAATACCAGATATAAATGTATATGTTGATACATGTTAAAATACTATTGTTATTTTACTTGATCTAGTTTAAAAATATGTTGTCAAACTGTTAGATTTATTATTATGCATAAAAATTATTATATGAATACCATTTATATAGATTGCTCATTTTTACGATCATGAATCATACTTACGTCAAAAATTTGTATTTGAAATGTCACGGTTTTAAAATGACACAAAATATAAATATGTTTTTTGATCGTTATGATACAATGTATAATGATCATAGAAAACCTGCCTCCGAAAAATCAAAATGTCCTTTAAACCTGTCTTCTAGATTATTAATTTACAATATAATGTTTTTTATACAGTATTTATTTTGTTCTTTAAGGATCTATTTTGTTTTGCGCACAGCATAGATTCAAATATTCTCCGTCTATTACAAGATTTATTGGGAAAAAAATACACTAATTATCATCACTTTTTCATCTTACTGGTGCGTCGTGGTTTTTGATAAAATAAACATGCCTTTAAAATAAGTAGATTATAA
This sequence comes from Molanna angustata, assembly GCA_963576475.1. Lineage (NCBI taxonomy): Eukaryota > Metazoa > Arthropoda > Insecta > Trichoptera > Molannidae > Molanna > Molanna angustata. The sequence goes on along the minus strand of OY754970.1, from coordinate 10,130,097 downwards.
TCTCCCATTTGTTTTTATTATAAACAAATTTTAATTAAATAAAATTATAAACTGTGTTTTACTTCTTTGAAATATATTTAAATATATCTATATTTAATCAAGTTAGTGAAATTGTGATCCGTTTCGGAACTAATCGTTCCCTCCTCAGGCTGATTTTCAACTGAACAGTTAGTTCCGATACCGGTCGCAATTTCAATTTCAATTACGTGGTTTATACAAAGTAATAAAATATAGTTATTTTTTTTTATAATTAAAGAATAATTCGAATAAAGAATAATTGGGTATTTGAGAAATTTCGATAGGTTTGATTATTTTTTTGAGACAAGTGTATGCACGCGTTTGTTGTTCTCCCTTTTATTGCGTAGTTCACATCCGTACACCTGTCGCTGGTTACCCTACATTGTGGAATACGGTATGAATGAATGAATGAAACTTGTCAAATTTTAATCTCAACTTCGAATTTTTATCTAGTGTTAAATATTTAAAATAGAGTTTCATTTGGGTTGGAAATCTCGAATGCAATAATTTACTTTTACCATATACAAATATAAATTTAGTATTCTAATTAATTATTGAGCCCAATCTAAGATAAATATATTTATATTATATAATATAACACAGGGCATATTGGAGAGCAAAATCGCTAATTGACAGCAAAGCGCAAGAGAGTGTCAATGGTTTGGATGTGTATGTGTACCTTTCCATTGTCTCTGAAATATGTATAGCATTTAATCTTTTTTATATACGTTGATATGTTATAAAAATATATAAAAATACTTGGTTAAAGTTCTATTATATTTATTGGATTATTGACGCGTTTCGTGCAAAGCACATCGTCAGAATAATGCTCTACAAGACTGAGACTAGTGGTTATATACAAAATTTACATGACAGGTGTATAAAAATGTTGGTTTTTGAACGGTTGAAAAGAAGTTATATAATGCAAACTTTAATAATATTACTTTTTTATATATGTACCTTTATTATTGTTGTCAAACTCTGTATGTAAAATGCCATGTTTATTATAAATAAATAAAATCAAATTTTTAATCAAACAAGATAATTGTCACCACACAGGTAGGTATTATTTAGGCACTTGGTATGAGTGATTATTATTGTTGCATGATCCCACTGAGATGTCACATAAACATAAAGTGTGCACAAAATAATGTATATATTATGTATCTACAGCAATAACATAAAACTAGTTAATCTTGTTAAACTAGTTGTGTTATTTATATAATTCTTATTTAGATTAGGACCCGCCATTCTAATTGATTCAGTTCATCACAAAGCAAATAATAAAAATATCAAATAAATTCACAAAAACACGAGAGTGCCTAAACACACTTTAATTTATAGATACCAACACACTTATTAATGTCTATAATAAAATGAAGATTTTAGTGACCTTTTGTTTTATTTGAATTTATAAACATAACATTGAAATTTGCTATTCATTGTGCACCAAATCACTACTCTACAAAATTCATCTTATGTATGTGAATCCTAAAACCAGCTAAATAATGTTAATACTTATTTATTTTATTTTATTTGAAAACATTACACTTTTTTTCAAAATAAATCATAATGCAGTTACGCAATTGAAAAATAACTAAGCCAATTATAATTTTTACTTAATTATATTTTATTTTATTTATTGCTTGATAGAGGTTAATACAATCTACACAATAGATCTGACAATGTTACATTGTTTTATTGGTGGACCAGTCAAACTCCATGCATTTTTCAAAAGGATGATTAATATCAATTAACAATATATAATTAATGTACTAGTACATAAAAAAACCACTAAAATAAGACAGCGGATTAAATCAAAATACTTGGAAAGATAGGAGAAGTCAGCTTTCCTAAACAAACTGAGTGAGCGTAAACGCACTCATATAAATATTTTAACATATTGTTCCATGAAGAGAAGATTGATCGATTGATTTAGGATATGGTTAGGATACTGGGAAATGAACTGGAAGATTAAAATAGGATAATTTCCCTAACCGATGCTTGTAGTCGCATTGATAATGCTTTATTTCTGGTAGAGACAGATTAAATAGATCGGATTGAGGGCTCAGATTATTTTTACAGCAGTGGTTTTACTATTATGGTCATAGTTTGTTTTTGACGAAGGTGTATAAAATAATTATATTAAAATAAAACAATTTGTTTTTGATTCTACGTGTATTTATAAGTTCGTCGATAGCTATTTCGCCTTGCTAGGGCATCTTCAAGTGTATAAAATAGTTTGTTGAGACGTGATGCAGTTAAAAGGCATTATTTCAGAAGAAGACTATCGACCAAATTATTTGAAACATATTTTATAAAAAAAGAGTTATCTGTAAATTGTCTTCGTTAATTTGTGCTCTGTTGAAAAACATTCATTGCATCTTTTAGATTCATATCATATAGCTCGCCGATTGTTCATAATCTTATTTTTTTTTCCTCATAAAAATATTATTCACATGATCATAAAAGTAGAACAAATTTTGTATAAATGAGATCACATACCTATGTATGCAAATATTCACAATAACAGATTATGAGGCTACCACACGATGATATGATAAAAAGGGCTATAAATATTTTTAAAAAAGGTGCCATAAAACCAGGCAGATACTTGTCAACGATGTCAACCTTCGTGGCTCAGTTTGTTATATATCTGTCTCCTAAGCCAAATGTCTCGGGTTCGATTCCCGGTGGAGACACACTTTTTAATTGTGTTTTCAGCCTGGATCTGGGAGACGACAAATATTACAAGTCAACAAATATTTGACATAGTACCTGTTAGATGCCCGAGATGCAATCAAAAGTAAAGAAAAACATATATTTATATAACAACTATAAATATTACATAAACTCGCTACTTGCGAAGGGTGCAAGGAAGTGTTCATTATTATTATTATTATTACTTATATAAAATAATCAAAGAAATCAAATAACAGTCACGGGAGGAATAAAAATAAAATGTCATATTTCAAAGATTTGATCATTATGATATATATCTTTTATAATAAATTGTATTTTTTTTCCATATACCTACTTATATTATTTTTTATATTTACTGTTTTGTGATAGTACCTTTTTTTCTTTTAAAATGTGTTTATGATCGTTTTATTTTTTCTTTTGTAATTCAATGTGAGTACTTAATTGTTGTTCGTGTGTGTAAAAGGCAATTTGCCGTAAATAAAATAAAATAAATAAATAAATTATTGTCAAACAAAGTCGTCCGTAAATCCCAGAAAAAACCACTAACTTCACCGGAAATTGATTCGGAAACATTGACTCACGAGTCACACATTGAACCTAGTATTTATAACCGAGCCGAGAATTCCAAATGACGATGATAAAGAATTATTTAGATTTTTTTTGTATAAAATTGACAGTTTTACGCTTTACCGCGCGTACATGTAATCTTCATACAAACAAGAATAGATAATCTAATAATATTAGATGATTAAACCTTGTACATAAATAGAATTTATATTCCGCTAACCGTCTAGGCATATTGAAAAGACGTCTAGGCATATTGGGTTCAATACTTGGCAAGGGAGAAATTTATTTCTCAAGCTGGAAAAGTTACAATTATGGGGAAACAAATTTACAATTATGGGGATAATCGTTAAAATTAATTCTAATGATTTATTAATTGAATAGTGAACGATTAATGAAAATTATTGCTTCTCTGTGCTGGATTCATTGGTATGTTGGGAAAAATTGTTATTTGACATTAAATTTGCCACTTACACAGGATGCAATAAGATAATCATACAACATAATTTGCCGACCTTCGTGGTTCAGTTGGTAAAGTATCTGACTGCTGATCCATGGATCCCTGGGCTCGATTCCCGGTGGAGACACAGTTTTTAATTTTGTTTCAGCCTGGATCTATGAGGCGATTAACATCGTAAGCCTCCAGAATGTGGAAACTTGTTATTGGGAGCGTGTTAAATAAATATTTGTCATAGTACCTGTTAGTTACCCGAGAAGCTACATTAAATAAATAAACAAATATATAATACTGCTGTAATTTTACATAAACTTTATAAACCGTATTATTTTGAGACCGTGAGATTTTCTCTGCTTTCACGTGCAACTGAAACATAGTCGATGCTGGGGGGGGGGGGCGGTCAAAAATGAAAAATTAAACTCACCCCGATCAGATGAGGGTGTAACACTTGAAAACAACGTACAGGAGAATCCACTGCCGTCACTTCGGAAGAAGTTTGATTAGCACTGGTCACAGAGCGTTCGCCGGTAGCGACCGAAGACAAGTTCGGACAGTAATCACCACACTGAAAGACGTAAAAACTGAATAGTCGAATATTTTTCTGTTGGACGATGAGTGATGATGATTTTATTGTTGGTATTTAGATGCGGGTGAGACGCGCGGTCCCGCCAAATCGGGTTTGTCGCGAGCGGCTGTCGGGATCCGCTTATATACATGGGCCATCATCCACGAGATAACCTCCCACTACTTTCTTACGTTTTCCCTACGAGTCTTGTCCACCAACATTTGCCCTACGGGTCTCGTTCACCAATATTTGCCCTAAGAATCTTATCTACCGACATTTTCCCTAATAATCTTGTCCATTGACATTCACCCTTCAAGTCTTGTCCACCGACATTTTACCTGCGAGTCTGGTCCAGCAGCATGTGCCCCTTAAACATCTTACCCCTTCCTGTACCTCCTCACCACTGAATAATCAGGGAGTGAAATCCCTAATCATAATAACCCACCAGACAGAAGCACTTCACAATTTCACGTAGTGGTTCTTGATTATGCTGCCCATTTCTTTGGCATAAATAAATCTTCATACGTTCGTCAATCTATACCAAAAAAAATGTGTTATTTTATGTGTTTTGAATTCGCACTAAAACTATTCAATTATAAATAAATTGATAACCAAAAAGACATAATATGTTACGATAGTAAGGAAATTCGTTTTTTTTTTTTGTTTGTATTGTATATCATCACTATGAAATATGTTCATATATTTTTCTTTCAGTATTTTTTCTTAAAGTTTATTACCGAATGTGAATTAAAACGTTGTTTGCACAGAAAAGAAATAATTGCGCGAAGAGTTATTTTAAATAAAAAAAATTAAATAAAATGTGGAACGTTACATAAATCCATATAGTATAAAAATATCACCAAATATCTTGTACCAGGCTTCCGGGTGCGTAGAGCGCAAATTTGTATATTTTTGCTTCGTTGGTTTACGTGCAAATCGCCCCCTTTCTCGGCGAAATGGTATTTGGCGACAACTATATACACACCACCTGATGACAGATCGTAAGTCCTGTAAGTTGCCAATTTCCAAGTGTCCAAGTGTATGTTATTTATATCCTTTCCATTTACATATATACATACCAACACGCCATGTCCCTCGCGGGTTAGGCAGAGATAACCGAACGCCACATTTTTATATCCTGGCCCGCATCCCTCGCCTCCGTCCACATTCACGTATCGTCTCATACATGTTCGTCTGTTGCTCACACTTCTAACATTTCCGTCTATCAGAATATCGTTCACATGGTCGTACCATACATACGTCAACGTTGGCACTACGATGGCGTTATGAATGGAAACTTTGGCATCCCTTGATATGTTGCAATCTTTCATAATTGGTCTAAGTGCTCCATTCACTCTGTTTCCTGCCATAACTCTTCTTTCGATCAATATGCTTCCCAAGTGTACATATTCGTCGACTTGCTCGAGCCACTCGTTCTCTACCTTATTTTACACGCTGTTCTGCTTTCACTCTTGTTTTGCCTTTGATTTGCTGGCATTCATCCTCAGTCCGTTCTCTTTACATCCTTCATATACCGTACTTTCAAGATACTGTAACTCTTCCATACTTTCTGCTAATAGAACATTATCGTCTGCATACATCAAATCTCGCACCATTACAGTACTCAATTTCAGACCTTTGCTATCATCCTTAAGGGCTCTTATGCAGAAATTAATGTACAGGTTAAAGAGCCATGGAGACAGCACGCACCCTTGTTAACGCCACATAGAAAACCACGATGTCACTGTGTCGTTGACACGAATACATGCTTCGCTGTTCTCATATAATGACGCAATTGCACGTATCAGCTTGCTCTTCACTCCTTAGACCGCTAGTATATCACATAATTTTTCTCTAACAACTTTATCATTCGCCTTTTCTAGGTCTATAAAGGCAAAGTAAATTTTCTGATTTTTATCCAGAACCTTTTCTGTGACCGTGCGCAGAGAAAAAATATATTATTTAATCGACGACACAGGAACATAACAGCATTGTTTTTGTTGTATTTTGGGTGTAAATCAAGTAACGGTACATTCGTTGCATACATTTTATATCATTGAGGCCGCACATTATCATATTGGCTCGCCTCTCTCTCTATTATCATTGTAATCAGATTTCTGTACCATCAGAACTTCCAACAGTTATATCAACTCGGGTGACATTGTACATATTATGTAAACACAATAAAATTAACTTGTTAATTTTGTCGACGGATAATTCGTGGTGAAACTCCATTATACTAGGTATAAATGAAAACACTAATTAGTTTTAGTTTCACTATTTAATTTTAACACTGGCACTGACCGGTATCGATCTGAAGATCATCGTCAGAGTGCGCGAAAATGAAAGTAAACAGAGTTTAAATAGATATGACTGAAATATTGGTACACAACCTTTTTTTTTTTTTTTTTTTTTTTTTTTTTTTTTTTTTTTTTTTTTTTTTTTTTTTTTTTTTTTTTTTTTTTTTTTTTTTTTTTTTTTTAAAAAAAAAAAAAAAAAAGGTTGTGTACCAATATTTCAGTCATATCTATTTAAACTCTGTTTACTTTCATTTTCGCGCACTCTGACGATGATCTTCAGATCGATACCGGTCAGTGCCAGTGTTAAAATTAAATAGTGAAACTAAAACTAATTAGTGTTTTCATTTATACCTAGTACAATAAAATTACTTACTTCAAACAACAAGAAAATGAATATATTCTTTCTCTCCGCTTCTATGGAATAGAAGAGAGTCGTGATTTTACAATTTTTTATGCGTGATTTTCTGTACATCCATTTCTCAACGGGTATCATGTAGAGACTGCACACTATAGGCTAACGTCAATACAAGCACAGCGGAAGTATCGGACGGAGAGCACCCGACGGATTTGTTTGTGGCATAATAATAATAATAAGGACAATTTATAAAGCGCCGTTTAGTGACAACCGTGGTCACCTCAAGAGCGCTTTCACTTTGCAAAAAAAATAAGTTAAAATTAGTCCTATAGCTAACATAAAACTTAAAAAAAAATACGTAGAAATCACAAATTAATCTAGTTATATACATATTACATAATCCAGATGAAATTAATTATAAAAAAAATAGTCGATTCAAAGTAAAAAGTTTTTAATTTCTTCTTGAATTCATTGATATTTTCGGCAAATCTTATATATCCATTGGAAGATTGTTCCATAACTTTGGTCCAGAAACGCCAAAAGATCGATTTAGGTATTTTGGCTTATTTGTGAGATTGGTTTCTACTAGTTTTTTATTGGATTGGGTCATTGATCTTAGCGTACTTTGTTTATTGTTAGGTGAAAATGGAACACAAAGTTCCGATATATATTCCGGAGCCATGCTATTGAGTGCTTTAAAGACAAGGAGACATGTTTTAAATTCTATACGTTCTGGGCTCTTCAGCCAAAGAAGTTTGTGAAGTGTTGGTGAGACATGCGAGAAACGAACAATCTGGTGAATATAACGGGCTGCTGCATTGAGGATGAGTTGCATTCTATGGATTTGGTATTGCGGTAGGTGTGCTAATATGGCGTTACAATAATCTACACGGGAAACTATTAAAGAATTTATAATGACCTTAGCAGCATTTGTCGAGAGACACCTTCGAATAGGTCTAAGTTGTCTGAGAAATTAACAACTTTGTCTGACTATGGAAGAAATGTGTTTATCCATAGAAAGTGCACTGTCGATATGTATACCAAGAAATTTTACGCAGTTAGAAGGAGTAATTTCGACATTTTGAATTACAATGGGGTCATTATTTATGTATTGTTGCCTGCGAAGCGAGGTAAGCCAAAGGAACTCGGTTTTTGTTGGGTTCAGTTTTAGCTTGTTCTTACACATCCAGGTGGATATCTGATTTATGCATGTGGATATCTCGTGTGTTAAATGATATTTAAATTCAGGTGAACAGGACTTGAAGAGTATGTCATCTGCATAGGCATGTGTGTTGAAACCAAGATTCTTGAAGATTGGCAAGATTTCCAACTGATGTTGGAAAATCTTGCCAATCTTGTTGGCATGTACGTATATACGCTGGTATGGACGCAAACCTTAAGATTTCCGTCGTGATGTGTTTGTATGTATATATGGCGTACGCCGTATCCTTTTTCTATCCTCTCTATAGCCCAAACTATATGTCCGATCGACTTCATATTTAATAATTACAATACAAAAAAAATACATATATTAAAACAATATAATATATACAAAACATAATCTTATACAACATCGCCTCCCTCTTAAAGCTGACAAAGCTTGTGTAGGGGGAGGCCATGTGCAGCTATCATAAAGGCCATAATATTGATATATAATTATTAGCTACATAATATGTAATTACCATCACGCCATGTCCCTTACGGGGTAAGCAGAGAGAATTGAGCGCCATACTTCTCTATTTTTGCACACATTTCTGGCTTCCTTTACATCCATGCATCGTCTCATACATGCTCGTCGATTGTTCAAACTTTTTATGTTGTATACATTTATACCTTATTATAATTAAGCAGTGTAGGAAAAAAGACAAACAATAATAAATGAAAAACAGGTAAAAACGCATACACAAATTTGTCATATAGATTTGATGGCGACTCAGATCCACTTTCCGCTCGTGTAGGTACACCAAAACACACACGCACAAACAACAACGAACATACCACTTCCATAACTAAAACCATCAAAATCAACTTCTAATTTACAATACCCAACAAAATTACCAACATACACATCCTACTGGGGCCATGTCGCTTTTTTCTTAAATAAAGCCTTATAAGGCGATTCATTTTTCTACGCTCTTCGATTTTTATGCACACTAAATTACCTTCTAATGTATGAAACACGAAATGTGACATACAACATTTTATCGTGCAAAAAGTAAAATTTAAAGGTATTTTTTAAATAGCAAGAAAAGTTATTAAAATATTTTAATAATAAAAAACACAGCCCGTAGATTTTCATATTCTCTTTCGATTGAAGTGTAAATCTATTTCATAGGCCTTGTAGTTTTTAAGTTACTTCAAACAAAAAAATAAAAAAGGGTTTTAATAAAACTAATTTTACAAAAAAAGTATTAAACAAATTCAAAATTCAAAAAAGTCATGCAATAGAATAAAGGTGTACATACAAACTGCCGCTTATTTCAAAGACGCGTATTTTGAGGGTATTAGGGAAACTATTTTCAAAATATAATATATAGCCTACTATAGCCTCTTAAGTGTGAAATCGCATATTTGTATAAAAAATGAGCATAACAGAAGTAAAATAGCTTCTCTATGGGAAAATTGAGTTATCAACATCATATTGTTATTGTATGTGTTTCTATAGATAAGTATATTTTTTACTCTTCACTAAATACTATCACGCCATCTTCGTCACAGGGCAGGCATAGAGAATCGAGCACCACATTCTAATATCATATCACATTTATTTAAAAAAGGTTTTTAAAAAATCCATGTATATTATAAATGTATAAAAATATGCAGAATTTATGTGACAGTGTATAGCAGTGCTCTAAATAAACCTCATCGTTCCGAATCTATTATAATATTATATCATATAAACAACCGACACATAAAAATCGATTTATGTGGTAAATAGTTATTCGCCCATAATATAGGTATTTCTTAGCAAAATGAAGAGAGTATAATGATTTTCTCATCATCAGGGGGGCAAGACTGGTCCAACCGGCGAAATCAAAACCCTCGTGATTACCCATATCATGGATATAATTATTTTTATTTTTATTTATTTTAGCTATAAACCACTGTTATATTTTGTCCGATGCTATATAATGTATTTTGTGTTGTCCGATTTGTTTTCCTATTACAGCTGGATATGCAAAAGGTAGGGATTTTGATTTTATTAATTACTAACACTCATGAGTGAGGAAATGTTAAAAACATATATTGTATTTTATATTGATCTCATATGTATTATCTATGTGAATTATGTGGACTTGTTTATAATTGTTTTCACATAAATTTATTAACGGATACATTGTACTCGTATCCTATGTGTAACAAATAGTCTTATGAATTTATTAAGTATTATATGCATTATAAAATAATCTTGTTAATTCTGTAGGTATATATGTGTATATATGCATATATAAATATTTTATATTAATGACATGGTCATATTAAAAATTGTTATCAATTAAGACGCGGGGTTTGTAATGAGTCATTTTCTTAACTAAAAGACAAATCATAATTATACTAATTGAACTCGACGAATTGATTAATACTGTTGTCGTGGAAAATAATCACAATGAAATGAATTTTGGGTCCTACGCTAGACGAAATCACGAAATCACGAGCCAAAATTATAAAATTTAATTCAATATATGAAAATGCGTATTAATTCGTTACTCAACCGTAAATTCACAACGTAAGGGTCCTTTTCAATACGTAATAACCACTAGACGATCTTGGCCAAAATTCGTAAATAGATAGTAAAGAAGAAGGGTAGAAATAATGTAAGAAAGAAAGGATATTAGTTAGATTTTTTTAGCTTGTAGGAAAAGGAATTGTAGTTAGATTTTGATCAGGTAGAATAGTTAGCTAGAAATAGGAGTTGTTGGGACTTGTTAGGTTTAGTGTAAAAAAATAGTTTAAATAGCTCAGTCAAGGAGTCCCATCACAAAATTGGTTTATAGATAATTTATAATTCAAATATGGTTAATATTAACTACCACAAAATATCCGCCGAATCATTAAATGATATCTAAATAAATTATTCGCTGATCATCTTCTTCTTCTTCTCAGCCTAATCCCGTCCACTCCTGGACGAAGACCTCCTCTATCTCCTTCCACGCCACTCTATCTTGCGCTCTAAACAACCAATTAACACCAACATGACGGCTGATGTCATGTCTCCATCTCATTGGCGGTCTTCCAACACCTCTGTCATTCTCGCTCTCCAAGCCAACACTATCCTTGGCCATCTGTCTTTTGGGTATCTAGCCACGTGGCTCGCCCATCTCCACTTCAGGGTAAGAATCCGGTATCAACCATTTTTGTTCCTTCCCTGATGGTGTCGTTTCGCACTCTGTCTCTCAGACTTAATCCTAACATGGTTCTTTCCATGGCTCTTAGTTTTTCAGCACTTCAGCACAGAGTCATTGTCATAGTCTCCAAGCCATAAGTAGTCCAGTACAAAGATCTCATATCCTTTCCGTTTCAGGTCAGATCATAACCAAATTTAAATGGAACCATCCATCGTGTACCCAAATTTTAATGAAAAATAAATCGTAAAGAGAAGAATTATCGCTGAACATACAAATAATGTCGAATTTTTAACCACTACTGGTTAGTTGTTGGAAGAAATTGCTATTATCAATAAACTCGCCACTTGCACAGGATACAAGAAAGTTTTTATGAGGATTATTATTACTATAGAATAGTGGACAGTTATGAATTATTTTTTTAGTAAATTTACTTAAATATAAGGATTATAAAAAATACCTCCTTTTTTTCTTTGGCGATATTTCTCCAGTTTTTTTGGCGATGTTATTTCACTTAAATAAATAAAATATTGTATTTATTTATTTATTTATTTATTTATTTTATTTTGGGAAACAAAACAGCTGTTACATGTTTTACATTAATAAAAAAATAACAATCAGGAAAGTAAGCCAATTACATTGTTCCACAGATTAATATACATAATAAAGACAATTCAGTACAAAGTCAAAGACAAAAGTGTGGTGTAAGTGTACAATTGTGATGTGTGTGTATGTGTGTGTGTGTATTTTATGAAGCGAGGGTGGGACATGAAGAAAGGTAGGAGAGGAGGAAAGGGTGAGTTGTCATATTAATACAGTATTGGACATACCAAAAATTGTACAATTTGGTACATAAAGTATTCATTATAATATTGATGTTAGTTGTTTTTTTAATGAATGTAGGCTATTGTTAAAAATATCTGGCTTATGATTAAGGTTATTGTACATATTGCAGCTGCGGTTAATAAAAGTGTTGTTTGCATAGTTTGTTCTTGAGTATTTAGTGTAAAAGAGGAGGTTCTGGCGGTTTTGTCTGGCGGGGCAATTGAATGGGATTTGTCCTAAGAGATACGGACTATCTATTTGGTTGTTAAGTAATTTATATAGGAAACATATATCAGTTATACCCCTTCTTTTGTTAAGTGGTAACATTTGGTGATGTTTTAAAGATTCCTCATAACTGATACCAAATCGCCTAGTTCTAAAATCGAGGTGTTTGATGAATTTTTTTTTGGATTCTTTCTATGTTATTTATGTGCAACTTATAATGAGGATTCCATACAGTGGTTGCGAATTCCACGTGACTTCGAACATATGCGTTAAATAAAATTTTTAGACAGTCAATATTCTTAAATGGTTTGGTCACCCTTAGGACAAAGCCTAAACCCTTGTAGCTTCTACTAATATATAGTAATATATAATAATCGTATAGCTATGTATTAAAATTCCTCCATACACACACACATGGAAAAACCTCTAGACCATCCGCAAGTTATTGACATCAATAAATATACATTTTTTTTATATTTGCGTCGCATGAAATGTAGGTACCTATCTACAAAAGTATTCATACTACGATTTTATTTTGCACCTAATTTACATTTTAAATTGTCAACAAAAAATCTCCACTCGCCGTGACTATTATAACCCAAAACTTCGCACAGATCCTCTAGATAATTATTTACAATCTCTTATTTTTTGTTTAGTAGACCTGTTGGTCTGTTATTAAAAACTATGCCTCCTGAGATGACGAAGTCCGACTATTCTTCCATCTATTGTGTGGTCGGTGATGGTAGACGGCGACCAGAGGGGATTTCATTTGCTGCTATATACGCAAGACTATCACTGTTCATCCTCCAACGTCTTCTTCTGGATCTACTCCACCGAACGATGTCCTCTATTCCACGTGTTTTTCTTACGAACACGATCTCGGAGAGTTTTTCCAGTGATTGACCTTAGGACCTTCATCTCCGTTGTCCTTAGGAGCCCCTTAGTTCGTATAGTGTATATTATTATCTCAGTCACTTTATTATCTCAGTACCACTAATCAGTCTTAGTTTAACTGGTATGTAATAAATGAAAACACATTTAATTTTATTTAAAATATTTGATAGATTATCATATCTCATATGTTATGGCTCCTAATCGGCGCTCTACAAACTCAATATAATTGTTATTTACATAATTTGCTAGCCAATGACCTTTTGATGATAATTTCAGAGGAATTTGTCTAATTACTTTTTGAATCAAATGTCGATTAACCGATGAAAATAATTGTGTTATTGTATAACAATAAATTATTTTTTTCATATGAAAACAATATTTTGGATTAATTTAATACATATTATTAATATACACAATAACATAACTTATCATTAAAGATTCATTTTAATCTAATGTCATACAATATTATGTCGGTACCTATTATACATATGTAATTTAATAAAAAAATCTCCATGTTATAGTTACAAACATACTTGAAATGAGATGAAATGACATGAAATGGGTTTAAATGAGATGAAATGGGATGAAATGACATGAAATGGGATGAAATGAGATGAAATGGGATGAAATGAGATGAAATGAGATAAAATGAGATGAAATGAAATGCGGTCGGGAAACACTGGTCTAGGTACATCATACAATCCAAGTGACTATTGTCACACCAATATTTTTTAAGTAAACAGAATTTGACAAACTCGTTAAAAAGGCATCATCAAATACTTCCTCAGCATGATACGTGTTCGTACAATTTTTTAATTGAAAAAGATAATATAATTTATGAGATAAAAGAAACACATTCATTTTTTTATATCCTCAAACTAAAATGGATCTAATATACTGTCATATTGTCGGCCTTCGTGGCTCAGTTGGTTAGATATCTGACTGCTGAGCCAAGGGTCCCGGGTTCGATTCCCGGTGGAGACACAGTTTTTAATTGTGTTTTCAGTCTGGATAAGTGAGACGATTAATATCGTAAGTCTCTAGAATGTGGCAACTTGTTATTGGGTGCTTGTTAAATAATATTTGACATAGTACCTGTTAGTTTCCCGAGAAGCAATATTAAATAAATAAATAAATATTTTCTATGTTATGATTGTTTGGCTTATAAAATACCTCAGTTTTGACAGTTCTTCCATTAAAAATATGTTGAGATAAATTTATGTCGAGAGAGAGAGGAGTTTAGCGGTCGGTTCTCTCTGCCAACTGCAACCCCAGAGAAGGAAATTTCGTGGTGGTATGATATGGCGTATAAAAAAATTTAAGAAAAAATAATAACAGAAACAAAACATCATATTTGTCAATCACGGTTCGCATTTTATATTTGACTGATTTGGCCCCTATTCACTTACATATATTGAAATTTTATTGAAACAAATCTTATGTGGGTATATAAAGTTCAATGTGAATAAGCGTAACTATCTCCTGCGTTAAAAGGGATTTAAATAACCCAAAATTTTATGGTTTTTTGAATTTTAAGAACAAACAAGATGAATAATCTTTATCCGTTATTCACTTTGATTTTATGCACTCTTTAAGCACATCAAAGATTTATTTTACTACGACATATTATAGTTATGGTGTAATTTTAAAGAACGCAGTAAAAAAGGGATATTTTTAATATCTTTTAAGGGAATTAATGCTGATATTTAAAATAGTGTGACAAACATTCACAAGAGAAATGTTGAAAAAATATTTCTGGCGTAGTTCACCTCTTTTATAAGGACTGTTACTTTCATTGTTTACAAATAAACTAATTTCTCAATAGATGGCGTTAAAAAAAGGTTTCTTCATTACTTCATAGATGGCAATAGTATAATTCCTTATTTTCAGGTGAATTCTTACACATTATCCAAATATATAGAACTCACAAAAAATACATTGATAAGGGAACTCAACAAGACATAATTGATGAACGTTGGGCAAGCGCATAAAGTGATCGCGTAAACCAGCCGATGACAGGTCGTAAGCCCTCTAGGTGCCTTGAGTTCCTGTTTCTTCTATAATATCCCAACTTCGTCTCTATTGAGATGTTAAAAAGTTTGTCAATAAAAATAAAATTTATATGCCTTCTCAAGACCTAGCCTAGAAAAAAAATCAGTACCTATGCAATAATTTCGAGTCAGATAGTATATTTTGTAAAAACAACTTTGTATACTACTCAAGTTTATTATTAGGTACATCAAAAGTGTAAAATATTATTGGTAATTGATTAAAAATAAGCCATATTAAGCCAGGGTACATGCAATTTAGATTAAAAGTGACTCATTAGTTTGTCTCGATACCTTAATTTTATGTTACCTTTATCTTGATTTTGAATACAAATTAGGGTAAAATTTATGCAGACAATCAAAAGAGATGCAAATTTGATAATATAAATATATTCGCTTTATAAATTTACATTTTAAAACTAATTTACCCATTAAAGACAAATAACAATTCAAATTAATTTGTAAAGATATTAAATTAATACTTTTTTGAGTTTAAAACGTTAAAATAAATAAAATGGATATTTGTTTGTACTTTTTGGCCGATTATTATATGCGTAACACTCCCATTCTATTAATTTGCTGATATAATACAAGGCCTAGTATAACTAAGAATTCCAATTTTGAGATGACCAATTCTAAGTTCAAACTGTAACCCCACCAGGAATCGAACTAAAAAGTGTTAATTTTTATTGTAACACGATTGTGAATTATATTTTCTTAAATAGAATAACGCTATTTTCAACCTTTTTCTTTAACTTCACTTGCCTGTCTGTACTGGAATTTTGCAATCGCTTTTCAACTTAACTTCCCGAACTGTTAGAGCTCTAAAACCTCTTCCCGATGACAATGCATGCTTCAGCTATTTGATTGATAGCTGTCAACTTATAAAGCTGCAGTTAACTATTGCCACATTTGTTTTTTCCTTCTTTTAATTATTATTTTTATTACATTGAAGCTTTAGTTGATACATTTATTTCTTTATTTCAATTCTTCTTTTATTCATGTTAGTTGGTCACATTGTAATGTTTTTCAGATGATATACATTTTTTTTAATATTTGCACCATTATTATTGTTAATTTAATTTTATATTGTTTGAAAGGTGTCAAATTTTTTATTTGTCCATTTTCGAATGAATCTATATTTTTATCTGTGTTTATATAATTATCTGTTTCTATATTTTTATCAAAGATTTCCATGTAATATAATAGATGGAGTACTCCGTGTAATAAGTGAGTCATTTCTTGGTTGGCAATATATTGCAGTTTTCCATGCATTTCAACACTTCCTAGATAACTGTTCTCTAAATATTAATGAACGAAGTGTTTTTTTCGACAAATAAATATGAAAACAATTCACATTAGTCGTTGTTCTCTATAAAAAAACTATGTGTTCTGTCCACCATGTTGTCAAAAGTCCCGCGGAAAAAAACCTCACTTCGATTTTTATCTGTTTTTCAAAGGCTCACCATGTTTTTTATCCGTTTCTTTATTTTTTCTTTGTATGTAATTAACTATTTTTAGTATTGTAAATGGCTCATTCCGTATATTGTATAAATAAATAAATACATTTTGAGATTATTGAATAATCTTGTATTACATACAAAGTAAACAATGCTAAGGGCATCCAGCTGAGCGTTAATAAAATTATTCGGTTAGATGTAACAATAATAATACACTGTCTTTACATGTTTTCAATGTAAATATTTAATAAATGCATTTTTTTTTCTTTCTTTCAACGTGAAGGAAACTTTGTAAAAGGTGACCTTAATTTAATTTTTTATTTTTTTTTATTTTTTAACATCTTATTTTTTTTGTTTAACAACATTACAAATAAATTTATACAATACATAATGATATTTACTATACTAAAATTGTTTCATTACCTCATCAAAAAGATTAAAACCTTGTGCTTGATGAGGGAATCACTAGATATTAGATAATACAATATTTTATTTTAAATAGTCATTAATTATTTAAAGAAATTAAGATGCATACGACGCGTCATCAGGTTGTATGAAGTAATCATAGAATTGTATATTATAATTCTATGGAAGTTATGAAGATTTTTCCAAGATATTCGCAAACTATTGAAACAGGAATAATTAATTGTTTTATTACCAGCAGTGAGTACAATGCAACATGAAATCAAAGGTGGGCTGATTAAGTTGCAATTACTTATGTTGCTCTTCTTATTTATTATATTTGTTTAAAAAAATATTATTGTACGTTGTATACAGGGCCGGATTAACATGTTTTTGCGCCCAGAGCAATATATTTCAAACCGCCCCCCCCCCCTCCCAAATGTTTGGAATTTCAATATTATATTATGCAGTATAATTCAATATTATACAGTAAAAATCAATATATTAATATAAACCAAAGAACAAAAATAAATTATAATTCTACCTATTCATGTATGTACCGTATCCTGAGAAGTAGGCATTTTAAACTAAAACCTTAGGTCTTACAATTTTTAAAGTATTGGATCATCACATAAACCGTTTTAAGTAAAATATAATTTAAAAGTCCTTTTAACTATCTCAGGTATTATGTAAATAAACTAAACTTAATAACTAATGTTAACACTAAAAATATCATAAAAACTATTTTTAGAAAAAAAACTCAATATAACTATCAAATTCCAGTAAAAATTTAAAATCACACCAAACTTAAAATAAAAAAAACAAATCGCGATTCTAATTAACACAAAACACTAAATAAGTTCTTGGTATAATAAATACCTACATAAATTAATAGGTATTGTAGGTATTAATGAAACGAGGTATGCCAATGAATTTTACACAAAACAGCACACGAAATCTCCCATTGATTTCGATACACTTTGCCGACTAGTATTCCATCTAGTTATAGGTATATATTAAAATCTATGGTCTATACTAGACTCGTAAAAAATATGGACACGTGTTAACATTTGACATCAGACAGAAGAGAGAGATAGAAACAATAATATATGAATAATTGAAAGAGTCAGGTGACGAGTCGGCGACCGAATCAAGGAAATAAGTAAGTATGTCGCTAAAGTCGAAAGGGAAAACTTCACTGAAATTATCATAACATTTCTAAAGAACTTCGTTTCCCTTTTTTAGAAAACCTTGCTATTAGTTGCTGACAGGTTCCGCTTATTTAAACGGCTTATGTAGTTTCATTAACAAGCAATAAGAGTTCTTAGTATAATGTATAATTAAAGTTACTGTGGCGTGTAGCATCTGGAATGTTTTCAAACACGCCGCTATCATCTCATATGAAATTCATTATGAAGCGCCCGGGCGATTTCAGACAGGGGGCGCTGGCTTCATTATGTAGATAATTTAACACTTTAGCAAGTAAATTATTACAATGATTATTTTGTGTGTGTGTGTGTGTGTGTGTGTGTGTGTGAATCGACTGTCGAGCAGTTGTTAGTATTTAGTAGGTATATATATGTTTACGAATAACACGGTAATAGACGGACATATTAACACCGCAGAATTTTATCATACACACCATCACGCCGTGTCCCTTTCGGGGAAGGCAGAGAGAACCGAGTGCCATACCTGGGAAATTTTTGATTTATATAATTAACATTTTAGGATTTTAAGCGCCCTTTTTAGACAAGTGCCCTGATTTCTTGTTCCGGGTTGTTCTATGATTTATCCGGCCCTGGTTGTATATTTATTCAAAGAAATAAAAAAAACACTATTAATCAGATCTTGTAAATTGGATCGTTCATGAAACAAGATAAAATGTTGTTTATTGATCTTCCTAACATACATAATATCGAACTGGCAATTAGCATATGTATAAAACGAAAGAGATAACACATTTTTTCAGACAACATTGATAGACAGAAATAAAATAATAATATTAATAAAGTCATCTATACTTTTAGCTTAGTAAGTGATGGACGGACTGTATAGACTCTTGACTCTGTGCAAATGAAAATAATAAAAGACACTAAAGTTTTTTTTTTGTTAAATGGTAAGGCTGTATATTAATTATACCATTTAGTGTCACGGCATGGGTGCAGGTAATTTGTTTACTGCATTTGGAAGCACGTGGCTTCGACAAAGGTAGAAAATATTATCTTATCCACAATCCATCTACATATATATACTAATCTTTTCTGTTCTGTTCCAACAGGTAGTTCACCTTCTTTGCCCCGTTCATAAATATGCCATACATTGTTTTTAAGTTTAATTTAATACAAGATCGCGTCATTATAATCAATACTAATCTAATCAGTGAGTTCAGTCAACAAAAAAATAACTGTCTACAAGTTATTCAATGAATTCTTTACTTTATACCAAAAAGAGCCCCCGAGAGGCACCCAGGAAAAAAAATAATTTGGATTTATGGATTTATAGTTAGGTACTTATTACAATAATTATGATGATGCAAATACTTTGCTAAATACCACACACTTATTGAGTATAATTAAACACTACTAGTTTCGGGAGTGCACTCCTCCCATCGACAAGTGAAGCAAAGTATTTGCATCATTATTATTATTGTAATCATGGACTACCAGAAAGTTACCGTCAAATCTATCAATCTTATTAGGTACTTATTCTTCAACTATACATACTATTTGCAGAGTCACTTTTAGGAAAAGGTTTGATTTATTTATTTATTTTTAAATTTAAAAAAATAGTTATTTAACAATAATATATTAATGTAACAACATATTAGAGGGTGACTGCCGCTAACGTACCTATTTTTTCAATTTGAATTTGTATCATTACTACAAAACGAATCATTTTGAAAAAAATAAGTTACCTAGTTAGTTTGGATATTATTAAATAAAAATAAACCTTAACTTTGTAATTATGTTCTGTATATATTCTTGTAGGAAAATAATAAGCATACCCCGATTTTTGACATTTATCTAAAATTTCTAAAAAACTAATAATCTAATAAACTAAAAGAGTTAATAAATCAAAAAAACTTTTATTTCGCAATGACGCTGAATGGAAAATAAATGTTTTTAGGTTTTTTTACTAAACCTGAAGCATTAATGCAACGTCACATCATATTTTTCTAGATATTTTTGTCTTCTTTAATTTAAAAAAAAATATGTTTAACTACGCCTTATATTTTATTAAAAATATAAGATAAACGTTGAAAATCGGGGTATGCCATTATTTTTCTACAAGAATTTATACAGATTATTATCAAAAAGTAAAGATATATTTTTCTTTATTAATACCCAAACTATCTAAATTATTTTTTTCAAAACGATTTGATAAGATATAATGATGGTATATCAAATTGAAAAATAGGTACGTTGGCAGCAGTCCCCCCCCTTAATCTCACTAACTGCCCGTTCCCACTTGTCGTGTGTCGGGTATGATTTAAATGGAGCTATTCACACTTGTAACACATGTGTTAAGTGTAAACAGTTCCATTAGAAAATTATTGCCACTAGATCGCACGACGTTTTATCGTGCCCGACACATGACAAGTGGTAACGGGCAGTAGTGTGGGAAACAGTATTTTTTTAAGTATATACTACACGTAGGTATTTTGAAAACTATTAAGTATCAAAGTGCATTAGACACCAACAGATTCTGATCCACCGCACCGTAGTGAAACAACATAATTTATTTTGTTATAAATCAATAAGTTATTTATATCAATTTATTTATTTAGCGAAAACGTCAATTTTCTAATTATCAATTGAACAATTTTATACTGAAGCGGCGTCGTTAATTAGGATACGTTAATAAGGCAACACATACAAAAATAAATGGAAAACATAAGACAGTGCGTGGATAATTACAGAACATCGAAAGAAGATGTTTTAAGGAAAGAAGGTGTAACAAGTTCAAGGTGGCCCGTTGACATTTAAAACTTACCACTTCAGGCTGGCTTCGTCTGATATACCCAGTAGTCAACATGAAAGATGGGTATCGGCAGACGATATTTATGGTACCAATTTGAATACGGAAAGAGTATAAGATAATCAGGATCGGGAGAATATCGTGTCATAGTCCAATTCAGGAAAAAATATTGTATGCACCCATGATGTATAAAACTGAAAGGTGAAAATATATGATTCAATGTACATATTAAGTTAAGCTCAGCATAAATCATGAAGTGAAATAACTCAGGTTCTTCCTAGCCAACTTAATCTTGTATCCAGTACTATTAATCTTGTAAAATAGTTTAAAACAAAGTTTTATTAAAATCAAATCTCCCTCCAATCAAGAAATATTGCTCTTGTAATAAGAGATAATTTCACATAAATATAGGTACTCAAAATTGTAAAATCATGACTCCACTATTCCATAGCAACGGAGAGTAAAAATACTTATATTTATTAATCGATTTAAATTTCTTCTTCATCTTCTTCTTCTTCTAATGCCCTACTGTCAGTAACCCCCGATGTTGGTGATCATCCTGGCGAATCCCTCCCTGTCGATGGACTAAGGAGGTGCTGGAATGGCGACCTAGAATGGGCAAAAGAAGTGTTGGAAGGCCTCAAACAAGGTGGTCTGATAATATAAGACGAGTGGTTGGAGGCAGATAGAAGCGGTCTGTCCAAGATCGGGATCTGTAGCGGTCTCAGTGGGAGGCCTATGTCCATTACTGGACGAAGGGGGGCTGAAGAAGAAGAAGAATATGAGCAATAAGCATGATGTTTAAAAGTTCTTTTTTATAATAGGATGTTGTCCGTATGAAAAATCTTTTTAAGGGTGATGAGGAACAAAATAAATTAATTTTAATGAATGCATGACTATCGCCGATAAAACAATCAGAGACAGAATAAGAAATGCTAATGTAATACCTGAAAGTTAACGTCTGACTGGAATACCTACCACCAAAAAAATGAAAGGATAGTTGGTCATCCACATCTCAGGAGTGAACCAATCAAAACAGATCGTGGATCGATTTCGAGAAGAAGGAGATGAATGCATGACCAAAAATCGACAACAAATTTTATTTATTGTATGTAACATGTACATATTTTTAGACAATAGCCACAAATAACATAGATCTTTTACAAAAGTCTAAAATGTCAACTATGGTTCTTAATGTGTTTTGTCAAAATACCTATAGTTAGTTGTTTGTGAGATATTGTATTTTCAAAAGATCTTTTTTTTCATTCTTTATTTATCTATTTAAATCTATTTATTGCTATCTATCCATAATCTATCTATTTATGCAATAGGGCAATTTCTCACAACCAACCAAAATAACGCGAGGCCATCCATAGTGTAGTGGTGGGTACATTAAATTTATAACAAATAAAAAAACGGAAAGACAGGCACACGACATTATTAAATCTAAAATCACAGCAACAAAGAAAGATGGATGAAGAAGGAGTGTCAATTAAGAGAAAACAGGTTTAGTGTTTTTTACTCCTCAGTACCTAAATGGGATATAGTTAGTGAGGAGTAAATTAATGAATTATGAATTCGCAATTTTTAAGTTTATTTTTTTATTGCAGGTTATCAACAAGTATGATACTGAGATTGTATTTTGAAAGTTTATCACAACATATCGGTGTGTGTTCTGTGTACTTTGTGCTATATACGACGTGTTTATTAAACTTTATCGATTATAGACTAAAGTACAAATTCGATTCTTGTCAAATTTTGCAAATTTGTATATCTAATACTCGCTTAGACCCTATTAGATTTTAAAGAATATCTATCTGATCAGGGGTATAGAATACACTAACTACAGGGGGGTTACTCATGACAAGTTCTTAATACGTTCTTAGGTTCCCTTAATCCTAATAATATATAAATCAGTACTCGATTATAAACCAATCGTAATATTTCTCTACATTTAATCATGAAAATTTGTTAATATCAACATTTAGTATGAAATTGTTATTGTTATATAAAATAATGTTATCATTCAAGTAATTTAACCTCAAAGTTTGAGGTTAAATTACTTGAATAAAGTCTGAAGCTGATCTTAATTTTACTTTAATCAACTTCATGAGTAGCCCTGCTGTGCTTCATATTTTTAAAACTGTCAAATATGTCAAAGTGACCCCAAACTCAGGAAGCTTAAAATTTGATATTTTCATTTTCAAATTGCTAAAAAGGCACACCACTTTTATAAAATGGCATTGAAGAGTTATCATGTTTCAAAAAAAAATTAAAAGATAATGTCAAATATTTAAATAAACTAATGTCATGAAAATGCTGTAAGGAGTATAGCGTTGGCTACAACCCACTCGTTTAAAGTTGATTCGATTTAGACGTCGTAATATCATTACTTAAGGTCTTCCATAGTCTCTTCTCTATCACCCTTAAATTAAAAAGATTTTATATAAGGAAGACAAAACCCTGTCGACACAAAATAAAATATCGACGCATTACTTTGAATGATGAGTAAGTTTGTCTCAATCGCAATAAATACTTTTGTTATTTGAGTCACGGTGTATACGAACATACTCGTATTGTGCGAGATGAATTCTTACATCCACCGTTGGTATGTCATCTATCAGGGAAACATAAAAAATGGTCACACCTGAATACCTAATAATACACCTGAGGCCTGAAGCGTGGTCTGAAGCCTGAAGCGTACCATATGCTGTTGACCTGTGCACATTCAACATTCATTTCAATTTATAATGCATCAGGGATATGAGCTTTATTTATTATGAATTTAGCCGTGCACAAACATGTGCAAATCCAGAACGACAATCTTACCAGGTCTACTTTATTTATATGCAGATTCGTCTTATTACAAACTAAGGTTAATATAGATCGGCATTCTGAGTCAGAGTCTTGATTTCCGATAGAAACAAAGTTTTCCACTATGTTTTCAGTCAGAATTTATGAGATAATTAAATCATTAGTCCCCAGAATGTGGTGACTTGATATTAAGTGCGTATTAAATAAATATCACGTTAGTTGTCCGAGGTTTCACAAAATATTACCTTTACATGAGCATGTTTCTTTCCGTGAACTTTTTACATATTATAAAATAATATTTCCAATTATAATAATAATAATAATAAACATTTCCTTGCACCCTGCGCAAGTGGCGAGTTTATTGCCGTATGGCAATTTCTTCCAACTAACCAGTGTTTCCAGCCCAGAGAAGCAATATTAGCGTGAGAAATTAATTTAAATAAATTTCTCCTCTGCTGGGAATCGAACCCAGGACGCCCGCACAGAAACCGAACGACTTACCAACTGTGCCACGGCGGTCGGCACAGTTGGTAAGTCGTTCAGTAGTAATTATAAAGCGCACTTTACATGGATGAGATTTTCGACAGGCTTTTCAACGCGGTGGAAAAAAAATAAAACGTATTCTATTTTTCAACACGTTTTGCATCGTTCATCGTAAAACTGAAATCTGTAAAATTATTCGTTACCGACTAGCCAATATACTAATAGGTATAATATCTATGTTTTGCAATTTGAAAGTTTGGTGCACACACTTAAATATTTTTAGTTGTAATCCTTTCCTGATTTGTTTAATAACTAATTTTTGTATGTATTTATTAACTTCTTAGTTTTTTTTTTAAATTGTGAATGCAAACATAGGTACATTTTATATTGTTTTGTTTATCTACTACATTTTTAAAAAATATTTGCGTATAAACCTAATTAATTTCAATAACTTTAATATAAATAATATCAGAAATAAGCATTATGGATGTTAATATTTTAAAAGTAGCGGAATGAAATATAAAACAATATTAAATTTATCTACATGTTTCGTAATGCTGCGCTACCTAGATGAAACGACAGCACTAAGTTCGATGTCGGTAAAAAGCGCGCGCAGGCCTGTATATCGTAGGCCACGATTTGTCGTTTAGTGACGTATTTAAGGGAAGATTAGGTACTGAAATACGCAATATTTTTGTTAAACTTGAGTTAAACTCCTAAGGGCCGACTGAAATACCGGCCCAGTAATATATCAATGAGGATTATCAGCTACCATAGAATCATCAAACTTCGCTGTAAATACAAGGTATTCATTGATTATAATTTAATAAGGCGTACCAATGTTGCTGCATTCATTGAAATAATCTAGTTGGTCTAATAATAAGATGTTAGTCTAATGGCAATAATCCCGCCAGTTTGTAACATATTGATTTAATTATATAAAAAAATATAATTATGTAGGTATTACAATGAAGTTGTAAAAATGCATAAATGTGACGATGCATATCAAATTCACCTAAGTCCAATATTGACATTTTTTTACTTTATGTGATCAACATGTTTACTATCACTAAAACTTTACTGTGATTGAGATCAAACTTGCCTATGTACAGAGTTTATGGTACCTACCTATAAAACTAGTTGCATGTAACACATGAGATCCAACTGTCGATAGCGATAGTATGTATAGTTGAAGAATAAGAATCAAACTATTAACCCATAAATCCAAATTATTGAAAATTTTAACACATGTTGGTATGTATGTCAAGATAGGACAGTATGGAGGTCAGTCCTGTTTTCCTACCCGGAATATGAAAACAGCATGATGGTTCTGTATGTATGTTTGGAGATTAAGTACCTATCAAACTATTAAAACTTCTTACATATTGTGTATAGGCGACTGACATACAAATTGTATGAAGCAATGTCGTCACTAAATTCAATTTTTATAAAAATTATTAAAAAAAGTTTGAGATGTGCTAATACAATATTTTTATTTTTCATAGAAAATTAAATTATCTAGTTGGAGTGTTTCGGCTTTTTTCGATATTTTTGAAAAATTCGGAAATATAGGCAGTTAAACTCATAAATTTATCATAAAAAAAATATTTTTCTTAATAAAAAATGTTTGAGAAACCCTGGAATTTTTTTGAATAAATTAATTTGAGATTTTGTATTTGTCTATATTGGTACCAATTTTCAGCGTTCTAGCTTTTATGGTTTCTGAGATATAGGGAAAAATAAAATAAAAATTCAAAAGTTGATAACCCCTGACTGAAACAAAAATTCAAAATTCCGAGTATAAAAGTTTTGTAGGCCTGTAACTGTTTATATATTCTGAAATTTTAGGCTCTGTAAATTGAGCGGATCAAAAGTTATAAGGGGGGGACGGACACACACACACACACAGACATACACACACACAGACACACACACAGACACACACACACACACAGACACACTAAATGTTCTACTCCGAATTCTGAGTAAATCCGTGTATGGAACATATATGCTGCGAAGCCTCTAAGTTGGTGTTTTTTGACTTCAAAGTTGGAAAAGCCGTGAAAAAAGTAGACCTCTCCATACAATTCTCGCGTATTCTGGCTTGATACATTGTCGATATGTTAAGAGAACAAAGTTCTCCTGAACAAATCGACAGTTGGATAAGTATCAAAATATCACAGTGATGTTTGATATCAAATTCGCCTAAGTCACATTCGACCAATCCTGCGTTAGTTTGAAGCTGTCATGGCGGCCATTTCACGCACTCAGTTATTTTTAAAACTGCGTAAGTCCATATTGGTTATTTCAAACACACCTAAATCCATTACATTCTTATCATTATCACCTAAGTCCATTTTAAAAAAACATAATTTTATCATTTTTTCATACTGGACCCATTGTTTTTTCAGTTTTGTTTACATAAATATTATAAAATAGCTTCCAAGGAATGTCAATATCACGGATAAGTTAATTTTTTGAAGAAATAAACTATTTTCGCATTTTGCCAAAAGTTACTTGCATGTGATTTAAGCCAGTATGATATGCATCTACACAAATAATTTTAAATAAGTACATAAAAGGTTCCAATAACCTTCCATTCTCATTGATCAGTATGCCTGAGATAATTTATGCATATCAATTTAAAATCAATCAATAAGCTTCTTCGGTGAAAAACAATAATAAAATATAAAAAGCATCACAAAGTACAATCTGACTAGACTATGATTAAAGCGTTCCACGAAACACGTAATAAAGTATAACTGAGGTAAAGAGACATGTTTCTCAGAAAACATTGCATTTACATTGATGTAGACCTCTTCCATCTGTCTCCATTTTCCTCTATTCTGTGCCGCTTCAATCAATTTCTTTCCGGCGATCGCAACAATATCGTCGGCCCATCTCTTCTGTGGCCGACCGACACCCCTTTTGTCTTCCCATGGCCTCCACTTCAAGACTTTGGGAGTCCATCTTAAATTTAGCTGTCTGGCCACGTGTCCTGCCCATTGTAATAGTAAGTATGTCAATATGTAATAGTAAGTATGTCAAATTGACATGCTTCTATTACATCCTATTGATATAGGTACTTGTACATCGATATAAGTATGATGTTTAATTATTTCCTATAAGACATGTATACATTTATTTAAGCTTAATAACCGTTGCATTGTAGCATTACACATTTTTTATTTTTTTTTGTGTTTAAAGACAGGATAATTTCCATAACGCAATCTTCTCCAACCAACTCAAGCAAATTATAGAAGTCTCTTAAAAATACGACAACAACAACAAAATAGAAATGAGGAAAAAAAGGGGGGGGGATAATAAAACACATTACAAATATCGTTATTAGATAAAAATATAATTTCTTCAGTTTCTCTTGCAGATCAAGACCACTATATATTCAAGGGGAACAAAAATATACTCTTGCATTTAAAAGTGTATTTATTTGTGTTCTAGTTAGCAGCCCTGAAACGAACCCAAATATTTCGACTTGCCAAATAAAGTTTGAAGTCATCTCAAGGTCAGACAGCCTAATATAATAAATTCATCATAATTTTTGCACATCGCTCCACACCTTTTGTGTCAGAGTAATATAAACAGAGCAGTGAACGAGTGACCAATATTGATTAGAACATCATATTATTCATATAACCTGAATAAACCTATATCAAATAAAACACAATATAGCTAACTTATTTGAATATGAGTAAGTAAGATATTACAAACACAAAAATATCCATGATTATGAAAATTTTATAAATAATATTTGAAATTTAAAATTTGGGGCGGTCGGCATTTCCCTGCGCTGCAGTACCTACTCAAATTATTGTAGGTAAGTACATAAGTTGAAAAATATTTTATTTATTTTTATTTTCTATTGCTTCTCAGGTAAATAGTAGGTACTATGTCAAATATACAATTTACAAAATTTGAAAAGAATCGTATGAGTACTTATGTCTATAATCGATAAATTAAAATAAACACGCCGTAAATAGCACATATGTAGTATATGACACTTAGCACATAATAAACAGCTCACGCACAGATACATTGTGATGAATCTTTCAGAATACAATGTCAGCATGGAACTAGTTGATAATCTACAGTAAAAGAATAACCTTAAAAATTGCGAATTCATAACCCCCACTATATCCCCTTGGGATAGTGAAAAGCAAAAACATGAACATAAGAATATTTTTTTAATTGCATATACGCAAACATTGGATTTTTTCCCTGTCGGGAGTCAAATAATATTTTTACTGACAAACTATTTAACATCTCAATTGAGACGAAGTTGGGATATTATAGAAGAACCAGGAACTCAAGGCACCTAGAGGGCTTACGACCTGTCATCGGATGGTTTACGCGATCACTTTATGCGCTTGCGCAACGTTCATCAATTATGCCTTCTTGTTGAGTTCCCTTATCAATGTATTTTTTGTGAGTTCTATCTAGTAACTATAGGGCTATCGTTTGGTTTACGTTATCAATTTGTGCGCTTGTAGGTACAACGTTCACCAATTATGCCTTCTTATTGAGTTCCCTTATCAATGTTTATATATATATATGTTATATTTGATGTTTTCACGGGTGAAATATGTTATAATATTTTTATCTCGGTATTCCCGTGTCAGTAGGTCTTGACTAAGACCATTTGTCTTCCGACGTTTCGCCTGAATATCACCAGGCATTTTACAGGCATTTTTATTTTTTTTTTTTTTTTCACCTACTGACACGGGAATACCGAGATAAAAATATTATAATATATATATATATATATATATATATATATATATATATATATATATATATATATATATATATATATATATATATATATATATATATATATATATATATATATATATATATATATATATATATATATATATATATATATATATATATATATATATATATATATATATATATATATATATATATATATATATATATATATATATATATATATATATATATATATATATATATATATATATATATATATATATATATATATATATATATATATATATATATATATATATATATATATCCCATATAGCCATTTTCGGTCACAAAATTTTCAAAGTAGTCACAAGTAGTCGCAGTGTCTGAAAGTGTGGTAACAGTTACCACACTTTGTGACCGAAAAAATTCGGTAACAAAGTGTGGACTTTGTGTCGACACCGTGTCGACACAAAGTGTACACATTGTGTAGACTTTCATTCTATACACTTTGCGACTAGTTTGCGACTAGTTTGCGACTAGTGTACACTTTGGGAAAATGTGTAGTAACGTGTGGTAACAGTGTGGAAACATTGTTACCAGAATATTTAAATCTACACACAATGTGTGGTAACGTTACGACACTGTTACCACACTTCTAGTCGCGATCATTACAATGCTAAATGTAGAGAAAATGTCATAACTTCTCAAACTGTTTCGATAGAGTGCCACGTATTGTCATCAAAATTGCATTCATTATGAGCAAACAACCAAAACGATTCCATCACTCATCGACTTTCTACAGAAAAGTGAAAAAGTTAATTAATTTACAAAACCCTAGTATTTTTATTTACCTATTTATATTTAATTTTCAAATATATGAGCGAAATGTGCTCTTAGTTTATGATACCTTTCTAACTATGTTTAATTAGTTCACCTAAAACCGTATTCGTATTTATCTGATGTGTCGTTTCATGATTTGCTTTCTTTTTAAAAAAAATGAATATGTCAATGTTAAATAAGTATCTTCATATAGATCTTCCTACATTCCCTAAATCAATATCACTATATGTCATGTTCTTGTTTAATAAGTACATATAGATCTTCCTACATTCCCTAAATCAATATCACTATATGTCATGTTCTTGTTAAATAAGTACATATAGATCTTCCTACATTCCCTAAATCAATATCACTATATATTATGTCATGTTCTTGTTAAATAAGTACATATAGATCTTCCTACATTCCCTAAATCAATATCACTATATATTATGTCATGTTCTTGTTAAATAAGTACATATAGATCTTCCTACATTCCCTAAATCAATATCACTATATGTCATGTTCTTGTTTTGAATCAATCAAATATCGCTTGAAGTAAATAAATACATAATAATGTGTATTGATTGCCTACCAAAACAGGAATTTTTCCTACTTAGTTTGACAAATAGAAATAATTTATTTTTTTTGAACACTTCACATGATACCTCGAATACCTACATCATTATATTTTCATACTTTATTATTACATCTGTATTTTTTTTTAATTATTTATAATCAGAGATACCTATTTGTTTTCTTTTAGGTCTTTTTGTGAAGAAAATAAATCTATTATTATTAATCATTTAGTCGTAGCTCTCGGAGTGTTCATATGTTCGCAATGTAAAAACAACTGAATTGTATATTATACTAGGGGCTTCGCCCCTTTCTGCTCTCGCGGCCCAAGCCTTTTTGCCGCTCCGCGGCTTTTAATTGGGACGCTTCGCGCCTCTATCTTTAAAATCCTATTGCCTCTATTTTCAAAAAAAAAATTGCGCAAATGCATCTATTTTTAAAATCACTGAATTTATCGGTGGTATTTTTTTGGGAAAGCGGTGTTATTTTTATAGAAAAGCGGTGTTATTTTTAAGAAGTCGGTGTTATTTTTTATGAAAGCGGTGTTATTTTTTTAAGAAAAGTTTAGAATTGCAAGTTCTATTTGCATTATAAAAGATAATATGCTTAAATAATTTATATAATTAAAATTAAAATTGTTTGAAAAATTAGAAACAAATAGAACTTTGTCATCCTAAATAACATTTTTTTTGCGAAAATTACGTAAAAATGATAAAAAATCGGTGATATTTTACAAAAACGTCAAAATTCGCGTTATTCGCGAAAAAAGTGCGAAATTCGCGAAAATTATAAATAAATTTTGTATGTTGTTAGTAATAAACTTTTGTTAGTAGTTTAAAAAAATGTTTCTACTAACTTATTATCTAGTATGAAATAAGTTTGATATTAGTCCTCGTTTTGTACGAAAAGTAGTTTTAATTTTTCTATAGGACGTGTCATTTAGCCAGAATCCAATTTGAAAGATGAAGAAATCTTAAATATTTCACATTTTATAAAAAAGGGTTCATTTATATAAAAAAAATAAATTCTTAGTAAATTTAATTTTTATTAAAAAAAAGTTAAGGTGATATTGTTTAAAAAGAACGAAAAAAAAATACAGTTTTTAACAGCCAATTTGCACATATTTTTGAAATTTGCAAATCTGGATTTGTAATTCCAATAATAGTTCTCAATTCATCCATCCAAAAATCAATAATACTCCATTTTAGGTAGGTGTGCATTTTTTGATTGGGTTATTACGTTTTTTTCATATATTAGGTATGTTCGAGCATCCAAAATAAACCTATTTGAATTATTCTTGTGTATTAAAGTCTTTCTTCGTCAAAAAAAATCGTTCATAATATTTTTTTGCTATATTTTTGTTGTAAATGCTCTTGTTAGCGTATTATTAAACAAATAAATAAATAATGTTGTGAAGTTTCTAAAACTTTGAGAATAACTGAAAGCAAAAAGGACGTGAAGCCATTTTGTAAATTCGGTAACTTTGTTACTACTTCTGGAAACATGTCGACACATGTCGACTTTGTGTGGTAACTTTGTGACTAGATTGCGACCACATTATGCTATATGTCAAATACAATTTTGTTTTATTATTCACCACAATTTTATGCTTTTTGTTGATTATATAACTAATTTTTAGTATTATAATTTGTTATTTATTGAAACAAAAGCTTCTGAGCTCTCTAAATGCATGATTTGTTTAGTGAAAATATAGTAAATATTTCGTTATTATTGTTTAAATTACGATTACATGGTGTCCCGTTGGTTAATTTCAACCTATTTTAACAAATTACACAATGAATTTCTTTTCCCATTAAAAATGAATCGTTATAAAGTCATATTTAGCAATATTCAAAATAAACACTTGACAAACTTTAATGGCGGTGTTGTATTGTTTTTTTTATCTATCATTCTCGCATAAATTTCAAACGAGTTGAAAGCAAGTGAGCGAATGATGAACTAAATGCGGTCGCAAACTGGTAACAATGTTACCACACGGCGTCGGAACATTGTGACCGAATGTTACTGTGTCCACTCCTCCCCATTTCTAGTCGCCGTTACGACACAGTGTGCACACGGCGACTGAAATATGTTACTAGAATACAACGTTTCGACACAAACCGTGTCGACACGTGTCGACACGGCGACTGGAATTGGCTATATGGGATATATATATATATATATATATATATATATATATATATATATATATATATATATATATATATATATATATATATATATATATATATATATATATATATATATATATATATATATATATATATATATATATATATATATATATATATATATATATATATATATATATATATATATATATATATATATATATATATATATATATATATATATATATATATATATATATATATATATATATATATATATATATATATATATATATATATATATATATATATATATATATATATATATATATATATATATATATATATATATATATATATATATATATATATATATATATATATATATATATATATATATATATATATATATATATATATATATATATATATATATATATATATATATAAATATATATATATATATATATATATATATATATATATATATATATATATATATATATATATATATATATATATATATATATATATATATATATATATATATATATATATATATATATATATATATATATATATATATATATATATATATATATGTTATAATATTTTTATCTCGGTTTTCCCGTGTCAGTAGGTCTTGTCTCAGACCATAATAACATACGTACCGTTTTCAGCACAACAAATAAAATATCAACCTTTCTAAGAAACCCGAAAGACATCATTCCACTTGAAGCTCATGGAGTATATGAAATACCGTGCGGATCGTGCAATAAGACTTATGTAGGAAGAACCAATCGAAAAGTTGAAGCACGAATAGCGGAGCACAGAGTCGACATGAGAAACAAAAAACTTACATCCTCACTTGTACAACACTCGCTCACAGAAGGACATACAATAGATTTTGACCATTCAAAAATAATAGCAAGTTTAAACAGTGAACCTCTCAGAATTTACAGGGAAGCTATAGAAATATATAAGAGAAGGGATATAATGAACAATCGGGACGACGGAGTTCGTTTGCCTAGTACCTGGAAGAACATTTTATATGACAAACAATACAATAATAATATTAATAATACCATAGCGAAAATAACCCCAAAACACAACAATAATAATATTAATGTCACAACTAAAATTAACAATAAATCACAACACAAAAATAATGATAAAATATTATTACCAACGAACACGACAGCAGGTGGGCGTGTCACAAGGAGCCAATCACGTCGCGCTAACAATATTTGACATAAGCGGCCATCTTGTACGCTACGAGTCACTTGACGGTGAGCTTTCAGTGTGAGTAGACGTGTGTCGCGCGCGTGCTTTTCGTTAAGTCCTTGAAAATGCCTGGTGATATTCAGGCGAAACGTCGGAAGACAAATGGTCTTAGTCAAGACCTACTGACACGGGAAAACCGAGATAAAAATATTATAACATATTTCACCCGTGAAAACATCAAATATAACATATATATATATATATATATATATATATATATATATATATATATATATATATATATATATATATATATATATATATATATATATATATATATATATATATATATATATATATATATATATATATATATATATATATATATATATATATATATATATATATATATATATATATATATATATATATATATATATATATATATATATATATATATATATATATATATATATATATATATATATATATATATATATATATATATATATATATATATATATATATATATATATATATATATATATATATATATATATATATATATATATATATATATATATATATATATATATATATATATATATATATATATATATATATATATATATATATATATATATATATATATGAGTATTTTCAGACATCCAATTCCATATGACCATTAGTCAAAACAAAAGACCCGGGTCAAGTTCTGAATGAATTTCAAAATTAGATTTTCATAAATATCTTGATTCATACCTAATACCTACAATATAGCACTATGAGACAACATGTTCTCAACAAAAATGAAAAAAAGGACAGCTCAAGCTAAAAAAATGATTAAACCAGTATAAAATAGATTATAATATTAAAATAGTTATGACTGTTATTAGTAAACATTAAAATAAATTAATTAACTAATATGTCAAGACTTCATATTTTACATAAATAAATTGTTATTTCGCAATACCCTCGCACCTTTGAGATGATTACCTACAATCTATCAGATGGCGCTCTGCTTATCTTTATTTCGTATTGATTGGCGGACAATGTTGTTTTTTTAAACGACTTTATTTAAGGGGACTACCTATATTTCGTATCCATTTAACTCAATGGCAAATAAATCGTTATTAAAATTATGAACTCTTGTACTTTTCCATTAAGATACAGTAAATATCTACTATTTAGTAGTAAAGATGAATGAATGATTTAGAGCTGTATTAGAGTAATTTAATGTCAAAACATGTAAGTAACTATCTTTGTTTATTTTCAGTGAAATATACAAATGTATTTTTGAATAGAAACAAATACAAAAATTGGTATTTAGTTAAAATATTAGGAGCTTTGGTTGATCACCTAAGACACGGTCTAATGACATTATTCGGTGTAATGATCTGACCTGGCTGCGTATATAATAAGATAGGAATGACGGGAATGGAAGCAGATGAAAGAGGCCTATATTCAGAATTGTGATGATCAAAAATCTTGGTATTGCACCCCCTGGTCTTGCAGAGACATATGCGGTCTTAATATTGCAAGACCAAGACATGGGCCAATATCAGGATTAGTCTTGCAAGACTCTCGGTCTTGCAAGACTAAATGTAAGAGTCTTTCGGTCTCTCAAAGTTTGATTTATTTTCAATCACAAAGTAAGCTATTAACCAAGTATTATTCATAATACTATGGTGTTTTTTATCATGTTTCATTATAATTGCTGCATTTTAATAGATTTTTTTGTAAAAGTTGCAAGAGACATGCAAGACCAAGTGGATGAGTAGGCGTATAAGTAACCCGCTGTTCGGGGGTTTAGGGCTTAATTACCCCAAAGCAAAAATTGTTGTGAGCAAGTCCACTACAAATCGAGTTATTCCACCTGTTACCTGTTATCTTTCTATCTTCACAGGAACAGCTACGACGTTCAATATCCTTGTTCACGGGGGGGGGGAGGAACTACAATCGTATCACAGAGATCGTATTCACAAGTAGCAGCACACAGCACCAAAAATACGTAATGTGTAACCCGCGGAAGATTAATTTCACCCCGCTGAAGTTGGCCAACGAACTGACATTTGCAGCACAAGTTGAATGCAAAACTCCATAGATCTGCCCTCTGTGTGTTTTCGGACGTCAAAATAAATCACAAATAAATGACCGTCCATTTCACAAATGGCAGACCTCGATTAAATAGACGACTTGCTAATATCATTATAGTAAAAATAAAAAAACAATATTAATTATTGCCCAACCATCAAGACTCGACTCACCACATCTGTAAAAGTTACACCAAGACCGAGGGTGTAAAACCAAGACCACCTCGGGCTTTCACCCTCGATCTTGCAATTGCTCATCACTTATCCATAAATGGAGGGAATAAGGTTTAAGAAGAAATAGACAAATAGAAGATACAATAATGTTAATTTTAAGTTATGCATTCATTTCTTAGTCACGCCAAAAATAAAGAATAATTTTACAACTCATAAGGATTTGGTTCAAAGACAAAGATTGCATCAATGCGATTGGCCATATCATGTTAAGCACAGAAAAAATGGATGAAAAACTATGAAATCGGGATAGTCATTTATGAAAAAAATAATGCGATCATACCAATTCGAATATGTAAATATTTCGATTTATTGTCAGTAGGACCCCTTAGTAAACCAAAACGAGACAATACAAAAACAAAATTCATAAATAAAAATGATATAGAAGTCAAACATCATTAAGTGCAATGTTGCAAATATAACAAGAGAAGATTTTGTTTATGTTCATCGGGAGCTACATATTCAATTAAGGAGCGGCCATTGTCTCTTCTTTTTGGGCTTTTTCGTCTGCTTCTGGCCTCACCCAACCCAGACCACGGGAGACCGGTTCCAGGCATAATACTCGGGAGTATCCAATAACAATGAAAGACTTACAGCTAAGGGTTCATTACCTTCCAATCTTCAAAAAAAATATTCTTTCCGTATAAATACTGCGATCATGTTTCGGCCATAAAAATGTTATTAAAATGAGTTGATATTAAAATACGGTTAAACATAAAAATGTACAATTTTTACCAATCTCATATCAATTTCAAATATTATGATGAAATAAAATGTCGATACTGGGACATCTTTTTCGTTGTTAAGAACAACGTAAATGAACTATTTTTATAAAATGTGTTGTATAGGTTCTTATCTGTTTCACGGACATAATATAATTTTAATTCAATAATCAATTATGTGAAATAATTATTTTGTGACATTTTCCTTAGGATTGGTAAATTTGGCTGAATAACCC
Organism: Molanna angustata; assembly: GCA_963576475.1. NCBI lineage: Eukaryota > Metazoa > Arthropoda > Insecta > Trichoptera > Molannidae > Molanna > Molanna angustata. The sequence continues at coordinate 10,092,896 of OY754970.1, read as the reverse complement.
TTAGTTGCCGAAGGTATCCGAAAAATAAATGACCCTTTTTAACCGACGGTACTTTAAATTAGTAATAAAAACACTACAACTTTTTTTCGTAACAAACATCCGTCGGTACAGCAAAGAAACATAATATATACTACGGTTCATTATATTTTTTTCGTAAGAAAAAATTATATAAAGACGATAAATGTCATCTATGTGTGAAATTATGAACAACATTCTTATTATTTTTTATTTATTTTTGTTGTAACGCCATCTATTGAGAAAATTGTTTTTTTTGTAAATAATGAAAGCAACAATTCTTATACCTGAGGTGACAATGCATCGCATAGAAGTCACCCCTGAATTTCGCCAGACTTATAAGGTCATTTTTGTCTTATTTACCTACTTGTACCAATGTGTAAGTTATATAATATTTTTATTATTGCATATGCGCAAACATTGGATTTTTTTCCCTGTCGGGAGTCAAAGATATTTTTTTTAACAGATTTTTCTTGAACTTCGTCTCTATTGAGATAATTAAAAATAAATAAAAACAATAAATGTCATTCGTATGTATATATGGTGGCCATAATGTGCACACTGAAAAAAATACTATGACAACCGAACTGGCAACCTGCGTTTTAGCCAAACCTTTGTCATTTGTAATAAATGTTTATCTATTTATGACCGTACTGTTTGGCTGTATGCACAATACCAAATGTTTTGTAGTCACTATAGTTCGTTTAAATTTAACATGATATTTTGTTACTATTATCATTTTTTTTCGAAATGTGACCAGGATGCCCTTTTTTGCACTAGGTACTTTCAAAAGATCATTTATACAAAAAGAAATAAGTAAGTAATTATTTTTTTATTTAATTTTGTATTTTTTGCCTATTGGATTGATAATATGATAAACACTTCTAATTTTTTTAATGTTACTTATTTTAATGAAATAGTGAAAGATGTGAAATAGTGCCTCCTCATCAGTCCGGGTTTCGTAAGGGCCATAGCACCACATCTGCGTTGCAATGTATTACAGACGACTTGCATGCATCTGGTGATGATGGAAAAACCTCAATAATAGTACTCTTGGATTACTCTAAAGCATTCGACATGTTAAGTATTCCACTTCTAATTGAAAAGTTGCGATACTTTGGTTTCGCATATGACACTGTCGAATGGTTTCAAAGCTTTTTTCGGTACAGAACGCAGCGCACAGCATGCGGCGAAATTTTGTCATCTGCTGTTGAACTGACTCGTGGAGTTCCTCAGGGTTCTATACTTGGGCCATTGCTGTTTGCCATATACACATCGGACATGATGCATGCTCTCAGATTCTGCAAATCACATATGTACGCAGATGATACACAATTGTATTTATCTTTTGAGGAGCGCAATGCGGGGTCTGCTGTGGGTATGTTGAACAGTGATCTGGAAAGAATTCTGACATGGGCACAAGACCATGCACTAGCTCTTAACCCCAAAAAAACTATTGCAATAATAATCGGCTCACAGCATAAAATCAATGCTGTAAAAAACAGCAGCAACAAAATTCAGCTAAATGGTAACATCATCCCTTTTGTAAAATCGGCGCGGAATCTTGGCATCATAATGGATGAAAGATTAAGATATGAGGAGCACATTAATAAAAAAACGCAATGGTGCTTTTCGAGGTTGCGTCTTTTGTATGAGATCCGTCCATACATTGCAACGGGTGTTCGCAGGTTGCTTACTGATAGTTTGGTTCTCTCAATATTGGACTACGGGGATTCGATATATGGTACGTCTCTGTTAAAAAAAAACACAAAAACGTACAGAACGCATGTGCCCGATTTTGCTTCAATATACCTAGACGAGCACACATATCACCTTATCTTAATCGGCACGGGATTCTGAACATGTCTAACAGAAGGAAGCTGCACTTTCTTTGTCAACTACATAGTGTGATAAAGAAACGTTCTCCTTCCTATCTGTTTGATAGACTACAGTGGTCACGTGATTTGCACGTCCACTCAACGCGACAGAGAGGCCATTTACTCGTTCTCCCCAGACATCGAACCTCCGCATTCGAGGGTAGTTTTAGGTATGCTTCCTCAAAGTACTGGAATGAGTTGCCGCAGAACATACGTGCGATGAACTCTTTGCAGAGTTTTAAGAAACACTGCAAGATATGGTTATTGAACCAACAAGGGTTCCAGCAGTGAAAAAAAGAGAAGGAAGAAATACATTTTATTTTTGAAATACATTTTATTTTTATTTTATTTTTAATTACTATTAAATCTTTATAGGTCATGACATGTGGTCTGTCCTCAATGTTTTATGTTGTCCCAAGGCTTTGCTGAAAACCAGCAGCACTCCAGGGATACCTGGAAGTGCGCAGCTGAGCAATAGCCTTTTTGTTGTCAATTGTAGTTCAAAATTTTGTATATATTTTTTTTTGTTTGATGTAACAATAATGACAACAAATAAACGGTTTATTATTTATTTATTTATTTAATGAAAAAAATGTCCTATTTTAGCGAAAATATTTAAAAAAAAGTTTAAATCTTATATTCAAGCCTATCTAGAGCCCCATTTTTAGAATAATAAGAAAAAATATTGAATCATATCAATGCGCGGGCAATACAGGATAAAATATGTCCGGTAAATAAGTACCGACGGTCAACTAAGGGTTAAATTACACATCTTTTTCAAATTACGATGTGTTTCGGGATGGCTGTTCTCCCGCCTTTTGGTCGAAATACCAAATTAATCTTACCGTATTTATAATATTGTAATATTCAAAACTTATATCATCGTGTTTTTTATAAAAATAGTCCAAATTTTAGATTATCAAACTTATGTATATACCTACTTCGTCAGGATTACATGAAAATTCTTCGAAACACAATTGTTCGAATGCGCAATAGGCGTGATGACAGTAAGAAAAAATCATTGACATTATGATTTTAAAAAATAAAATAGGTTATAAAGATTTATAAAAATGTATTTATTTTCATTTTAAAAGAGTGAATAATATTAATATTATTAAAATAAAAATACAAAATATTATAGTCCGCCATTTTATGAGAAACGCCAATCAGAGCGAATCAGAGAGCATGACGTCACGATATTGTAGGTTCACGTCTTCTTACTGTGTTCTACAGATAATATAGAAGTAAACTTGCTGTGTTCTATGGCAATATACGCATTCACTGTCGGTCTGGCCTGTGTTTATTTTGGTGTTATCGGTGTATGTAATATTTAATCGGGATTTTAAGTGTGTAATTAAAACAATAAAATAGCAATGGAACAAGGATTCATCAAAGCAAATAGTTCAAATTTGCCGAGAATGGATCTTTTGATGGTCGGAAATTTCTTTGCGTCGAACAAAGACTTTTGCTCGTCAGAATTTCGAAACGTAAAAACTTCCATGTAAGTACTTTATTTATCTATAATTTAACATCTCGAAAATCGATAAAATATGCACCTGTAAGTACTTTATTTATCCATAATTTAACATTTCGAAAATCGATAAAATATGCACCTTTTTCTCTACATTATGTGTTCATAAGTTAAAAGCATACACGGGAAACGTCGTATGATGGCTTGTTTTGACGTTTGGACATTCATGAAGTTCTCTATAATATGCTTATTACCTAATTAATGGTAAATGAAGTATAATATTGGCAGCAAAGCGTGGGGGAACAAATACTTCATCAGTACTTCATTGTAAAAGCGTAATTAATAAAATACCGCATTTGTCATTCCACGCTTAACTGTCAAAAATTACGAAAAACATTACAGTTTAAACAAAACAGTCATCATGCTTGCCCCGAGTACCTATAGATTAAGATTATGTTGTATAACACGAATATCTACATAACTGCTCACTTATTGATTTTATTTTTAGGTCCTCACGGCCTTCTTATGGTGATGACGCTATAAGTTATGTACAACTTAGACGAGATGGAAAAATGTGTACAGTGAAATGTCAAATTTGCCCAGAACATAAGGTTCGCGCTAAGTTATATGCAGTGACATTGATTGTGGATGAAGAAGAAGAAGAAATCATTTCTTCAAAATGTCATGATTGTATTGCTTCTCAAGGGGGCTGTAAGCATGCCGTAGCATTCCTCATGTGGATTCATCGCAGGAGTGAAGAGCCGTCCTGTACTTCCGTAGAATGTTACTGGACGAAATCAAAACTGTCTAGGGTTGGCACTAGTCTGAAATTTATGACAGCCAAAGACCTATCAAACGGAAGTCCTAGCTTGCCATCGAATACCAAGGTACTAAAGAAATTTTTAGAGATTGGAAAAAAAAGAAATATCGATAACTGTGAGTTGTTCAAATATCAACCAGAGTATATTGTTGAAGAAGTAAAAAGTTTATCTATGCATCAACTGGTACTTGAACACAAAGAGAAATGTTGTGATACATTTTTGGAGAAGCTAATTCTGACAGACGAACTTATTGCTAAGATTGAAGAGGTGACCAGAGGACAACACCAAAACAGTATTTGGTATGAGTTAAGGTATGGAAGAATAACAGCATCTCGAGCATTTGAATTCAGTCGTTGTAAAACATATGATGGAACGCTTGTGTCCTTAATTATGGGAGGAAAAATTCCAGATACACCAGCTATGAAACGTGGGAGAATATTAGAAGATGAAGTGCGCAGAACTGTCTCCATTAAACTGGGAAAAAAAATAAACAAGAGTGGTCTTATGCTTTCTAAAAAGTACCCAATGATAGCAGGATCACCCGATGGAATCTGCGAAGATGGTATTATTGAAATTAAGTGTCCCATGAGTGCAATGACCCATCAAAATTATATTAAAGATGGTAAACCTACACAAAAATATAATGCACAGATGCAAATACAGATGTATTTGACCGGACATCAAAAAGGTTACTTTTGTGTAGCTGATTATAACTACACCGAAACAAAGAATGTAGAAATTTTGTGTGTGATATATGATGAAGAATACGTGTGTGATTTCATTGAAACTTTATCATCATTATGGAAAGTTCATATATATCCATTGTTGTACCAAAGTGTATTATAGGTAAATAAAATTCAGAAATGAATAAAAATATATTTTTTCAGACCTAATATTATAGTGAAGAAAAATATAACATTATCTTCAGAAAAGTAATAAACTATAAGTTAAAGCTCTTTAAACATGTAATATCAATATGAAGTCAAATTTGCAAATAAATTTCACCTGCAATGTATATGTATATTATATAAATATATATTTTTTTCATTAAAAAATTCTTATTATGAACTTAATTTTTAACCGATGGTGTATTTTCCTATTAATGTTGTCAAAATCTAATTGCAGTTTGGTGTAGATTGTTTATGTTGCATACATTATGTAAACAAAAATAGATTAGCTTTATTTTCCAGATCTTGAGAGCATTTTGAATGTTTTGAGACCTAATATTATTGTGAAGAAATATAACATTGCTTTCAGAAAAGTAATGAACTATGAGTTAAAGCTCTTTAAACATGTAATATCAATTTGAAGTCAAATTTGCAAATAAATTTCACCTGCAATGTATAATATATTATATAAATATATATTTTTTTCATTCTAAAATTCATTATTATGAACTTAATTTTTAACCGATGGTGTATTTTCCTATTAATGTTGTCAAAATCTAATTGCAGTTTGGTGTAGATTGTTTATGTTGCATACATTATGTAAACAAAAATAGATTAGCTTTATTTTCCAGATCTTGAGAGCATTTTGAATGTTTTGAGACCTAATATTATTGTGAAGAAATATAACATTGCTTTCAGAAAAGTAATGAACTATGAGTTAAAGCTCTTTAAACATGTAATATCAATTTGAAGTCAAATTTGCAAATAAATTTCACCTGCAATGTATAATATATTATATAAATATATATTTTTTTCATTCTAAAATTCATTATTATGAACTTAATTTTTAACCGATGGTGTATTTTCCTATTAATGTTGTCAAAATCTAATTGCAGTTTGGTGTAGATTGTTTATGTTGCATACATTATGTAAACAAAAATAGATTAGCTTTATTTTCCAGATCTTGAGAGCATTTTGAATGTTTTGAGACCTAATATTATTGTGAAGAAATATAACATTGCTTTCAGAAAAGTAATGAACTATGAGTTAAAGCTCTTTAAACATGTAATATCAATTTGAAGTCAAATTTGCAAATAAATTTCACCTGCAATGTATAATATATTATATAAATATATATTTTTTTCATTCTAAAATTCATTATTATGAACTTAATTTTTAACCGATGGTGTATTTTCCTATTAATGTTGTCAAAATCTAATTGCAGTTTGGTGTAGATTGTTTATGTTGCATACATTATGTAAACAAAAATAGATTAGCTTTATTTTCCAGATCTTGAGAGCATTTTGAATGTTTTGAGACCTAATATTATTGTGAAGAAATATAACATTGCTTTCAGAAAAGTAATGAACTATGAGTTAAAGCTCTTTAAACATGTAATATCAATAATGAAGTCAAAGTTGCAAATAAATTTCACCTGCAATGTATATATTATATAAATATATATTTTTTTCATTATAAAATTCATTATTATGAACTTAATTTTTAACCGATGGTGTATTTTTCTATTAATGTTGTCAAAATCTAATTGCAGTTTGGTGTAGATTGTTTATGTTGCATACATTATTTAAACAAAAATAGATTAGCTTTATTTTCCAGATCTTGAGAGCATTTTGAATGTTTTGAGACCTAATATTATTGTGAAGAAATATAACATTGCTTTCAGAAAAGTAATGAACTATGAGTTAAAGCTCTTTAAACATGTAATATCAATAATGAAGTCAAAGTTGCAAATAAATTTCACCTGCAATGTATATATTATATAAATATATATTTTTTTCATTATAAAATTCATTATTATGAACTTAATTTTTAACCGATGGTGTATTTTTCTATTAATGTTGTCAAAATCTAATTGCAGTTTGGTGTAGATTGTTTATGTTGCATACATTATTTAAACAAAAATAGATTAGCTTTATTTTCCAGATCTTGAGAGCATTTTGAATGTTTTGAGACCTAATATTATTGTGAAGAAATATAACATTGCTTTCAGAAAAGTAATGAACTATGAGTTAAAGCTCTTTAAACATGTAATATCAATATGAAATCATATTTGCCTTTAATAAATCTCACCTGTTATATATTATGTACTTTTTTTCATTCAAAAATTCATTATTTTGAACTTAATTTTTAACCGATGGTATATTAATGTTGTCAAAGGACAAGAAATTCTTGTTGTATATGCATGTAGTTAGTTATATTTACCTATGGGTAAGGAATAAAATACAAACATGATATATTATCTTTAGAACAGGTTTAAATATGTATTTTTTTTTTATTTATAAATATATTAATAAAAAAGATAACAATTCAAATATGTATGTCAAATACCAAAAACACAAATATGTATGTCAAATACCAAAAACACATAAAAGCACACAATTAAAAATATATGTAGAGACAAATATAGGAATGAAAGAGAATAAATACAATTAGCTATTTAAAAAATATATAATATTATAGATTCAAATTTGAGCATAACATTGATTATGAAAATAAACGCATAGTTATAAAATACATAAAAGTTATTCACAGTAAAAATAGTAAAGTAAATAAAAGCATATTTTTAGCGACAAGTTGTGAAGCAAAAAAAAAACAATCGACAGTAAAATTGAAACGTAAAAAAGGCCCATTATTAATTATGACAAATAACAGTAGCACAAGTAATAAATACAATAAATAATTATTTGTAAAAATAGAACTGTAAAACAGAGCACATTAATAATTATGACAAATACAAGTTATAAATGCAAGTAATAAAAATTTAATTTATTTTATTTTATATTGCTTCTCTGGTAAATAACAGGTACTATGTCAAATATTAATTTAACACGCACCCAACAAGTTTTCAGTAAAAATAGAAATGTAGAAAGAGTTTTTATTATGATGGAAAATAATAGCACAAATTATAAATACAAGAAATAATGACAGTAAAAGAGTATATTAATATTAATGACAAATGTTGTTATTAATACAAACGAGTGGGTTGTGGCCAACACTAAACTCTCCACACCACAAATATTGACAATGAAATATTTTATTCATTCTAAATTTTACTACCAAGAATATAAATTTTCTAACGATAGTATATTTTCATGTTAAGATAGACAAACTATTAATACAGTATGGTGAAGAATTCTAATGTTGTATGAAATATTTTAATAAAAGCAGATAAATTTTGTTTTAAAGGACGTTAGAGCATTTTGACAATTTTGACACGTAATATCATATGAAGAAATTTTTGTTATTTATGAAAAGCTAATCAGTTCGATGTTCAAGCTCTTTACATTATAACATGAAATCAAATTACTGAACTTTTCCATACATAGAAATTTATCTAATTACATTTTTATTCATACTAAATGTTACTACCAGGAATATAAATTTTCTTCCGATAGTATATTTTTATGTTAAGATAGACAAACTATTAATGCAGTATGGTGTAGAATGCTTATGTTGTATGAAATATTTTAAAAAAAGCAGATAAATTTTGTTTTAAAGAACGCGAGAGCATTTTTCAAATTTTGACAGGTGATATCATATGAAGAATTTTTTTGTTATTTATGGAAAGCTAATCAGTTCTATGTTCAAGCTCTTTACATTATATCATGAAATCAAATTACTACACGTTTCCATACATAGAAATTTATCTAATTACATTATTATTCATACTAAATGTTACTATCAGGAATATAAATTTTCTTCCGATAGTATATTTTTATGATAAGATAGACAAACTTTTAATGCAGTATGGTGTAGAATGCTTATGTTGTATGAAATATTTTAAAAAAAGCAGATAAATTTTGTTCTAAAGAACGCGAGAGCATTTTCCAAATTTTGACAGGTGATATCATATGAAGATTTTTTTTGTTATTTATGGAAAGCTAATCAGTTCTATGTTCAAGCTCTTTACATTATAACATGAAATCAAATTACTGAACTTTTCCATACATAGAAATTTATCTAATTACATTTTTATTCATACTAAATGTTACTACCAGGAATATAAATTTTCTTCCGATAGTATATTTTTATGTTAAGATAGACAAACTATTAATGCAGTATAGTGAAGAATGCTTATGTTGTATGAAATATTTTAAAAAAAGCAGATAAATTTTGTTTTAAAGAACGCGAGAGCATTTTTCAAATTTTGACAGGTGATATCATATGAAGAATTTTTTTGTTATTTATGGAAAGCTAATCAGTTCTATGTTCAAGCTCTTTACATTATATCATGAAATCAAATTACTACACGTTTCCATACATAGAAATTTATCTAATTACATTTTTATTCATACTAAATGTTACTATCAGGAATATAAATTTTCTTCCGATAGTATATTTTTATGTTAAGATAAACAAACTATTAATGCAGTATAGTGAAGAATGCTTATGTTGTATGAAATATTTTAAAAAAAGCAGATAAATTTTGTTTTAAAGAACGCGAGAGCATTTTCAAAATTTTGACACGTGATATTATATGAAGATTTTTTTTGTTATTTATGGAAAACTAATCAGTTCTATGTTCAAGCTCTTTACATTATAACATGAAATCAAATTACTGAACTTTTCCATACATAGAAATTTATCTAATTACATTATTATTCATACTAAATGTTACTATCAGGAATATAAATTTTCTTCCGATAGTATATTTTTATGATAAGATAGACAAACTTTTAATGCAGTATGGTGTAGAATGCTTATGTTGTATGAAATATTTTAAAAAAAGCAGATAAATTTTGTTCTAAAGAACGCGAGAGCATTTTCCAAATTTTGACAGGTGATATTATATGAAGATTTTTTTTGTTATTTATGGAAAGCTAATCAGTTCTATGTTCAAGCTCTTTACATTATAACATGAAATCAAATTACTGAACTTTTCCATGCATAGAAATTTATCTAATTACATTTTTATTCATACTAAATGTTACTACCAGGAATATAAATTTTCTTCCGATAGTATATTTTTATGATAAGATAGACAAACTTTTAATGCAGTATAGTGAAGAATGCTTATGTTGTATGAAATATTTTAAAAAAGCAGATAAATTTTGTTTTAAAGAACGCGAGAGCATTTTCAAAATTTTGACAGGTGATATCATATGAAGATTTTTTTTGTTATTTATGGAAAGCTAATCAGTTCTATGTTCAAGCTCTTTACATTATAACATGAAATCAAATTACTGAACTTTTCCATACATAGAAATTTATCTAATTACATTATTATTCATACTAAATGTTACTATCAGGAATATAAATTTTCTTCCGATAGTATATTTTTATGATAAGATAGACAAACTTTTAATGCAGTATGGTGTAGAATGCTTATGTTGTATGAAATATTTTAAAAAAAGCAGATAAATTTTGTTCTAAAGAACGCGAGAGCATTTTCCAAATTTTGACAGGTGATATCATATGAAGATTTTTTTTGTTATTTATGGAAAGCTAATCAGTTCTATGTTCAAGCTCTTTACATTATAACATGAAATCAAATTACTGAACTTTTCCATACATAGAAATTTATCTAATTACATTATTATTCATACTAAATGTTACTATCAGGAATATAAATTTTCTTCCGATAGTATATTTTTATGATAAGATAGACAAACTTTTAATGCAGTATGGTGTAGAATGCTTATGTTGTATGAAATATTTTAAAAAAAGCAGATAAATTTTGTTCTAAAGAACGCGAGAGCATTTTCCAAATTTTGACAGGTGATATCATATGAAGATTTTTTTTGTTATTTATGGAAAGCTAATCAGTTCTATGTTCAAGCTCTTTACATTATAACATGAAATCAAATTACTGAACTTTTCCATACATAGAAATTTATCTAATTACATTATTATTCATACTAAATGTTACTATCAGGAATATAAATTTTCTTCCGATAGTATATTTTTATGATAAGATAGACAAACTTTTAATGCAGTATAGTGAAGAATGCTTATGTTGTATGAAATATTTTAAAAAAAGCAGATAAATTTTGTTTTAAAGAACGCGAGAGCATTTTCCAAATTTTGACAGGTGATATCATATGAAGATTTTTTTTGTTATTTATGGAAAGCTAATCAGTTCTATGTTCAAGCTCTTTACATTATAACATGAAATCAAATTACTGAACTTTTCCATACATAGAAATTTATCTAATTACATTTTTATTCATACTAAATGTTACTACCAGGAATATAAATTTTCTTCCGATAGTATATTTTTATGTTAAGATAGACAAACTATTAATGCAGTATAGTGAAGAATGCTTATGTTGTATGGAATATTTTAAAAAAAGCAGATAAATTTTGTTTTAAAGAACGCGAGAGCATTTTTCAAATTTTGACAGGTGATATCATATGAAGAATTTTTTTGTTATTTATGGAAAGCTAATCAGTTCTATGTTCAAGCTCTTTACATTATATCATGAAATCAAATTACTACACGTTTCCATACATAGAAATTTATCTAATTACATTATTATTCATACTAAATGTTACTATCAGGAATATAAATTTTCTTCCGATAGTATATTTTTATGATAAGATAGACAAACTTTTAATGCAGTATGGTGTAGAATGCTTATGTTGTATGAAATATTTTAAAAAAAGCAGATAAATTTTGTTCTAAAGAACGCGAGAGCATTTTCCAAATTTTGACAGGTGATATCATATGAAGATTTTTTTTGTTATTTATGGAAAGCTTATCAGTTCTATGTTCAAGCTCTTTACATTATAACATGAAATCAAATTACTGAACTTTTCCATACATAGAAATTTATCTAATTACATTTTTATTCATACTAAATGTTACTACCAGGAATATAAATTTTCTTCCGATAGTATATTTTTATGTTAAGATAGACAAACTATTAATGCAGTATAGTGAAGAATGCTTATGTTGTATGAAATATTTTAAAAAAAGCAGATAAATTTTGTTTTAAAGAACGCGAGAGCATTTTTCAAATTTTGACAGGTGATATCATATGAAGAATTTTTTTGTTATTTATGGAAAGCTAATCAGTTCTATGTTCAAGCTCTTTACATTATATCATGAAATCAAATTACTACACGTTTCCATACATAGAAATTTATCTAATTACATTATTATTCATACTAAATGTTACTATCAGGAATATAAATTTTCTTCCGATAGTATATTTTTATGATAAGATAGACAAACTTTTAATGCAGTATGGTGTAGAATGCTTATGTTGTATGAAATATTTTAAAAAAAGCAGATAAATTTTGTTCTAAAGAACGCGAGAGCATTTTCCAAATTTTGACAGGTGATATCATATGAAGATTTTTTTTGTTATTTATGGAAAGCTAATCAGTTCTATGTTCAAGCTCTTTACATTATAACATGAAATCAAATTACTGAACTTTTCCATACATAGAAATTTATCTAATTACATTTTTATTCATACTAAATGTTACTACCAGGAATATAAATTTTCTTCCGATAGTATATTTTTATGTTAAGATAGACAAACTATTAATGCAGTATAGTGAAGAATGCTTATGTTGTATGAAATATTTTAAAAAAAGCAGATAAATTTTGTTTTAAAGAACGCGAGAGCATTTTTCAAATTTTGACAGGTGATATCATATGAAGAATTTTTTTGTTATTTATGGAAAGCTAATCAGTTCTATGTTCAAGCTCTTTACATTATATCATGAAATCAAATTACTACACGTTTCCATACATAGAAATTTATCTAATTACATTTTTATTCATACTAAATGTTACTATCAGGAATATAAATTTTCTTCCGATAGTATATTTTTATGTTAAGATAAACAAACTATTAATGCAGTATAGTGAAGAATGCTTATGTTGTATGAAATATTTTAAAAAAAGCAGATAAATTTTGTTTTAAAGAACGCGAGAGCATTTTCAAAATTTTGACACGTGATATTATATGAAGATTTTTTTTGTTATTTATGGAAAACTAATCAGTTCTATGTTCAAGCTCTTTACATTATAACATGAAATCAAATTACTGAACTTTTCCATACATAGAAATTTATCTAATTACATTATTATTCATACTAAATGTTACTATCAGGAATATAAATTTTCTTCCGATAGTATATTTTTATGATAAGATAGACAAACTTTTAATGCAGTATGGTGTAGAATGCTTATGTTGTATGAAATATTTTAAAAAAAGCAGATAAATTTTGTTCTAAAGAACGCGAGAGCATTTTCCAAATTTTGACAGGTGATATCATATGAAGATTTTTTTTGTTATTTATGGAAAGCTAATCAGTTCTATGTTCAAGCTCTTTACATTATAACATGAAATCAAATTACTGAACTTTTCCATGCATAGAAATTTATCTAATTACATTTTTATTCATACTAAATGTTACTACCAGGAATATAAATTTTCTTCCGATAGTATATTTTTATGATAAGATAGACAAACTGTTAATGCAGTATAGTGAAGAATGCTTATGTTGTATGAAATATTTTAAAAAAAGCAGATAAATTTTGTTTTAAAGAACGCGAGAGCATTTTCAAAATTTTGACAGGTGATATCATATGAAGATTTTTTTTGTTATTTATGGAAAGCTAATCAGTTCTATGTTCAAGCTCTTTACATTATAACATGAAATCAAATTACTGAACTTTTCCATACATAGAAATTTATCTAATTACATTATTATTCATACTAAATGTTACTATCAGGAATATAAATTTTCTTCCGATAGTATATTTTTATGATAAGATAGACAAACTTTTAATGCAGTATGGTGTAGAATGCTTATGTTGTATGAAATATTTTAAAAAAAGCAGATAAATTTTGTTCTAAAGAACGCGAGAGCATTTTCCAAATTTTGACAGGTGATATCATATGAAGATTTTTTTTGTTATTTATGGAAAGCTAATCAGTTCTATGTTCAAGCTCTTTACATTATAACATGAAATCAAATTACTGAACTTTTCCATACATAGAAATTTATCTAATTACATTATTATTCATACTAAATGTTACTATCAGGAATATAAATTTTCTTCCGATAGTATATTTTTATGATAAGATAGACAAACTTTTAATGCAGTATGGTGTAGAATGCTTATGTTGTATGAAATATTTTAAAAAAAGCAGATAAATTTTGTTCTAAAGAACGCGAGAGCATTTTCCAAATTTTGACAGGTGATATCATATGAAGATTTTTTTTGTTATTTATGGAAAGCTAATCAGTTCTATGTTCAAGCTCTTTACATTATAACATGAAATCAAATTACTGAACTTTTCCATACATAGAAATTTATCTAATTACATTATTATTCATACTAAATGTTACTATCAGGAATATAAATTTTCTTCCGATAGTATATTTTTATGATAAGATAGACAAACTTTTAATGCAGTATAGTGAAGAATGCTTATGTTGTATGAAATATTTTAAAAAAAGCAGATAAATTTTGTTTTAAAGAACGCGAGAGCATTTTCCAAATTTTGACAGGTGATATCATATGAAGATTTTTTTTGTTATTTATGGAAAGCTAATCAGTTCTATGTTCAAGCTCTTTACATTATAACATGAAATCAAATTACTGAACTTTTCCATACATAGAAATTTATCTAATTACATTTTTATTCATACTAAATGTTACTACCAGGAATATAAATTTTCTTCCGATAGTATATTTTTATGTTAAGATAGACAAACTATTAATGCAGTATAGTGAAGAATGCTTATGTTGTATGAAATATTTTAAAAAAAGCAGATAAATTTTGTTTTAAAGAACGCGAGAGCATTTTTCAAATTTTGACAGGTGATATCATATGATGAATTTTTTTGTTATTTATGGAAAGCTAATCAGATCTATGTTCAAGCTCTTTACATTATATCATGAAATCAAATTACTACACGTTTCCATACATAGAAATTTATCTAATTACATTTTTATTCATACTAAATGTTACTATCAGGAATATAAATTTTCTTCCGATAGTATATTTTTATGTTAAGATAAACAAACTATTAATGCAGTATAGTGAAGAATGCTTATGTTGTATGAAATATTTTAAAAAAAGCAGATAAATTTTGTTTTAAAGAACGCGAGAGCATTTTCAAAATTTTGACACGTGATATTATATGAAGATTTTTTTTGTTATTTATGGAAAACTAATCAGTTCTATGTTCAAGCTCTTTACATTATATCATGAAATCAAATTACTGAACTTTTCCATACATAGAAATTTATCTAATTACATTTTTATTCATACTAAATGTTACTATCAGGAATATAAATTTTCTTCCGATAGTATATTTTTATGTTAAGATAAACAAACTATTAATGCAGTATAGTGAAGAATGCCTATGTTGTATGAAATATTTTAAAAAAAGCAGATAAATTTTGTTTTAAAGAACGCGAGAGCATTTTCAAAATTTTGACACGTGATATTATATGAAGATTTTTTTTGTTATTTATGGAAAACTAATCAGTTCTATGTTCAAGCTCTTTACATTATAACATGAAATCAAATTACTGAACTTTTCGGTACATAGAAATTTATCTAATTACATTATTATTCATACTAAATGTTACTATCAGGAATATAAATTTTCTTCCGATAGTATATTTTTATGATAAGATAGACAAACTTTTAATGCAGTATGGTGTAGAATGCTTATGTTGTATGAAATATTTTAAAAAAAGAAGATAAATTTTGTTCTAAAGAACGCGAGAGCATTTTCCAAATTTTGACAGGTGATATCATATGAAGATTTTTTTTGTTATTTATGGAAAGCTAATCAGTTCTATGTTCAAGCTCTTTACATTATAACATGAAATCAAATTACTGAACTTTTCCATACATAGAAATTTATCTAATTACATTTTTATTCATACTAAATGTTACTACCAGGAATATAAATTTTCTTCCGATAGTATATTTTTATGTTAAGATAGACAAACTATTAATGCAGTATAGTGAAGAATGCTTATGTTGTATGAAATATTTTAAAAAAAGCAGATAAATTTTGTTTTAAAGAACGCGAGAGCATTTTTCAAATTTTGACAGGTGATATCATATGAAGAATTTTTTTGTTATTTATGGAAAGCTAATCAGTTCTATGTTCAAGCTCTTTACATTATATCATGAAATCAAATTACTACACGTTTCCATACATAGAAATTTATCTAATTACATTTTTATTCATACTAAATGTTACTATCAGGAATATAAATTTTCTTCCGATAGTATATTTTTATGTTAAGATAAACAAACTATTAATGCAGTATAGTGAAGAATGCTTATGTTGTATGAAATATTTTAAAAA
Source organism: Molanna angustata (assembly GCA_963576475.1). NCBI lineage: Eukaryota > Metazoa > Arthropoda > Insecta > Trichoptera > Molannidae > Molanna > Molanna angustata. Next base: position 10,076,506 of record OY754970.1, on the reverse strand, counting down.
AAGCAGATAAATTTTGTTTTAAAGAACGCGAGAGCATTTTCAAAATTTTGACACGTGATATCATATGAAGATTTTTTTTGTTATTTATGGAAAGCTAATCAGTTCTATGTTCAAGCTCTTTACATTATAACATGAAATCAAATTACTGAACTTTTCCATACATAGAAATTTATCTAATTACATTATTATTCATACTAAATGTTACTATCAGGAATATAAATTTTCTTCCGATAGTATATTTTTATGATAAGATAGACAAACTTTTAATGCAGTATAGTGAAGAATGCTTATGTTGTATGAAATATTTTAAAAAAAGCAGATAAATTTTGTTTTAAAGAACGCGAGAGCATTTTCCAAATTTTGACAGGTGATATCATATGAAGATTTTTTTTGTTATTTATGGAAAGCTAATCAGTTCTATGTTCAAGCTCTTTACATTATAACATGAAATCAAATTACTGAACTTTTCCATACATAGAAATTTATCTAATTACATTTTTATTCATACTAAATGTTACTACCAGGAATATAAATTTTCTTCCGATAGTATATTTTTATGTTAAGATAGACAAACTATTAATGCAGTATAGTGAAGAATGCTTATGTTGTATGGAATATTTTAAAAAAAGCAGATAAATTTTGTTTTAAAGAACGCGAGAGCATTTTTCAAATTTTGACAGGTGATATCATATGAAGAATTTTTTTGTTATTTATGGAAAGCTAATCAGTTCTATGTTCAAGCTCTTTACATTATATCATGAAATCAAATTACTACACGTTTCCATACATAGAAATTTATCTAATTACATTATTATTCATACTAAATGTTACTATCAGGAATATAAATTTTCTTCCGATAGTATATTTTTATGTTAAGATAAACAAACTATTAATGCAGTATAGTGAAGAATGCTTATGTTGTATGAAATATTTTAAAAAAAGCAGATAAATTTTGTTTTAAAGAACGCGAGAGCATTTTCAAAATTTTGACACGTGATATTATATGAAGATTTTTTTTGTTATTTATGGAAAACTAATCAGTTCTATGTTCAAGCTCTTTACATTATATCATGAAATCAAATTACTGAACTTTTCCATACATAGAAATTTATCTAATTACATTTTTATTCATACTAAATGTTACTATCAGGAATATAAATTTTCTTCCGATAGTATATTTTTATGTTAAGATAAACAAACTATTAATGCAGTATAGTGAAGAATGCCTATGTTGTATGAAATATTTTAAAAAAAGCAGATAAATTTTGTTTTAAAGAACGCGAGAGCATTTTCAAAATTTTGACACGTGATATTATATGAAGATTTTTTTTGTTATTTATGGAAAACTAATCAGTTCTATGTTCAAGCTCTTTACATTATAACATGAAATCAAATTACTGAACTTTTCGGTACATAGAAATTTATCTAATTACATTATTATTCATACTAAATGTTACTATCAGGAATATAAATTTTCTTCCGATAGTATATTTTTATGATAAGATAGACAAACTTTTAATGCAGTATGGTGTAGAATGCTTATGTTGTATGAAATATTTTAAAAAAAGAAGATAAATTTTGTTCTAAAGAACGCGAGAGCATTTTCCAAATTTTGACAGGTGATATCATATGAAGATTTTTTTTGTTATTTATGGAAAGTTAATCAGTTCTATGTTCAAGCTCTTTACATTATAACATGAAATCAAATTACTGAACTTTTCCATACATAGAAATTTATCTAATTACATTTTTATTCATACTAAATGTTACTACCAGGAATATAAATTTTCTTCCGATAGTATATTTTTATGTTAAGATAGACAAACTATTAATGCAGTATAGTGAAGAATGCTTATGTTGTATGAAATATTTTAAAAAAAGCAGATAAATTTTGTTTTAAAGAACGCGAGAGCATTTTTCAAATTTTGACAGGTGATATCATATGAAGAATTTTTTTGTTATTTATGGAAAGCTAATCAGTTCTATGTTCAAGCTCTTTACATTATATCATGAAATCAAATTACTACACGTTTCCATACATAGAAATTTATCTAATTACATTTTTATTCATACTAAATGTTACTATCAGGAATATAAATTTTCTTCCGATAGTATATTTTTATGTTAAGATAAACAAACTATTAATGCAGTATAGTGAAGAATGCTTATGTTGTATGAAATATTTTAAAAAAAGCAGATAAATTTTGTTTTAAAGAACGCGAGAGCATTTTCAAAATTTTGACACGTGATATCATATGAAGATTTTTTTTGTTATTTATGGAAAGCTAATCAGTTCTATGTTCAAGCTCTTTACATTATAACATGAAATCAAATTACTGAACTTTTCCATACATAGAAATTTATCTAATTACATTATTATTCATACTAAATGTTACTATCAGGAATATAAATTTTCTTCCGATAGTATATTTTTATGATAAGATAGACAAACTTTTAATGCAGTATAGTGAAGAATGCTTATGTTGTATGAAATATTTTAAAAAAAGCAGATAAATTTTGTTTTAAAGAACGCGAGAGCATTTTCCAAATTTTGACAGGTGATATCATATGAAGATTTTTTTTGTTATTTATGGAAAGCTAATCAGTTCTATGTTCAAGCTCTTTACATTATAACATGAAATCAAATTACTGAACTTTTCCATACATAGAAATTTATCTAATTACATTTTTATTCATACTAAATGTTACTACCAGGAATATAAATTTTCTTCCGATAGTATATTTTTATGTTAAGATAGACAAACTATTAATGCAGTATAGTGAAGAATGCTTATGTTGTATGGAATATTTTAAAAAAAGCAGATAAATTTTGTTTTAAAGAACGCGAGAGCATTTTTCAAATTTTGACAGGTGATATCATATGAAGAATTTTTTTGTTATTTATGGAAAGCTAATCAGTTCTATGTTCAAGCTCTTTACATTATATCATGAAATCAAATTACTACACGTTTCCATACATAGAAATTTATCTAATTACATTATTATTCATACTAAATGTTACTATCAGGAATATAAATTTTCTTCCGATAGTATATTTTTATGATAAGATAGACAAACTTTTAATGCAGTATGGTGTAGAATGCTTATGTTGTATGAAATATTTTAAAAAAAGCAGATAAATTTTGTTCTAAAGAACGCGAGAGCATTTTCCAAATTTTGACAGGTGATATCATATGAAGATTTTTTTTGTTATTTATGGAAAGCTTATCAGTTCTATGTTCAAGCTCTTTACATTATAACATGAAATCAAATTACTGAACTTTTCCATACATAGAAATTTATCTAATTACATTTTTATTCATACTAAATGTTACTACCAGGAATATAAATTTTCTTCCGATAGTATATTTTTATGTTAAGATAGACAAACTATTAATGCAGTATAGTGAAGAATGCTTATGTTGTATGAAATATTTTAAAAAAAGCAGATAAATTTTGTTTTAAAGAACGCGAGAGCATTTTTCAAATTTTGACAGGTGATATCATATGAAGAATTTTTTTGTTATTTATGGAAAGCTAATCAGTTCTATGTTCAAGCTCTTTACATTATATCATGAAATCAAATTACTACACGTTTCCATACATAGAAATTTATCTAATTACATTATTATTCATACTAAATGTTACTATCAGGAATATAAATTTTCTTCCGATAGTATATTTTTATGATAAGATAGACAAACTTTTAATGCAGTATGGTGTAGAATGCTTATGTTGTATGAAATATTTTAAAAAAAGCAGATAAATTTTGTTCTAAAGAACGCGAGAGCATTTTCCAAATTTTGACAGGTGATATCATATGAAGATTTTTTTTGTTATTTATGGAAAGCTAATCAGTTCTATGTTCAAGCTCTTTACATTATAACATGAAATCAAATTACTGAACTTTTCCATACATAGAAATTTATCTAATTACATTTTTATTCATACTAAATGTTACTACCAGGAATATAAATTTTCTTCCGATAGTATATTTTTATGTTAAGATAGACAAACTATTAATGCAGTATAGTGAAGAATGCTTATGTTGTATGAAATATTTTAAAAAAAGCAGATAAATTTTGTTTTAAAGAACGCGAGAGCATTTTTCAAATTTTGACAGGTGATATCATATGAAGAATTTTTTTGTTATTTATGGAAAGCTAATCAGTTCTATGTTCAAGCTCTTTACATTATATCATGAAATCAAATTACTACACGTTTCCATACATAGAAATTTATCTAATTACATTTTTATTCATACTAAATGTTACTATCAGGAATATAAATTTTCTTCCGATAGTATATTTTTATGTTAAGATAAACAAACTATTAATGCAGTATAGTGAAGAATGCTTATGTTGTATGAAATATTTTAAAAAAAGCAGATAAATTTTGTTTTAAAGAACGCGAGAGCATTTTCAAAATTTTGACACGTGATATTATATGAAGATTTTTTTTGTTATTTATGGAAAACTAATCAGTTCTATGTTCAAGCTCTTTACATTATAACATGAAATCAAATTACTGAACTTTTCCATACATAGAAATTTATCTAATTACATTATTATTCATACTAAATGTTACTATCAGGAATATAAATTTTCTTCCGATAGTATATTTTTATGATAAGATAGACAAACTTTTAATGCAGTATGGTGTAGAATGCTTATGTTGTATGAAATATTTTAAAAAAAGCAGATAAATTTTGTTCTAAAGAACGCGAGAGCATTTTCCAAATTTTGACAGGTGATATCATATGAAGATTTTTTTTGTTATTTATGGAAAGCTAATCAGTTCTATGTTCAAGCTCTTTACATTATAACATGAAATCAAATTACTGAACTTTTCCATGCATAGAAATTTATCTAATTACATTTTTATTCATACTAAATGTTACTACCAGGAATATAAATTTTCTTCCGATAGTATATTTTTATGATAAGATAGACAAACTTTTAATGCAGTATAGTGAAGAATGCTTATGTTGTATGAAATATTTTAAAAAAAGCAGATAAATTTTGTTTTAAAGAACGCGAGAGCATTTTCAAAATTTTGACAGGTGATATCATATGAAGATTTTTTTTGTTATTTATGGAAAGCTAATCAGTTCTATGTTCAAGCTCTTTACATTATAACATGAAATCAAATTACTGAACTTTTCCATACATAGAAATTTATCTAATTACATTATTATTCATACTAAATGTTACTATCAGGAATATAAATTTTCTTCCGATAGTATATTTTTATGATAAGATAGACAAACTTTTAATGCAGTATGGTGTAGAATGCTTATGTTGTATGAAATATTTTAAAAAAAGCAGATAAATTTTGTTCTAAAGAACGCGAGAGCATTTTCCAAATTTTGACAGGTGATATCATATGAAGATTTTTTTTGTTATTTATGGAAAGCTAATCAGTTCTATGTTCAAGCTCTTTACATTATAACATGAAATCAAATTACTGAACTTTTCCATACATAGAAATTTATCTAATTACATTATTATTCATACTAAATGTTACTATCAGGAATATAAATTTTCTTCCGATAGTATATTTTTATGATAAGATAGACAAACTTTTAATGCAGTATGGTGTAGAATGCTTATGTTGTATGAAATATTTTAAAAAAAGCAGATAAATTTTGTTCTAAAGAACGCGAGAGCATTTTCCAAATTTTGACAGGTGATATCATATGAAGATTTTTTTTGTTATTTATGGAAAGCTAATCAGTTCTATGTTCAAGCTCTTTACATTATAACATGAAATCAAATTACTGAACTTTTCCATACATAGAAATTTATCTAATTACATTATTATTCATACTAAATGTTACTATCAGGAATATAAATTTTCTTCCGATAGTATATTTTTATGATAAGATAGACAAACTTTTAATGCAGTATAGTGAAGAATGCTTATGTTGTATGAAATATTTTAAAAAAAGCAGATAAATTTTGTTTTAAAGAACGCGAGAGCATTTTCCAAATTTTGACAGGTGATATCATATGAAGATTTTTTTTGTTATTTATGGAAAGCTAATCAGTTCTATGTTCAAGCTCTTTACATTATAACATGAAATCAAATTACTGAACTTTTCCATACATAGAAATTTATCTAATTACATTTTTATTCATACTAAATGTTACTACCAGGAATATAAATTTTCTTCCGATAGTATATTTTTATGTTAAGATAGACAAACTATTAATGCAGTATAGTGAAGAATGCTTATGTTGTATGAAATATTTTAAAAAAAGCAGATAAATTTTGTTTTAAAGAACGCGAGAGCATTTTTCAAATTTTGACAGGTGATATCATATGATGAATTTTTTTGTTATTTATGGAAAGCTAATCAGATCTATGTTCAAGCTCTTTACATTATATCATGAAATCAAATTACTACACGTTTCCATACATAGAAATTTATCTAATTACATTTTTATTCATACTAAATGTTACTATCAGGAATATAAATTTTCTTCCGATAGTATATTTTTATGTTAAGATAAACAAACTATTAATGCAGTATAGTGAAGAATGCTTATGTTGTATGAAATATTTTAAAAAAAGCAGATAAATTTTGTTTTAAAGAACGCGAGAGCATTTTCAAAATTTTGACACGTGATATTATATGAAGATTTTTTTTGTTATTTATGGAAAACTAATCAGTTCTATGTTCAAGCTCTTGACATTATATCATGAAATCAAATTACTGAACTTTTCCATACATAGAAATTTATCTAATTACATTTTTATTCATACTAAATGTTACTATCAGGAATATAAATTTTCTTCCGATAGTATATTTTTATGTTAAGATAAACAAACTATTAATGCAGTATAGTGAAGAATGCCTATGTTGTATGAAATATTTTAAAAAAAGCAGATAAATTTTGTTTTAAAGAACGCGAGAGCATTTTCAAAATTTTGACACGTGATATTATATGAAGATTTTTTTTGTTATTTATGGAAAACTAATCAGTTCTATGTTCAAGCTCTTTACATTATAACATGAAATCAAATTACTGAACTTTTCGGTACATAGAAATTTATCTAATTACATTATTATTCATACTAAATGTTACTATCAGGAATATAAATTTTCTTCCGATAGTATATTTTTATGATAAGATAGACAAACTTTTAATGCAGTATGGTGTAGAATGCTTATGTTGTATGAAATATTTTAAAAAAAGAAGATAAATTTTGTTCTAAAGAACGCGAGAGCATTTTCCAAATTTTGACAGGTGATATCATATGAAGATTTTTTTTGTTATTTATGGAAAGCTAATCAGTTCTATGTTCAAGCTCTTTACATTATAACATGAAATCAAATTACTGAACTTTTCCATACATAGAAATTTATCTAATTACATTTTTATTCATACTAAATGTTACTACCAGGAATATAAATTTTCTTCCGATAGTATATTTTTATGTTAAGATAGACAAACTATTAATGCAGTATAGTGAAGAATGCTTATGTTGTATGAAATATTTTAAAAAAAGCAGATAAATTTTGTTTTAAAGAACGCGAGAGCATTTTTCAAATTTTGACAGGTGATATCATATGAAGAATTTTTTTGTTATTTATGGAAAGCTAATCAGTTCTATGTTCAAGCTCTTTACATTATATCATGAAATCAAATTACTACACGTTTCCATACATAGAAATTTATCTAATTACATTTTTATTCATACTAAATGTTACTATCAGGAATATAAATTTTCTTCCGATAGTATATTTTTATGTTAAGATAAACAAACTATTAATGCAGTATAGTGAAGAATGCTTATGTTGTATGAAATATTTTAAAAAAAGCAGATAAATTTTGTTTTAAAGAACGCGAGAGCATTTTCAAAATATTGACACGTGATATTATATGAAGATTTTTTTTGTTATTTATGGAAAGCTAATCAGTTCTATGTTCAAGCTCTTTACATTATATCATGAAATCAAATTACTACACGTTTCCATACATAGAAATTTATCTAATTACATTTTTATTCATACTAAATGTTACTATCAGGAATATAAATTTTCTTCCGATAGTATATTTTTATGTTAAGATAAACAAACTATTAATGCAGTATAGTGAAGAATGCTTATGTTGTATGAAATATTTTAAAAAAAGCAGATAAATTTTGTTTTAAAGAACGCGAGAGCATTTTCAAAATTTTGACACGTGATATTATATGAAGATTTTTTTTGTTATTTATGGAAAGCTAATCAGTTCTATGTTCAAGCTCTTTACATTATAACATTAAAACCAAATTACTGAACTTTTCCATACATAGAAATTTATCTAATTACATTATTATTCATACTAAATGTTACTATCAGGAATATAAATTTTCTTCCGATAGTATATTTTTATGTTAAGATAGACAAACTATTAATGCAGTATAGTGAAGAATGCTTATGTTGTATGAAATATTTAAAAAAAAGCAGATAAATTTTGTTTTAAAGAACGCGAGAGCATTTTCAAAATTTTGACACGTGATATTATATGAAGATTTTTTTTGTTATTTATGGAAAACTAATCAGTTCTATGTTCAAGCTCTTTACATTATAACATGAAATCAAATTACTGAACTTTTCCATACATAGAAATTTATCTAATTACATTATTATTCATACTAAATGTTACTACCAGGAATATAAATTTTCTTCCGATAGTATATTTTTATGTTAAGATAGACAAACTATTAATGCAGTATAGTGAAGAATGCTTATGTTGTATGAAATATTTTAAAAAAAGCAGATAAATTTGGTTCTAAAGAACGCGAGAACATTTTTCAAATTTTGACAGGTGATATCATATGAAGATTTTTTTTGTTATTTATGGAAAGCTAATCAGTTCTATGTTCAAGCTCTTTACATTATAACATGAAATCAAATTACTGAACTTTTCCATACATAGAAATTTATCTAATTACATTTTTATTCATACTAAATGTTACTACCAGGAATATAAATTTTCTTCCGATAGTATATTTTTATGTTAAGATAGACAAACTATTAATGCAGTATAGTGAAGAATGCTTATGTTGTATGAAATATTTTAAAAAAAGCAGATAAATTTTGTTTTAAAGAACGCGAGAGCATTTTCAAAATTTTGACACGTGATATTATATGAAGATTTTTTTTGTTATTTATGGAAAACTAATCAGTTCTATGTTCAAGCTCTTTACATTATAACATGAAATCAAATTACTGAACTTTTCCATACATAGAAATTTATCTAATTACATTATTATTCATACTAAATGTTACTATCAGGAATATAAATTTTCTTCCGATAGTATATTTTTATGATAAGATAGACAAACTTTTAATGCAGTATGGTGTAGAATGCTTATGTTGTATGAAATATTTTAAAAAAAGCAGATAAATTTTGTTCTAAAGAACGCGAGAGCATTTTCCAAATTTTGACAGGTGATATCATATGAAGATTTTTTTTGTTATTTATGGAAAGCTAATCAGTTCTATGTTCAAGCTCTTTACATTATAACATGTAATCAAATTACTGAACTTTTCCATACATAGAAATTTATCTAATTACATTTTTATTCATACTAAATGTTACTACCAGGAATATAAATTTTCTTCCGATAGTATATTTTTATGTTAAGATAGACAAACTATTAATGCAGTATAGTGAAGAATGCTTATGTTGTATGAAATATTTTAAAAAAAGCAGATAAATTTTGTTTTAAAGAACGCGAGAGCATTTTTCAAATTTTGACAGGTGATATCATATGATGAATTTTTTTGTTATTTATGGAAAGCTAATCAGATCTATGTTCAAGCTCTTTACATTATATCATGAAATCAAATTACTACACGTTTCCATACATAGAAATTTATCTAATTACATTTTTATTCATACTAAATGTTACTATCAGGAATATAAATTTTCTTCCGATAGTATATTTTTATGTTAAGATAAACAAACTATTAATGCAGTATAGTGAAGAATGCTTATGTTGTATGAAATATTTTAAAAAAAGCAGATAAATTTTGTTCTAAAGAACGCGAGAGCATTTTCCAAATTTTGACAGGTGATATCATATGAAGATTTTTTTTGTTATTTATGGAAAGCTAATCAGTTCTATGTTCAAGCTCTTTACATTATAACATGAAATCAAATTACTAAACGTTTCCATACATAGAAATTTATCTAATTACATTTTTATTCATACTAAATGTTACTACCAGGAATATAAATTTTCTTCCGATAGTATATTTTTATGTTAAGATAGACAAACTATTAATGCAGTATAGTGAAGACTGCTTATGTTGTATGAAATATTTTAAAAAAAGCAGATAAATTTTGTTTCAAAGAGCGTTAGAGCATTTTGACAATGTTTACACGTGATATCATATGAAGAAATTATATGATATCTATGAAAAGCTAATCAGTTCTAAGTTCAAGCTATTAATATTCTTCTATCAATATGAAATCAATGAACTGATCATTGCCAAATATAAAAAAATTCTCTTGTTACATATAAGTTTCATACAAATATCCATTAAATTAAATATAATTTTTGAAACCGTTGAATATTTTTCTTTTAACATTGACCAACTTTGAATACAATTTTATGAAGATTCTTGGTGTTGTATAAATAGTTGAAACCAAATTAAAATATCTTTAATTTCCAGGTCGTGAGAGCATTTTTTCAGTTTTAATAGATGAAATCATAAAGAAACATTGGGAAAAAATGAACCGTTGTCTATGGAAAACTAATCAGCTCTAAGTTTATGGACTTAACACATGTGATATCAATATGAAGTCAATCGGACTTATAGTTTGGGCTGCAGAGAGGACACAAAAAAAAAACAACGTAAATGATGAATTCATAGAGAAGAAATCAAAAGGTGTCTATGGAAAACTAATCAGCTCTAGGTCTTTGCACTTTACACATATGATGTTAATATGAAGTCGATCAGACTTATAGTTTGGGCTGTAGAGAGGACACAAAAAAGATAAATGCTACGGCGTACGGCGTACGGCGTACAGCGTATACGCCATACACACAAACACATCACGACGAAACTCATAGTGTGCATTCTCTACATGATACCCATTGAGAAATTGATGTAAAAAAAATACGCTTAAATTTTGCGAAATCATGACTCTCCCCTATTCCATAGTGTGGAGAGTAATAATAATAAACTGTTTTTTCTAGTATATAATTTTTCTTCCGATAGTATATTTTTATGATAAGATAGACAAACTTTTAATGCAGTATGGTGTAGAATGCTTATGTTGTATGAAATATTTTAAAAAAAGCAGATAAATTTTGTTCTAAAGAACGCGAGAGCATTTTCCAAATTTTGACAGGTGATATCATATGAAGATTTTTTTTGTTATTTATGGAAAGCTAATCAGTTCTATGTTCAAGCTCTTTACATTATAACATGAAATCAAATTACTGAACTTTTCCATACATAGAAATTTATCTAATTACATTTTTATTCATACTAAATGTTACTACCAGGAATATAAATTTTCTTCCGATAGTATATTTTTATGTTAAGATAGACAAACTATTAATGCAGTATAGTGAAGAATGCTTATGTTGTATGAAATATTTTAAAAAAAGCAGATAAATTTTGTTTTAAAGAACGCGAGAGCATTTTTCAAATTTTGACAGGTGATATCATATGAAGAATTTTTTTGTTATTTATGGAAAGCTAATCAGTTCTATGTTCAAGCTCTTTACATTATATCATGAAATCAAATTACTACACGTTTCCATACATAGAAATTTATCTAATTACATTTTTATTCATACTAAATGTTACTATCAGGAATATAAATTTTCTTCCGATAGTATATTTTTATGTTAAGATAAACAAACTATTAATGCAGTATAGTGAAGAATGCTTATGTTGTATGAAATATTTTAAAAAAAGCAGATAAATTTTGTTTTAAAGAACGCGAGAGCATTTTCAAAATTTTGACACGTGATATTATATGAAGATTTTTTTTGTTATTTATGGAAAACTAATCAGTTCTATGTTCAAGCTCTTTACATTATAACATGAAATCAAATTACTGAACTTTTCCATACATAGAAATTTATCTAATTACATTATTATTCATACTAAATGTTACTATCAGGAATATAAATTTTCTTCCGATAGTATATTTTTATGATAAGATAGACAAACTTTTAATGCAGTATGGTGTAGAATGCTTATGTTGTATGAAATATTTTAAAAAAAGCAGATAAATTTTGTTCTAAAGAACGCGAGAGCATTTTCCAAATTTTGACAGGTGATATCATATGAAGATTTTTTTTGTTATTTATGGAAAGCTAATCAGTTCTATGTTCAAGCTCTTTACATTATAACATGAAATCAAATTACTGAACTTTTCCATACATAGAAATTTATCTAATTATATTTTTATTCATACTAAATGTTACTACCAGGAATATAAATTTTCTTCCGATAGTATATTTTTATGTTAAGATAGACAAACTATTAATGCAGTATAGTGAAGAATGCTTATGTTGTATGAAATATTTTAAAAAAAGCAGATAAATTTTGTTTTAAAGAACGCGAGAGCATTTTTCAAATTTTGACAGGTGATATCATATGAAGAATTTTTTTGTTATTTATGGAAAGCTAATCAGTTCTATGTTCAAGCTCTTTACATTATATCATGAAATCAAATTACTACACGTTTCCATACATAGAAATTTATCTAATTACATTTTTATTCATACTAAATGTTACTATCAGGAATATAAATTTTCTTCCGATAGTATATTTTTATGTTAAGATAAACAAACTATTAATGCAGTATAGTGAAGAATGCTTATGTTGTATGAAATATTTTTAAAAAAGCAGATAAATTTTGTTTTAAAGAACGCGAGAGCATTTTCAAAATTTTGACACGTGATATTATATGAAGATTTTTTTTGTTATTTATGGAAAACTAATCAGTTCTATGTTCAAGCTCTTTACATTATAACATGAAATCAAATTACTGAACTTTTCCATACATAGAAATTTATCTAATTACATTATTATTCATACTAAATGTTACTATCAGGAATATAAATTTTCTTCCGATAGTATATTTTTATGATAAGATAGACAAACTTTTAATGCAGTATGGTGTAGAATGCTTATGTTGTATGAAATATTTTAAAAAAAGCAGATAAATTTTGTTCTAAAGAACGCGAGAGCATTTTCCAAATTTTGACAGGTGATATCATATGAAGATTTTTTTTGTTATTTATGGAAAGCTAATCAGTTCTATGTTCAAGCTCTTGACATTATAACATGAAATCAAATTACTGAACTTTTCCATACATAGAAATTTATCTAATTACATTTTTATTCATACTAAATGTTACTACCAGGAATATAAATTTTCTTCCGATAGTATATTTTTATGTTAAGATAGACAAAATATTAATGCAGTATAGTGAAGAATGCTTATGTTGTATGAAATATTTTAAAAAAAGCAGATAAATTTTGTTTTAAAGAACGCGAGAGCATTTTTCAAATTTTGACAGGTGATATCATATGAAGAATTTTTTTGTTATTTATGGAAAGCTAATCAGTTCTATGTTCAAGCTCTTTACATTATATCATGAAATCAAATTACTACACGTTTCCATACATAGAAATTTATCTAATTACATTTTTATTCATACTAAATGTTACTATCAGGAATATAAATTTTCTTCCGATAGTATATTTTTATGTTAAGATAAACAAACTATTAATGCAGTATAGTGAAGAATGCTTATGTTGTATGAAATATTTTAAAAAAAGCAGATAAATTTTGTTTTAAAGAACGCGAGAGCATTTTCAAAATTTTGACACGTGATATTATATGAAGATTTTTTTTGTTATTTATGGAAAACTAATCAGTTCTATGTTCAAGCTCTTTACATTATAACATGAAATCAAATTACTGAACTTTTCCATACATAGAAATTTATCTAATTACATTTTTATTCATACTAAATGTTACTACCAGGAATATAAATTTTCTTCCGATAGTATATTTTTATGTTAAGATAGACAAACTATTAATGCAGTATAGTGAAGAATGCTTATGTTGTATGAAATATTTTAAAAAAAGCAGATAAATTTTGTTTTAAAGAACGCGAGAGCATTTTTCAAATTTTGACAGGTGATATCATATGAAGAATTTTTTTGTTATTTATGGAAAGCTAATCAGTTCTATGTTCAAGCTCTTTACATTATATCATGAAATCAAATTACTACACGTTTCCATACATAGAAATTTATCTAATTACATTTTTATTCATACTAAATGTTACTATCAGGAATATAAATTTTCTTCCGATAGTATATTTTTATGTTAAGATAAACAAACTATTAATGCAGTATAGTGAAGAATGCTTATGTTGTATGAAATATTTTAAAAAAAGCAGATAAATTTTGTTTTAAAGAACGCGAGAGCATTTTCAAAATTTTGACACGTGATATTATATGAAGATTTTTTTTGTTATTTATGGAAAACTAATCAGTTCTATGTTCAAGCTCTTTACATTATAACATGAAATCAAATTACTGAACTTTTCCATACATAGAAATTTATCTAATTACATTATTATTCATACTAAATGTTACTACCAGGAATATAAATTTTCTTCCGATAGTATTTTTTTATGTTAAGATAGACAAACTATTAATGCAGTATAGTGAAGAATGCTTATGTTGTATGAAATATTTTAAAAAAAGCAGATAAATTTGGTTCTAAAGAACGCGAGAGCATTTTTCAAATTTTGACAGGTGATATCATATGAAGATTTTTTTTGTTATTTATGGAAAGCTAATCAGTTCTATGTTCAAGCTCTTTACATTATAACATGAAATCAAATTACTGAACTTTTCCATACATAGAAATTTATCTAATTACATTTTTATTCATACTAAATGTTACTACCAGGAATATAAATTTTCTTCCGATAGTATATTTTTATGTTAAGATAGACAAACTATTAATGCAGTATAGTGAAGAATGCTTATGTTGTATGAAATATTTTAAAAAAAGCAGATAAATTTTGTTTTAAAGAACGCGAGAGCATTTTCAAAATTTTGACACGTGATATTATATGAAGATTTTTTTTGTTATTTATGGAAAACTAATCAGTTCTATGTTCAAGCTCTTTACATTATAACATGAAATCAAATTACTGAACTTTTCCATACATAGAAATTTATCTAATTACATTATTATTCATACTAAATGTTACTATCAGGAATATAAATTTTCTTCCGATAGTATATTTTTATGATAAGATAGACAAACTTTTAATGCAGTATGGTGTAGAATGCTTATGTTGTATGAAATATTTTAAAAAAAGCAGATAAATTTTGTTCTAAAGAACGCGAGAGCATTTTCCAAATTTTGACAGGTGATATCATATGAAGATTTTTTTTGTTATTTATGGAAAGCTAATCAGTTCTATGTTCAAGCTCTTTACATTATAACATGTAATCAAATTACTGAACTTTTCCATACATAGAAATTTATCTAATTACATTTTTATTCATACTAAATGTTACTACCAGGAATATAAATTTTCTTCCGATAGTATATTTTTATGTTAAGATAGACAAACTATTAATGCAGTATAGTGAAGAATGCTTATGTTGTATGAAATATTTTAAAAAAAGCAGATAAATTTTGTTTTAAAGAACGCGAGAGCATTTTTCAAATTTTGACAGGTGATATCATATGATGAATTTTTTTGTTATTTATGGAAAGCTAATCAGATCTATGTTCAAGCTCTTTACATTATATCATGAAATCAAATTACTACACGTTTCCATACATAGAAATTTATCTAATTACATTTTTATTCATACTAAATGTTACTATCAGGAATATAAATTTTCTTCCGATAGTATATTTTTATGTTAAGATAAACAAACTATTAATGCAGTATAGTGAAGAATGCTTATGTTGTATGAAATATTTTAAAAAAAGCAGATAAATTTTGTTCTAAAGAACGCGAGAGCATTTTCCAAATTTTGACAGGTGATATCATATGAAGATTTTTTTTGTTATTTATGGAAAGCTAATCAGTTCTATGTTCAAGCTCTTTACATTATAACATGAAATCAAATTACTAAACGTTTCCATACATAGAAATTTATCTAATTACATTTTTATTCATACTAAATGTTACTACCAGGAATATAAATTTTCTTCCGATAGTATATTTTTATGTTAAGATAGACAAACTATTAATGCAGTATAGTGAAGACTGCTTATGTTGTATGAAATATTTTAAAAAAAGCAGATAAATTTTGTTTCAAAGAGCGTTAGAGCATTTTGACAATGTTTACACGTGATATCATATGAAGAAATTATATGATATCTATGAAAAGCTAATCAGTTCTAAGTTCAAGCTATTAATATTCTTCTATCAATATGAAATCAATGAACTGATCATTGCCAAATATAAAAAAATTCTCTTGTTACATATAAGTTTCATACAAATATCCATTAAATTAAATATAATTTTTGAAACCGTTGAATATTTTTCTTTTAACATTGACCAACTTTGAATACAATTTTATGAAGATTCTTGGTGTTGTATAAATAGTTGAAACCAAATTAAAATATCTTTAATTTCCAGGTCGTGAGAGCATTTTTTCAGTTTTAATAGATGAAATCATAAAGAAACATTGGGAAAAAATGAACCGTTGTCTATGGAAAACTAATCAGCTCTAAGTTTATGGACTTAACACATGTGATATCAATATGAAGTCAATCGGACTTATAGTTTGGGCTGCAGAGAGGACACAAAAAAAAAACAACGTAAATGATGAATTCATAGAGAAGAAATCAAAAGGTGTCTATGGAAAACTAATCAGCTCTAGGTCTTTGCACTTTACACATATGATGTTAATATGAAGTCGATCAGACTTATAGTTTGGGCTGTAGAGAGGACACAAAAAAGATAAATGCTACGGCGTACGGCGTACGGCGTACGGCGTACAGCGTATACGCCATACACACAAACACATCACGACGAAACTCATAGTGTGCATTCTCTACATGATACCCATTGAGAAATTGATGTAAAAAAAATACGCTTAAATTTTGCGAAATCATGACTCTCCCCTATTCCATAGTGTGGAGAGTAATAATAATAAACTGTTTTTTCTAGTATATAATTTTTCTTCCGATAGTATATTTTTATGATAAGATAGACAAACTTTTAATGCAGTATGGTGTAGAATGCTTATGTTGTATGAAATATTTTAAAAAAAGCAGATAAATTTTGTTCTAAAGAACGCGAGAGCATTTTCCAAATTTTGACAGGTGATATCATATGAAGATTTTTTTTGTTATTTATGGAAAGCTAATCAGTTCTATGTTCAAGCTCTTTACATTATAACATGAAATCAAATTACTGAACTTTTCCATACATAGAAATTTATCTAATTACATTTTTATTCATACTAAATGTTACTACCAGGAATATAAATTTTCTTCCGATAGTATATTTTTATGTTAAGATAGACAAACTATTAATGCAGTATAGTGAAGAATGCTTATGTTGTATGAAATATTTTAAAAAAAGCAGATAAATTTTGTTTTAAAGAACGCGAGAGCATTTTTCAAATTTTGACAGGTGATATCATATGAAGAATTTTTTTGTTATTTATGGAAAGCTAATCAGTTCTATGTTCAAGCTCTTTACATTATATCATGAAATCAAATTACTACACGTTTCCATACATAGAAATTTATCTAATTACATTTTTATTCATACTAAATGTTACTATCAGGAATATAAATTTTCTTCCGATAGTATATTTTTATGTTAAGATAAACAAACTATTAATGCAGTATAGTGAAGAATGCTTATGTTGTATGAAATATTTTAAAAAAAGCAGATAAATTTTGTTTTAAAGAACGCGAGAGCATTTTCAAAATTTTGACACGTGATATTATATGAAGATTTTTTTTGTTATTTATGGAAAACTAATCAGTTCTATGTTCAAGCTCTTTACATTATAACATGAAATCAAATTACTGAACTTTTCCATACATAGAAATTTATCTAATTACATTATTATTCATACTAAATGTTACTATCAGGAATATAAATTTTCTTCCGATAGTATATTTTTATGATAAGATAGACAAACTTTTAATGCAGTATGGTGTAGAATGCTTATGTTGTATGAAATATTTTAAAAAAAGCAGATAAATTTTGTTCTAAAGAACGCGAGAGCATTTTCCAAATTTTGACAGGTGATATCATATGAAGATTTTTTTTGTTATTTATGGAAAGCTAATCAGTTCTATGTTCAAGCTCTTTACATTATAACATGAAATCAAATTACTGAACTTTTCCATACATAGAAATTTATCTAATTATATTTTTATTCATACTAAATGTTACTACCAGGAATATAAATTTTCTTCCGATAGTATATTTTTATGTTAAGATAGACAAACTATTAATGCAGTATAGTGAAGAATGCTTATGTTGTATGAAATATTTTAAAAAAAGCAGATAAATTTTGTTTTAAAGAACGCGAGAGCATTTTTCAAATTTTGACAGGTGATATCATATGAAGAATTTTTTTGT
This sequence comes from Molanna angustata, assembly GCA_963576475.1. Lineage (NCBI taxonomy): Eukaryota > Metazoa > Arthropoda > Insecta > Trichoptera > Molannidae > Molanna > Molanna angustata. The sequence goes on along the minus strand of OY754970.1, from coordinate 10,057,882 downwards.
TATTTATGGAAAGCTAATCAGTTCTATGTTCAAGCTCTTTACATTATATCATGAAATCAAATTACTACACGTTTCCATACATAGAAATTTATCTAATTACATTTTTATTCATACTAAATGTTACTATCAGGAATATAAATTTTCTTCCGATAGTATATTTTTATGTTAAGATAAACAAACTATTAATGCAGTATAGTGAAGAATGCTTATGTTGTATGAAATATTTTTAAAAAAGCAGATAAATTTTGTTTTAAAGAACGCGAGAGCATTTTCAAAATTTTGACACGTGATATTATATGAAGATTTTTTTTGTTATTTATGGAAAACTAATCAGTTCTATGTTCAAGCTCTTTACATTATAACATGAAATCAAATTACTGAACTTTTCCATACATAGAAATTTATCTAATTACATTATTATTCATACTAAATGTTACTATCAGGAATATAAATTTTCTTCCGATAGTATATTTTTATGATAAGATAGACAAACTTTTAATGCAGTATGGTGTAGAATGCTTATGTTGTATGAAATATTTTAAAAAAAGCAGATAAATTTTGTTCTAAAGAACGCGAGAGCATTTTCCAAATTTTGACAGGTGATATCATATGAAGATTTTTTTTGTTATTTATGGAAAGCTAATCAGTTCTATGTTCAAGCTCTTGACATTATAACATGAAATCAAATTACTGAACTTTTCCATACATAGAAATTTATCTAATTACATTTTTATTCATACTAAATGTTACTACCAGGAATATAAATTTTCTTCCGATAGTATATTTTTATGTTAAGATAGACAAAATATTAATGCAGTATAGTGAAGAATGCTTATGTTGTATGAAATATTTTAAAAAAAGCAGATAAATTTTGTTTTAAAGAACGCGAGAGCATTTTTCAAATTTTGACAGGTGATATCATATGAAGAATTTTTTTGTTATTTATGGAAAGCTAATCAGTTCTATGTTCAAGCTCTTTACATTATATCATGAAATCAAATTACTACACGTTTCCATACATAGAAATTTATCTAATTACATTTTTATTCATACTAAATGTTACTATCAGGAATATAAATTTTCTTCCGATAGTATATTTTTATGTTAAGATAAACAAACTATTAATGCAGTATAGTGAAGAATGCTTATGTTGTATGAAATATTTTAAAAAAAGCAGATAAATTTTGTTTTAAAGAACGCGAGAGCATTTTCAAAATTTTGACACGTGATATTATATGAAGATTTTTTTTGTTATTTATGGAAAACTAATCAGTTCTATGTTCAAGCTCTTTACATTATAACATGAAATCAAATTACTGAACTTTTCCATACATAGAAATTTATCTAATTACATTTTTATTCATACTAAATGTTACTACCAGGAATATAAATTTTCTTCCGATAGTATATTTTTATGTTAAGATAGACAAACTATTAATGCAGTATAGTGAAGAATGCTTATGTTGTATGAAATATTTTAAAAAAAGCAGATAAATTTTGTTTTAAAGAACGCGAGAGCATTTTTCAAATTTTGACAGGTGATATCATATGAAGAATTTTTTTGTTATTTATGGAAAGCTAATCAGTTCTATGTTCAAGCTCTTTACATTATATCATGAAATCAAATTACTACACGTTTCCATACATAGAAATTTATCTAATTACATTTTTATTCATACTAAATGTTACTATCAGGAATATAAATTTTCTTCCGATAGTATATTTTTATGTTAAGATAAACAAACTATTAATGCAGTATAGTGAAGAATGCTTATGTTGTATGAAATATTTTAAAAAAAGCAGATAAATTTTGTTTTAAAGAACGCGAGAGCATTTTCAAAATTTTGACACGTGATATTATATGAAGATTTTTTTTGTTATTTATGGAAAACTAATCAGTTCTATGTTCAAGCTCTTTACATTATAACATGAAATCAAATTACTGAACTTTTCCATACATAGAAATTTATCTAATTACATTATTATTCATACTAAATGTTACTATCAGGAATATAAATTTTCTTCCGATAGTATATTTTTATGTTAAGATAAACAAACTATTAATGCAGTATAGTGAAGAATGCTTATGTTGTATGAAATATTTTAAAAAAAGCAGATAAATTTTGTTCTAAAGAACGCGAGAGCATTTTCCAAATTTTGACAGGTGATATCATATGAAGATTTTTTTTGTTATTTATGGAAAGCTAATCAGTTCTATGTTCAAGCTCTTTACATTATAACATGAAATCAAATTACTAAACGTTTCCATACATAGAAATTTATCTAATTACATTTTTATTCATACTAAATGTTACTACCAGGAATATAAATTTTCTTCCGATAGTATATTTTTATGTTAAGATAGACAAACTATTAATGCAGTATAGTGAAGACTGCTTATGTTGTATGAAATATTTTAAAAAAAGCAGATAAATTTTGTTTCAAAGAGCGTTAGAGCATTTTGACAATGTTTACACGTGATATCATATGAAGAAATTATATGATATCTATGAAAAGCTAATCAGTTCTAAGTTCAAGCTATTAATATTCTTCTATCAATATGAAATCAATGAACTGATCATTGCCAAATATAAAAAAATTCTCTTGTTACATATAAGTTTCATACAAATATCCATTAAATTAAATATAATTTTTGAAACCGTTGAATATTTTTCTTTTAACATTGACCAACTTTGAATACAATTTTATGAAGATTCTTGGTGTTGTATAAATAGTTGAAACCAAATTAAAATATCTTTAATTTCCAGGTCGTGAGAGCATTTTTTCAGTTTTAATAGATGAAATCATAAAGAAACATTGGGAAAAAATGAACCGTTGTCTATGGAAAACTAATCAGCTCTAAGTTTATGGACTTAACACATGTGATATCAATATGAAGTCAATCGGACTTATAGTTTGGGCTGCAGAGAGGACACAAAAAAAAAACAACGTAAATGATGAATTCATAGAGAAGAAATCAAAAGGTGTCTATGGAAAACTAATCAGCTCTAGGTCTTTGCACTTTACACATATGATGTTAATATGAAGTCGATCAGACTTATAGTTTGGGCTGTAGAGAGGACACAAAAAAGATAAATGCTACGGCGTACGGCGTACGGCGTACAGCGTATACGCCATACACACAAACACATCACGACGAAACTCATAGTGTGCATTCTCTACATGATACCCATTGAGAAATTGATGTAAAAAAAATACGCTTAAATTTTGCGAAATCATGACTCTCCCCTATTCCATAGTGTGGAGAGTAATAATAATAAACTGTTTTTTCTAGTATATAATTTTTCTTCCGATAGTATATTTTTATGATAAGATAGACAAACTTTTAATGCAGTATGGTGTAGAATGCTTATGTTGTATGAAATATTTTAAAAAAAGCAGATAAATTTTGTTCTAAAGAACGCGAGAGCATTTTCCAAATTTTGACAGGTGATATCATATGAAGATTTTTTTTGTTATTTATGGAAAGCTAATCAGTTCTATGTTCAAGCTCTTTACATTATAACATGAAATCAAATTACTGAACTTTTCCATACATAGAAATTTATCTAATTACATTTTTATTCATACTAAATGTTACTACCAGGAATATAAATTTTCTTCCGATAGTATATTTTTATGTTAAGATAGACAAACTATTAATGCAGTATAGTGAAGAATGCTTATGTTGTATGAAATATTTTAAAAAAAGCAGATAAATTTTGTTTTAAAGAACGCGAGAGCATTTTTCAAATTTTGACAGGTGATATCATATGAAGAATTTTTTTGTTATTTATGGAAAGCTAATCAGTTCTATGTTCAAGCTCTTTACATTATATCATGAAATCAAATTACTACACGTTTCCATACATAGAAATTTATCTAATTACATTTTTATTCATACTAAATGTTACTATCAGGAATATAAATTTTCTTCCGATAGTATATTTTTATGTTAAGATAAACAAACTATTAATGCAGTATAGTGAAGAATGCTTATGTTGTATGAAATATTTTAAAAAAAGCAGATAAATTTTGTTTTAAAGAACGCGAGAGCATTTTCAAAATTTTGACACGTGATATTATATGAAGATTTTTTTTGTTATTTATGGAAAACTAATCAGTTCTATGTTCAAGCTCTTTACATTATAACATGAAATCAAATTACTGAACTTTTCCATACATAGAAATTTATCTAATTACATTATTATTCATACTAAATGTTACTATCAGGAATATAAATTTTCTTCCGATAGTATATTTTTATGATAAGATAGACAAACTTTTAATGCAGTATGGTGTAGAATGCTTATGTTGTAAGAAATATTTTAAAAAAAGCAGATAAATTTTGTTCTAAAGAACGCGAGAGCATTTTCCAAATTTTGACAGGTGATATCATATGAAGATTTTTTTTGTTATTTATGGAAAGCTAATCAGTTCTATGTTCAAGCTCTTTACATTATAACATGAAATCAAATTACTGAACTTTTCCATGCATAGAAATTTATCTAATTACATTTTTATTCATACTAAATGTTACTACCAGGAATATAAATTTTCTTCCGATAGTATATTTTTATGTTAAGATAGACAAACTATTAATGCAGTATAGTGAAGAATGCTTATGTTGTATGAAATATTTTAAAAAAAGCAGATAAATTTGGTTCTAAAGAACGCGAGAGCATTTTTCAAATTTTGACAGGTGATATCATATGAAGATTTTTTTTGTTATTTATGGAAAGCTAATCAGTTCTATGTTCAAGCTCTTTACATTATAACATGAAATCAAATTACTGAACTTTTCCATACATAGAAATTTATCTAATTACATTTTTATTCATACTAAATGTTACTACCAGGAATATAAATTTTCTTCCGATAGTATATTTTTATGTTAAGATAGACAAACTATTAATGCAGTATAGTGAAGAATGCTTATGTTGTATGAAATATTTTAAAAAAAGCAGATAAATTTTGTTTTAAAGAACGCGAGAGCATTTTCAAAATTTTGACACGTGATATTATATGAAGATTTTTTTTGTTATTTATGGAAAACTAATCAGTTCTATGTTCAAGCTCTTTACATTATAACATGAAATCAAATTACTGAACTTTTCCATACATAGAAATTTATCTAATTACATTATTATTCATACTAAATGTTACTATCAGGAATATAAATTTTCTTCCGATAGTATATTTTTATGATAAGATAGACAAACTTTTAATGCAGTATGGTGTAGAATGCTTATGTTGTATGAAATATTTTAAAAAAAGCAGATAAATTTTGTTCTAAAGAACGCGAGAGCATTTTCCAAATTTTGACAGGTGATATCATATGAAGATTTTTTTTGTTATTTATGGAAAGCTAATCAGTTCTATGTTCAAGCTCTTTACATTATAACATGAAATCAAATTACTGAACTTTTCCATACATAGAAATTTATCTAATTACATTTTTATTCATACTAAATGTTACTACCAGGAATATAAATTTTCTTCCGATAGTATATTTTTATGTTAAGATAGACAAACTATTAATGCAGTATAGTGAAGAATGCTTATGTTGTATGAAATATTTTAAAAAAAGCAGATAAATTTTGTTTTAAAGAACGCGAGAGCATTTTTCAAATTTTGACAGGTGATATCATATGATGAATTTTTTTGTTATTTATGGAAAGCTAATCAGATCTATGTTCAAGCTCTTTACATTATATCATGAAATCAAATTACTACACGTTTCCATACATAGAAATTTATCTAATTACATTTTTATTCATACTAAATGTTACTATCAGGAATATAAATTTTCTTCCGATAGTATATTTTTATGTTAAGATAAACAAACTATTAATGCAGTATAGTGAAGAATGCTTATGTTGTATGAAATATTTTAAAAAAAGCAGATAAATTTTGTTTTAAAGAACGCGAGAGCATTTTCAAAATTTTGACACGTCATATTATATGAAGATTTTTTTTGTTATTTATGGAAAACTAATCAGTTCTATGTTCAAGCTCTTTACATTATAACATGAAATCAAATTACTGAACTTTTCGGTACATAGAAATTTATCTAATTACATTATTATTCATACTAAATGTTACTATCAGGAATATAAATTTTCTTCCGATAGTATATTTTTATGATAAGATAGACAAACTTTTAATGCAGTATGGTGTAGAATGCTTATGTTGTATGAAATATTTTAAAAAAAGCAGATAAATTTTGTTCTAAAGAACGCGAGAGCATTTTCCAAATTTTGACAGGTGATATCATATGAAGATTTTTTTTGTTATTTATGGAAAGCTAATCAGTTCTATGTTCAAGCTCTTTACATTATAACATGAAATCAAATTACTGAACTTTTCCATACATAGAAATTTATCTAATTACATTATTATTCATACTAAATGTTACTATCAGGAATATAAATTTTCTTCCGATAGTATATTTTTATGTTAAGATAAACAAACTATTAATGCAGTATAGTGAAGAATGCTTATGTTGTATGAAATATTTTAAAAAAAGCAGATAAATTTTGTTCTAAAGAACGCGAGAGCATTTTCCAAATTTTGACAGGTGATATCATATGAAGATTTTTTTTGTTATTTATGGAAAGCTAATCAGTTCTATGTTCAAGCTCTTTACATTATAACATGAAATCAAATTACTAAACGTTTCCATACATAGAAATTTATCTAATTACATTTTTATTCATACTAAATGTTACTACCAGGAATATAAATTTTCTTCCGATAGTATATTTTTATGTTAAGATAGACAAACTATTAATGCAGTATAGTGAAGACTGCTTATGTTGTATGAAATATTTTAAAAAAAGCAGATAAATTTTGTTTCAAAGAGCGTTAGAGCATTTTGACAATGTTTACACGTGATATCATATGAAGAAATTATATGATATCTATGAAAAGCTAATCAGTTCTAAGTTCAAGCTATTAATATTCTTCTATCAATATGAAATCAATGAACTGATCATTGCCAAATATAAAAAAATTCTCTTGTTACATATAAGTTTCATACAAATATCCATTAAATTAAATATAATTTTTGAAACCGTTGAATATTTTTCTTTTAACATTGACCAACTTTGAATACAATTTTATGAAGATTCTTGGTGTTGTATAAATAGTTGAAACCAAATTAAAATATCTTTAATTTCCAGGTCGTGAGAGCATTTTTTCAGTTTTAATAGATGAAATCATAAAGAAACATTGGGAAAAAATGAACCGTTGTCTATGGAAAACTAATCAGCTCTAAGTTTATGGACTTAACACATGTGATATCAATATGAAGTCAATCGGACTTATAGTTTGGGCTGCAGAGAGGACACAAAAAAAAAACAACGTAAATGATGAATTCATAGAGAAGAAATCAAAAGGTGTCTATGGAAAACTAATCAGCTCTAGGTCTTTGCACTTTACACATATGATGTTAATATGAAGTCGATCAGACTTATAGTTTGGGCTGTAGAGAGGACACAAAAAAGATAAATGCTACGGCGTACGGCGTACGGCGTACGGCGTACAGCGTATACGCCATACACACAAACACATCACGACGAAACTCATAGTGTGCATTCTCTACATGATACCCATTGAGAAATTGATGTAAAAAAAATACGCTTAAATTTTGCGAAATCATGACTCTCCCCTATTCCATAGTGTGGAGAGTAATAATAATAAACTGTTTTTTCTAGTATATAATTTTTCTTCCGATAGTATATTTTTATGATAAGATAGACAAACTTTTAATGCAGTATGGTGTAGAATGCTTATGTTGTATGAAATATTTTAAAAAAAGCAGATAAATTTTGTTCTAAAGAACGCGAGAGCATTTTCCAAATTTTGACAGGTGATATCATATGAAGATTTTTTTTGTTATTTATGGAAAGCTAATCAGTTCTATGTTCAAGCTCTTTACATTATAACATGAAATCAAATTACTGAACTTTTCCATACATAGAAATTTATCTAATTACATTTTTATTCATACTAAATGTTACTACCAGGAATATAAATTTTCTTCCGATAGTATATTTTTATGTTAAGATAGACAAACTATTAATGCAGTATAGTGAAGAATGCTTATGTTGTATGAAATATTTTAAAAAAAGCAGATAAATTTTGTTTTAAAGAACGCGAGAGCATTTTTCAAATTTTGACAGGTGATATCATATGAAGAATTTTTTTGTTATTTATGGAAAGCTAATCAGTTCTATGTTCAAGCTCTTTACATTATATCATGAAATCAAATTACTACACGTTTCCATACATAGAAATTTATCTAATTACATTTTTATTCATACTAAATGTTACTATCAGGAATATAAATTTTCTTCCGATAGTATATTTTTATGTTAAGATAAACAAACTATTAATGCAGTATAGTGAAGAATGCTTATGTTGTATGAAATATTTTAAAAAAAGCAGATAAATTTTGTTTTAAAGAACGCGAGAGCATTTTCAAAATTTTGACACGTGATATTATATGAAGATTTTTTTTGTTATTTATGGAAAACTAATCAGTTCTATGTTCAAGCTCTTTACATTATAACATGAAATCAAATTACTGAACTTTTCCATACATAGAAATTTATCTAATTACATTATTATTCATACTAAATGTTACTATCAGGAATATAAATTTTCTTCCGATAGTATATTTTTATGATAAGATAGACAAACTTTTAATGCAGTATGGTGTAGAATGCTTATGTTGTATGAAATATTTTAAAAAAAGCAGATAAATTTTGTTCTAAAGAACGCGAGAGCATTTTCCAAATTTTGACAGGTGATATCATATGAAGATTTTTTTTGTTATTTATGGAAAGCTAATCAGTTCTATGTTCAAGCTCTTTACATTATAACATGAAATCAAATTACTGAACTTTTCCATACATAGAAATTTATCTAATTATATTTTTATTCATACTAAATGTTACTACCAGGAATATAAATTTTCTTCCGATAGTATATTTTTATGTTAAGATAGACAAACTATTAATGCAGTATAGTGAAGAATGCTTATGTTGTATGAAATATTTTAAAAAAAGCAGATAAATTTTGTTTTAAAGAACGCGAGAGCATTTTTCAAATTTTGACAGGTGATATCATATGAAGAATTTTTTTGTTATTTATGGAAAGCTAATCAGTTCTATGTTCAAGCTCTTTACATTATATCATGAAATCAAATTACTACACGTTTCCATACATAGAAATTTATCTAATTACATTTTTATTCATACTAAATGTTACTATCAGGAATATAAATTTTCTTCCGATAGTATATTTTTATGTTAAGATAAACAAACTATTAATGCAGTATAGTGAAGAATGCTTATGTTGTATGAAATATTTTTAAAAAAGCAGATAAATTTTGTTTTAAAGAACGCGAGAGCATTTTCAAAATTTTGACACGTGATATTATATGAAGATTTTTTTTGTTATTTATGGAAAACTAATCAGTTCTATGTTCAAGCTCTTTACATTATAACATGAAATCAAATTACTGAACTTTTCCATACATAGAAATTTATCTAATTACATTATTATTCATACTAAATGTTACTATCAGGAATATAAATTTTCTTCCGATAGTATATTTTTATGATAAGATAGACAAACTTTTAATGCAGTATGGTGTAGAATGCTTATGTTGTATGAAATATTTTAAAAAAAGCAGATAAATTTTGTTCTAAAGAACGCGAGAGCATTTTCCAAATTTTGACAGGTGATATCATATGAAGATTTTTTTTGTTATTTATGGAAAGCTAATCAGTTCTATGTTCAAGCTCTTGACATTATAACATGAAATCAAATTACTGAACTTTTCCATACATAGAAATTTATCTAATTACATTTTTATTCATACTAAATGTTACTACCAGGAATATAAATTTTCTTCCGATAGTATATTTTTATGTTAAGATAGACAAAATATTAATGCAGTATAGTGAAGAATGCTTATGTTGTATGAAATATTTTAAAAAAAGCAGATAAATTTTGTTTTAAAGAACGCGAGAGCATTTTTCAAATTTTGACAGGTGATATCATATGAAGAATTTTTTTGTTATTTATGGAAAGCTAATCAGTTCTATGTTCAAGCTCTTTACATTATATCATGAAATCAAATTACTACACGTTTCCATACATAGAAATTTATCTAATTACATTTTTATTCATACTAAATGTTACTATCAGGAATATAAATTTTCTTCCGATAGTATATTTTTATGTTAAGATAAACAAACTATTAATGCAGTATAGTGAAGAATGCTTATGTTGTATGAAATATTTTAAAAAAAGCAGATAAATTTTGTTTTAAAGAACGCGAGAGCATTTTCAAAATTTTGACACGTGATATTATATGAAGATTTTTTTTGTTATTTATGGAAAACTAATCAGTTCTATGTTCAAGCTCTTTACATTATAACATGAAATCAAATTACTGAACTTTTCCATACATAGAAATTTATCTAATTACATTTTTATTCATACTAAATGTTACTACCAGGAATATAAATTTTCTTCCGATAGTATATTTTTATGTTAAGATAGACAAACTATTAATGCAGTATAGTGAAGAATGCTTATGTTGTATGAAATATTTTAAAAAAAGCAGATAAATTTTGTTTTAAAGAACGCGAGAGCATTTTTCAAATTTTGACAGGTGATATCATATGAAGAATTTTTTTGTTATTTATGGAAAGCTAATCAGTTCTATGTTCAAGCTCTTTACATTATATCATGAAATCAAATTACTACACGTTTCCATACATAGAAATTTATCTAATTACATTTTTATTCATACTAAATGTTACTATCAGGAATATAAATTTTCTTCCGATAGTATATTTTTATGTTAAGATAAACAAACTATTAATGCAGTATAGTGAAGAATGCTTATGTTGTATGAAATATTTTAAAAAAAGCAGATAAATTTTGTTTTAAAGAACGCGAGAGCATTTTCAAAATTTTGACACGTGATATTATATGAAGATTTTTTTTGTTATTTATGGAAAACTAATCAGTTCTATGTTCAAGCTCTTTACATTATAACATGAAATCAAATTACTGAACTTTTCCATACATAGAAATTTATCTAATTACATTATTATTCATACTAAATGTTACTATCAGGAATATAAATTTTCTTCCGATAGTATATTTTTATGTTAAGATAAACAAACTATTAATGCAGTATAGTGAAGAATGCTTATGTTGTATGAAATATTTTAAAAAAAGCAGATAAATTTTGTTCTAAAGAACGCGAGAGCATTTTCCAAATTTTGACAGGTGATATCATATGAAGATTTTTTTTGTTATTTATGGAAAGCTAATCAGTTCTATGTTCAAGCTCTTTACATTATAACATGAAATCAAATTACTAAACGTTTCCATACATAGAAATTTATCTAATTACATTTTTATTCATACTAAATGTTACTACCAGGAATATAAATTTTCTTCCGATAGTATATTTTTATGTTAAGATAGACAAACTATTAATGCAGTATAGTGAAGACTGCTTATGTTGTATGAAATATTTTAAAAAAAGCAGATAAATTTTGTTTCAAAGAGCGTTAGAGCATTTTGACAATGTTTACACGTGATATCATATGAAGAAATTATATGATATCTATGAAAAGCTAATCAGTTCTAAGTTCAAGCTATTAATATTCTTCTATCAATATGAAATCAATGAACTGATCATTGCCAAATATAAAAAAATTCTCTTGTTACATATAAGTTTCATACAAATATCCATTAAATTAAATATAATTTTTGAAACCGTTGAATATTTTTCTTTTAACATTGACCAACTTTGAATACAATTTTATGAAGATTCTTGGTGTTGTATAAATAGTTGAAACCAAATTAAAATATCTTTAATTTCCAGGTCGTGAGAGCATTTTTTCAGTTTTAATAGATGAAATCATAAAGAAACATTGGGAAAAAATGAACCGTTGTCTATGGAAAACTAATCAGCTCTAAGTTTATGGACTTAACACATGTGATATCAATATGAAGTCAATCGGACTTATAGTTTGGGCTGCAGAGAGGACACAAAAAAAAAACAACGTAAATGATGAATTCATAGAGAAGAAATCAAAAGGTGTCTATGGAAAACTAATCAGCTCTAGGTCTTTGCACTTTACACATATGATGTTAATATGAAGTCGATCAGACTTATAGTTTGGGCTGTAGAGAGGACACAAAAAAGATAAATGCTACGGCGTACGGCGTACGGCGTACAGCGTATACGCCATACACACAAACACATCACGACGAAACTCATAGTGTGCATTCTCTACATGATACCCATTGAGAAATTGATGTAAAAAAAATACGCTTAAATTTTGCGAAATCATGACTCTCCCCTATTCCATAGTGTGGAGAGTAATAATAATAAACTGTTTTTTCTAGTATATAATTTTTCTTCCGATAGTATATTTTTATGATAAGATAGACAAACTTTTAATGCAGTATGGTGTAGAATGCTTATGTTGTATGAAATATTTTAAAAAAAGCAGATAAATTTTGTTCTAAAGAACGCGAGAGCATTTTCCAAATTTTGACAGGTGATATCATATGAAGATTTTTTTTGTTATTTATGGAAAGCTAATCAGTTCTATGTTCAAGCTCTTTACATTATAACATGAAATCAAATTACTGAACTTTTCCATACATAGAAATTTATCTAATTACATTTTTATTCATACTAAATGTTACTACCAGGAATATAAATTTTCTTCCGATAGTATATTTTTATGTTAAGATAGACAAACTATTAATGCAGTATAGTGAAGAATGCTTATGTTGTATGAAATATTTTAAAAAAAGCAGATAAATTTTGTTTTAAAGAACGCGAGAGCATTTTTCAAATTTTGACAGGTGATATCATATGAAGAATTTTTTTGTTATTTATGGAAAGCTAATCAGTTCTATGTTCAAGCTCTTTACATTATATCATGAAATCAAATTACTACACGTTTCCATACATAGAAATTTATCTAATTACATTTTTATTCATACTAAATGTTACTATCAGGAATATAAATTTTCTTCCGATAGTATATTTTTATGTTAAGATAAACAAACTATTAATGCAGTATAGTGAAGAATGCTTATGTTGTATGAAATATTTTAAAAAAAGCAGATAAATTTTGTTTTAAAGAACGCGAGAGCATTTTCAAAATTTTGACAGGTGATATTATATGAAGATTTTTTTTGTTATTTATGGAAAACTAATCAGTTCTATGTTCAAGCTCTTTACATTATAACATGAAATCAAATTACTGAACTTTTCCATACATAGAAATTTATCTAATTACATTATTATTCATACTAAATGTTACTATCAGGAATATAAATTTTCTTCCGATAGTATATTTTTATGATAAGATAGACAAACTTTTAATGCAGTATGGTGTAGAATGCTTATGTTGTAAGAAATATTTTAAAAAAAGCAGATAAATTTTGTTCTAAAGAACGCGAGAGCATTTTCCAAATTTTGACAGGTGATATCATATGAAGATTTTTTTTGTTATTTATGGAAAGCTAATCAGTTCTATGTTCAAGCTCTTTACATTATAACATGAAATCAAATTACTGAACTTTTCCATGCATAGAAATTTATCTAATTACATTTTTATTCATACTAAATGTTACTACCAGGAATATAAATTTTCTTCCGATAGTATATTTTTATGTTAAGATAGACAAACTATTAATGCAGTATAGTGAAGAATGCTTATGTTGTATGAAATATTTTAAAAAAAGCAGATAAATTTGGTTCTAAAGAACGCGAGAGCATTTTTCAAATTTTGACAGGTGATATCATATGAAGATTTTTTTTGTTATTTATGGAAAGCTAATCAGTTCTATGTTCAAGCTCTTTACATTATAACATGAAATCAAATTACTGAACTTTTCCATACATAGAAATTTATCTAATTACATTTTTATTCATACTAAATGTTACTACCAGGAATATAAATTTTCTTCCGATAGTATATTTTTATGTTAAGATAGACAAACTATTAATGCAGTATAGTGAAGAATGCTTATGTTGTATGAAATATTTTAAAAAAAGCAGATAAATTTTGTTTTAAAGAACGCGAGAGCATTTTCAAAATTTTGACACGTGATATTATATGAAGATTTTTTTTGTTATTTATGGAAAACTAATCAGTTCTATGTTCAAGCTCTTTACATTATAACATGAAATCAAATTACTGAACTTTTCCATACATAGAAATTTATCTAATTACATTATTATTCATACTAAATGTTACTATCAGGAATATAAATTTTCTTCCGATAGTATATTTTTATGATAAGATAGACAAACTTTTAATGCAGTATGGTGTAGAATGCTTATGTTGTATGAAATATTTTAAAAAAAGCAGATAAATTTTGTTCTAAAGAACGCGAGAGCATTTTCCAAATTTTGACAGGTGATATCATATGAAGATTTTTTTTGTTATTTATGGAAAGCTAATCAGTTCTATGTTCAAGCTCTTTACATTATAACATGAAATCAAATTACTGAACTTTTCCATACATAGAAATTTATCTAATTACATTTTTATTCATACTAAATGTTACTACCAGGAATATAAATTTTCTTCCGATAGTATATTTTTATGTTAAGATAGACAAACTATTAATGCAGTATAGTGAAGAATGCTTATGTTGTATGAAATATTTTAAAAAAAGCAGATAAATTTTGTTTTAAAGAACGCGAGAGCATTTTTCAAATTTTGACAGGTGATATCATATGATGAATTTTTTTGTTATTTATGGAAAGCTAATCAGATCTATGTTCAAGCTCTTTACATTATATCATGAAATCAAATTACTACACGTTTCCATACATAGAAATTTATCTAATTACATTTTTATTCATACTAAATGTTACTATCAGGAATATAAATTTTCTTCCGATAGTATATTTTTATGTTAAGATAAACAAACTATTAATGCAGTATAGTGAAGAATGCTTATGTTGTATGAAATATTTTAAAAAAAGCAGATAAATTTTGTTTTAAAGAACGCGAGAGCATTTTCAAAATTTTGACACGTCATATTATATGAAGATTTTTTTTGTTATTTATGGAAAACTAATCAGTTCTATGTTCAAGCTCTTTACATTATAACATGAAATCAAATTACTGAACTTTTCGGTACATAGAAATTTATCTAATTACATTATTATTCATACTAAATGTTACTATCAGGAATATAAATTTTCTTCCGATAGTATATTTTTATGATAAGATAGACAAACTTTTAATGCAGTATGGTGTAGAATGCTTATGTTGTATGAAATATTTTAAAAAAAGCAGATAAATTTTGTTCTAAAGAACGCGAGAGCATTTTCCAAATTTTGACAGGTGATATCATATGAAGATTTTTTTTGTTATTTATGGAAAGCTAATCAGTTCTATGTTCAAGCTCTTTACATTATAACATGAAATCAAATTACTGAACTTTTCCATACATAGAAATTTATCTAATTACATTATTATTCATACTAAATGTTACTATCAGGAATATAAATTTTCTTCCGATAGTATATTTTTATGTTAAGATAAACAAACTATTAATGCAGTATAGTGAAGAATGCTTATGTTGTATGAAATATTTTAAAAAAAGCAGATAAATTTTGTTCTAAAGAACGCGAGAGCATTTTCCAAATTTTGACAGGTGATATCATATGAAGATTTTTTTTGTTATTTATGGAAAGCTAATCAGTTCTATGTTCAAGCTCTTTACATTATAACATGAAATCAAATTACTAAACGTTTCCATACATAGAAATTTATCTAATTACATTTTTATTCATACTAAATGTTACTACCAGGAATATAAATTTTCTTCCGATAGTATATTTTTATGTTAAGATAGACAAACTATTAATGCAGTATAGTGAAGACTGCTTATGTTGTATGAAATATTTTAAAAAAAGCAGATAAATTTTGTTTCAAAGAGCGTTAGAGCATTTTGACAATGTTTACACGTGATATCATATGAAGAAATTATATGATATCTATGAAAAGCTAATCAGTTCTAAGTTCAAGCTATTAATATTCTTCTATCAATATGAAATCAATGAACTGATCATTGCCAAATATAAAAAAATTCTCTTGTTACATATAAGTTTCATACAAATATCCATTAAATTAAATATAATTTTTGAAACCGTTGAATATTTTTCTTTTAACATTGACCAACTTTGAATACAATTTTATGAAGATTCTTGGTGTTGTATAAATAGTTGAAACCAAATTAAAATATCTTTAATTTCCAGGTCGTGAGAGCATTTTTTCAGTTTTAATAGATGAAATCATAAAGAAACATTGGGAAAAAATGAACCGTTGTCTATGGAAAACTAATCAGCTCTAAGTTTATGGACTTAACACATGTGATATCAATATGAAGTCAATCGGACTTATAGTTTGGGCTGCAGAGAGGACACAAAAAAAAAACAACGTAAATGATGAATTCATAGAGAAGAAATCAAAAGGTGTCTATGGAAAACTAATCAGCTCTAGGTCTTTGCACTTTACACATATGATGTTAATATGAAGTCGATCAGACTTATAGTTTGGGCTGTAGAGAGGACACAAAAAAGATAAATGCTACGGCGTACGGCGTACGGCGTACAGCGTATACGCCATACACACAAACACATCACGACGAAACTCATAGTGTGCATTCTCTACATGATACCCATTGAGAAATTGATGTAAAAAAAATACGCTTAAATTTTGCGAAATCATGACTCTCCCCTATTCCATAGTGTGGAGAGTAAAAATAATTTAATCACTCTGACAATGGACGTGGATCCATTTGGCCAAGACAAGAAACTGGATGCAATAATGACAGGTTTACTAATTATAACTCTACACTGAAAGCTATTTCACACGATAAGATGAAATCAAAAGGATATATTGGTGTAATTATTTTTATTTTTTAGGTAGCAGTGTTACTAAATTAAAACTCACAAATACTTCCCCCTGATTAAATATAATGAAAATTAAAAAAACAAGTACCAGTGTACATTGCTTATTTTCCTCCTGCATTTTTTGACTTAGCCCAGATTTTTGTGATTTTCTGTATAACTATTATAGATGTAGCGTTTTTTAGTTCTGTATAATAAAACAGATGTATGAGCTCAATAAATATGTGACTTTTCTTTTAAATCATTGATTAATTTACCTTGTAGTATATTTTTTTAAATAATATAAAAAAACAATAGAAAAAAATGAAATAAATTTGTATTGAATAAGAAATTTAGTAGTTTTATTTACTTTATAAGAGAATCTTGCAAATTTATTAAACCACAGGCAATTGTAATAATATCATCAAGTAATTTGACTAAATTATGGTTTAAACATGCATGAGGCTTTAACATGGCAAATTCTCGTAGGCGGCGTATTACTCTCTCGATATGTATTCGCAAACTGGCAATTTGTTTAGTTTCCCTTGCTTCATTTTTTGAGAGTTTGGCTCCAGTAACAACACTCGGAGGTCGTACAAGTTGTACTCCCTGCTTACGTAAATGTAGCTCTACATGCTTGAATCCTCTATCAGCCATCACACACATACCTGGTTGCAAACACTTTAAAAAATCACACGATTCAACTAAACATGTATCTGTTATTCTCCCTCCATAACCTGGTGAAATATAATTTACCAAACCATTTGGTGTACAGGCCACAAGATATTTTATGGTGTTGGCTTTTTTATAGTCCGACCATGAAAGAGCTTGATTGACAGTCTTGGAAGGCTTTTGCACCTCTATTTCTAAGCAGTCAATAATGCAACTCACATTATGATACTTGTGCCTGAAAGCTATTGGCAAATTCCTTTTTGTGATTTCTTTATTGAGTTGCACAATAAAAGGACGCATTACACTTGCCAATACAGGAACATTTTTTAAAAATATTTTGCTTGCATGTGTCGAGTTCAAGGAAAAATCATAAGCGAGTTCTCTAAATGAGCTATTCAATCTAATCTTTTTTAAACACATTAATACATGGTTAGCAGGAATACTTGTCTGTTTTTCAATTAAGTCTATTAAGTAGTAGCAGTCTATAGGAATTCCAATGTAAGTACGTGGATTTTTCATAATTTTAATCACTGTATATTTAAGAATATTTGATGCCTCTTGTTTTTTTTCAGCTTCAATTAATTCACTGCAGTCTGAAGCACATTCTTGGGAATATTTGGTTGATGACGGTGTATATGAAATATCAGAATCTGATTGAACTTCCGTGGTACATATTTTATTGGGAGCAACACTTTTAACTTTAAATGGAGAAGTAGAAACAGACTGAAGATTAGATTTCAATGGTGATGTCATATGGCTTACTAATCTATTTTCTGTTTGGATGGCTTTACTTCTTTTTTTTTTTGCTATGAATACTTGTATTGATTTATCAGCTGTTTTATCTTGTAGATCTTTGGCTGTGTGCAAAACTGAAAAAAAAAATTATCAATAATAAACTTTTTATGTGAGTAAATATTATAGTTGGATTGCACTGCACGTATTGCGTTACAAAGTTTCTACATTGGAATATTGTATCGCAGTCAATATCATGCCTCTCCCTATGTTCCTGCATGGAATGACAGGTCGATAGATAGATTATAGTTGCACTTATTTTTGCATCTGATCAAATAATAGGTCACACATCTACATAAGCAAATATTGTAGAGTTCAGAAACTTTTCTTGAAAAAAGATATGTACATGTATCTTACCTGATCTGTCAGATGAAGGTTCTACATGTTTTGTAATTGTACTTCTTTCTATTAAATCCTTTTCACTTTCTTCAACTGTGTGCAAAACTGAAAAAAAAAACTTATCAATTATAAATTATTTATGTGAGTAAATATTATAGTTGGATTGCACTGCACATATTGCGTTACAAAGTTTCTACATCGGAATCATAGAATAATAATAAAACTATAGAATACTCATTCCCATACAATAGCTCGCTGAAAAAGTTAAGCCGTTTTATTGACCAGCTCGTGTCAATATATGTATGACTCTGCTGGTAGACATTGTTCGTATAGTATACTCGTTATGACTGCGTAAATAATTTTGCAAGCAGTTAAAAAATTCCCTATTTGGAGAACGTATCACGTAGACGGCCAAATGATTACTGAACGCTCGTAGCAAAATGTTGACCAAATTAGTCAACATAAAGCAGTAGCGTTTACTGCAGGCTAAAGAGTATTCTATACTATTATTATTCTATGATATCTCCCTATGTTCCTGCATGGAATGACAGGTCGATAGATAGATTATAGTTGCACTTATTTTTGAATCTGATCAAATAATAGGTCACACATCAAAGCAAATATTGTAGAGTTCAGAAACTTTTCTTGAAAAAAGATATGTACATGTTTCTTACCTGATTTGTCAGATGAAGGTTCTACATGTTTTGTAATTGTACTTCTTTCTATTAAATCCTTTTCACTTTCTTCAACTGTGTGCAAAACTGAAAAAAAAAACTTATCAATTATAAATTATTTATGTGAGTAAATATTATAGTTGGATTGCACTGCACATATTGCGTTACAAAGTTTCTACATCGGAATCATAGAATAATAATAAAACTATAGAATACTCATTCCCATACAATAGCTCGACCAAACTATTTATGTGAGTAAATATTATAGTTTGACTGCACATATTACGTTACAGAGTTTCTACGTTGGAATATTGTATCGCAGTCAATATCATGCGCATCTCCCTATGTTTCTGCATGGAATGACAGGTCGACAGACAGATTATAGTTGCACTTATATTTGCATCTGATCAAATAATAGGTCACACATCTAATCAAATATTGTAGAGTTCAAACTTTTGTTTGAAAAAGGTATATTATGTATCTTACCTGATCTGTCAGATGAAGGTTCTACATGTTTTGTAATTGTATTTCTTTCTAATAAATCTTTTTCACATTCTTCAATTAGCATCATCCTTTGTTTCTTCAGCATATATTGTCGTTTTGTAGTTGTAGTGGTAGATGTTCGTTTCCTTCGATCTGATTGGCATTCAAATTTTTTGGGAATACACCCTGGTTTCATACGCACTTGCGACACTGAGCCCATCACAAGGTATTGAATATAGTTCTCCATATCATTTGGCAACTGAAACAAATAAATGACTCATAAAGTAAACCGTGGTGGATAATAACAATAAAGAAATGAAACTTAACCTAAAAAGTTATTGTCTTTATTAAGCGTCATTTAGATAATAAATAAATTAGCTGACAAGATTATTAGATATACGTATTGTTTATAATATATGATATAAAGTAAAAACTTACATCAAAATGGTCTTCACAGAAATATAGTGGAGAATTTTCACATACACTTGCTGTGTTTCGCCGTGCGAGATTTAACCACTTATTCCTCGTTTTTTTTTCGCGTGGGACGAAAACAAATACCTTATTAGGTGTTTTTATCGACGTGTTTGTACATTGAGGGACCGCACACCACTTATACACTTTTGAATTCATTTTAAATGCACAAATCGTCGAATTTACTGCTCGAATACATACAGTTGATACGCAGTTTACAATACCATGACGTCACTGACAGGCGCCATTGTACTATAAGCGTTTTTTGGTGTAAATGTCAAATTTGATTTTGAAATGGCGATTTTTGCTACTAAACCTTTATTTTATGTAGAAACGTATATATATTTGAAAACAGTGGATGCGTAAAAACATCGTGGGATAGTTTCTCAAAATTAGTCATCATGCCTATTGTACGAATAACAATTTTTCGAAAATCAGTTATCAGAATGACAATTGTCCGAAAGCAAATTATTCGAACTAACATTTGTTGGAAAACCAATTAACCGAATTTAATATATTTTTGTGTCATTATGTTGCCTCCTTTGACATATTTGTTGCCAGTAAAATATATTCGATGAAGACTATTATTACTTGTTGTATTATTGTTGGGTACGTATGTTTGCACATTTTTAATAACTGATGTTTGACAGCGCGGGATAGCCTAGTTCGTACACCAGTTTATGTGTATCTAGTATTCACACCAATTTAGTTATTTTATTTTAATATTATAGTTACTTTTATAAATATATAATGCAACTGACTCACGCCAGTCGCAATTATAACTACAAACAAACCTAACCAACCTATTTTTACCAAAGTTTTGTAGGTTTAGGTTTAAAAAATAGGTGTACATCCTAGGATATCTGACAGCGCGGTGCGTCGCCATGTTGTTTATTCCATAGATTTTTATTAAACATAATATACTATGTAGATGTAGTACCTACTCCGTGCAAAAAGTGAGTCATTTGTTTTCGATTCATACAAAATTTGCTAACTACGACATCTAGTATATTATAATAAAAATCTATGGTTTATTCCTCTCACAATACTACCAACATGACGTCATAAAAATTCGAACAATTGTAAATTCTGATAATTGTGTGTTCGGAAAATTGTTTTTCGAAAAAATGTGATTCGAATAATTGCCATTCGTAAAATTGATTTTCGTAAAATTGAGCATTCGAATAATTGTTTTTCGAATAATTTTCCTGTCACCCTTCGTCAGACGTTATTCAATGGTACTTTATTTGAGCGATGATAATTTACAATGAATAATTAATTCATACTTATGACAATTTATAATATTTACCGACGTGTAAAACAGTGCATCAAATAAAGTTATATATCAGGTGGATGTTGCCATAAATATGATTTTATTATATCAATGAATTAATGTGAAGTATTTAGTGTCTGTTTGTTTGCAAAATGTTAAACAAGAAAAGGATAAAGGTTGTAGTCCTGATACAAGTGATTATTTACGACCAACGTTGAGGTTATCTTTTTTATTTAACATTTAACAAACATAAAAATGTCAACATTGAACAAGACCCGACTCATTTCGGAGGGAACATTTTTATGTTATCTTTGTACCGTCGTAAGATTTTCTCAAAATATATTTAACACTTTGATTCTTTCTTATACACTCCTCCGGAAATAAAGTACACAACATTAAGTATAATAAGAAAAACATTTACTTTAAGTTACGCTTAAAATAAATTATATTGTAAATAAAATAATAAAAACACTCACATTTCAAGACATACCTACCGAATATTTATTTTAATAAATAAATTTACTGTTGAAGAAAAAACTGACAACTACACATTTCCCGGTAAAACACAAAACCATAGATATAAAGAACATAAATAGAAATATGAAAAAATATCATAGATTGTCATATAATATACTAGATGGAGTAGGTACTCCGTGCAATGAGTGAGTCATGGTACATCGCGCGTTTGACGTCTTGGTTGGCAACAAATTGCAGTTTTCCATACATTTCAACACTTCTCAAAGTGTTGAAATCCTCATTTCTATTCATACAAGATTTACTAACTGCGACATCTAGTATATTATATGAAAATCTACGACAAATATCAACATAGAGTTATTATATACTAGTTGCATGTAACACATGAGATCCAACTGTCGATGGCGATAGTATAAGAATACTATAAACCCTTTGGGCCTTACTTACTATTTATAATACGAGTTTAATCCAATGCTAAGTCAGTTTTGGCCATACAAAAAACTGGGTAAGTATCGGCTTAAACCTAAATTACAAATAGTAAGTAAGGCCCTTAAAGTCTAAATTATTGAATATTTTCAGATATTCGTTTTCTATGCAAAACATGTATGTCAGGATAGGATAGTGAGGGGCAGTAGCGGAATTGCTTATAGAAGCCGAAAATCTTGGCTTGCCTATGAATATTATGTTAAGAAATTCAAGAACTAATATTTATTTATTAGTTTTATTAGAACCATACTACAAGATTAAAAATTAAACCGTTTGTAGATACGATGCTTTACAGGGCCACAAAGACAAATATTTTTTTGGAATGTGATTTTAAAAATATTTATCATGACCACTGAAATGAACAACGATGCTCAAAAAATATTAAATTTTCGACATTTCCCAATTTTCTTCCAGGGGTTGCCTAGTCCGAAGGTTCTGGTCTCGCCCCTGGTGAGGGGGTCACTCTTATTCCTACACCGAATATGTAAACAACTTGATGGTATGTATGTATGAAAATTAAGTATCAACTATTCCCCCCGAATCCCCGTAGAGTGTATTTATTCTGCTAAACGGTTTCGTCACTAAATTCAAATTTTACAAAAAGTGTTATAAAGTTTGAGACGTACTGCCATAGTGTACATATTTTTCATAATAATAATAATAATTTATAAAGCGCCGTTTAGTGATACAAGATCACTCCAAGGGCGCTGGTATATCATATATAATTAAATTATCTAGTTGGGAAAAAAATGGAAATATTGGCTCACTCATAAATTTGTCATAAAACGGATTTTTTTAATAAACATTTAACAGTTTTGATGTAACTTTTTCATACAAAATAGAGATATTGTATTTAACTATATTTATTTTCAGCGTTTCTAGCTTATATGATTTTTAGGATATGTAGAAATAAAAATTCTTCTGGAACACAATCAAAATCAGAGTATAAAAGTTTTATAGACCTAAAATAAATTAGACTCTGTGCATCAAGCAGATCAAAAGTTATAAGGGGACCCACACACACATACACAGACATATAATTTTCTACTCCAAATTTTGAGTTATATAGGTATATAACATATAAGCTGCGAAGCTTCTTAGTTGGTGTATTTTGACTTCAAAATTGGAAAATCCATGCAAAACTTAGCCCTGGCAATACAAAATCATATACGCTGATCTTGGCTTGAAACCATGTCGATTTGTTAAGAGAATGAATTGAATCATCTTAAACACAAAGTAACATATAAGTTGCAAAGCCTCTAGCTAGGTGTTTTTTTTTACTTCAAATTTGGAAAAACAATGCAAAAATTCAACTACTCCATACAATTCAATCATACGATTTGTTAAGAGAAATAAATTCTCTTGAACAAATCGACAGTTGGATAAATTATTTTGAACAAATCGACAGTTGGATAAATTCTTTTGAACAAATCGACAGTTGGATAAATTCTTTTGAACATATCGACAGTCGGAAAATGTATAAAAATCTGAATTTCGCGTTTAATTTTATTGTTTTCATGTGACATTTGTATTTTTAAGTGAATATGATTTTTATACTCTAAATGATATGAGCTGAATATTGAATAATTTTATCATCACATTTTATTGATTGTTTATTGAAATAATAAAAAATCAAAGGAAAAAAAACTCGTTTTATAGAGTGACATAAATATATCAAAAATTTAATAATACTATGTGTAAAACGCCCACCAACTATAAACTTGGATTATGTAAATTTTAAATGAATTTTATAAATAGTAAAGAAAAACTTTTTGCCTTCATAATAAATGTCGCAACATATTAAGATTATATAATAATATTCTCAATGTTTCCACCTACAATGCTTTTTGAATCACTGATCTCATAAATATTTGCAATATTCTAATTTCTTCAATATTTGTTGTTTAAACTGTTTACTTACAAATTTAGGTTCTTTTCTAAGATCCTGAAGTAGGTACACGGCTTTCTTTATTTTCGGAAAGAATTTCCAAGATTTTTTTTATAATTTCCTATATTCTTTGTTTGTGTAATGTATTATATTATGTTTGGTCTGATCATGAATGTATCAAAGACCAAGTTTATGATAGTCAGCCGACATTCTCGTGATTCCTAGACTTTGTAACTTGAAAGACAAACCATAGAAAGAGTTACAACATTTAAATACCTTGGAAGTCTTCTCGCTGATGATTTAGATCCTGTCCAAAAATTAAGGTGCCGTATGGAGACAGCCCTCGCGATGTTTTTTTTTCAAAATGAAGACACTATTTTACGACGATAGCTTAAACCTGGAAATAAGATAGCACACATGTGGTCTATGGAGTTGAGACCTTGACCATAAAGGTCAATATGAGGCCTTTGAAATGCGGCTGCATCGGAGCATGCTGAAAATTTCCTGGTTTAGTAAAATGTCAAATTTGGAGGTACTCGGGAGAGCAAAAAAAGGATATGGCTCCGCAACATTCGTGAGTGGACCGGCATCAGAGACGTCGGCGAATTGTTCCAGACGGCGGCGGATGGAGATGCCTTCTGTGATCGGATGGACCAGCCCCCCTAGACAACGTGTCATTTAGCTCAAAAAAAGAAACAAGAAAAGATAACTCAATGTATGGAAGTGACAGTTTCCAGTCACGTCACAAGAAAAGAAACAAGAAAAGATAACTCAATGTATGGAAGTGACAGTTGCCGTCACGTGACATTGTCACTTCCATACATTGAGTTATCTTTTCTTTTTTCTTATCTTGAACTAAATGACACGTCTAGGGTGGGCTGATATGGCACAAAGAAGAAGAATGTATTATACCCATTTATATATTTTTGTTCTTATTTTCTTGAATAAATATATTCTTATTATCTCATGAGCAAATTTTTAAAAGGACTTTTTTTCACTTTGACATTTTCATTTGATTCATACCAATATGCGATTCTTTCGTCAATAAAATACTAGACAACTAATGGCTCTAATATATTAAACAAGCTAAGCAAATTAAATGCATCAATAATGGACACCATTAGTATGAAAAATAACTGAAAATAAAACAAAGAATTAGTGTATATTATAATGTACGATAACAAAAATAAACTTGATAGATTAATACCAATGTGGTGTCGCACAAAGATGAATATAACTTTAAGTATTCATGTTATCGATTATATACCTACCTACTGTATTAAGAGTTATTAATATTTATTTTTAAGATATTGAAATATTGCAAATGCCATGATATGAACATGAGTGATTTGTTTTATAATAGTTATAGCAGGACGACAAGGTTGCCAGAAAACGTTTAGACTTCACATTATAAATATTAATATGTAGGTACCTACTACCAACGTTTCAGTCCTAGAAATACAATTAGTTTTAAAATAGATATTAAAATGTATTATTGCTGCAAACGACTTGATATAATTCAATAAATGAATAAAAACTCTTTTTTTTTCACCTGTTTTCATATATCAATTTATTTATTAAAATAATATAATAATGATAAACACTTCCTTGCACCCTGCGCAAGTTGCGAGTTTATTTCCCAGAGAAGCAGTATTAGGGTGAGAAATTAATTCAATTAGATTCTGACGAGTTTAATACCATTCACCAATTTCTTCCGAGTATTCAGATAAAAAAAATACTATATAACACATAGCAATAGAGAGAGAAACTAAAATAATCAGATGTTAACAGAAAAATCAATAGTAATTTTTTTTAGTTTTTTAATAATGCTTATAAAAATTCATAAACATTTTTAGTAGCGCCTGCCTCACTAGGATTACATCCCGTAATGAAGAAAGCACTTTATAAAAAAAACAATAATACTTACAAAACAATAACCTAATAATATAAAAATAATAATACAATATGACTTCTGCATCACTGCTGTATAATACAACAATAATACAAAAACAATAACAATACTACAATATAAAAATAATAATACAATATGACTTCTGCATCACTGCTGTATAATACAACAATAATACAAAAACAATAACAATACTACAATATAAAAATAATAATACAATATGACTTCTGCATCACTGCTGTATAATACAACAATAATACAAAAACAATAACAATACTACAATATAAAAATAATAATACAATATGACTTCTGCATCACTGCTGTATAATACAACAATAATACAAAAACAATAACTATACTACAATATAAAAATAATAATACAATATGACTTCTGCATCACTGCTGTATAATACAACAATAATACAAAAACAATAACAATACTACAATATAAAAATAATAAAATAATGCAGAGAGGACGAATCCAGAAAGGCTGCCAAAGATTGTAATGCGCGAGATAACACAGGAACGCCGACCACCGGGAAGACCATCAAAGAGATGGAAGGAGAGCTAGACATCCTCGTCCCAGGACCTGTAGAAACAGAACATAGATCTACCAAAAGAGAAAGAAGAAGAATAATAATATTATTATACACTAACGGTCGTATTACGAGAATTATTTAAGAATAATGTAAGAAAAAGTTGAGGTCCCGTAAGCAGTATTCTCGCAGTACCTACGGAACCTTACCTTTTTCTGACATTTTTCTCAAATAATTTTTGTAATACGACCCTAAGTGTGTATAAAATATTCTTTATTTTGTCTTATTTACATTACTCTTTGGAAATAAACCCACTGGTGTACAAATAATGTGTAGAAAAAGTAAAAAAAAAATATTTTTTGAATACCCTAGGGATGCATATGTTGGAATTTTTACAGGTAAAAAAATAAATTCGTCCGCCATAATTTAAGACAGATCACAAGAGATCAGTAATAAATTATTCCCATTTTATAACTTTTTAATCTACACTTGATGTATTTATACTAAACAGTAGGATTTTAATACCGCACTGGTGCCATATTAATCTCCTAAATGATTGAGGCAAATCATTATCTGTCATTCAAACACCTCAACTCAACCTTATTTTTTTGTTTACTTTATGTTTACGACACTATGGTGGATTTTTGACACATTTTTTTAGTCAATAAATAATTTCAGTGTAAAATAAATACTTTTTCATTTGGCACATTCAAATTATTAAAGGTTTTAATGTATAAATGACTGAACCAAGTAACATTAATTATTTATCTAAAAACAGATAATTTTTTTCAGATATTAGTATTCATATGCATGTTTGTTGTTATATTTAAATCAAAAACTTAATTAGAAGCTATTATTAATTACAATTTTAGAACAGCTTCAAGGCTCATAGAAGCAATTTATGCTCCTCGTTTAGTAGGTATTCATTTTCTTCAACTATTCATTCAAATAATATACTTGTTCATTTGTTCGAATACTCGTATCAAAGTTTTAAAAGCCAACAAATAGAAATAAAACACAAGATTTTTTGAAAAAAATAATGACATATTTGTTCAAATATTAAGGAAACGCACTGAAACCTAAATTGATCCTGGGGGCTTCTCATGTCACGTTCGTATCTTAAAAATGTACAAACCAGTCCTCGATCATAATCAAATATTTATCTTTCTCTACATTTAATCATAAAAAATTGTTAAGATCAAACTAATATTATAATTTAATTAATTTTACCTCAAAGATTGCTTTAGTCTGAAGCTAATCTTCAACTTATTTTAATCAACTTCATGAGTAACCCTGTTGAAACACGCTCTCATGAGATTGAATTATTATGAACTTACATAAAGTACTTCGATTTTTGTTTCGATATGAGATACCTACCTACTTGATCATATATTTTTTTTTAAATTAATCAATACATCAAGTAACTGTCATTATTTTGGTTGGTTGGAAGAATTACCAATTGGCAACAAACCCACTAGTGTACAACATAATGTTATGTACTATACATAAATATCGGTAAGTAGATATATCAACATTTTTGAATGCACTCAACACATTTGTATAAATATTGGAACCGTACACAAGAACCTCAGTTCAAGTATAAGTCGAAACGATGAGGCGATTTAAATATTAACGGAAAAGGTCGAAAGTTGAACAAGAATACAGTTGATCTCCTTAAATGAGAGAAAATACAAACTAGAGGTGGAGGACACAAGAGAGAAGAAAAGGAGATGAATTGCTTCTGGTTTGGGGCCATTGGCCGGACAGTCGAGTTTTCGCGAAGCCACTGTGACATGTACATTATTCTTGTCCACTGTCATTAACATTGTGAGAGCCATTTTTTTTCTCTCCGCAATGTCTATAAAGATTTGTGCGAATTTAAATACCACATACTTGCAATATCTCAACGATGATATACCTATTTCATTATTTTATATTTTCTTGCAAAAGTAACGGATATTTAAACCGATTTTTTTTAATCAGAAAAGGGAAAAAGAATTTCAATATCAATTCGACGTGATTTTTACTCCTCACTAACCCATGGGATATAGTAGGGAGTTATGATTTCGCAATTTTTAAGGCCATTTTTTTATTGCAGATTATCGAATAGTACCATGATGAAATTCTATACTGAAAGTTTCATCACAACGTATCTCTGTGTGTGTGTGTGTGTGTGTGCTGTGTACTGTGCTGTGTGCTGTGCTGTGTGCTATGTACGGCGTGTTTATTTTACTTTATCAATTATAACCTAAAGTGCTCATTCAATTCTTTTCAAATTTTGCAAATTTGTATATCCAATACTCGCTTTGACCCCATTAGATTTTGATGAATATCTGAATAGTGCTTCTCATTTTTTTAAACTGTCAAATATTTCAAAGTGACCCCAGGCTCAGAAAACATAAAATTAGATTTTTTTTCAAATTGGTAAAAAGGCACAACACTTTCATAAAATTGCATTGAAGAGTTATCAAGTTTTTATAGTAAAATATTCAAATCAAAAATAATTTAACAAGCTCATTTCATGAAAATGCTGAAATTTTTCCATACAAAATTTGAATACTCTGTGGAGTGACTTGTTAATGAGGAGTTTAGCGTTGGCTACAACCCACTCATTTTATGTAAGTATGTTCAGCAATAATTCTTTACTGCGTTGTCCGATTTCACTTATTTTATTTTTCTTTAAAAAAATGAGTGTCTCATGAGTGGTCCCATTGGAATTTGGTCTAGATCTAATGATGAAATCCATGAGGAAATCATCAAACTTTAAAATTTGCACGTTCAGCGATAATTCATTACCAGGTTGTCGGAATTTAATGATTATTTTTTATTAGAAATGGGTACCTCAAAAATATTTTTGTCCATTTCAAACACATTATTAACCAGATACATAACCTTAACAATAATTTATATACATGTAAATTTTAATTATTGTATTTTGATACTTTTTATATTAGGTACCTACATACATAATTCATAGTTCATTTTTTAATATTTTCTACTTTACGATAAGCTTCTTGAAGTTCATCCTTTAACTAAGGTTTTGTGGATCTAGAAAAAGGCTGGTCTGGTTAATGTTTTCAGAGAAATTGTTTCATGGTTACTTTATTCACTTTTGAAAATTACTTTGAATACTTAAAATAGATTGAAAAATTAATCAAAAATGCATACAAAGTGTGAAATATCTTGAAGGATAAACAAATAAAAATGACAATGAGATCATCCATTCAACAGTCATTGTCGATGTCAAAAACAATACACTTTGAGTATCGAATTGTTTTTAATGATATTTTTAAATTTTGTACGTATTGATATTGTTTATTTAGTAAAATAAACAATATCAATATGTAAATAAATTCAACAAAAAAAGAACAATACAAAACAACTACACGTTAATTGGAGACATTTCAGCAAATATTTTTTTTTTTTTAATTTTTCGGATATTCAATCTGTCTCTGTTTTGTTGTGCACATTTTTAATTGTGCCCCTTCAATTTAATTTTAATTTATTCAATATAATTTAACTACATATTATTCATAAATTGAGACACGTGGGGTATAAATCATAATATGAGTTTCTAGTGGTCGATACTTCCCCCCACTCCCCTCCCTACCTCTCTCCTTTCAATCCTGTTTTCAAAATTGTTAACAATTGTGTATGTAATATATTTTAGAATATTACAATTGGCAATATAAAAATTATCTTTGTATATTTGTATAATTTTTTCTTGTTTGCTATAAAATAAATAAAAAAAATACTTAGTTAACATTTTCTTCAATAGATTGTAAACCCTCCCCAATCCTTCAAAGATCGCATCATCAAAAGGGTATTTTTACGTCAGCCATGTTTACTGTCACAATCGAAAGAGATCATGGACCCAAATCCTAATACTTGGAGTCCCATTATCACCAGAACTGTTGGTGAAGGAAGCAATACAAATAGGTCGTAAGCGCTGTATTTAATCAAGACACATTCAATTTGTTCTGTAACATTTCACCTGCCTGATTCCAATATAAATGTCAGCGTCCTTACATCAGCCACTATGAAGTAAATCTATGTAGTGGAAGATCGTGTATTCTGTATGAATATTAGCATAACCACGTTCGTTCGGAGATGGCTTCGCGTGGATGACCTCACACCAAATAAAAATATTATTTGCTTTTGGTTCAATGACTTTTGGTTCTTTCGATATTCTAACCCGATCGGTCTCGTTGTTGTGGCTGGACCACTGGACATTCAAAACATTTATTTATTTATTTTATATTTATTACATTTTTGTACTAAAAATACCCACCGTGCAAGGATACACAACAATATACAATAAATTTATCGGAAAATATACTGAATGAAAATAATAAAGTATTTTTACTATAAACAACCTCACAGATATTCACAGGCTGCATTCATATTATGAAAAAATACGAAGTTAGGAATTGTCAGGGGCTGTAAAGCTATGATATTTGTATTTTTTATATTATTATTTATATTAATATTAATAGAGACTCTCAGAATCAAATACTTTGATATGATAATTTCTGGATGGCTGAACATTGCGCTTTTAGCATTTAATTTTGCAAACATCATACTTCAATATAATTCAAAATTCAAGCATAAAAATCAGGAGATTCTTTTGTATTATTATAATGATACACCGTGCGTTTAAAAGTTGAGACTACGAAGCAAAAGTTTCTAACAGTTGAACAAGAAATTATTATATTTATTTAATATAATAACTCACATACCTACATCATTAAAAATTCTGTCATTTTTTCAATTAACTCCACCTTTGGCTGCCACGAAAACATCCATTTGTTTTGTTTAAACGCTTTTTTTATTGTTTAAAAATGTATGTTTATTAGATAAAATTAACATAAATTTCTAGTTTCGAATGATTCATTTATTTCCCAAACACGTATATTCGATACCAATCGTTGGCATAATTTATTTTCTCATTTTTTGTACTCAGAATAGCTGTAAAAGTTCATACATACTATGCTTTTAGTCTTTGATTTTCCTTTTCTCCATATGATAAAGATATACTGTCATTCGCTAATGTATTCGTTCGAGTCATATCCATAGAATTTATTGTTTAAGTATTTTCCCTGTTTGAATCATTATACAGCGATGGATCCCTATAAAATGTTATTGACTATAATTATTTAATCATCTGAGAATTTGTTAAATACTTTTGTGAACAGTCATCGATCCCTTTTAGTATTAATGAAACACACACTACTACACGCTAAGTATTTTCGTCGCTCAATTTTAACTAACGACAGGAAAATAGATTTAATTAAATCTGATAAGAAAAACCATATCACTGCTCAACATTATCACGATACAAGACACAGACATCAACTAATCACTCCGAAGACAAACACTACATACGGACAAATACATTATCAATACTTGGCTCCAAAAATCCTAAATATATTTGCACAAGACATACACTTAGGGCCGGTCTTATAAACGTCCGTTAGTTAGATTTCAGACCAAATAATAATAATAATAATAATTTGTATAGCGCCGTTTAATGATTCAAGATCATTCCAAGGGCGCTGTTATTTAGATAGATATTATATTGCTCTACGAAACAAAACTGTTTTCAGTCCTTTAGAGAAAGTACTCTTACTATTTGCACTGCGGACATCTAGAGGCAATTTATTCCACTTTATAGGACCACTCACACCAAAGCATCGATCATAGTAAGCCGCTTTATTGGCTCTGTCCAACTCCTTTAGGGAGTTGGTACTCTGTGATCCAGAAGACCTAAATGTGAGATGCCTCCCAGAGAGATCTTTTCTCTGACACAGCTCTTGTATGTATTGTGGTGCTAGGTTATTTAAAGCATTAAACACCGTTAAGCAGATTTTGTAGTCAACTCGCTCTGGACACTTCAACCAATGCAATTCGTTAAGTAGTGGAGTTAGGTGACATCGTTTTTCCGCTCCATAAATGAGCCTTGCCGCTGCATTAAACACCATCTGTAATCTATCAAGCTGATACTTTGGCAATCCATCATAGATGCCATTACAGTAATCTAGCCGAGACACAACGAAAGCATTTATGAGTGTTTTTGTCTCATTTTTGGGCAGGCTTCGACAAATGTTTTTCAGTTGTCTTAGTTGGAAAAAGCATGAACTGACTGTTTTAGAGATTTGCAGGTCAAGAGACAACTTATTGTCTAAATGTACACCCAAAAACTTGACACTTGCAGACGGCAAGAGTTTTTCTCCGTTGATGTTAATAGGAGTACTTTCAATGAGGTGCTGTCGCCGTGGTGAAGCTACCCACATAAACTCTGTTTTTGTTGGGTTTAATTTTAGCTTGTTATATGAGACATCCACGTAGCGACTTTTTCGATGCACTCAGCAGTATCCCATTCCAGACGGTTTTTGTTCATGGGACTACAAAATTTGAATAACAAGCGGTCGTCAGCGTAAGCGAAAGAGTCAAATCCTTGATTTTGAATTATATTATCAAGTTGTTTTATGTATAAAATAAATAAAATTGGTCCGAGCACCGATCCCTGAGGCACTCCAAACTTTACAATTTCCGGTAAAGACAAACAAACCGAATTTTGATACTAATGCTCTATATTTCGTCTTATAACAATCCGTTAGTTAAATTTTAGTAAAATTTTACCGAAAGCCTTTACCGACGGTCGGACCACCGATTAAGCGTTCGTTAACGATAAGTTATGGAAGGATTGAGTTTTGTCACACTTGTTTTTTTTTATGTTACGGTACATTTTTAATATTACGAATATTTTGAAATATACTGTTTTTTATATTTTTTGGATTTTTATATTGAATTGCTTTTTTTTGGTAAAAAATGTCGGCCGACAGTGATTTTGAATAACCAAAACGAATTTGATTACAAGTTGTTTGACCAAATATTTTATTACTTCAACATGACATTGATGACACTGAATTTCGTGTTATTTTATTTTAATTATTTTTTATATTTAAAAAAATGAATGAATAAATAATTGTAACTAGTACCTACATATACATTAAGTTTTTTAAATTTCATTTTAATGCCATACATTAGGCATAAATTCTTGTGATATAAGTGAACAAAATCAAATATAAGTGAAAATATAAGTGAACAAAATCAGTTGAGGCGAGATTTGAACCCGCGTCCACTGTATTACTAATCCAGCGCGCTAGCTAAATATTAAAGGATACTCACCATTTTTGTAATTTAGATATTGTTTGAAGTACGCAAAAAATTAAACACTCTCCGTTTATATATTGCAATGACAGCACCGCTTTATCCATTACAATCCATTATAGTCCATTACAAATCTATTGAAAATCCATTGTAGTCTAATTAGACTGTAACTGTCAAATAAACGGACATTTAAAATAGTTTTATAATACCGCCGATAGTAATATCTACTTAGGAACATCTATCAGTTAGTAAATCCTAAACATACTTACGAATATTTGGTCTTTCAAAGATATAAGACCGGCCCTTAATAGAAAACACAAAACTAAAACTTACAATACCTACATACATGGTTATATAATAAAGGGATCGACTATTGTCAGCAAATTCTCAATTCATAACAACATACATACAATACAAACATGGTTATATAACAAAGGGATCAACTATTGTCAGCAAATTCTCAATTCATAACAACATACATACAATACAAACATGGTTATATAACAAAGGGATCAACTATTGTCAGCAAATTCTCAATTCATAACAACATACATACAATACAAACATGGTTATATAACAAAGGGATCAACTATTGTCAGCAAATTCTCAATTCATAACAACATACATACAATACAAACATGGTTATATAACAAAGGGATCAACTATTGTCAGCAAATTCTCAATTCATAACAACATACACGACAAAACCACTAACATAGAACTCACATCGTATGAGCTCTACTCAATCTACACAGACCATGGGCTACACAATCATACTATATTTCAGCTTACTATGTTTTAGTAATTAATATGGGACTAACGTCACGGGCCCTTACTAACGTGGGCCCATGATTCTCAATTCATAACAAAATACACGACAAATCCACTAACATAGAATTCACATAGTATGAGCTCTACTCAATCTACACAGACCATGGACTACACAATCATACTATATTTCAGCTTACTATGTTTTAGTTATTAATATGGGACTTGCGTCACGGGCCCTTACTAACGTGGGCCCATGATTCTCAATTTATAACAACATACACGACAAAACCACTAACATAGAACTCACATAGTATGAGCTCTACTCAATCTACACAGACCATGGACTACACAATTATACTATATTTCAGCTTACTATATTTTAGTAATTAATATGGGACTAACGTCACGGGCCCTTACTAACGTGGGCCCATGATTCTCAATTCATAACAAAATACACGACAAAACCACTAACATATAACTCACATAGTATGAGCTCTACTCAATCTACACAGACCATGGACTACACAATTATACTATATTTCAGCTTACTATGTTTTAGTAATTAATATGGGACTAACGTCACGGGCCCTTACTAACGTGGGCCCATGATTCTCAATTCATAACAAAATACACGACAAAACCACTAACATATAACTCACATAGTATGAGCTCTACACAATCTACACAGACCATGCAGACTACACAATCATACTATATTTCTGCTTACTATGTTTTAGTAATTAATATAATATAACTTATGTAACTAGTCTACCACCTCGCAACAGGCCTAGCCTAGTGAAGCGGTATAAATCAACGCAATTTGATTGTAAAAATGCTTAATTATAATAACGTAATTTTTCATATTTGTAATAAAAAATAATAAGAATTATAATTAAAAAAATCCATATAGTAATGTGTCACAAATTACAGATCAATAATTCAATTTAATTATATTATATTGATAGCCGAAAATCACATATTACACATACCTAAAAACTGAATCCTTTAACCAATCAGAAGAGGAGATAAATGTATCGCGTGGCGCATATGTGATCCATTAGTAATCTATCTACTGTAGATCGATCGATCTATGACAACAGATCCTAAATAAAATGGACCACATCAGCCTCTCACTGTGTTCGGTATCCTAGTAGTGGCTAATAACACTTGTCCTGACAGACTGGTTCTTCCAAATAGATTAAATCCATCGACCTTGTTCAGCCAAGGTCATACATACATCGCATGGAAGCGCTGTTGTCTCCTGGACCCGGGGCTCACCTTTAATCATCTAAAAACCCCTCCCACTGAATTTTAATGTATTGTGTATTGTCATATGCAAATCCTATACCAAACATTATATGGCAGATACTAATTTATGAATAAGATGAAAATATCAAATCTCAAATTTCAAAATCAAAACCGACTCTTTGTGATAAAAAAAAAATTCAACATCAAAAATAGTATTGTGTTGAGTGCTTTATTTTCATAATACCATATACTAGATGACTATCTATCAACTATCTACTTTGACTGAGACAAACTAAGGGCCAATCTTATAAACGTCCGTTAGTTAGATTTCAGACCAAACAAACCGAAATTTGATACAATTGCTCTATATTTCGTCTTATAACAATCCGTTAGTTAAATTTTAGTAAAATTTTACCGATAGCCTTTACCGGCGGTCGGACCACCGATTAAGCGTTCGTTAACGATAAGTTATGGAAGGATTGAGTTTCGTCACACTTGTTTTTTTTTATGTTGCGGTACATTTTTAATATTACGAATATTTTGAAATTTACTGTTTTATATTTTTTGGATTTTTATATTGAATTGTTTTTTTTTCGGTAAAAAATGTCGGCCGACAGTGATTTTGAATGACCAAAACGAATTTGATTACAAGTTTGTGTTTGACCAAATATTTTATTATTTCAACATGACATTGATGACACTGAATTTCGTTTTATTTTATTTTAATTTTTTTTCATTTAAAAAAATTAATGAATAAATAATAGTAACTAGTACCTACATACACATTAAGTTTTTTTAAATTTCATTTTAATGCCATAAATTAGGCCATAAATGCTTGTGATATAAGTTAACAAAATCAGTTGAGGCGAGATTTGAACCCGCGTCCACTGAATTACTAATCCAGCGCGCTAGCTAAATAATAATGGATTATCACCATTTTTGTAATTTTTGATATTGTTTGAATTACGCAAAAAATTAAACACTCTCTGTTTATATATTGCAATGACCGCTTTATCCATTACAATCCATTATAGTCCATTACAAATCCACTGAAAATCCATTGTAGTCTAGTTAGACTGTAACTGTCAAATAAACGGAGAGTTAAAATAGTTTTATAATATCGCCGATAGTAATATCTACTTAGGAACATCCATCCGTTAGTAAATTGTAAACATACTTACGAATATTTGGTCTTTCGTTTATAAGACCGGCCCTAAGCATACTGAATACTCGTAGTTTGGCTGAGATAAACTAAGCATATTAGATTCTCGTAGATTGGCTGAGACAAAATAAGCTTATTAGTTTATCGTAGATTGACTGTGACAAACTAATCATATTAGATTCTCGTAGATAGGCTGAGACAAACTAAGCTTATTAGATTCTCGTAGATTGCCTGTGACATGCTAATCATATTAGAATCTCGTAGATTAGCTGAGGCAAACTAAGCTTATGAGATTCTCGTAGATTGACTCTGACAAGCTAATCATATTAGATTCTCGTAGATTGGCTGAGGCAAACAAAGCTTATTAGATTCTCGTAGATTGATTGTGACAAACTTATAATATTAGATTCTCGTAGATTGGCTAAGAGTAAATTTACTGTATAACTGTATAAAATTGTATAATATAAGAAATTTCATTTTAGTCCATTTGTTATAATTAGTTTAGAAATACATAAGTTTTATGTTTCCAATTGCGTATTTGTTACTGTTCAGGCGTTTTAGATCCAGCCTACCCATATTCCATCCTAGCTTGGCTTATTATCACCACGCTGAGACCAGACGCCGCCGTCCACCGCCGCCGCCCAGAGAAGAAAGTACCTACCCACAATTCGGAATCTTCATTTCAATAATTCAAATAATTCGGAACATTTTCAAAAAAAGGAACATTCATTTGTTTTTAGTTAGTTGCAATTTTTCACTTGTGTCAGACACGTTGTTATTTCGCCTTTCATATTTTCAATAAAACTTTACATTCCTACTAAGTGTTGTGTACCATATTAAGAAGAATTACGAAGCTCTGATCGAGAAAAGCCGAAGGCAACATCCAGTGCATCGCCGAGAACCTGGGTAAGTCGATCTCAGTTCCTGGTAACAGATTTCTCATGTCCTATTCCAACCCGACCAATTCCTTCAAAATATAGAATATGTATACAGTCCACTTAAGCGAGTCGGGCAGTATCGTCCAAAGCCAATATTACCAATTTTCATTTCGCCAGGGCCACAACAGATACAATTTTTAAATTTTATTGTTGCCCCATACACAAGTGTATTACATTTTCATTGGGGCAATAATATTGAATTGTTTTATTTTGTATTCTTAATTTTTATATGTTCTTTTTTTCCTGTAAAAAATAAATACATATAAAAATCAGACTCGTATTTTGGCTGAGACAAACTAAGCGTATTAAATACTCGAGTATCTAATATGCTTAGTGAAGACCTAAATATCTCTGGTCATTCTTTTTATCATTAATATCGCATACACACAAAATATTACTTGAGTAAAAATGTAGGTACTAAAACCTCAACCGTTTAACATAATGGTTTTATATAAACTTAAATGAGATGGTGGACAAATATAATATATAAGTTATATGGAGTGTCCAAATATTTCCATTAGTGCATGTTGGCATGAAGGGTGCAAGAAATCGACAAGTGACAAGTTTATCAACCAATATAAAACCAGCTTCATTTTCGGTCACCTTTGATAACCAAATGCTGAGCATTTCCAAATTTGATGTCCTCTACAAATGACCAGAGAGACCTATATCTAAAGTAATAAAGCAATCAATATGTTAGTGTATGTGTGTGTGTATGTGTGTGTTTGTCTCACGCCTTTTGAAAAACCAAGAGCATCTAAAAATCTAATTTATGTGCGAACATGTACCAGTATACCTGATGCAGTGTCACGCTAAAAATAATGCGATTAAAATGCTGAATTTTAAAGATATTTCAATAATTATTTTTTTCATACAAAATTTTCCAAGTCATATCTGTCAAAAAAGTGTACATTTTGCACGCAAATATCTGTTTGTTTAAAAGTTAGAAGTACGTATTTACACGAAAAAAATATATTTTCAAGTATAACTTAGCTTTTAAGTGAAAAACATGGTGAATATTTTGTCTAATTATAATGTTTAACTTATTTTTAAAGTAAGCGTTTTGTACAAATGTACATATAACCCCGCCATTTTAATATCTTTTCATACGATATTTAATTTTCCCACCGAATGAATATGTTCTTTAAAATAATATACCTTTGAAATAAATGTGATTATGAAATAATAAAATGAAACACAAGACTTTATAGCAAGTTTTAAGACATATATTGTTAAAGTCTGTTAATTATTAGTAAAGATATAGGCATAATAAAATTGCATAATTTGTATATAATATTTGATATTTCGGACAATTTTCGTTTTTGTGGCTTCGAACAAACCAATGTAGGTACCTACCTACATATCCAAAAAATGTATCGAGCCCATTTGATATTAATATTGGAATGGTTACTATGGTAACGGAAAGATTCTGATATTCAAATAAAATTTGTTATGAATTGAATTTATTTAGAACATTGTTGTAGGTAGGTACCTACCTATTACTATTTACTTACAAATCACACAACAATATACTGATTTCCTATCAGAAAATTGTATGCGATGTGCTCCTAAACCGTTTGTCCGATTATTATGAAACTTTGGTGAATTGTCGAGCGTTTGCCCGGAATGGTTTCTGGATTTAAACTTTTTTCTTATTCTTCTTCTTCTTCGTGTATTTGGTCATTTCACCTATGAAGGGGCAGTATTCTGGGAAAAGAAGGTCCGACTGTCCCTCCATCTCTTCGCAGGTCTTCCAGGACGGTTTGTGGATTTAAACTTTTTTCTTCTTCTTCTTGATCGTGTATTTGGTCATTTTACCTTAGAAGGGGGACTAACCTGGGAGAAGAAGCTACAATTGTCTTTCCATCTCTTCGCAGGTTTCTGGATTTGAACTTTTTTCTTCTTCTTCTTCTTCTTCGTGTATTTTTGGTCATTTTACCTATGAAGTTGGAGAATCCTGGGAGAAGAAGGTCCAACTGTCCTTCCAACTCTTCACAAGTCTTCCAAGATGGTTTTTGGATATAGACTTTTTTCTTCTTCTTCTTTTTCTTCTTCATCCAATTTTCCTTCCATATCTTCGCAGGTATCTGGATTTAAACTTTTTTCTTCTTCTTCTTCGTATATTTAGTCATTTTACCTTTGAAGGTGGAGTATCCTGGGAAAAGAAGGTCCTTTCATCTCTTCGCGGTTCTTCCAGGATGGTTTTTAGATTTAACTTTTCTTAACCGACTGAAGGGACGGGATGTAATGAAGGGAAGGGATGCACTAAAGGGCCTGAAGGGACGGGAGGTATAAAAGGTCCTGAAGGGACGGGAGGTACTGAAGGGCCTGATTGGTAGGGACGTAATGATGGATTGAAGGGACGGGAGGTACTGAAGGGCCTGAAGGGACGGGAGGTTCTGAAGGGTCTGAAGCGACGGTTCATGGAGTCTAATTCTTTTTCTTCTTAATTTTATGTAGACCTTACAGTTTTTACACAAACTATTTCCTTTGGTCTTTTGCTTCGTTTTCTTATTTTATGTAGAACTTTGGTGAATTTTATACAAACTATTTCCTATAGATTAATCTTCTTCTTCTTTTGTGAAGACCTTTTAGTCTGTTTTTATACAATCTATTTCAAATAATTCTTCTATTTTATGTATTTTTTCTTATTTTATGTAGACCATTGGGATAGTTTTTTATACAAACTATTTCTTATAGTCTTATACTTATTCTTCTCTTTTTTATTTAGACTTTTGGGTTAGTTTTAAGTCTACTGGTCTTTTGTGCAGAAATATTATTAACAATATGCACACTTGATGAAAATACATATGTAAAAACGAATGGGATGTGACGGTGTAATCTGCACTAGAATCTTTTCAATACTTTTGTTTAATCAAATTTTAACCATTTATATCATCCTATTTTGAATAATTTTCAACGCTTTCATATTTTATTTCGTTGACGATATTTAAAGAATGGGGGTTTTGGCCATTACTGAACTCTTCACAACGTTTATATTTAAATTATAAACTAATTACTATTTATTTATTTATTTATTTCTTTTATTTATTTATTTATTTATTATAAACAATACAATACAATACAATGTTGATTACATACTAGAGTTAGAAGTTACATATGTTTGTGTGTGTGTGTGTGTGTGAGGGTGTGTGTGTGTGTGTGTGTGTGTGGGTGAGGGTGTGTTTGTATGTGTGTTTGTGTGTGTGAGGGTGTGTGTGTGTGTGTGTGTGTATGTGTGTGTGTGAGGGTGTGTGCGTGCGTGTGTTTGAGTGTGTGTGTGTGTGTGTGTGTGTGTGTGTGTGTACTATAGTTTAAGTCTTCTTCTTCGTTAATGTAGACTTTTGTGTCAATTTTAAGTCTATCAGTCTAATTGTGCAAAAATATAATGCACACTTGATGAAAAAATATAAAAACGAATGGGATGTGACCAACACTAGATCTTTTCAGTACGCATTATTTAATCAAATTTTAACCACATTCCAACATCCAAAATTACTAATTTTTTTTTATATGTACATATTACAATTTGTTTTCGATGATAATATATAAAAATGGGGGTTGTGGCCAAACCAATCTCTTTACAACGTTGATAAACAGTCATATTTAAAACCATTACGCATAGTCCATGCCAGCAGAAATTATATATTATACTTCATTCACACTTTATAGCAATATATAAAAAAGCATGGGTTGTGGCCATCACGAACATTTTACAATGCTTAAACTCAATCAAATTTCAAACCACTTTTCATGGTCCGATTTTGCAAAATAATTGGGTGACAATATTATAAAAACGATTGCTTATTCCTTCACAATTTTACATTCTTGGCCAACGGCGGGACATAAAAGCTAGTTACATAATAAAATTATTAGTGAGTATTGGATATCAAATTTAAAAAATCAGAAAGCGTCGCACCTTAAATTAAATAAATTATAACAACTGCATCACTACGTTTATTAAAGAGAATCTCAGATAGGTATCCTTTATCTCCGGAGTTTAAGTAACTTTATTATATGAAACAAATTTGCGTTCAAAACTTTATGTAGCAATAGAAAGTTGCCTTGTTTCCTATCCCTAGCTCTCCTCTCGAATAGGTTTTTATTTCTTTATGTTGTGTTAATTAATTTATTGTTTGTTTTTAATTATTTATCTTTTAGTTTTTGTTTTTTGTAATCTAGTTGTTTGAAAACGGCAATAAGCCTGCCAGTTTGCATTATATTTGTTTATATTATATACAAAAAGATAAATATCGTATAAATTTATATTTTACGTATGTGGTTGTGGTTGACAGGTCGAAATAAACCCACGTACAATAAGTCCGCTCCATTGTCTTACGCAATAAAATATTGTTAGAGTTAAAACATAACAGAAATTTTCAAACAAATTAAAAAGAACCGAAAAAAAATTTGCTTCTGAGTTTCTGAGAAATGACTATTTTTCCAAAAAACTGTACTGGACAGATTAATGAAATAAGTAGACTTTTAAATTACATTTATTAAAATTATTTATTTATTTATTTATTTATTTATTTATTTATTTATTTATTTATTTATTTATTTATTTATTTATTTATTTATTTATTTATTTATTTATTTATTTATTTATTTATTTATTTATTTATTTATTTATTTATTTATTTATTTATTTATTTATTTATTTATTTATTTATTTATTTATTTATTTATTTATTTATTTATTTATTTATTTATTTATTTATTTATTTATTTATTTATTTATTTATTTATTTATTTATTTATTTATTTATTTATTTATTTATTTATTTATTTATTTATTTATTTATTTATTTATTTATTTATTTATTTATTTATTTATTTATTTATTTATTTATTTATTTATTTATTTATTTACTTATTTATTACTTCTCGGACAACTAACAGATATTTTGTCAAATATTAATTTAACATACACCCAGTAACAAGTTGCGACATTCTGTAGACTTACGATATTAATCCTCTCACAGATCCTGACTGAAAACACAACTCCACCGGAAATCGAACCCGGGACCTTTGGATCAGCAGTCAGATACCCAAACAACTGAGCCACGAAGGCCGACATGTTCTGTGCTATAGATAAGTAAACGTCGCAGAAACTCAATGAAATCTGTTTTAAATTCTGTCAAAATCTCATCGATATCAAAGCGATAAAACTATAGAAAGATTACTCGTTTCAGAAATAACAATAATTGAATTACATAGTTGAACACGAGTATATTAAAAGAATATATTTCATGCAAAGCTATAGTTGAACACTGATAATAAAATGTGAATTATATTCAATCAAGCCGCAAGCAAAAAAGTAATATTCAAGGCGTAGGTATTATTAAGTTTTACATAATATTCATACAATTAAAAAAATAACAAAGATTCATCCGTAATTTTGATGAAGTGACATAAAGATGACAAGCGATGAGATATGACATGAGTCTAATAATGCCCCGAGCAAGAAGAAGTTGCAAGAGGGTACCTGTACACATACATAATATATTTGTGTTGAAGAATTTCACCTCAGATAGGAAGAACCAGTTTAGCCATTACCAAACTGATAGCAATTCGCGAACCCAATAATATTGCCATTTTTATACATACCTATATAGCACACAGGACGACATTTCATAATGTACATTTTTCAGTCTTATCTCTCAATACCTATAAAACTTATTAATCTTAAATAATTAACTATGTTTTTTTTATTAAAAAATCTGACAATTTACAATATATTCATAGGTATAATACTTAGAAACATTAAACCAATCTATTTATGAGTATGAACATGAGACAGCGAGTGCAGAATATCGGCCATTACTAAACTCTTCATTATACAACGTACAGTTTATTGTTTTTCCTCGAAGGTTGACGATTCCTGAAAACATTGTGTTAATGTCCAAATAGGAACAATAATTGTACATAGTCAGTCTTACTTACTATTTTCGACAAACCCTTGGCTCAGCATAAGTTATCGTAAATACATGCTAATTTATTACACATCTTTTATATTGTCTTTTTACTCTCCACACTATGGAATAGGGGAGAGTCATGATTTCGCAAAATTTAAGCGTATTTTTTTTTTATCAATTTCTCAATGGGTATCATGTAGAGAATGCACACTATGAGTTTCGTCGTGATGTGTTTGTGTGTATGGCGTATACGCTGTACGCCGTAC
This sequence comes from Molanna angustata, assembly GCA_963576475.1. Taxonomy (NCBI): domain Eukaryota; kingdom Metazoa; phylum Arthropoda; class Insecta; order Trichoptera; family Molannidae; genus Molanna; species Molanna angustata. The sequence goes on along the minus strand of OY754970.1, from coordinate 10,013,437 downwards.
GCCGTACGCCGTAGCATTTATCTTTTTTGTGTCCTCTCTACAGCCCAAACTATAAGTCTGATCGACTTCATATTAACATCATATGTGTAAAGTGCAAAGACCTAGAGCTGATTAGTTTTCCATAGACAACTTTTGATTTCTTCTCTATGAATTCATCATTTACGTTGTTTTTTTTTTGTGTCCTCTCTGCAGCCCAAACTATAAGTCCGATTGACTTCATATTGATATCACATGTGTTAAGTCCATAAACTTAGAGCTGATTAGTTTTCCATAGACAACGGTTCATTTTTTCCCAATGTTTCTTTATGATTTCATCTATTAAAACTGAAAAAATGCTCTCACGACCTGGAAATTAGAGATATTTTAATTTGGTTGCAACTATTTATACAACACCAAGAATCTTCATAAAATTGTATTCAAAGTTGGTCAATGTTAAAAGAAAAATATTCAACGGTTTCAAAAATTATATTTAATTTAATGGATATTTGTATGAAACTTATATGTAACAAGAGAATTTTTTTATATTTGGCAATGTTCAGTTCATTGATTTCATATTGATATAAGAATATTAATAGCTTGAACTTAGAACTGATTAGCTTTTCATAGATATCATAAAATTTCTTCATATGATATCACGTGTCAACATTGTCAAAATGCTCTAACGCTCTTAGAAACAAAATTTATCTGCTTTTTTTAAAAAATTTCATACAACATAAGCAGTCTTCACTATACTGCATTAATAGTTTGTCTATCTTAACATAAAAATATACTATCGGAAGAAAATTTATATTCCTGATAGTAACATTTAGTATGAATAAAAATGTAATTAGATAAATTTCTATGTATGGAAACGTTCAGTAATTTGATTTCATGTTATAATGTAAAGAGCTTGAACATAGAACTGATTAGCTTTCCATAAATAACAAAAAAAATCTTCATATGATATCACCTGTCAAAATTTGGAAAATACTCTCGCGTTCTTTAGAACAAAATTTATCTGCTTTTTTTTAAATATTTCATACAACATAAGCATTCTTCCCTATACTGCATTAATAGTTTGTTTATCTTAACATAAAAATATACTATCGGAAGAAAATTTATATTCCTGATAGTAACATTTAGTATGAATAAAAATGTAATTAGATAAATTTCTATGTATGGAAAAGTTCAGTAATTTGATTTCATGTTATAATGTAAAGAGCTTGAACATAGAACTGATTAGCTTTCCATAAATAACAAAAAAAATCTTCATATGATATCACCTGTCAAAATTTGGAAAATGCTCTCGCGTTCTTTAGAACAAAATTTATCTGCTTTTTTTAAAATATTTCATACAACATAAGCATTCTTCCCTATACTGCATTAATAGTTTGTCTATCTTAACATAAAAATATACTATCGGAAGAAAATTTATATTCCTGATAGTAACATTTAGTATGAATAAAAATGTAATTAGATAAATTTCTATGTATGGAAACGTTCAGTAATTTGATTTCATGTTATAATGTAAAGAGCTTGAACATAGAACTGATTAGCTTTCCATAAATAACTAAAAAAATCTTCATATGATATCACGTGTCAAAATTTTGAAATTGCTCTCGCGTTCTTTAAAACAAAATTTATCTGCTTTTTTTAAAATATTTCATACAACATAAGCATTCTTCACTATACGGCATTAATAGTTTGTCTATCTTAACATAAAAATATACTATCGGAAGAAAATTTATATTCCTGGTAGTAACATTTAGTATGAATAAAAATGTAATTAGATAAATATCTATGTAAGGAAAAGTTCAGTAATTTGATTTCATGTTATAATGTAAAGAGCTTGAACATAGAACTGATTAGCTTTCCATAAATAACAAAAAAATTCTTCATATGATATCACCTGTCTAAATTTGGAAAATGCTCTCGCGTTCTTTAAAACAAAATTTATCTGCTTTTTTTAAAATATTTCATACAACATAAGCATTCTTCACTATACTGCATTAATAGTTTTTTTATCTTAACATAAAAATATACTATCGGAAGAAAATTTATATTCCTGATAGTAACATTTAGTATGAATAAAAATGTAATTAGATAAATTTCTATGTATGGAAACGTTCAGTAATTTGATTTCATGTTATAATGTAAAGAGCTTGAACAAAGAACTGATTAGCTTTCCATAAATAACAAAAAAATCTTCATATGATATCACGTGTCAAAATTTTGAAAATGCTCTCGCGTTCTTTATATCAAAATTTATCTGCTTTTTTTAAAATATTTCATACAACATAAGCATTCTTCACTATACTGCATTAATAGTTTGTCTATCTTAACATAAAAATATACTATCGGAAGAAAATTTATATTCCTGGTAGTAACATTTAGTATGAATAAAAATGTAATTAGATAAATTTCTATGTATGGAAATGTTCAGTAATTTGATTTCCTGTTATAATGGGAAGAGCTTGAACATAGAACTGATAAGCTTTCCATAAATAACAAAAATATTCTTCATATGATATCACCTGTCAAAATTTGGAAAATGCTCTTGCGTTCTTTAAAACAAAATTTATCTGCTTTTTTTAAAATATTTCATACAACATAAGCATTCTTCACTATACTGCATTAATAGTTTGTCTATCTTAACATAAAAATATACTATCGGAAGAAAATTTATATTCCTGATAGTAACATTTAGTATGAATAAAAATGTAATTTGATAAATTTCTATGTATGGAAACGTTCAGTAATTTGATTTCATGTTATAACGTAAAGAGCTTGAACATAGAACTGATTAGCTTTCCATAAATAACAAAAAATTTCTTCATATGATACCACGTGTCAAAATTTTGAAAATGCTCTCGCGTTCTTTGAAACAAAATTTATCTGCTTTTTTTATAATATTTCATACAACATAAGCATTCTTCACTATACGGCATTAATAGTTTGTCTATCTTAACATAAAAATATACTATCGGAAGAAAATTTATATTCCTGATAGTAACATTTAGTATGAATAAAAATGTAATTAGATAAATTTCTATGTATGGAAACGTTCAGTAATTTGATTTCATGTTATAATGTAAAGAGCTTGAACATAGAACTGATTAGCTTTCCATAAATAACAAAAAAATCTTCATATGATATCACGTGTCAAAATTTTGAAAATGCTCTCGCGTTCTTTAAATCAAAATTTATCTGCTTTTTTTAAAATATTTCATACAACATAAGCATTCTTCACTATACTGCATTAATAGTTTGTTTATCTTAACATAAAAATATACTATCGGAAGAAAATTTATATTCCTGGTAGTAACATTTAGTATGAATAAAAATGTAATTAGATAAATTTCTATGTATGGAAAAGTTCAGTAATTTGATTTCATGTTATAATGTAAAGAGCTTGAACATAGAACTGATTAGCTTTCCATAAATAACAAAAAAATTCTTCATATGATATCACTTGTCAAAATTTGGAAAATACTCTTGCGTTCTTTAAAACAAAATTTAACTGCTTTTTTAAAAATATTTCATACAACTTAAGCATTCTTCACTATACTGCATTAATAGTTTGTCTATCTTAACATAAAAATATACTATCGGAAGAAAATTTATATTCCTGATAGTAACATTTAGTATGAATAAAAATGTAATTAGATAAATTTCTATGTATGGAAACGTTCAGTAATTTGATTTCATGTTATAATGTAAAGAGCTTGAACATAGAACTGATTAGCTTTCCATAAATAACAAAAAAAATCTTCATATGATATCACGTGTCAAAATTTTGAAATTGCTCTCACGCTCTTAGAAACAAAATTTATCTGCTTTTTTTAAAAAATTTCATACAACATAAGCAGTCTTCACTATACTGCATTAATAGTTTGTCTATCTTAACATAAAAATATACTATCGGAAGAAAATTTATATTCCTGATAGTAACATTTAGTATGAATAAAAATGTAATTAGATAAATTTCTATGTATGGAAACGTTCAGTAATTTGATTTCATGTTATAATGTAAAGAGCTTGAACATAGAACTGATTAGCTTTCCATAAATAACAAAAAAAATCTTCATATGATATCACCTGTCAAAATTTGGAAAATACTCTCGCGTTCTTTAGAACAAAATTTATCTGCTTTTTTTAAAATATTTCATACAACATAAGCATTCTTCCCTATACTGCATTAATAGTTTGTTTATCTTAAAATAAAAATGTAATTAGATAAATATCTATGTAAGGAAAAGTTCAGTAATTTGATTTCATGTTATAATGTAAAGAGCTTGAACATAGAACTGATTAGCTTTCCATAAATAACAAAAAATATCTTCATATGATATCACGTGTCAAAATTTTGAAAATGCTCTCGCGTTCTTTAAATCAAAATTTATCTGCTTTTTTTAAAATATTTCATACAACATAAGCATTCTTCACTATACTGCATTAATAGTTTGTTTATCTTAACATAAAAATATACTATCGGAAGAAAATTTATATTCCTGGTAGTAACATTTAGTATGAATAAAAATGTAATTAGATAAATTTCTATGTATGGAAAAGTTCAGTAATTTGATTTCATGTTATAATGTAAAGAGCTTGAACATAGAACTGATTAGCTTTCCATAAATAACAAAAAAATTCTTCATATGATATCACTTGTCAAAATTTGGAAAATACTCTTGCGTTCTTTAAAACAAAATTTAACTGCTTTTTTAAAAATATTTCATACAACTTAAGCATTCTTCACTATACTGCATTAATAGTTTGTCTATCTTAACATAAAAATATACTATCGGAAGAAAATTTATATTCCTGATAGTAACATTTAGTATGAATAAAAATGTAATTAGATAAATTTCTATGTATGGAAACGTTCAGTAATTTGATTTCATGTTATAATGTTAAGAGCTTGAACATAGAACTGATTAGCTTTCCATAAATAACAAAAAAAATCTTCATATGATATCACGTGTCAAAATTTTGAAATTGCTCTCACGCTCTTAGAAACAAAATTTATCTGCTTTTTTTAAAAAATTTCATACAACATAAGCAGTCTTCACTATACTGCATTAATAGTTTGTCTATCTTAACATAAAAATATACTATCGGAAGAAAATTTATATTCCTGATAGTAACATTTAGTATGAATAAAAATGTAATTAGATAAATTTCTATGTATGGAAACGTTCAGTAATTTGATTTCATGTTATAATGTAAAGAGCTTGAACATAGAACTGATTAGCTTTCCATAAATAACAAAAAAAATCTTCATATGATATCACCTGTCAAAATTTGGAAAATACTCTCGCGTTCTTTAGAACAAAATTTATCTGCTTTTTTTAAAATATTTCATACAACATAAGCATTCTTCCCTATACTGCATTAATAGTTTGTTTATCTTAACATAAAAATATACTATCGGAAGAAAATTTATATTCCTGATAGTAACATTTAGTATGAATAAAAATGTAATTAGATAAATTTCTATGTATGGAAAAGTTCAGTAATTTGATTTCATGTTATAATGTAAAGAGCTTGAACATAGAACTGATTAGCTTTCCATAAATAACAAAAAAAATCTTCATATGATATCACCTGTCAAAATTTGGAAAATGCTCTCGCGTTCTTTAGAACAAAATTTATCTGCTTTTTTTAAAATATTTCATACAACATAAGCATTCTTCCCTATACTGCATTAATAGTTTGTCTATCTTAACATAAAAATATACTATCGGAAGAAAATTTATATTCCTGATAGTAACATTTAGTATGAATAAAAATGTAATTAGATAAATTTCTATGTATGGAAACGTTCAGTAATTTGATTTCATGTTATAATGTAAAGAGCTTGAACATAGAACTGATTAGCTTTCCATAAATAACTAAAAAAATCTTCATATGATATCACGTGTCAAAATTTTGAAATTGCTCTCGCGTTCTTTAAAACAAAATTTATCTGCTTTTTTTAAAATATTTCATACAACATAAGCATTCTTCACTATACGGCATTAATAGTTTGTCTATCTTAACATAAAAATATACTATCGGAAGAAAATTTATATTCCTGGTAGTAACATTTAGTATGAATAAAAATGTAATTAGATAAATATCTATGTAAGGAAAAGTTCAGTAATTTGATTTCATGTTATAATGTAAAGAGCTTGAACATAGAACTGATTAGCTTTCCATAAATAACAAAAAATATCTTCATATGATATCACGTGTCAAAATTTTGAAAATGCTCTCGCGTTCTTTAAATCAAAATTTATCTGCTTTTTTTAAAATATTTCATACAACATAAGCATTCTTCACTATACTGCATTAATAGTTTGTTTATCTTAACATAAAAATATACTATCGGAAGAAAATTTATATTCCTGGTAGTAACATTTAGTATGAATAAAAATGTAATTAGATAAATTTCTATGTATGGAAAAGTTCAGTAATTTGATTTCATGTTATAATGTAAAGAGCTTGAACATAGAACTGATTAGCTTTCCATAAATAACAAAAAAATTCTTCATATGATATCACCTGTCAAAATTTGGAAAATACTCTTGCGTTCTTTAAAACAAAATTTAACTGCTTTTTTAAAAATATTTCATACAACTTAAGCATTCTTCACTATACTGCATTAATAGTTTGTCTATCTTAACATAAAAATATACTATCGGAAGAAAATTTATATTCCTGATAGTAACATTTAGTATGAATAAAAATGTAATTAGATAAATTTCTATGTATGGAAACGTTCAGTAATTTGATTTCATGTTATAATGTAAAGAGCTTGAACATAGAACTGATTAGCTTTCCATAAATAACAAAAAAAATCTTCATATGATATCACGTGTCAAAATTTTGAAATTGCTCTCGCGTTCTTTAAAACAAAATTTATCTGCTTTTTTTAAAATATTTCATACAACATAAGCATTCTTCACTATACTGCATTAATAGTTTGTTTATCTTAATATAAAAATATACTATCGGAAGAAAATTTATATTCCTGGTAGTAACATTTAGTATGAATAAAAATGTAATTAGATAAATTTCTATGTATGGAAAAGTTCAGTAATTTGATTTCATGTTATAATGTAAAGAGCTTGAACATAGAACTGATTAGCTTTCCATAAATAACAAAAAAATTCTTCATATGATATCACCTGTCAAAATTTGGAAAATGCTCTCGCGTTCTTTAAAACAAAATTTACCTGCTTTTTTTAAAATATTTCATACAACATAAGCATTCTTCACTATACTGCATTAATAGTTTGTCTATCTTAACATAAAAATATACTATCGGAAGAAAATTTATATTCCTGATAGTAACATTTAGTATGAATAAAAATGTAATTAGATAAATTTCTATGTATGGAAACGTTCAGTAATTTGATTTCATGTTATAATGTAAAGAGCTTGAACAAAGAACTGATTAGCTTTCCATAAATAACAAAAAAAATCTTCATATGATATCACGTGTCAAAATTTTGAAAATGCTCTCGCGTTCTTTATATCAAAATTTATCTGCTTTTTTTAAAATATTTCATACAACATAAGCATTCTTCACTATACTGCATTAATAGTTTGTCTATCTTAACATAAAAATATACTATCGGAAGAAAATTTATATTCCTGGTAGTAACATTTAGTATGAATAAAAATGTAATTAGATAAATTTCTATGTATGGAAATGTTCAGTAATTTGATTTCCTGTTATAATGGGAAGAGCTTGAACATAGAACTGATAAGCTTTCCATAAATAACAAAAATATTCTTCATATGATATCACCTGTCAAAATTTGGAAAATGCTCTTGCGTTCTTTAAAACAAAATTTATCTGCTTTTTTTAAAATATTTCATACAACATAAGCATTCTTCACTATACTGCATTAATAGTTTGTCTATCTTAACATAAAAATATACTATCGGAAAAAATTTATATTCCTGATAGTAACATTTAGTATGAATAAAAATGTAATTAGATAAATTTCTATGTATGGAAACGTTCAGTAATTTGATTTCATGTTATAACGTAAAGAGCTTGAACATAGAACTGATTAGCTTTCCATAAATAACAAAAAATTTCTTCATATGATACCACGTGTCAAAATTTTGAAAATGCTCTCGCGTTCTTTAAAACAAAATTTATCTGCTTTTTTAAAAATATTTCATACAACATAAGCATTATTCACTATACTGCATTAATAGTTTGTTTATCTTAATATAAAAATATACTATCGGAAGAAAATTTATATTCCTGGTAGTAATATTTAGTATGAATAAAAATGTAATTAGATAAATTTCTATGTATGGAAAAGTTCAGTAATTTGATTTCATGTTATAATGTAAAGAGCTTGAACATAGAACTGATTAGCTTTCCATAAATAACAAAAAAATTCTTCATATGATATCACCTGTCTAAATTTGGAAAATGCTCTCGCGTTCTTTAAAACAAAATTTATCTGCTTTTTTTAAAATATTTCATACAACATAAGCATTCTTCACTATACTGCATTAATAGTTTTTTTATCTTAACATAAAAATATACTATCGGAAGAAAATTTATATTCCTGATAGTAACATTTAGTATGAATAAAAATGTAATTAGATAAATTTCTATGTATGGAAACGTTCAGTAATTTGATTTCATGTTATAATGTAAAGAGCTTGAACAAAGAACTGATTAGCTTTCCATAAATAACAAAAAAATCTTCATATGATATCACGTGTCAAAATTTTGAAAATGCTCTCGCGTTCTTTATATCAAAATTTATCTGCTTTTTTTAAAATATTTCATACAACATAAGCATTCTTCACTATACTGCATTAATAGTTTGTCTATCTTAACATAAAAATATACTATCGGAAGAAAATTTATATTCCTGGTAGTAACATTTAGTATGAATAAAAATGTAATTAGATAAATTTCTATGTATGGAAATGTTCAGTAATTTGATTTCCTGTTATAATGGGAAGAGCTTGAACATAGAACTGATAAGCTTTCCATAAATAACAAAAATATTCTTCATATGATATCACCTGTCAAAATTTGGAAAATGCTCTTGCGTTCTTTAAAACAAAATTTATCTGCTTTTTTTAAAATATTTCATACAACATAAGCATTCTTCACTATACTGCATTAATAGTTTGTCTATCTTAACATAAAAATATACTATCGGAAGAAAATTTATATTCCTGATAGTAACATTTAGTATGAATAAAAATGTAATTTGATAAATTTCTATGTATGGAAACGTTCAGTAATTTGATTTCATGTTATAACGTAAAGAGCTTGAACATAGAACTGATTAGCTTTCCATAAATAACAAAAAATTTCTTCATATGATACCACGTGTCAAAATTTTGAAAATGCTCTCGCGTTCTTTGAAACAAAATTTATCTGCTTTTTTTATAATATTTCATACAACATAAGCATTCTTCACTATACGGCATTAATAGTTTGTCTATCTTAACATAAAAATATACTATCGGAAGAAAATTTATATTCCTGATAGTAACATTTAGTATGAATAAAAATGTAATTAGATAAATTTCTATGTATGGAAACGTTCAGTAATTTGATTTCATGTTATAATGTAAAGAGCTTGAACATAGAACTGATTAGCTTTCCATAAATAACAAAAAAATCTTCATATGATATCACGTGTCAAAATTTTGAAAATGCTCTCGCGTTCTTTATATCAAAATTTATCTGCTTTTTTTAAAATATTTCATACAACATAAACATTCTTCACTATACTGCATTAATAGTTTTTTTATCTTAACATAAAAATATACTATCGGAAGAAAATTTATATTCCTGGTAGTAACATTTAGTATGAATAAAAATGTAATTAGATAAATTTCTATGTATGGAAAAGTTCAGTAATTTGATTTCATGTTATAATGTAAAGAGCTTGAACATAGAACTGATTAGCTTTCCATAAATAACAAAAAAATTCTTCATATGATATCACCTGTCAAAATTTGGAAAATACTCTTGCGTTCTTTAAAACAAAATTTATCTGCTTTTTTTAAAATATTTCATACAACATAAGCATTCTTCACTATACTGCATTAATAGTTTGTCTATCTTAACATAAAAATATACTATCAGAAGAAAATTTATATTCCTGATAGTAACATTTAGTATGAATAAAAATGTAATTAGATAAATTTCTATGTATGGAAACGTTCAGTAATTTGATTTCATGTTATAATGTAAAGAGCTTGAACATAGAACTGATTAGCTTTCCATAAATAAAAAAAAAATTCTTCATATGATATCACCTGTCAAAATTTGGAAAATACTCTTGCGTTCTTTAAAACAAAATTTATCTGCTTTTTTAAAAATATTTCATACAACATAAGCATTCTTCACTATACTGCATTAATAGTTTGTCTATCTTAACATAAAAATATACTATCGGAAGAAAATTTATATTCCTGATAGTAACATTTAGTATGAATAAAAATGTAATAAGATAAATTTCTATGTATGGAAAAGTTCAGTAATTTGATTTCATGTTATAATGTAAAGAGCTTGAACATAGAACTGATTAGCTTTCCATAAATAACAAAAAAAATCTTCATATGATATCACGTGTCAAAATTTTGAAAATGCTCTCGCGTTCTTTAAAACAAAATTTATCTGCTTTTTTTAAAATATTTCATACAACATAAGCATTATTCACTATACTGCATTAATAGATTGTTTATCTTAATATAAAAATATACTATCGGAAGAAAATTTATATTCCTGGTAGTAATATTTAGTATGAATAAAAATGTAATTAGATAAATTTCTATGTATGGAAAAGTTCAGTAATTTGATTTCATGTTTTAATGTAAAGAGCTTGAACATAGAACTGATTAGCTTTCCATAAATAACAAAAAAATTCTTCATATGATATCACCTGTCAAAATTTGGAAAATGCTCTCGCGTTCTTTAAAACAAAATTTATCTGCTTTTTTTAAAATATTTCATACAACATAAGCATTCTTCACTATACTGCATTAATAGTTTGTCTATCTTAACATAAAAATATACTATCGGAAGAAAATTTATATTCCTGATAGTAACATTTAGTATGAATAAAAATGTAATTAGATAAATTTCTATGTATGGAAAAGTTCAGTAATTTGATTTCATGTTATAATGTAAAGAGCTTGAACATAGAACTGATTAGCTTTCCATAAATAACAATAAATTTCTTCATATGATATCACGTGTCAAAATTTTGAAAATGCTCTCGCGTTCTTTAAAACAAAATTTATCTGCTTTTTTTATAATATTTCATACAACATAAGCATTCTTCACTATACGGCATTAATAGTTTGTCTATCTTAACATAAAAATATACTATCGGAAGAAAATTTATATTCCTGATAGTAACATTTAGTATGAATAAAAATGTAATTAGATAAATTTCTATGTATGGAAACGTTCAGTAATTTGATTTCATGTTATAATGTAAAGAGCTTGAACATAGAACTGATTAGCTTTCCATAAATAACAAAAAAATCTTCATATGATATCACGTGTCAAAATTTTGAAAATGCTCTCGCGTTCTTTATATCAAAATTTATCTGCTTTTTTTAAAATATTTCATACAACATAAACATTCTTCACTATACTGCATTAATAGTTTTTTTATCTTAACATAAAAATATACTATCGGAAGAAAATTTATATTCCTGGTAGTAACATTTAGTATGAATAAAAATGTAATTAGATAAATTTCTATGTATGGAAAAGTTCAGTAATTTGATTTCATGTTATAATGTAAAGAGCTTGAACATAGAACTGATTAGCTTTCCATAAATAACAAAAAAATTCTTCATATGATATCACCTGTCAAAATTTGGAAAATACTCTTGCGTTCTTTAAAACAAAATTTATCTGCTTTTTTTAAAATATTTCATACAACATAAGCATTCTTCACTATACTGCATTAATAGTTTGTCTATCTTAACATAAAAATATACTATCAGAAGAAAATTTATATTCCTGATAGTAACATTTAGTATGAATAAAAATGTAATTAGATAAATTTCTATGTATGGAAACGTTCAGTAATTTGATTTCATGTTATAATGTAAAGAGCTTGAACATAGAACTGATTAGCTTTCCATAAATAAAAAAAAAATTCTTCATATGATATCACCTGTCAAAATTTGGAAAATACTCTTGCGTTCTTTAAAACAAAATTTATGTGCTTTTTTTAAAATATTTCATACAACATAAGCATTCTTCACTATACTGCATTAATAGTTTGTCTATCTTAACATTAAAATATACTATCGGAAGAAAATTTATATTCCTGATAGTAACATTTAGTATGAATAAAAATGTAATAAGATAAATTTCTATGTATGGAAAAGTTCAGTAATTTGATTTCATGTTATAATGTAAAGAGCTTGAACATAGAACTGATTAGCTTTCCATAAATAACAAAAAAAATCTTCATATGATATCACGTGTCAAAATTTTGAAAATGCTCTCGCGTTCTTTAAAACAAAATTTATCTGCTTTTTTTAAAATATTTCATACAACATAAGCATTATTCACTATACTGCATTAATAGATTGTTTATCTTAATATAAAAATATACTATCGGAAGAAAATTTATATTCCTGGTAGTAATATTTAGTATGAATAAAAATGTAATTAGATAAATTTCTATGTATGGAAAAGTTCAGTAATTTGATTTCATGTTTTAATGTAAAGAGCTTGAACATAGAACTGATTAGCTTTCCATAAATAACAAAAAAATTCTTCATATGATATCACCTGTCAAAATTTGGAAAATGCTCTCGCGTTCTTTAAAACAAAATTTATCTGCTTTTTTTAAAATATTTCATACAACATAAGCATTCTTCACTATACTGCATTAATAGTTTGTCTATCTTAACATAAAAATATACTATCGGAAGAAAATTTATATTCCTGATAGTAACATTTAGTATGAATAAAAATGTAATTAGATAAATTTCTATGTATGGAAAAGTTCAGTAATTTGATTTCATGTTATAATGTAAAGAGCTTGAACATAGAACTGATTAGCTTTCCATAAATAACAATAAATTTCTTCATATGATATCACGTGTCAAAATTTTGAAAATGCTCTCGCGTTCTTTAAAACAAAATTTATCTGCTTTTTTTATAATATTTCATACAACATAAGCATTCTTCACTATACGGCATTAATAGTTTGTCTATCTTAACATGAAAATATACTATCGTTAGAAAATTTATATTCCTGGTAGTAAAATTTAGAATGAATAAAATATTTCATTGTCAATATTTGTGGTGTGGAGAGTTTAGTGTTGGCCACAACCCACTCGTTTTTAATATAGTTATTTTTTTTGTTAGTGTAATATGTAAAATAAAAGATTTCATTTCATTATAATGTTTAGACCATACACATAAAACTTTGAAAACAAAACTCACAATGTAATAATGTAATAATATAATGTATGTATTTGATGATACCTGTTATTAATAATCAATTATTGCGTTGTTATAAAGATAAAATAATTTCATTGTTTTCAATACACAAAATTATTATTCTAAGTTTATATTTACTTCTATACTTGTATACTTCTTATACGTAAAGAAACAGAGTTGATGATACTTACCTACATTCTGGTAATGACATAAAATCGATCTGGAACATGGAGGAATTAAGATGTAGAGACTAGAGACTGTACTTTTTACCTAGATGTTATAATCAGTTTTATGCCTTCATGAAGTACTTATATATGTAGATACCAACCTTCCCAATTCCTATAATGCATGTTACATCTCGGGAATCATTAAAATCTTTATAAGCGAACATCAATCAGACATAATTAGTTATCGTATGTATATAATATTATAAATGTATTAAAATTTAAAGACTGCAACATTTTTTAAAACACCTGAATTTATGCAATCTGAATAACTTAATATCTATGTAGATATTTCAAAACGGACTACAGCTACAATTCAATTAAAAACTAGTTGCATGTAACACATGAGATTCATCTGTCGATGTCAGGTTCCTCAAATACACTTTTTATTAAATATTTTAAGATGTCTGGATAGGATAGTGTGGATTTCAATTTTTTTTTCATATCCCAAATAGGTACACAGCAGGGCTACTCGTGAAATTGATTAAGATAAGATTCAGAAATCTTTTAGATTAAAATAACTAATTGTGTACAAAAATGAGTAATAATTTCATACTAAACATTGATCTTAACGATTTTTTACGAATGAATGTAGATTAAGATTAATATTAGATTATTATCGAGTAGTTATTTATACATTTTTTAAGATTAAGACAAGATAATAACGTAATAAGATCGTATCATGAGTAGCCCTACAGCTAGATGGTATGTATGTATGTATGAAGACGTAAGGGTCCCCGAAGATATCGTGTATAAATTTTCCATACAAATTGTTTGAAATGAGGTCGTCAATTAATTTTGAGATGTACTGCTCTATTATAAATGTTATTTAGAGAAGGTTGAAATTAAAATTTTCTAATTGAGATGTTTTTGGAAATATAGGCAGTTTATTTATTTATTTTGTTTTTTTAAACCCTGTACAATGATAGATACGCAACAATATACTATGTTCCTAAATTTAAATGTGTAAGGATCTCACTAAGTCGAAGCCTTTTTTCGATTTCTTTTTCTATTTTTTATGAGCCTGCCATTCTTAGGTATATAATAAAGAACATTAATTGTTAGATTGAAGTCAAGAATTTGTCAAAAAAATGTTAAGGAAGCGCTGTAAAATTTATGGAAATAATTTATAGTATTTTTCTATAATGCTACAAATTTTAAATGTTCTTTATAGCTTTTGTAGTTTTTGAGATATATGAAAATATAAGAAATGCACACACACATACACAAAGCCTGTAAGTTGATGTTTATTGACTTTAAATTTGGAAAAACCTTGCAAAGTTAAAAAATACAGGGATGGTAATATTAAAAACAAATATAATGGTGAAAGTGGACGCAATATAAATAAATAAAAAATAATATATCTGGCCTTCGTGGCTCAGTTGGTTGGATCTCCGAATCCTGAGCGAAAAGATAAATATCGTTCATAAATATGTCTCCAGAATGTGGCAACTTGTTATTGGGTGTGTGTTAAATTAATATTTAATATAGTACCTGTTAGTTGCCCAAGAAGCAATTTAAGTTAATGCTCTTAGAAATTAATTGAATTAAACATTGTTTATTTCCATACGGCAATATCTTTCAACTTACCTGTGTTTCCAGCCCAGAGAAACAATATTTGCGTGAGAAATGAATATAAACAATTTTCTCCTCTGCCCGCACAAAAGCCAAACGACTTACCAAAAGGGGCACGACAAACAGAAATTGGTATTAAGGCAGATTGTAATTTCAGCATATTTTCAGTAATATTTTGTATATTTTCATTGTTTTACAATAAATAAATTAATTTTCTATTGTCAATATTCTATTCACGTCCGTCGATTGCTCTTTTAACACTATGGTGGCGAAATTGTTAATCTTGAGGGCTTCGTGAGCAATTTTTCGTGCTATGCATTTTTTTTGTCGCTCACTTGGCTCTCGTTCTGTGAAGGGGCCGATTACAGTCAGAACGCGCAGATTACGTGCAGAGCGGATGGTGGTGGAAGTAGTGAAATTAATTTTCTATCTGAAAATAATGGAACTCCGAAAGTAAACAATTCATCGTTTTAAAACAATCTTGTATATAATTATTGTTTAGATCAGTTGTTATTGTTTTTTTTTTTGTTTTTGAATATTAATTGTATTGTAAGCCATGGAAAGGAAAGGAATTGCAGAGTGATGGTATAATCTCCGTCTTCTGCTTCAGTTCATATTAAAGATCTAGATACGATATCAAATAATATTTAATTCGGCCAGAAATAACACACTCTAACACACTCTATATATTATTATACAATAAAAATTGACACTGCAGTAATGTGTGGAGACAATAAATATGGATTGTAAAGATGTTATTAAGTACCTGATTTATTAATTCTTATCCAGGTATTATTATAATAATATATTATGTCTGTTAATAAATTATACAGATGATGGGATCACAAAAAGAGTATCAAATTTTATAAGGTAGGTTTCATTATTTTTTTCATTTATTACTACATATGTATTAGGTACTATTTGATTACTGAAAACAATACTTGTGATGTTTACTAGGGTATTTATTCATCTCTGATAATGTCGATGCCAATATTTTTGAATAATATTTACAGATATTAAAAAAATTAAAACATTAGACAACTAAATTAAACAATTCTTGAAAATGCTGTGCTTAAATGAAATTTTCGGTAAAAATATGTTAATTTTGACTAGTAAAAATTTATGTACCTATTTTAATTAATTTTGTTTATTAGCCACTATTGCGAGTTATCAAATGTTTCTACTTACTATCAATATAATTTACTTAATTTGATTATTTTTACAAATAGGTAGGTACCTACCTATATAATAATGTGAATAATAATATGAAGTATTCTGGTTTGACATCAACAAATATTAAATACATATTTATATTACATTTATTGAACTAATAATTTGATATTAATCATTTTTCTGATTTTATTGCTTGTGTATTTGAAGTGGTCTATAATCTAGTGAAGACATTGTATTTTTAATGGTGTCAACATGCTTTACAAGTCACTAAATCTGCTATATTTGCTTTCATGAACTACGAACGCCTCATCGTCAACTAATCGGTACATTATACCATACTATAAACCGTAATATTTTTTTTTGGTCCGAAATGGTGAATATTTGTTTAATAATTACGTGTTTTCCCCGAAATATACCTATTTTTTAAACTAGTTGCATGTAACACATGAGATCCAACTGGATGGCGATAGTATGTATTGTAGGTATATACCTATAATCGAAGAATACGTACCAAACTATAAACACTTGAAACACAAATTAATAAATATTATAAGATATTTTGTTTTCTATATAAAACGATAGTATGGAGGTCAGTCCTTTTTCCCTACCTAGAACACGAAAACAGCATGATAGTATGTATGTATGTTTGGAAATTAAGTATCAAACTAATATAAAACGATAGTATGGAGGTCAGTCCTTTTTCCCTACCTAGAACACGAAATCAGCATGATAGTATGTATGTATGTTTGGAAATTAAGTATCAAACTAATATAAAACGATAGTATGGAGGTCAGTCCTTTTTCCCTACCTAGAACACGAAAACAGCATGATAGTATGTATGTATGTTTGGAAATTAAGTATCAAACCAATATATATATATAAAACGATAGTATGGAGGTCAGTCCATTTTCCCTACCTAGAACACGAAAACAGCATGATAGTATGTATGTATGTTTGGAAATTAAGTATCAAACTAATATAAAACGATAGTATGGAGGTCAGTCCTTTTTCCCTACCTAGAACACGAAATCAGCATGATAGTATGTATGTATGTTTGGAAATTAAGTATCAAACTAATATAAAACGATAGTATGGAGGTCAGTCCTTTTTCCCTACCTAGAACACGAAAACAGCATGATAGTATGTATGTATGTTTGGAAATTAAGTATCAAACTAATATAAAACGATAGTATGGAGGTCAGTCCTTTTTCCCTACCTAGAACACGAAAACAGCATGATAGTATGTATGTATGTTTGGAAATTAAGTATCAAACTAATATAAATCGATAGTATGGAGGTCAGTCCTTTTTCCCTACCTAGAACACGAAAACAGCATGATAGTATGTATGTATGTTTGGAAATTAAGTATCAAACTAATATAAAACGATAGTATGGAGATCAGTCCTTTTTCCCTACCTAGAACACGAAAACAGCATGATAGTATGTATGTATGTTTGGAAATTAAGTATCAAACTAATATACATAAAACGATAGTATGGAGGTCAGTCCTTTTTCCCTACCTAGAACACGAAAACAGCATGATAGTATGTATGTATGTTTGGAAATTAAGTATCAAACTAATATAAAACGATAGTATGGAGGTCAGTCCTTTTTCCCTACCTAGAACACGAAAACAGCATGATAGTATGTATGTATGTTTGGAAATTAAGTATCAAACTAATATACATAAAACGATAGTATGGAGGTCAGTCCTTTTTCCCTACCTAGAACACGAAAACAGCATGATAGTATGTATGTATGTTTGGAAATTAAGTATCAAACTAATATAAAACGATAGTATGGAGGTCAGTCCTTTTTCCCTACCTAGAACACGAAAACAGCATGATAGTATGTATGTATGTTTGGAAATTAAGTATCAAACTAATGTTAAACGATAGTATGGAGGTCAGTCCTTTTTCCCTACCTAGAACACGAAAACAGCATGATAGTATGTATGTATGTTTGGAAATTAAGTATCAAACTAATATAAAACGATAGTATGGAGGTCAGTCCTTTTTCCCTACCTAGAACACGAAAACAGCATGATAGTATGTATGTATGTTTGGAAATTAAGTATCAAACTAATATAAAACGATAGTATGGAGGTCAGTCCTTTTTCCCTACCTAGAACACGAAAACAGCATGATAGTATGTATGTATGTTTGGAAATTAAGTATCAAACTAATATACATAAAACGATAGTATGGAGGTCAGTCCTTTTTCCCTACCTAGAACACGAAAACAGCATGATAGTATGTATGTATGTTTGGAAATTAAGTATCAAACTAATATAAAACGATAGTATGGAGGTCAGTCCTTTTTCCCTACCTAGAACACGAAATCAGCATGATAGTATGTATGTATGTTTGGAAATTAAGTATCAAACTAATGTAAAACGATAGTATGGAGGTCAGTCCTTTTTCCCTACCTAGAACACGAAAACAGCATGATAGTATGTATGTATGTTTGGAAATTAAGTATCAAACTAATATAAAACGATAGTATGGAGGTCAGTCCTTTTTCCCTACCTAGAACACGAAAACAGCATGATAGTATGTATGTATGTTTGGAAATTAAGTATCAAACTATAGAGTCCCCGTAGATATTGTGTAGTGTATACTGCCTTACAAATTGTATGAAACGATGTCCTCACTAAATTCAATTTATATGTATAAGAATTGTTAAAAAATATTGAGATGTAGGTACTACCAGTACTACTATAATGTTCATATTTTTTAAAGAATGGGATGGGATGTTTCGGCCATTATCGATATTTTTAAAAAATCGGAAATTGGCAGTTAATCACATAAATTTATCATAAATCTTTAAAATTAAACGTTAAAAATTTGTATAAATGTATTTGTCTATATTTACACAAATTTTCAGCGTTCTAGCTTTTATGGTTTTTGAGATATATGGAAAACTTTAATATGGTTAACTCTTGACTGAAGCAAATATTCAAAATACGGAGTAGGTACAAAAGTTTTGTAGGCATGATCGACAAAGTTTTTGTTTTGTAGAATTTATAAGCTAAAAAATGATTAGCTATTAAATGCCTATCGCACATAATAAAATTCATGTAGAATCAAAAAGTGGTTCACTTTTAATTATAGACATAAGTTTTGTAGGCCTATAACTATATATATAATATGTATTCTAAATTTTGGACTCTGTGGATTGAGCGGATCAATAGTTATAATGGGGGAGGGGACCACACACACACAGACACACTAAATGTTCTACTTCGAATTCTGAGTAAATCCATGTATGGAACATAATATATGCTGCGAAGCCTCTAAGTTGGTGTTTTTTTTATTTCAAAGTTGGAAAAACCGTACAAAAACTCTACTACAACTGCATACGATTCTCTCACACGGGACGAAAATTAATACTGTCGATTCGTTAAGAAAAATAAATTCTCTTGAACGAATCGACAGTTGAATAACTTTTTACTATTCACATCTACCTAAAGTCATACAGAAAATTTTATGCCGAAATTTTCTACATCAACATCTTTCAACATCTTTAACATCACATCTAACACATGTAACATCTTTAGTTTCTTCATTAACACCACAGAAAAGTTAAAGTATTTTAATAACGTGTATTTTATTTCTATACGAGATCTACTCCAACTGTCGATTTGTTCAGGAGAACTTTGTTCTCTTAACATATCGACAATGTATCAAGCCAGAATACGCGAGAATTGTATGGAGAGGTCTACTTTTTTCACGGCTTTTCCAACTTTGAAGTCAAAAAACACCAACTTAGAGGCTTCGCAGCATATATGTTCCATACACGGATTTACTCAGAATTCGGAGTAGAACATTTCGTGTGTCTGTGTGTGTGTGTGTGTGTCTGTGTGTGTGTCTGTGTGTCTGTGTGTGTGTCTGTGGGTCTGTGTGTGTGTGTGTCTGTGTGTCCGTCCCCCCCTTATAACTTTTGATCCGCTCAATTTACAGAGCCCAAAATTTTAGAATATATAAACAGTTATAGGCCTACAAAACTTTTATACTCAGAATTTTGAATTTTTGTTTCAGTCAGGGGTTATCAACTTTTGAATTTTTACTTTATTTTTCCATATATCTCAGAAACCATAAACGCTAGAACGCTGAGAATTGGTACAAATATAGACAAATACAAAATCTCAAATTAGTTTTTTCAAAAAAATTCCAGGGTTTCTCAAACATTTTTTATTAAGAAAAGTATTTTTTTTATGATAAATTTATGAGTTTAACTGCCTATATTTCCATTTTTTTTTAAATATCGAAAAAAGCCGAAACACCCCAACTAGATAATTTAATTTTATATAAAAAATATTAACATTGTAGCAGTACATCTCAATTTTTTTTTAACAATTTTTATAAAAATTGAATTTAGTGACGACATCGCTTCATACATTTTGTATGGCAGTCGCCTATACACAATATGTAAAAAGACTTAATAGTTTGATACTTCATCTCCAAACATACATACATACCATCATGCTATTTTCATATTCTGGGTAGGAAAAAAGGACCTTCCTCCATACTATCCTATCTTGACATACATACCTACGTATGTTGTATAGAAAACAAAATATCTGACAATATTCAATAATTTGTATTTATGGGTTTATAGTTTGGTACATATTATCGCTATCGACAGTTGGATCTCATGTGTTACATGCAACTAGTCTATACGAATAGCTCAAAATATATTCGTTCATGAGAATTCAATTCTCTGAATGAATCGACATTATCCAACTGTCGATTTGTTCAGGAGAACTTTGTTCTCTTAACATATCGACAATGTTTCAAGCCAGGATACGCGAGAATTGTATGCAGAGGTCTACTTTTTTCACGGCTTTTCCAACTTTGAAGTCAAAAAACACCAACTTAGAGGCTTCGCAGCATATATGTTCCATACACGGATTTACTCAGAATTCAGAGTAGAACATTTCGTGTGTCTGTGTGTGTCTGTGTGTGTGTGTCTGTGTGTGTGTATGTCCGTCCCCCCCTTATAACTTTTGATCCGCTCAATTTACAGAGCCTAAAATTTCAGAATATATAAACAGTTACAGGCCTACAAAACTTTTATACTCGGAATTTTGAATTTTTGTTTCAGTCAGGGGTTATCAACTTTTGAATTTTTATTTTATTTTTCCATATATCTCAGAAACCATAAAAGCTAGAACGCTGGATATTGGTACAAACATCTCTATAGAGTTTTTTCAAAAAAATTCCAGGGTTTCTCAAACATTTTTTATTAAGAAAAGTATTTTTTTTATGATAAATTTATGAGTTTAACTGCCTATTTTTCCAAAACTTTTACAATTATCGAAAAAAGCCGAAACACCCCAACTAGATAATTTAATTTTCTATAAAAAATATTAGCATTGTAGTAGAAGATCTCAATTTTTTTTAACAATTTTTTTATAAATTGAATTAAGTGACGACATTGCTTCATACACTTTGTATGGCAGTCGCCTATACACAGTATATAAGAAGACTTAATAGTTTGATACTTCATCTCCAAACATACATACATACCATCATGCTATTTTCATATTCTGGGGAGGGAAAAAGGACCTTCCTCCATACTATCCTATCTTGACATACATACCTACATATGTTGTATAGAAAACAAAATATCTGACAATATTCAATAATTTGTATTTATGGGTTTATAGTTTGATACATATTCTTCAACTATACATACTATCGCTATCGACAGTTGGATTTCATGTGTTACATGCAACTAGTTAAGCCAAGATGTGTGTACGAAGGAAAATTTTGTATGGCGTTGTGGACTTTTTGCATGCTAATAACACCAAGTAGAGGCCTCGCAGCATATATGTTCCTATACATGGATTAACTCAGAATTCGGAGTAGAACATTTTATGTGTGTTTGTGTGTGTGTGTGTGTGTGTGTGTGTGTGTGTGTGTGTGTGTGTGTGTGTGTGTGTGTGTGTGTGTCTGTGTGTCTGTGTGTCCGTCCCCCCCTTATAACTTTTGATCCGCTCAATTTACAGAGCCCAAATTTTCAGAATATATAGACAGTTATAGGCCTACAAAAATTTTATACTCAGAATTTTGATTTATTTTTCCATATATCTCAGAAACCGTAAAAGCTAGAACGCTGAAAATTGGTATAAACATAGACAAATACAAAATCTCAAATCAGTTTTTTCAAAACAATTCCATGGTTTCTCAAACATTTTTTATTAAGGAAAATTATTATTTTATTATAAATTTATGAGTTTAACTGCCTATATTTCCAAATATTTTAAAAATATCAAAAAAAGCCGAAACACCCCAACTAGATAATTTAATTTTCTATAAAAAATACAAACATTGTACAAGTAAATCTCAAACTTTTTTTAACAATTTTTATAAAAATTGAATTTAGTGACATCGCTTCATACTATTTGTATAGCAGTCGCCTATACACAATATGTAAGAAGACTTAATAGTTTGATACTTAAATCTCCAAACATACATACATACCGTCATGCTGTTTTCATATTCTGGGTAGAAAAAAGGACTGACCTCCATACTATCATATCTTGACATACATACCTAGGTGCATGTGTTGTATAGAAAATCAAATATCTTAAAATATTAAATAATTTGTATTTATGGGTTTATAGTTTGGTACTTATTCTTCAACTATACGTACTGTCGCTATCGACAGTTGGATCTCATGTGTTACATGCAACTAGTGTAAAACAATGCAGCGAAATTTGCGACTGGCGAAGTGTTCAATCAAAATTTTTAACTATACCAAATATGTATAGTTATATTCAAAAAGCTACAATATTTTTATTTATGAATATAACCGCGCCAATACCTCGATAACGTCCAAATAAAAGTAAATAGTTTTCGGCTCTCGTTAAATAAATATAATTTATTTAAAGTTTTACTTCACCAATTAAATATGCTCCAGAATATGGGTTCTATGAGTTACAGAAAACGTGAGTCTTGTTTTCCCAAAATATCCCCAATGTCCTTCTATCTCCAAAGAAAGTTGATTCATAAAAAGTTGAAAGTTGATCATGTGTTTAAAATGACCCAAAAATTTCATTCTCATATAATTTGTTGAAAACAGTTATAAATAAGTAAATAATAAATTTGCGGTGTCTCTGATTCATCCCTGGACATTTGGTCCATATAAGTGCTAGGGGAGAAATCTACCCCAAGTGAAGGTATATAAATCCTTTAAACGGCATCTCTACCTTCAGTACTTCCTCATCTTCGCTGATATACTCTTTCTTTCGTGTGACTTCAATTAAATTGAACTAATATCAGGTAAAAATATAATACTTTTTATACAGAATGATTTGATAAATATTTAAAATACTCTTAAATCGGAAGCAAATTAACTTTTCGCTTAGATTTCTCACATGTGTAAAGAAAAAAATCATGTAGGCAAAAATAATCCATCCAATTTGAATCACCAAATATTTGATATCAAGATTATGAAAATAGGTAGGTACCTGCATAGTTAATTTGGTTATTCAATACTTAAATTTTTTGAAATTTTAATCAATCAGTAGGCCTGTGGGGCAATTCAGGGGAGCAAGTCTGGTCAACTGGCGAAATCAAAACCATCCATGTTCTCCAAATTATGATAATCATGGATATAATTATCATATGGAGTTCTATAATATAATATACCTAATAAGATTTTATATTATCCATAATTACCCCCATGATTACCCACATCATGGATATAATTATATTATAGAGTTGTATAATAAGTATATTATTATATTATAGAACTCTTATGTACCTATTTTTTTACTTCGACTTTTGTAACTTGCGTAACTTCTATAAATTATGTAACTTTTTTTTTGCTTAACTTATGTAGGTAACTATATTTTTCCTTCTTTTTTTTTTACTTAACTTTTGTAACTTAATTTTCTCTTATTTATGTAACTCTTACTTGTGTAATTTACGTTTGTGATTGAATTTGAGCTCGTGTAATTTTGTGTGCATCCGTAATTTGACTCCAGCACTCACAATAATAACCAAAATTGTTTTCTTTTTATGAAAATTGTTAGCTGGATGTCTGTCGATGTACCGTTTTATAATAAAATAAAATAAAACTGCATATACGAATTATACATATGATATGGGTTATCATGAGGGTTACGATTTCATTGTTTGACGGGACTTGCCCCCCAGGTTATAACTATCTCGGTTAATTTAATTTTCTTCAAAACCAAACATTTTTCCTTGGGTGTGAGTACCTATCGATTTTAAAATACTAGGGTCGAATTACGGGAGTGTTTTTAAGAAAAATATAAGAAAAAGTTGAGGTTACGTTTTATGAAAAGATTACAATATGGGACCTCAACTTTTTTCTTATATTTTTCTCCAGAAATACGACCCTATTAAAAAAAATTTAGAAATATTTTTTTGGTTTTCGTCTGTTTACTATTTCAATGATAAATAATAGTGTATAAAATTGTGTATACTATTTTGAAAAAGGTACACACCACAATATCAGTAGAAGATAATTTATTTATTTATTTAATATTTCTTCTCGGGCAACTAACAGGTACTATGTCAAATATTAATTTAACATGCACCCAATAACAAGTTGCCACATTCTGAAGACTTACGATATTAATCGTCTCACAAATCCAGACTGAAAACACAATTAAAAATTGTGTCTCCACCGGGAATCGAACCCGGGACCTTTGAATCAGCAGTCAGATACCTAACCAAATGAGCCACGAAGGCCGATAATATTCAACTACAAATAATTGAATTGAATTTGTGATGCCACTTGCTCTCACGAATCGCTTCATATATTAACATAAAATAATTTGTATGTGTAATCGGAAAAAAACAATATTATACTGATCTTATTTTGTTAAGAGCTCGTAAATAACTTATATTTCAATAATGTTGTTGCAGATAAGCTAAAATATAATGTGGATAACAGCGATTTCAGCTGTGCTTACCTTGTGTTTAACACTGGAAAGTACAGTAGTTTCGGGAGCACCAGCTCCAGCCTTGGGTATAGGACAGGACTGGCCCGAACGTTACTTGGATCGAGAGGTATGTTCTAAATTAACTAATACTAGTTGCATGCAACATAATATATGAGACCCAACAGTCGATTTGTTCAAGAGAATTTATTTCTCTTAACAGATCGACAAAGTATCAAACCAAGATCCGCGAGATTTGCAGGTCTATATTTTTATGGATTTAAACACTAATTTAGAGGCTTCGCAGCACATATGTTAAATATACAGGATGTCCCATAGTAAACGTATTCCTTTTAAGGGCTGTTATACCAACTCATGACTCGCTAGAATATGCAAATATGACCTCAGTAAAAGTGCCTTAGTTTTTAAGATATTGCCACTTTTACAAAGTGCCCAAAAATCTCCGCCTTAGATTGGTTTTTCGAGGGCCACATTTACAAATTTCAATATTTTAGAATTCTAATTTATGTTACACAATCTTGAATAACTCAGCTATTGATCACAATCCAAAATAATAGTAAAAAAAAATTCGGCGGGAAAAAAAAATTATGCCCGGGTTATGAATTTAATAAAAAATATTACCCAACTTTGATTGTTCACACTGAAAAAAAAATGTATGACGCCAACCTGGCAAATTATTGCAAAAGTTGGCGCGATTATTGTTGTTTCCAAAATAGTATAATAATTACTATGTTTTCCAATAAAAAATAGATATTGCTATTTTACTGCAAAATGAGCTGATTGTGTGCGTGTCCGTCCTCCCCATAAAACTTTTGATTCGCTTGATTCACAGAACCTAAAATTTCATCAAGTAAAGAATATTTTAATCCTACAAAACTTTTATACTCAGTATTTTGAATTTTTATTTCAGTCAGGGGTTATCAACTTTTGAATTTTTGGTTTATTTTTCCATATATCTCAAAAACCACATAAGCTAGAAAGCTATAAACGCTGAAATATGGTAAATACAAAATCTCAAATTAATTTTTCTGAATATGTACCAGAGTGTCTCAAACATTTTTTAATAAGAAAAAAAAATATGGTAAATTTGTGTGTTTAACTGCCTAAATTTCCAAAAAACGCCGAAACACCCCAACGAGATAATTTAATTTTCTATAAAAAAATATATACACATAATAGTAGTACTGCTCAAACTTTTAACAATTTTTTTATAAATTGAAATTAGTGACGACATTGTTTCATACAATTTCCATGGCAGTATACACTACACCATGAAGGTATAATAGACCACTACACAATATCTATGGGGACTCAATAGTTTGATACTTAATCTCCAAACACATACCATCAAGCTGTTTTCATATTCTGGGTTGGAAAAAAGGACTGTCCTCCATACTATCCTATCCTGTCATACATACCTACATGTTTTGTATAGAAAACAAAATATCTTAAAATATTCAATAAAAAAAAGTTTAAAGTTTGTTACGTATTCTTCAACTATACATACAGTTGGATCGACATCGACAGTTGGATCTCATGTGTTACATGCAACTAGTTTAATATTGTTTATATCCCCTGTTACAATTTTTTATTTGAACAAACTGTAAATCTAAACCATTCAGCAACCGACTCAAACAAAAAAAAATATCAAAATCGGTTCAGCCATTCAGGAGTTCAATGACATACTTACGTACAGAAAATTTATATATATACATGAGAAGTGGATCATCCAAATCAGGGCGATAGGAGACTGCAATACCTATTGATTTAACCCACATGTATGTTCAGCGATACTGGGTGGGTCAAAAGTTATTTAGACTTTTGTGAAATTTGATTAAAAATCGGATTTCAGACTAAATTACATTACTGTTGTTAAACTAATAGGTCTAAAAGATCATGATTTTTTTGTTAGATACATCAATAGTGATACTTATGCAAAACATTACCGCTGTTAGTCAGCACCCGATAACTTTTCTTAAAAAAAATTGCAACCCTCAATCTTCCACTAACTTTCAAGGGCTTCAGGAAAAATAATTTCACAAAAGTTTTTTTCCACAAGTTATCTTAAAAACCACTACCATTCATAGAGAGCTAGCCCTGTAAATTTAATTCGGCTTATGTAAGAGGAACATGTTAAAAATATTACACAAATTGTTGCTAAAACTCAATATATTTTCTAAGACAGATACTAACTAGTTGCATGTAACACATGAGATCCAACTGTCGATAGCGATAGTATGTATAGTTGAAGAATATGTACCAAACTATAAACCCATAGATACAAATTATTGAATATTTTCAGATATTTTGTTTTCTATACAACATATGTAGGTATGTATGTCAAGATAGGATAGTATGGAAGAAGATCCTTTTTCCTACCCAGAATATGCAAATTGCATGATGGTATGTATGTATGTTTGGAGATGAAGTAACAAACTATTAAGTCTTCTTACATATTGTGTATAGGCGACTGCCATACAAAATGTATGAAGCGATGTCGTCACTAAATTCAATTTTTAAAAAAATTTTTAAAAAAAAATTGAGATCTTCTACTACAATGTTAATATTTTTTATAGAAAATTAAATTATCTAGTTGGGGTGTTTCGGCTTTTTTCGATAATTGTAAAAGTTTTGGAAATATAGGCAGTTAAACTCATAAATTTATCATAAAAAAAATATTTTTCTTAATAAAAAATGTTTGAGAAACCCTGGAATTTTTTTGAAAAAACTAATTTGAGATTTTGTATTTGTCTATGTTTGTACCAATTTTCAGCATTCTACCGTTTATGGTTTCTGAGATATATGGAAAAATAAAATAAAAATTCAAAAGTTGATAACCCCTGACTGAAACAAAAATTCAAAATTCCGAGTATAAAAGTTTTGTAGGCCTGTAACTGTTTATATATTCTGAAATTTTAGGCTCTGTAAATTGAGCGGATCAAAAGTTATAAGGGGGGGACGGACACACAGACACACACACACACAGACCCACAGACACACACACAGACACACAGACACACACACAGACACACACACACACAGACACACGAAATGTTCTACTCCGAATTCTGAGTGAATCCGTGTATGGAACATATATGCTGCGAAGCCTCTAAGTTGGTGTTTTTTGACTTCAAAGTTGGAAAATCCATGAAAAAAGTAGACCTCTCCATACAATTCTCGCGTATTCTGGCTTGATACATTGTCGATATGTTAAGAGAACAAAGTTCTCCTGAACAAATCGACAGTTGGATTAAATGATTGATAAAGATTGTTTTTAAATAATTGATTGTATTTAAGTGTATGTATTGTACTTTTTTTCAAATTTAGAACTAAAACAACAAATTTTGTTGTTTTAATTATATTATTTTTCATTCGTTCACCGTCTGTCTTTGCCCCCAAGTCAAATTGAAAACGCTGTTCGTTTTCGCCAAGCGCTAATTTTTTTTGTATGGGATTTGACGTTTGTTGTAGAAATTTTTTCTACAATAACAAACAACAAACGTCAAATCCCATACAAAAAAAATTAGCGCTTGGCGAAAACGAACAGCGTTTTCAATTTGACTTGGGGGCCATGTCTATGTTTGTCTACTTGTTATTTTAATAAAATAAACACTTCCTTGCACCCTGCGCAAGTGGTGAGTTTATTGCCATATGGCAATTTCTTCCAACTAACCAGTGTTTCCAATATTTTCGTGATAAATGAATTTAAATCAATTTCTCCTCTGCTGGGGAGCAAACTGGAAAAAGCTGGAAGCTGTGCCAACAAAAAAAAAAATTTTGCATGATTGAAACTATACAGCAGAATGAAAAATGTAAATATAGTTACATGTGCACATCTATTGAAGTTTTTATTTGGTAATTTGTTTTGATCAATTATAAATAATGAATAGGTCTGAATTTAAAAACCTTGTTACAAAATAGAACTAATGAGTAATGACAATTTGTAGGTAGCCATGGAGCTATATGGAATGCTTCAGAATTATTTATTGGAAGGTGGAGCAATCGGTCCAATATCAAGACAACCCGCCATGAAGAGGAATTCTGAGATAATCAACTCTCTACTGGCTCTACCCAAGAGTATGGCAGACGTCGGGAGGAGATAATCCTATTTTTATCTCCAGGATCCTCCAATTACCGTG
Organism: Molanna angustata; assembly: GCA_963576475.1. Taxonomy (NCBI): domain Eukaryota; kingdom Metazoa; phylum Arthropoda; class Insecta; order Trichoptera; family Molannidae; genus Molanna; species Molanna angustata. The sequence goes on along the minus strand of OY754970.1, from coordinate 9,983,947 downwards.
TGACAACAAAACACAACGCTGCCTTCAATGAACTAATTAACTAGGTATATAGAAAAGCTGTTTCAATTTTAAAAAAATCATAGAATTGATTGTAAACTGAAACAAACCTTTTATACACATGATTACATTTTCTATGTTATGAAATTTTGGTAAAATAAAAAAAACCTCTATCTACATCACATCAACCATAGATAAAACTAGTATTGTACCTTCATCCATAAAACATACAATCCATCCCAAAAATGTATTATGCCCTGAATAACACAACACTAGTGTGGGGCTCGACAATTAGATAATGCTGATGACAGTTTTATAAAGCATTTTTGCAAATGTTAGGGAAAAAGCGACACACAATTTCGAACTGATTTTATTGGTTAATACAAATTGTACTTTCCTTCACTAAAATTTGTTTGTGCACAGGTAATGTCACATTCTTTCACTTAGCAAGTCCTAGCTTTATTTTGTTCCATGTGTACTGTAGATTCAGCCTAACTATGAAGTCTAAAAATATATAACTATGCAGATTTTAAAAATAAAAGACCAAATTTTGTTCATTAGCTAAAACCACATTCCATCTGGAACATACGGCCACCATAGATTTGCTTACTTCCTCCCAGGCCACAGTTTCTATCAATTACTTGAAAATATATTTTAGTCATAGACAGCCTTACCTGAATCACAGAAAAAAAAAGCAAAGGGGTCAAGATAATGATTTCTTAGGGAATTTTTGTTGTTCTTTCAATGTTCTGTTGTTTTCAGTAGTTTTTTAGCATCCCATAAACAGTTAAATGGATTCAAAGATTTATATTTGTCTCTAAATATATGGGTGTTAGTGATACTTCTTTATAAATTGTATTGAAAAATCACTCAAAAATTCAATGTTTTTAGCCCAAGTATATAAAATATTTTTTTAAAACCCAAGAATTTACAAAAGTACCAAATAAAAATAAAGTGTTTTAAAATATTATTTTGTATTATGAAAGACGCAACTTTTAAGGCAGTTAAGACTATCATTAAAATTGAAAAATAGCTATCATCAATGCATAAATTAAGATGGTAATTATTTAGAAATATATAAAAAAAAATAATTGTAAGAGTATATACCTCCTATATTACATGAAAATATATTATACATGTTGAATATAAGTAGATCATATTTATTTAGCTACTAAAGGATGTATTGAAATGTCAAAGGCTAATAAAGAAACAATGTTTTTTTTCTTAAAATACATTTTTTTTTGTTTTATTTACTAAATAAATGGACCTTTTAATATTTAATATTTGTTCCATATTATAGTTATCATTTTATGGCGCAAGACACTGTATAAAAATATATAATTAATATTAATATATCAAATTATTTCAAACCAAATATAACAATGGTCGCCTGAGGTGATAAATTACAAGTATTTATCAAATATGTAAAAATTATACACCTGATTCTGAGGAATATTATTACAATTTTGAATAACCCAATGAATCTTGAAATTATGTGAAACATTTTACACACATCATATATATGTACAAAGGGAAGTCCAAAAATCTACAGGAGATAGGAAGAAAGGAAAGTATTTCCTTACACTTGCTTTGTAAGGAAGCAATTAAGAATTCAAGAGTTTTGCTATTCAAATTTCGGCCATTATTAATTCGAGATATCAACCTAGAAAGAATACAAGAATTTGGTAATAAGTGCACTTCGTGGTTATGTTAGTATGATTGTATTTGATGTTGTTATGCATTTAAAATGGGATATTCCCCGTAATTCGGGATTTTTTTCTTCTATAATTTTTATAAAAGATATTTCTAATAAATCTGAACAAATTGTTATAAAATAAGTATGTTTTGTTTTAAATAATTAAAAAGATATGTTTTATTCTATCATTTAAAAAAACATATTTCTTTGTTTTATAATTTGATTTTAAATTTGAAATAAAAAGACAATGTGGTAACATAATTCAAATTATTTGACTGTCTGACCAACCTTACCAACATCACCGTGTAGTGCACTTTTAAGTGAAACATACTCTACATCATTTTAGGGAAATAAAAAAAAATGTTTGACTACATAACGAAAGATATCACCTTAACTGGAGATTTTTGAAGAGACTAAAAGAAATCATCAAATATTAATTGAAAAGGTATGATTTTTTTTCCACATCATAAAATCACTTCACAAGGACCATATTGTGACGATGGTCCACTCATTCTACAGTCCATATTAGTATGATACCCCTCCCCTATCTTGCCCCCCAGCACTTGCCAATTTAAAAAAAATTATAAGAGGAAAAAATCAGACTGCAAAAATGAAAAGGGCAATTTTGGATGAAATCAAACAATACTTTTTGATGGTAAAAGAAGTTAATGTTTTATTTCATTTAGAGTCCTTTCATTCCTAGGATTTTTGGACCAACCTTCATATTATAATATGGTTGATTATGTTATGCAATAAACCAATCATTAAACAGATTCACAAACTCAAAAAAATGAATGTGATGTAAAAAAAAATTATGCATCAATCAAATTAGCATTATAAACGTTTTGATAAACAATAGTTTATGCATATTGTAAGTTTCATTACAATATATGTTTACATTAAATTTTTAATAATTACATGATATTTGATTAATTTTATAGATTTGACTTTTAAAGAAACTAGTGAAAAACACGTTTGAACACCAAGATTTTTAATAGTCCAATAATTGGTGACTTTAAAATAATTTTGTTACAAGATACATTGATAACAAAACAGTCTTTATAGAAGTGAAAAAAAATTATGTTATAAACAATACAAAATACTTTTAGTTTTTTTATTGACTTTAAATACTTTATCAGAAAAAAACAATCTATCAAAATAGTCATGAATTGTGTATATACCTATCTCTAGAATATTCTAAACCTATCAAGATAACATGAAAATTTAAGGTAAACAGAGGACATATTATGTTATTTGAAACTGAACAGTATAGAAATATTGTAAAAATGTATATTGTATTGTAGTCTTAACTCTTTTTCAAAAAATGGTATATCTTACTATTACCCGATTTTCCCAACAATAATGCAAAAGATGTTTAATTCCAGACTTAAATATTCTAAAGCAGTTAAGTTACATAATACTTGGTATTTTTAATGAGAATTGTTTTTTATCATGGCGAAGTTTATGTAATGATGGATTTTGGTTATTTATGTGTAATTATATTGAAAAATGCATTGCACTTGCTACAAAAGTGCATTTTAAAAACTGTAACTCATATTGTAATGTGTATTTTGATTTATTTATACATTAAACCAATTATGACACAGTTAAACCATTTTAATTTAAAATTTGGTGTTCAATGTAAATTAATTTAAATATAGATGATTGATCAGTTCTTACATAATTTTGATTAAAAAGAAATTAAAATAAAACAAAGATATATTGTTTATGAAACCAACTTTAATAAATCCAATATGAATAGCTGGTGACATTCAATACTAAAATTCAATTTTAATGTTAATATACAAATTATTACAAGAATTATGAATTAAATCTTTCTAAATTGAACATTCAGCAAATCATCCTTGTCAATAAACTTTTTACATATTTATAAATATAAAGATTTCAAACAATTGTATGAAACCATCATACAAGGGTGGTCCGATAAATACTTAGCCTCACCGCCCAATGGCGCCACTATCGCAAGAGAAATTTATTATCGTGTAGTACATTGTCGAAGAAAAAATTTCAGCCCAATCGGACTTCTAGTTTTGTTTTGACGGCGTGTGGAATTTGTCGTGTATACGGATTTTAGAAAAATGGAGAAAGAGCAATATCAGTCGGTGATTCGATTCTTGTCTTTGAAAGGGAAATCGCGCAGCGAAATCAAAGAGCGCTTGGATGCTATGTACGGTGACTCTTATCCTTCGATGGCGACTGTCAAAAATTGGTTTAACGAGTTTCTTCAACATGGTGGCATGTCAGTTTTTGATGAGCCACACCCAGGTACAAAAATTCACTATCTGGTATTGGCAGACCGCCAATTGAAGGTGCGCGAAATAGCTGAGACAGTAGGCATCTCAAAAGGCTGAATAATTGGGCCGAATTGCAGAAAAAACAGCCCCATTTGGCTCCCAAAAAAGTGCTCTTCCACCATGAAAACGCACCGTCTCACACCTCCACCGTCGCCACGGCCAAATTGGTGGAATTAGGCTACGAACTGCTGCGCCATCCACCGTATTCTCCAGATTTGGCCCCGTGCGACTTCTTTTTGTTTCCAAACTTGAAAAAGTCACTCGCCGGGCATAAATTTGAGTCGAATGAGAAGGTTATCGCCACCACGGAGGCCTATTTTGCAGACCTCCAGAAAACATATTTTCAGACGGGTTAAAGAAGTTGGAGCATCGCTGGGTCAAGTGTATCGAGCTAAAAGGAGACTATGTTGAGAAATGATTTCCAAAATTTTCGTTTTTCTTTTGTAGGCTAAGTACTTATCGAACCACCCTCGTATGCATCTTTAAGCATAAAATAGAACATTAAATTGAGTTGTGATAGTGTCCAATATTGGTATGATAACAAGGTACATAGGACTAATCAAATGTAGAATTATATAATATACAACAAAAAATTTTATGCAACATCTGCGTAAGTATAGTGACTTGCACAACTAACACCAGCTTTACATTATCTACTTACAATGTTAGATATTATAAATTATGTACACAATTAATGTTTATCACTTTATAACATTGCATCATAATGAAAAATGTCATTCAGAGAAGTGGTTTAAATTTTACCATCTTTACAATCTAAGTACAATCTATTTATTTTAACACACAATCACTAGACAAACAAAAATGGAGTCATCAATAATATCATATAAAGAGATTCTAGACAAGACATCTGTGTTATTCCAAACACATTCATTTATTTATAAATTTTCTTACATTGTTCAGTTATATGTGAAATCCAATGTGCAAAACATTGGCAGATATAAAATAATCTTGTTTTTGGAAAAAATAAAACTACAACAACTCTGTTTACAAAAATTTGCAAGAGAAGTATTGATCCTGTCAAATCTACACAACTGTGAACCAAAAAATAAATATGAAATTGAAACAAATGTATGTATTTTTTAGTATGAATTTTGTTATTCTATAACAAAATTCAGAATAAATAGATGAAATATAAGGAAATATAATATGTATTTGATTTATTAATTGGTTTTGATAACAGTACTTTATTAAAATCTTTGGAAGAGTGTCAAATACCTTGTCTAGTTTTACTCATTATGAAAAAAACTGATTTTATAAACCATTCCTTTCTCTTAACTGTTTCTCGATTCACTGAACTTTTGATTGTGTGAAAATTTGTCTGTTAAATATATAACGGTTCCAAAAGTTTAAAACTTAAGTGAAAATGAAGTTGGCGGTGGAAGGTATGGCGCAGGTACAGGCTGTGCACTCCCCATATGGAATCCAGTGACGTCATCCCCTCCCAGCAACTGCTTGTAGAGGTCTCCACCAGACGGAGGCTTCGGACTGTGTTGCCGCCTTCCACCCTCTGACTTGGCGGGCCACGTGGGAAACATTGCTGGATCAATGGCGTGGGGTTGTTCCTGAAAAAGTCAATCATTATTTATGTTTATTGTCAATTACAAGAATTGAATAAAAAAACATTTTTATAATAGATGAGATTTGATAGCAATTATCATAAAATATGTTACACATCGTAAGGAGTATAAATTCTCCTTACGATATTTCAAATCACGGAGTGTTTAGATCGAACGTCTATCGATCTGGTGACTTTTGGTGTGCGCGCATCGTACAACAGTATCGCCGCCATCGGCAGATATGAGAAGTAGAGGTGCACGCGCAACAATTTTATCTGCTCTGCCGTTGTATGCCTCTCCGAGCTGCGCGCGCAACTGACGTCAGTGTTGACTGTCTAGATTCCCGTCGGCTTTTCGATTAGCACTCTCAAAAAAGTACCAGGAATAATATAAGATATAATTACGTCTCTCAAGTCTGTCCGCGGCCATCAATGATTTCTGGAACTGCTAAGTATATACGAATTGCATAAAATTTAATTCCTTCCTGTGTCTGCGTTACCTGTCGTACCTAACTCTTAACTGATATAGATATTTTAACCCGTTTAAACGGTATACATGGGTCTACCTTGAACCGAGTTATGTTGCGTAGTGTAAAATTGTATATAATAGTGCTTTAAAATATTTTTTTTCTAATTACACTTGCTGTCTTCATGTTAATAAAAAAATAATGGTAACATTATATAATAATAAATATAGCTTCTTCCCAGCTTCTTCGCAGGTGACACAAAGTTCTTCGCAAATCCACTGACTGCCCACAACGTACTACGTAAGTGATTTGGATCAGATAGATAAATGGACAAAATGTTGGTTAATGAATCTGAATGCTTCCAAATGTACCGTTCTTCATATTGGGAAAAACAACCCACATATCCAGTACACCTTGGGTGAAAGCCTGATAACCCCAGTCAAGAAACAAAAGGATTTGGTCATTACTATCTTGGAGGATTTGAAATGGTGTGAACATATCACAATGATTGTTAAGAGAGCCAATTCTACTCTTTATCTTATCAAGAAATCATTTCACCACCTAAGTGTACAAGTTTTCCTAGAAATATATAAAACTTATGTGAGGCCAATCCTAGAGTATGGGTTTCAAATATGGAATCCTTACTTTATTAAGGACATTACACTGCTTGAGAAAGTGCAAAGACGAGCAACCAAACTGCCAATTGGAGTGGGTGGTCTGGAATACTCAGAAAGGCTGCAAATTTTAAAAATCCCAACTCTGCAGGAACTCTGGAACCGTGGGGATATGATTGAGACATACAAAATTTTACATGGTAGTGTTATGGATAACTTTTTTACGTTGAATCACAATCCACAACTGAGGGGCCATCACTTAATTAAAGCTGAATAAAACATCCTTTTCCCTGAATCCAAGGAAACACTTCCTGACCAACAGGGTGGTGGATGCCTGGAATAGTTTACCGGATAAGGTTGTGAGTGCTGGAACACTCAATCAATTTAAAAACAGATTGGATGCACATTACAAAAATAAGCACATGATACAGGCCCATCAGCAATAGCTGCCTGCCTGTTAACTAATAATAATAATATAGTGCAGTAAAACATAGCGTCTGTCCGCGGCCATTGCCAATTTATGAACGCTGTGAATAGAAACGAAGCTTTTATTGTCCCTGTGTGCGCACCAAAAGTTATGATTGACAATAATTAATCCATGAATTCTGGCGTCTTTTCGCGATCGCTATTAAGTGACCATTCCACTCCAAGCCGGTAGAAAGGTTGTGATACGGCCTCCGTGATCTGTTCATCCAAGTCTGCCGAATCCACCAGGAATTCTGTTTGTGCAGACAGGTATACCCTGATTCGCAAGGACTGGGACTATACAACGCTGACAAACCCCTCACAAGACTCCAGGTACCGTCACACCTCATTTTTTTGTAAAGTTTCATGGTTCAAGATGACACACGCGGCGTAAATTGTATTTAACTTTTATTATGATATGCCTGAAATTATTGATTAAATTAAGATATTAATGTATATATAATTATATAAATTATACTTGATCTATCACCTTGACGGCGTGACAACCCATTCGAGTAACAATAAATTTGTTTTTAAACCTTTATGTATGTGTCATTAAACTACCTTAACTTGCAACGAGGACATCCTCTGACGGTGAGAGCGTGGCTCGAACCTGAGCAGCCGGCGGAGAAGGGCCAACAATTTGACCTTCACAACATGAAATGAACAGCTGAGAGATTATATATTTTGATAACTTTGTGTGAAAAAGTGATGACGTTTGAAATGTAAGTAGATATAAGCTACAATATTTCAATACTTCTAAGCCATGATGTATAAACCATGGTATATTACAGTTTATACCTTTTTTTTTTTTAATTAATTTCTGGCGTTCCACCCGATATCGAGTGATATAGCCACTAATCCCTAGAAGGACGAACATTGTAGTAGGTGACAAACATTGAAAACACACCCACCGCAATGTTTGTACCACTCTTGGGAATATTACATATCTATAAAACTAAACATAGTAAGACAAACATTGTCGTAGGTGACAAACATTGAAAACACACCCACCGCAATGCTCGTCCCACTCTTGGGAATATTACATATCTATGAAATCAAACAAAAATAAACGTAAAAGTGTGCAAATAATAATTTCTTAGTCAAAAAAGGCGAAATAATAAAAACGGTAAAGAAGTCGGCATAATTCGAAAACATACGGAATACCCACATAAAATATATACGCACAAACTATATACAAATTCCAAGACCTGGGGACAGTTTTTTCAAAGGAGTTTATTGTTTATTTTCAAAAAATTTGTTATGCTTTTATTAATATTTACATCATTCAATGACAAAAGGAATTTAGAGTTAACAGGATATGAAGTGCATGATTTTATTATCTCTGACATAAATTCTTCTCTATTTAATAATTTACATTCAAAGAAAATATGATCACTATTCTCTTCCTGTTCACCGCATTCACATATTGGGGATTGAACAACCTGAATCCTAAATAAATGAGATGCCAAGGAGCAATAGCCAATTCTTAAGCGACAAAGTAGGGAGATGTCAATTTTAGGGAGTTTTTGACCATAAAACCATGTAATTCTTGAAATATGATCTTGCAAGGTTTTATAATGGGCTCCTTTAGTAGAGGATTGCCATTCTTCAGCCATTTTTCTCTCACTTTTTTGTCAAGGTGTACCATCCTCTCAAGTAGGGTGTGAAGAAAACACTGGGGAGTTAATCCTAATGAACACGCTTCTCTAGCCAGCTGATCTGCCCGTTCATTACCTGGAATACCCACGTGAGATGGTATCCATCATATTTCCAACTGATATCCATATTCTGAGGATTCAAAGAGTAAACACTTAATTGTCCAAAATAAACAGTTTATACCTAGACATATATTTTAAATGTCATCTCCACATAGGTTTATCGAAATATGTAATTACTCAGCTGATATGAAATCACTTCACTTTAGCATTAAAAACTGTTCTGTTATGAGTTATGCACATTCTAGAATTCCAATGATGTATCAATAATGGTTCAATGTTAGCCCAGATTTACGAACTAAAAGACTGATGTAAAGAGTTGTATTTGATGCAAAATTAACCTTTGCTCAACATATAACATCAGTTACTACCAAATGCGGTCAACTGCTGGGCTTCACAATGCGTCTTGGAAGATTGAAAAATATGAAGCATGAACCAACAATGAAGCATTGAAAAATATTTTCAACTGCATAGCGAGTATCAAATTGGAATATGGAAACGCAGTTTGGGCGCCTTACCAAAGAAAATATTCTGATATGTTGGAGCAAATCCAGAAGAAATTCATGAGTTGCACGGAGTATATCAGACATACACGCACCACCTAGAACTTTTGACGTCCTGCTTCTATCAGAGTCTTGAAAGTAGACGTGATAACCCACTACTCTTGACTCTCTTCAAGATTTTCAAAAATCTTATAATTGTCCAGAACTGCTAGAAAGGCTAGGGCTTTTTGTACCACTCAACTACATAAGGGGTAGAGGACATAATATTCTGAACGTAAGCCATTCCAGAACGGATGTAGTGGCCCGCAGCACTGGTGCGTATTATGAAAAAATTTAACTCAATCTCGGACGAGGGTGAGTTCAAGATATTTTCCATTGAAATATAAGGCGCTTCAAATCATACCTTAAACAGGGATAGCCGTCATCGAACCGCATAGCACACTGTAATTGGCAGCAGCTGTCGTGTGATTACGGAAAAAAATAATAACTAGTGATGAGCAAAGTCATTATATGCAAAACTGCATGTGTAATTGCAAGACCAAGAGCAAAACTGGCTTGCAAAACCAAGAGTCTAGCAATCTTACAAAATTATATTTCAAACCATCAGTGGGGTAGATAGAAATTTAGGGCCCTCATACAAAAATTACCTGAGGCCCCCTTAAAAAATAATAACTAGTGATGAGCAAAGTTATTATATGCAAAACTGCATGTGTAATTGCAAGACCAAGAGCAAAACTGGCTTGCAAAACCAAGAGTCTAGCAATCTTACAAAATTATATTTCAAACCATCAGTGGGGTAGATAGAAATTTAGGGCCCTCATACAAAAATTACCTGAGGCCCCCTTAAAAAATAATAACTAGTGATGAGCAAAGTTATTATATGCAAAACTGCATGTGTAATTGCAAGACCAAGAGCAAAACTGGCTTGCAAAACCAAGAGTCTAGCAATCTTACAAAATTATATTTCAAACCATCAGTGGGGTAGATAGAAATTTAGGGCCCTCATACAAAAATTACCTGAGGCCCCCTTAAAAAATAATAACTACTGATGAGCAAAGTCATTATATGCAAAACTGCATGTGTAATTGCAAGACCAAGAGCAAAACTGGCTTGCAAAACCAAGAGTCTAGCAATCTTACAAAATTATATTTCAAACCATCAGTGGGGTAGATAGAAATTTAGGGCCCTCATACAAAAATTACCTGAGGCCCCCTTAAAAAATAATAACTAGTGATGAGCAAAGTTATTATATGCAAAACTGCATGTGTAATTGCAAGACCAAGAGCAAAACTGGCTTGCAAAACCAAGAGTCTAGCAATCTTACAAAATTATATTTCAAACCATCAGTGGGGTAGATAGAAATTTAGGGCCCTCATACAAAAATTACCTGAGGCCCCCTTAAAAAATAATAACTAGTGATGAGCAAAGTTATTATATGCAAAACTGCATGTGTAATTGCAAGACCAAGAGCAAAACTGGCTTGCAAAACCAAGAGTCTAGCAATCTTACAAAATTATATTTCAAACCATCAGTGGGGTAGATAGAAATTTAGGGCCCTCATACAAAAATTACCTGAGGCCCCCTTAAAAAATAATAACTACTGATGAGCAAAGTCATTATATGCAAAACTGCATGTGTAATTGCAAGACCAAGAGCAAAACTGGCTTGCAAAACCAAGAGTCTAGCAATCTTACAAAATTATATTTCAAACCATCAGTGGGGTAGATAGAAATTTAGGGCCCTCATACAAGAATTACCTGAGGCCCCCTAAAATAATAACTAGTGATGAGCAAAGTCATTATATGCAAAACTGCATGTGTAATTGCAAGACCAAGAGCAAAACTGGCTTGCAAAACCAAGAGTCAAGCAATCTTACAAAATTATATTTCAAACCATCAGTGGGGTAGATAGAAATTTAGGGCCCTCATAAAAAAATTACCTGAGGCCCCCTTTAAAAAAAAGTGAAATGTAAAAAGTACTTACATCAAATAGTAGAGCAAATTATAAAAAAAACTCATTAATTTTATATTTTTTTCCTTGATTTAATATTTGCAAAAACACTATTAAGTTTTATGTCCTATTTTCAAAATGTTTAAATTGTATATGCTCAATATTAAGAGTTTTTATATTTTGTTTCAGATAGCGTATTTAGAATTTTGGGCCCCTTACCAAGCTGGGCCCTCATACTTTTTATGACCCTGCTGTAAGGTAGCTACGCCACCGAAACCTATGATATTATTGATTAAAAGTAAACAATCGGAATTTTATCATAAATTCATGATTTTTTAATGTTTCATTGTAATTAAGTTTTATTGTAAAAATAGATGGGTGGTGGTAAAGGAGTTAGTGTGATGGGTTAGTATCCAGTGGTCGCGAGTTTGAATACGGCCACGACCGATTTCTTTTAATACAAGCATTTATGCTTAGTTTAGAGAATGTATGAGGATGTATATGTATGTACTTGTTCCAGGGCCATATTCATCAATATTTATTTATTTATCTTTTTGTACATAATATAAACAAATATAATGCACACTGGCAGGCTTATTGCCATTAGGCAATTTCTTCCAACCCACCAGAAATAACAGTCCACAAAAAAATTGCATTTTATAAATGAAAGACTTGTAATTTTCAGCAACATCTTCTCAGCCATCTCTCCAATGCTTTTTTTTTTTTAACATGTCCACGTAGGGGACGCCAGTTATTAGGATTTGGGTCCATTTTACTCTTCCGAAGAAGCGCACTACGTAGCGTTGGGAGGGGTGTGCAATCTAGAAAAGAGTTTATTAATTCGGATTCTAAAAAGACTCGGGTTGTACGAAGGTGGAAACACAGAATTCGGAAGATCGTTCCACAGTCGGGCTGCTGTATTAATAAAGGAGTTCGAGAAGCGACTTGTTCGTATATGTTGAAGGTCCACTGTGAATGGGTGCTGCGATTGAGTGAAGCGAGTGACTCTGTTGCGAGTGGGTGGAGGAGGGACCAAAGATGCAAGTTCTTCTGAGCAATTCCCGTGGTAGTATCTATAGAATAAACTTAAAATACCGACTCTGCGTCTGTGTTCTAGTGATTGCAATCCATCAGTCAGTGATGGATCATCAATCAGACGTATAGCACGCCTTTGGACAGCGTCGAGGGTATTCAGTAGGTATTGGGGGGCGCCACTCCAGAGGTGACTGCCATATTCAATAATTGGACGTATTTGCGCTTTGTAGAGTATACAGATCTGGGTCTTAGTAAAATATCTACGCGCTCTATATAGTACGCTCAATTTTTTGGAGGCGAGTTTCACCTTAGCTTCGATGGAGCCCTTGTAGTGTAACTGGTTCGTTATAGATACTCCAAGCAGGTCAATAGAGCTGCTGTTAGGTAGGGTGCTTCCGTTGAAAGACACTTGCAATTCATTGGGGTTTCTCTTCGCAGAAATTAGACAGGCTTGGGTTTTTGAGACGTTAAATGAAACAAGATTACTTTCACCCCAGGTATTGATTGAGTGGAGGTAGCTATTTATTTTTCGATGAAGGTCTTTCCGGGCTTCTGACATTTCACTCTGTTTAGGAGGTTTGTCAAAAGAGAAAATGTCATGGACTGTGCTGTCATCAGCGTAACAGTGGATGGGGGCGCGTAAGAGCAAGTCATTGATATGTAGGAGGAATAGGGTTGGAGATAGAATGGACCCTTGAGGGACTCCCGCATTGATGGAATGGGGAGAAGAAGAGCAACCGTCCACTACAGTTATGACTTCGCGATCTTTTAAAAAATTCGCAATCCAAGTACACAGAGACTGGGGTAGTCCATAAGAAGGGAGTTTCATTAAGAGACCTTGGTGCCAAACCCGGTCGAAAGCTTTAGAGATGTCAAGGGCGACAGTTTGAGCTTCTCAAAAGCGTCCCATAACTCGAACCCAAACGGATGTCACATACGCAAGTAGGTCGCCACAAGATCGATTTCCACGAAATCCATATTGGCGGTCGCTTAAAACTTTGTTTGCTTCGAGGTATGTGATCAACTTGGTGTTTAGTACCCTTTCCATTATTTTGGAGTACAGAAGTAATAGCGATGGGTCGGTAGTTAGATGGGTTGGAGCGATCACCTTTTTTAGGAATTGGGTGGATGACCGCTTTTTTCCAGTCACATGGGACAATACCAGTTTTAAACGAGAGTTTGAAGACTGTATGTAGACCTTCAACTTTTTCTGCCCTTCCCTATCCTGGGCGTCCATGTACCACTTATTTCCTGCGACTGTGACTATATCATCAACCCATCTTTTGTGGGGTTTACCTACTCCTCGTTTTTCTTCCCAAGGCCTCGAGCCATTTTAGACCTTTGTGTGCATTTTAGTTTATGTACGGTGTCGACAGTCAAAGTCATGAAGTGTCCACAAGTTCAAACCATAAGTTTCATTAACACTTCCCGCTTTCAAAAGAAACCTGACGCGTACACCTTACATTTACGTTTTTCTTTCCAGTTTTATTTTATGCCCTAGTTAGATGTACTTCTTCACATTATCAATATTTATATCCTTGTCAAAGGGGCTAATTATTTTAGTCTTGTTGATAATCATTTCTATCAACATAAATAGCAAGAAAAGGTGAATTCATAGTATATTCATTCCTTACCCTGAAGAAGTTATGTTGGAGGGCAGTTGAAGCGTGCAATCTTCTTGTTGGATCGTATGTGAGCAATCCTTGCAGGAGTTGCAGACCGGAATCAGGTAGACCAGGGCCAACACGTGAACGTAGTCCAAGACCCGGCTGCTCTGCCCACTGTGCCTTAGATCCAGATAACTGACTCCAACCAGGCCACATTGTTTCATTCGGGGTACCCAAATCCTGAAAAAAAACCCTGTTATTTATTTTTAACCTTTAACACTAACTTTGGTCAGTGAATATTCAAATGAGATAAGAAGTTGTTTGATTTGACCAGAATAGGAAAAATAAAGTAATCGCATAGTGGTAAACTGATTGGTTTCTGTGGTGGAGTTCTGGGTGTAATTCCCAGCAGCGCAGGATATATTTATTTCTCACACAAATCTTGCTTCTCTGGTTGATTATAAAAAATTCCATTTTTCCAGGGTGTAAGAAAGTGTTTATAAATAAATAATTAAATATTTAGAATTATAAAATTTAAATTGAATCTATATAACTTTTTGAGAGCACAACATTGTTTTCGACAGATTAATAAATATTTGTGATAGTCTTATAAATCAATACAATAAGGTTACAAATTAGTAATAAATAATTTATAAGTAATTACCTTAAATATCCTATTGAGTTGATCGACTTCACTTTTTCCTGGAAACAGAGCCTGCATAGTGACAAACTCGGCAAAGATACATCCCACGGACCACATATCAATGGGTGTGGAATATGTACGGGTTCCCAACAATAATTCTGGGGCACGATACCACAGTGTCACTACGATGGGGGTGTAGTTTTTCAGTGGAGATCCATACTCACGGGCCAGGCCAAAATCACCCACCTGAAAAATACAAGAATCAAAAATTAATAATTTTATAGAACAATTAAATAATAATAATAATTATTATTGGCTATAATTGAATGGTCTTATTCACAATAAATTATGTAAGTTCAACAGTATATAACAATATTACTAAAAATCACTATTTATAATAACATTTGTAAGGCAATAATGCTATATAACAGGTACATGTTTTTATTAAAGAATGAATATTTCCTTGTAACAAGTCAGTGGCGTGCAAGGGGTCCTTCAGCTGGGTATGCTCAAAAATATCTACATCCTGTGTTTAGTCAACCTCCATATCCTTTCACCATATATTTTTTCTTTAACTCCTGTATTGTACTTTGCACATAGCACCATTTAGCGTGAAGGTAGAAGCAAATAATCCAAATTGCATAATATTTTAAATATTTCAATTCTATTAATGAATATTTTTTTTAAATATTTTGAATGCAGCCCTTTAATAACTAAAAGTTTTTAATAACTGTAAATCATGAATATTGTTTGTTAAAATATAATTGCTCAGAATTATTCACAGACATCTATGAAGTAACTTTCCAACCATTATCACATAATAAGCAATTGTTTTCATCCATTATTTGTTCATAGATGTCGTGACATATTACTCAAACATATTTACGCAAAGGTTCTTTTTCTTATATTTGAATAATATTTATGAATCCTTACAAATTGTACATACTATTATACTAGTTGCATGTAACATATGAGATCCAACTGTCGATGGCGATAGTATGTGTAGTTGAAGAATATGTACCAAACTATAAACACAAACACAAATTGCTGCGAAGTGAGTGTTTTTTTACTTCAAAGTCAAATAACAATGTTCAAAGTCAAAGTGCATACAAATCTCGCATATCTTGGCTTGATACTTTGTCAATGTGTTAAGAGAATATAATTCTCTTGAACAAATCGACAGTTGGATTATGAAATTCTTTTCTATAACGAAATTCTTTACTCGCTTTTTTACAATGAAATTGAATTTTTTAAATGTTTTGAACTATGCGGCTCATAATCTCGATTTTTCATAAATTTCAAATGCATAGTACTAATAATATTATAGACAATATATTCGGTATGATTCCAATCAAAACAACTAGTGCCAAAATCTTGGCGCTAAATGACAGTAATATAATCTAACGGTCGTTTTTGTAAAAATGTACCATGTTGAACCAAAGGCAAACCATCTGAATATTCTTGCACCCATACATACAAACTGTTAAGAAGCTTCATACATGCCCAGCATAAATCTTTCCTTAAAAAATACACAGATACCTACACTAACACAAATAAACACGCTTTGTTCCTTTATATTGTATGCTCAAATGTATCGGGCATACTGCAATGAATATTAACGACAAAAGTAAAAAGAGATTTATAGTTTGTAGGGAAAGAAAATTGTGAACGATAGAGGTGTTCTTACATTTTAGCTACTGTTATCAAAGCTGTCAATGTTTCTACCTTGGAAGCAACGTTGTATAAGTTTTAAATTCAGTGTTGCAACAGACGAAAATAATTACAAGCAAATTGAGCCTACAAAGGACAATTATTCAAATTTTAAGAAATTCATATCTCCGTTAATATTTGTGCTAGAAAAAAATAAATACTGTTTTATGATTCGTTATATGTCCTACAACTCGTTGATATTTAAAAAAAAATTGTACAAAAATTTTTAATATTTTTTTTTATTAATCTTTTTTTAATCTATTATTTTTTTTTTATTTTGATAGTCATGCCAGGTATAGAGGTTTATATGGCTTGCACGCCATTGTAACAAGTACATACATATACATCCTCATACATTCTCTAAACTAAGCATAAATGCAGGTGAACAAAATCGGTTGTGGCAAGATTTGAACTTGCGACGACTGTAATTATTTTAAAGTAGGCAGGATTATTCGAACTCGCGACCACTGTATTACTAACCCAGCTAACATATTTGTGGTAACCTGGGAGTCACTGACATAAACAAAAAGCTAGAAAAGTGTCAGCTGAGATGGTATGGGCATGTAAAAAGGAGACCATACTGTAAATGGGCGTACCGGGCGGAAGGGACTATATGTACAGAGGTAAATAATTATACACAGGCAGGAGAGCGTCTGCCGTGTTTTGCTAGTTATAACATAAATTTCAATTTGTTCGGTTTACCATCTTCAAGAGGCCTCAGATTCACTGCATTCATTTTACTTTCCCTTAATGTACCTCAATATTATTAGTAATTAAAGGACAAGTAATGTTTTATATTTCATAATAATGTGATATATATTTAACAATATAGGCTACATATCAATACACCTATTGTTAAACAAACTTACCTTGAGTATTCCTTTGTGTGAAAGCAGTAGGTTGCTTGTTTTAAGATCTCGATGCAGAATCCAATTGTCGTGCAGATGATCTACAGCGCGCAACAATTGTTGCATCAGGCACTTCACCTCACCTACAAAAGATAATAACTTCATTTCAAAAAAAATAAAATAGAAACTGCAATAGGTTTACATTGTAATTACCAAAATTAAAAGTAATAGATATTCAAAATTATTATAACAATATTATTATCCTATAAAATTATCAAGATCCATTATTCTAATCTTTAAAATCCATCTTAACTTTTTTGAACCACTTTTACTTGTCCTATCAACATAAAATTTTACAGTCCAAATAAAAAAGAAATAAAATCTAATAAAAGAGTTAAATTGTGAATAAAGAAATTTTTATCAACAAGCTCAATTGAGCTTCCAAATGGAACATTTTTTTTCTTTCCCTTCTAGCGGCTTCGTCGCCTGAGCTTTAGTGTAGCTAATTGTGAATGCCAGAATGGAACATTAACCCATTCAGAGTGTCTTGTCAAGGTGTCAATTTAACGATGGAAAAGAAAACTCAGTGTATGGAAGATAGTTGTCACGCGACAGGCAACTTTGAGACAGACAGGATTGAGTTACATTTTTTCCATCACTAAATTGACTTGTACTCTAAGAATATAAAAAAAACCCTAATGAATCCTGATCTATAAATACAATAATAAAAATAAAATTCTTTTACTACGCAAAAAATTTCACATAATGTGGCCGACATATTGCCCGTAGGCAATTTCTACCAGTCAACCACACAAGTAAATACCTCAGTAGAAAGTAAAAAAAAATATATATTACAAATAAAAACTAATAAAAATTACAATGAAGAAAAAAAAAATTAGTATAAAAACACAATTTAAAAATAATAAATGTCCAAAAATAGGAAGGATGGGATGAAGGATATGTGGATATATAAGTAAAGAAATTTTCAGATATTCTATGATTATTGAAAATAACCTTTTTATAACTTATACTTGTAATTTGAAGGTTTTTTCGTTGACACAGTAGAAGTTCATAATTATAAATTGTAAAAAAAACTTATAAAAAGAAAACACAGTTAGATTCCTCATTGTGGAATCTAACTGTGTTTTCTTTTTATAAGTTTTTTTACAATTTATACCTACTTGTAATTTTATTGTTAAATCTAGTATTTCTAATAAACGATAAAACTAATTTCTTCACAAAATGCCAAATTCATTTTTTATAAACAAGATATTTTTAAAATTTTTGGTCAAGTGACTATTATGTTTTTTTACAGAAAAAAGTGTACAAACAAATATTTAAGGGTTAAATTTGATGAAAATAAATATACCGGGTAGAAAAACTTGTTTCCTGGCTTTCATGGTCTCCATGAGTCCTTTAAGATCATGCTCCACATAGTCCATCACGATGAAGATCTTATCCATGTTTGACCCGACTACGATCTCCCTCACTGTCACAATGTTTGGATGCTGGCCCTGAAACATAAATAATGACAACACCACGTCACACTCTCCATTAGAACGCCTAACATAAGTGGAACTCACATGGAACTGTGTTATGCACCTACTTAATATCATTCATACAAGTTTTTGTATTAACTCATAAAAAATATTAATTAAAACTTGAAAATAAATTATTAAGATACAATAAAATCAGCACTTCCAAGGAGACATCAAAACAATAAAACCTTAAACCTACAAACTCAATTGGAATTTGAAATAAACATCTGCTACATTCATTGAACAATATACTTGCAGTAATAACATACGCAGTCCATTATCATATTTCACTTCATCTTACCAAGTCATTTGAAGAATGAATTGACTGAAGAAATAAAACAAATTAATTCACTTCACTTTGCACAGTTTTTCCTTAGTCTATCACAATATTTTTTAGTCCACATAAACCTAATGTCAATATCAATGTATATCTTCAACTGGAAATGTCTTTCACTGATGAAAATTGTCTTTCTTTTATATTGCCATCCTCAAATCACTCCATACAACTTATTTCAAAGTTGATTTTGTAGCGTCCTCTTCTACGTGAATAATTCACATTGCAGAAACGACGACTGTAACAAATAAAGCTGATAAAATTGTAAATTACCATTATTAATTTATAAATAACCTTAATGAATATAACATTAAATATATTGCAACAAGAAATCACTTCTTTAAGGGAATATTTATATTACAAAGTGAAAAAGATAAAAATTTAATTAGTATAAACAATTAATTAACAATCTGTAATTTGCATCAATTAACATTCATTACTCGCGTTGAATTATAGATTAAATTCTCTTTAAGGATTAGATTAAAAAAAATCCACACAATATTCATTTTTCCGTTATACTCACCTGCCAATCTTCATTAATCAAATACATACTAAAAATCCATCATAAAATACTTAATATTTTTAAATGAGTTTGTTGTTACTGTAAATGAACAAATATAATAATACATAAATACATATTTTTGTAAAATCCACATTAATTATTAGATGGTAAAAAATAAAATTTAAAGAATACACACATTACAGAGTAATACATTCTGAATTTTAAAATATTATTTGAGCTCATGAAAAAAAGACTTAAACTGAATTACTCTAAAAGCAATTACAAACTAATACTGCAATCAATCCAAAAAAAATATAAATAACATTAGATTTCCTCGTTAAAGATTGGTTGATTGGCTCACTTTCACAAAGACAGCAGAAAAAACTTTCAGCAAAAATGAAATTACATCAAATAATAATGAAATCATACCTCATATTCAACTTGGGTCATACTTCGTAGAATAGTCATATAAATGATAAAATGTTTTTTGTATAATTCATCAAATTTAAACATTGTATCTTAGTTGATTAAATTATGCATTGAATCAATTTTATTTAGATCAATCGATATCCAAATTCAACTATGAAAACAACAGCATTAACTAAACCATATTCTTGTATTTAATAAATATTACTTGAAATTGTAATAATATAATCACACATAAATATTACACAATGTTTGTCACAGCAAAGATGACTGAGAATTACACTTTTCTATCTTTACACACATCCATCAGTTCATCAAGGCTCATTAATTTTCTTTTGAGAACATCAAGACTGACTCAAGTATTAAATTTCATTAAAATTGTGAAAATCTTATTTTAGTCTTGTTATATCAAAGTTAGTAAAGGTAAAACATAAAAACAAATTTATAAAATCAATATGAAATCCGTAGAATCTCACAATACACACTATACATATACAGTGTTATTTATAAACGTGGCTCAAATATTGAACTGTGGTTGAAATACAATTTGATCCCTTCTCTAATTTATAAACATGGATTAAGAGTTGAACCGGGGTTCAACTCAAATGTCAAATTGAACCGGCGACGGGGGTAGTTTAACACTCGTTCAACTTGTCGTTTCACAATTTTGAAGTACCTATGGCCATAAGATATGAAAAAAATATATAAAAAGCTATTTGATCCATTAGAATTTTCGATTGACGTTGAATTCAAACAAAAATATTGAATACAAAAAAGTGGAATAGCTAAATTTTGTCAGAACTAAAATGTGGCGCGTGCGTGTTCAGTGCAGAGCATACTGTTCTGTGGTCATGACAACCAACTTATAAAAACTAAATTCAGTGCTGCAAATGAAATAGAGCTCAAAATTGCGATCAACTGAACTTCTTCTTCTTTCCCCCCTTAGCGCTTTTTTCCCGTTTCTATCGGGGTACGCTTTGACCATGATCCTGGAATTGGCGAGTCTGGTTATTACATTGAAGCGACTGCCATCTGACCTTCGTAACCCTTAGAAAGGGGAACCAGACAAATTGGATCATGGTTACACGTAGCTAGTGATATAAATCCACACATAGATTTTTAAAAATCCAGAGGTGCGTGCCCAACCCGGATTTGAACCATCGACCTCACGCATGTGACGCGACAACATTACCGCTGGGCTATCACCGCCTCGTTCAACTGAACTAGGGTTCAAATATTTTTATAAATAATTTCTCGGTTGAACATGGAATAAGACTTTGAACCGGGTTCAATTGAACCGTGATTTAACCATGATTCAAGGAATTTTCATAAATAACACTGGTATAGTTCGAGTAAAAATTATTATTTGTCAATACAATTTCATAACTTTGTTAAAAATAATCAAGTTTCTTTAAGTATACATAATTTTTACAATAAAGCCAATAAAAAATATTTTAATGATTAAAGAATTACAGGAATAGGTAAGTTTTAAAATGCTGTATTAGTTTTCGGCAAATGTAGAAAAAATAACTAATTGTATCTTCATTTTTGCAAATTTCCCATATGAATCGATTAATAAAGATAAAGTTGGTGGAACTCAATTTTTAAGGAAACATAAACTTTTATTTTAAAGATTTCACCAAATAAATCTTTTATTTTCACAAGTTTTTGATTATGTTCCATTTCTTGTTGATTTGCTTTGTATATCCAAAATATATCAATATCTTGATTTATGAAAATTATGGACTTATTCTTTTTCATGCATAATTGATTCATATATTTTTTTGTTACAAAATGGATGTTCACGTCAAGTTCATTTTACAATTAGTATTATGCATAATTCAAAATTAGCAGCAACATTGAAATGTTTAAGTTTGGTAACCAAAAGTTAGCTGGAATATTTTATTTATTTATTTTTTATTTATTTATTTACATATTTCAATACAGTACATTTCATAAAAAGTATACATAATAAAAATATTGAAATTTTACTATCTCACTAGGCTGAATGCCTGTTCTGAGGTAGTACTCATAAAGCATTTAGTCAAAGGTTAGATATTGAGGGTATATTATTTAGATTATATAACTAAAAAAATATATTTTTACTGGATTTGTAAGATAATTTAGATGTTCAATATATATGTGTGCAAATTTAAGTTAAAATGTGTGTTAGTGCTGTTTCCGATCCCTGTCTGCCCTTATTCATAAGCCAAAGTGTTACCAAACGCTTGAAATTGTTGTGTGTGGAAAAGGGTAGTGTATCGTTATTGATAATATTAAATATTTTTGGAGCAAGATATCTGTAATGTCTTTGTCCATAAGTAGTATGTGTCCAATTAGTGAACAGTTTGAGAATAACAATACTTAAATGTTATAATACAATACAAAAATGTTATTACACGAGTACATAAAAATTCAAAAACATTATCAAATACCTTTGTTTGAAAATGGATAACTACAGATGATATTAAGTTCTTGGTGCTTATTTTGTAATTTTTATAATTGGTTATCTCTAAATTGAACCATCAATGTACTTCATAAAAAATTATCTGTGGCCTTAATCTCTACTGAAAATCCGATCCCAATTTTGAATTTTTCCACTAAGAACCTACCTTTGAAATGGAGAATAATAAGGTAGGTATGTTTAAATAGTACTAGTTGATAATTTGAATGTAAACAGGCGACAAGTGGGTAAGTTCTAAACGAACGTAGAGTAAATAAACCGAACCAACCTATTTTAACAAACTTTTGGTAATTAAATTCATAAAATATTTATGCACTTTATTAAATTATTGATAACTCTGCGGCTCTATTTTCAGTTTGGCTGCTTTCATTACATATTTTCCTCACCTTAAATACATGTTCGGAAGGACAATTTACGCTGCAAACCCATGCACAATAGGAGCGTTCAATTCAAGGATGCGTTCCTTGAATTGACTAAAAGTTTGTATGTGAGTTAGCGCAACCCGTAAATAATTTGAGGCAGCACTTGCCTCCTATTGAACAGGGAAAAGGAAATATGCTTCCCAGATAGATATATTCATCTATACTTTTATTTGACACACTGTTCTGCTTTCACTCTTTGCAAAGACCATTGCCTTTGATTTGCTGGCATCCATCCTCGGTCCATTCTCTATGCATCCTTCATATACCATACTTACAAGATACTGTAGCTCTATACTTTCTGCTAATTATTTGGAAACAACTAATATTACAAATGAATTAATGTGAACCTATACATTCAAATATAAAAATAAAAAGTAATACATCTATAATAGGTACATATATAAAACACTTGTAAACCTGATCTATGTATAATTTTCATCATTGGTCAAAGAAAAGAGAAATAAAGCAATGAAATTATCTTTGGTAGGTTATAATAATATACACTAAATGAGAAATTATTATTTTTCTTGATGTGATAATGGGTTTAATTCGGAAGACTAACAACTAAAATTTAAATGAACATTGGTCATTAAAAACAAAATGTGTTCACCAGAACTGTCACATAAAAATATATTAATTTTATAATACAATAAGGATATTCTTTTGCCATTTTAATTTTCTGTACTTTATACAATCTTCAGAATAGCTAAAAAATATTATGTAATAAATTTGATGTAAAAAATTAATAAATTTGAAATTTCATTAAAATTTTAATGCGTTTTCAGAATTGAACCTATTTACATAACATATTCCATTAACCTCTCGTGTGCTCACGGTACGGATCCGTACCAAGGAAATTATACCCCGTCGTGTGCTTACGGTACGGATCCGTACCAAGAGGTATTGTGTTTATTTTTTTCAATTTTAAATATTATGCAAGCAGTAAATAAGTTTTAGATTCGCTTGAATCTAATCCTAATGAATTATTTTACCATAAACAAAAAACATCCGGTCAAAATATGCGACTAATTCGTCATTCAATACCGTTGAAGTTCGACCAAGTTTGAATGTTTTGTACTGCGAGTCGAAGTTTTGTTTTTGTGGAAAAGAAAGACGTAAATAACTAGAAAATATAAGTTATTGTTATATTTCGTTACTATTTACTAAAATAAAGTGAGTGCGTAAATAAAAATTGTAATTTTGTGTCATAATTATCGAAAAAATCTTGTTAAAAATTTGAAACGGTAAAAACGAAGTGCGTAGTACAAATTTGTTCGAGTGTTTTCTACGTATAGAAGAGTACTTTGAGTGAACCACTTATTTCATTTTGAAGATAATTTTGTTGTGAACAAATATCCAACAGATTCCAATAAGTTTTTTACAATAAATTCAAATGGTGTGATAAAAATATTTTGCAATCGAGAAATTCATCATCAAACAACACACACACAAATGCAAACAAAGATGGCGGCTCCTTATCTGTATACAAAGACGGCCAGGCAGGGATATCACAATATTTGTTATATTTATTGTTTTTGATTTTGTATACATTTATTTAGCTTGTATACAAAATTTTAGTTACATGACAAATAAATATTCTTTGTTCTATTTTCACTTTTTACATAACAATTTTTATTATTTTTTTTGGCACCGTTTTTATTATTAATTAATTTATTTATTTATTTCAACTATTTGTACAAATAGTTGTACACTGGCGGGTTTATTGCCAAGCGGCAATTTCTTCCAACCAACCAGCCAGAGTTTTTGGCACCGTTTTTATTATTAATTTATTTATTTATTTCAACTTTTTATACAAATAGTTTTACACTGACGGGTTTATTGCCAAGCGGCAATTTCTTCCAACCAACCAGCCAAATTTTTTGGCACCGTTTTTATTATTAATATATTTATTTATTTCAACTTTTTATACAAATAGTTTTACACTGACGGGTTTATTGCCAAGCGGCAATTTCTTCCAACCAACCAGTCAGAGTTTTTTTGACATATAGTTGTCATCTACACATTTGACTATCCCGTAAACTCGGGTTATAAAAAAATATGTAAATTGTATTTTGTTGCTTTTGTATTTTATTTTGACAGTTCTAAAGTAATTCTGTCAAAATAAATATTTGCAAAAAAAAAAATAGCAACCATTTGTATTATACAATAAACTAAGTATAACTTTATGAGTTATAAAAATTATTTTTTTTGTCAGTTTTTGACAGATAGTTGTCATCTACACATTATACTATCCCGTTAACTCGGGTTATATAAAAAATATCTAAATTGTATTTTGTAGCTTTTGTATTTTATTTTGACAGTTCTAAAGTAATTCTGTCAAAATAAATATTTGCAAAAAAAAATTCAACCATTTGTATTTTACAATAAACTAAGTATAACTTTATGGGTTATAATTTTTTTTTTGTTTTGACAGATAGTTGTCATCTACACATTTTACTATCCCGTAAACTCGGGTTATAAAAAAAATATGTAAATTGTATTTTGGGTTGTAAATTTTTTTTGACAATTTTTGTCTATCCCGTAAATTTTATTTATAATTTTTTTTTAATGCCAACTGTATTTTGTTCTTTTTGTGCTATTGAATTTTATTTTTGACAAATTTTACATATTGACAAAATAAAAGTATTTTTTCTAGTTGTTTGTTTCATTTCAATTATTTATCAAAATAAATATGTTGTGAATCCCTGCCGCTATTGTTTGTGAGTCCCTTCTGTAAGGCCCGTCCAATAGCGAACGAGCATTGTGCCAGCGCCATCTTGAAATATTGCTGACCAATACCAAACGTGCGCCAATTTCAAATTTTACCAATACATACGCAAGTAGTAGACCAAAGACAACCGAAACAAATGTTTTTTTGTTCACTTTTTTATTATTGACTGGTTAGAAATTTATTACGTCATATGATAGATATTTTTTTCTTCTTTCCAATGATATACAATATGTTGGGGATTTACATCAAGGTCATTTACAAGAGGCAATATCAAATTGTACTACTAAAATGGGGTTATGTTCAGTTTATTTGCCCTAAAATCAATTTTTCAATTTAGATTGTGAATTTTTATGTGGTATTTACGAAATACGATAACTAACTTGTGTAAAAAAGTGATTTCTAACATCCAAGACCAAATAATTACGTCTTGCGAGTATCTGAAAGTCAAGTTTGACGAAGTATAAAATGGCGTAAATGCGTATTTTTTTTGCAGTTTTCAAATCGGAAATAATAACTCATTTTCCTCTAAAGTATTTATTTTCTTTGTATCATATGATTGCTTTATTATCGCTCCAAGTAGAAAACATGAAAAATCGCGAATTGAAATAAAACATATATTGAAAATTCCTCGTTTATTGAGATGGGAACTGTTACAAGTTGAATTCTATATTCAATGGCCTATATAAAATAAATAAAACATGTGTTCACAATAAAAAATATTGTAAAAGGTTGGTTAGTTATCTAGCTTTAGATAATAACCGCAAATTTATTTCGTCCCGAAGCATAATTAATTAATTTTCATATAAATGTAAACACCTCCATACGGGCTGTCGAGATAACGATATACCCAAGCAGACGACCATTAAGCAATTTGCGCACAAGGTCAAACACACCAAGGGTTAAGAAAAAAATATGGTAATATTTGGAGTTTTTATTTGTATTTAATTGATATTTCTTTAATAAACCAACAGAGTGCAACCCTACGCTAATGGTGAATTTATTGCCATATAATTTTTCCAACAAACCCTTTTTTCCAGCTATATTTAATGAGGAATGAATTTAAATCAATTTCTTTTTTCTTATAAATAAGTCATTTTTCATAGATACATTTTAGACTGCCAAATTTTGAAATTTTCGTGAAGTAAATAATGCAACAAACAATTGTATAAACCATCACTTCCTAAATGTAAAGGAAAAAAATATTTGAAAAATTATATCATTAAAAAATAATTCATTGAATGAAAATTAACAACTATGTAATATTACATAAAGATGTTAAAAACGAACAGATCCAAATACCAAATAGAAATACCAAATTACATTAAAGGCACTCACACACTACAGACTTTTTTATCCACCGCTAGTTTGGTTGGGCTCTTAATCAGTATGAATAATAAATATGTTATCAAAAAAAGTCCATATTTCAAGTGTTTTTTTTTATAAAGGGACCATATTAAAAATAATATTCAAGAAGTTATTGATAATTCCTGATAAAATGTAGCTTAAATATGAATGTAAGAAAATTAAAAATAAATGGTAAAACAATAAACATCCACACCAATACTATGTACACATTCAATTTGAAATTATATTGATTTTAAACTTGACTGTGGAAAATATATAAATACATAATTAATATTTTTTTGAGTTCTTAGTCATTAACAGACTTAATATTCCAGCTCTGCCTGAAGTATAGAATTGCCACAGACAATTTCAACAAAAATATATATTATTTATATCCATTTTTGCAATATAAGTTGATTATTTTTATACAATACTAAAAAAGTCTTTCTTAAATTACCTTCTTTATATAGATTTCATATTAATAACATTGAGACAACTTTTCAGATCAGGCCAGTATTTATGAAGAAAGATTTGAACTAAATTACATGGAATGAATTTTCCCAAAAGAAAACAATTGACAAATTTACCAACACTTCTTTGAGAAATCAGTATGGTTTGAAGTATAGATCATAAATTTGGTTTGAAATTTGTGGTGTATAATAATAATCAAAATTTTATAGCTTTTTATGGTAAAATACCATTCCAAGGGCTCTTTTGCTTATTTGTTGGCTCTGCGAAACAAAGAACAATCCAGATACGGCAACAAAAAGTGAAATGCGTTGCTACTACCCGTCTTTTTATGTCACCCTTTTAATAAACAAATTCAAAGCACAATGTTTGTTTCAAATTCCAATGAACCTCCGGTAAGAATATATTATATATGTATGTAGTACCATAAATGTAATAAATAGTATTTAAATAAAATTATTAATGTTATCATATACACACAACCTGCACTGTATTTTTATGTAAAAAAGTATATTAATAATAATTTATATTTTTACTTAGTAGATAGATTCTGCAGACTCTATTTTAAGTAATATATTATTTTTTTTACATGGATAATATTCAATAAGTCTTATATTATACATCTATTATTTACTTGTTTTTAAATCCATTTTACAAAATCAAAAAGCAAATGACAGGTTTGGGAATCCTAAGAAAAATATTCAAAATGCTTCAAGAATGGAAAATGCTTCAAGAAAATATTAAAAATGCTGCAAGAATGCCGACCGCCGTGGCACAGTGGTAAGCCGTTCGGTTTCTGTACGGGCGTCCTGGGTTCGATTCCCAGCAGAGGAGAAATTTATTTAAATTCATTTCTCACGCAAATATTGCTTCTCTGGGCTGGGAACACTGGTTAGTCGGAAGAAATTGCCATACGGCAATAAACTCGCCACTTGCCCAGGGTGCAAGGAAGTGTTGGTTAATGGAGACACTATAACCCGAATGCAGTCCTAGGTAACTAAATACTAACCTAACTGGAGTATTTAGTATTCATAAGTTAGCTATTCCATTACAGACACATCACTAATTAATACTGAATACTACGGCAAACTTAAGGTCTATTGCGTAGAATTCACAATATTGTGTATGAAGAAAAGAGATAGATAGTTTTCTATGGGTTTATACCGACGGTTAAGATGTTTTTTTGTCATAACAATACAAACACATGTAGCCAAGCTCACGCTGACAGCTGTCACAATTTTTCTGAAATTTCAATGAATTTTCGGCATCTCGTGTAGATCGCTGAATACTCTGTGTGGTATTTTATTTGACAAAATTACCACACACATATTTGATTAAGTCGCTAAAACCATCGTCCATCGAAAACATCTCATATTTTAGTATTAAATATCGTAAGGTTCCACATATTCAACCTTACTTTTTGACAGTTCGTAAATGTTCTAGTTTACACCAACGCGCATGGGCTAAGTATTTAGACATGTCTCTAAACTATGTCTCCGCAATGCAATTCTCATACAAAAACTTCGAAGCATCCTTAATTTATGAATCCACATGATCTCCTAACTTTAGTGAGCGACGCAATGAAAACATGGTTAGTATTTACGTCGGACTCTGCATTCGGGCCTATATATTAATTGTTGAATATTAAAAATATACAGCGAAAAGACACATTTTGTCAGAGAAGCAGCAGGCACATAAGTCTATTAATATGTTTACGCACAATGACCTCTAGTCTAGAATGGGAAGAAACTTGATCACTTGATTCAGAAGCTAAATATATAAAATAATATTACAATTCAAGTTGTGTGTAACATGTTTGTTTGTTTGTTTGTTTATAAGAAACTTTCAAATCACAAGACATAATATGAGTGAATACCATCCCTGAGTGCAATATATCAGAGCCGTTACAAATTATTGTATTTATTGAATAAATAACGCCAGTGAACCATTTAATACAATTCTGTGTCAGATTTACCAAGAACAGTGTGAAGATGTATTTTTCACAAAGGTATGTGGGAAACTATAATTTTCCCTAGGAGCCACATCAGGCCACTCATATAATAAAGTGTATATGAGTGACGACATTGCCATAGAAGATTCCTAAAAAGTAAAATATTTTATAACATGTAGTGAGCTCTCCCCACCCCGGGAATGGGAACCCAGACAATATGACATGAATATATCAAGTGCCCCGCCCCTCGCTCTTAGGAGTAGATTGGACAACCTTGCCTGATATCGGTTCAGAGGTCATTCACAATTCTCTTGGAGATAAGAGGTGCCGGGCCTGTTGAATAAAAACACACACGATATTAATACAAGGCCAAGATGGGGGCTCATTAAACTCTGCCGCCTATTGTCACACTCGGTATATACCTACACTGTACTCGCTCCAAATAACATATCTACAAGCAACATTATATAGAAAAGTACAATTTGGATACAAGACAAGACAGTGCAGTAAAAGTGTACTCGAGGCAGCAAGTATAATGGCTTGTCGAATAATATTATATAATAAAATGGCAGAAATGATATTACCTTGAGTAGAGTGTTAATCTCCCGCAAAGAGGTAATAGGGAATCCCTCTTTCTCTTTTTCCATTTTGAGCCTTTTCAAAGCCACAATCTCATCTGTGGTTTTATCTTTGGCTCTATAAACGACTCCATACGTTCCCTCCTCTATTCTGTTCAAACATTTGAACTCTTCCACAGATCTACAACCCTGGAACATATAAGTCTATTATTATTTGCATTTTCTCAATCGAGATTATCATAACTACACATCCAAAACAAGCATTTACAAATTTTACAATTATCATTTAATAATAAAAGTGTATTAATTACCTTTTTTATTATAACGTATACGCAAGATAGTGTTCAGTGTACAATTTTAATAAAAGGCATAAAGAAACTTTCTTTGAGGTGTTTTAAATGTAACATTAGTTCAATGTTGTTATTTAATAAATTGCAACAGATTCATTTTACAAGTGAAAGGGAATGATTCTAAGTGAAAAATATTATTCTGACATGACACTGTCAATTTTAGGGTGATCCTCATTAACAAGAAAAAGAAAAGATTGTTAAATAAATTGTGTAAGAAAAGGAACTTTGAGGGCTATCTTTTTTGAGTTTTATACATCTTATCCACCCCCACTTGTACAAAACAATTCTAATAATTCTTAAAAATCAACTATGCTACTGTTAATAACTTTTATTAAACAAAAATAGACTTTAAAAGAAAAATCATAATTCTCCACTATTACAACATGTAATCGGGAGTAAAAATACTAATTATTTGATAGATTATATTGTACATCAATATAAATAATACAAAATTATATTATTTTATAAGATTCATTGGATTTGCCAATAACACTATAGTAATCCGTAATTACAAATAATTAAATAAATACTACTTTATAATTATTCATTATATTGTAATAAAGCTAAATAATTGCACCATAATTAATTGAAATCAATTCATTGCAGGCAAAAAATCCTCATATTATAACATTGTATATGCAAATAACAAGGATCAATATAAATAATCTTCATTCAGTGATCAAATAATAATGAATGGTTACCTGTAGAGCTGGATAATATGGTGGTAGAGGTGGAAGGGTTGCCTGTGGAGACTTTGGTGGTGGAGTGGTGGGAGTTTCACCATCCCCCTCAGCTTCCTCTCCCTCTCGTCCTCCTACACCATTACTTGCAGGAGGAGAGAATGAATGGGAACGAGAACGAGACCGAGTATTGGACCTGCTGTAAAACACACAACAAATTTATAATATAGAGTTACCACATACACACATTGTTCTTTTTTGTATTATATGTATGTATTGATAAATAAAGATACAAGTTGTAATGTCATATTTTTGTAATGTCATAATTTATAATATAGAGTTACCACATACACACATTGTATTATATGTATGTATTGATAAATAAAGATACAAGTTGTAATGTCATATTTTTGTATTATATGTATGTATTGATAAATAAAGATACAAGTTGTAATGTCATATTTTTGTAATGTCATAATTTATAATATAGAGTTACCACATACACACATTGTTCTTTTTTGTATTATATGTATGTATTGATAAATAAAGATACAAGTTGTAATGTCATATTTTTGTAATGTCATAATTTATAATATAGAGTTACCACATACACACATTGTATTATATGTATGTATTGATAAATAAAGATACAAGTTGTAATGTCATATTTTTGTAATGTCATAATTTATAATATAGAGTTACCACATACACACATTGTTCTTTTTTGTATTATATGTATGTATTGATAAATAAAGATACAAGTTGTAATGTCATATTTTTGTAATGTCATAATTTATAATATACAGACGGTGGCCAAATTAATACAATCAAATGAATTTATAGCAGTTTTTAGACTTCGAATCATTGAAAATTATTATTTTTTTATTTTATTTCGATCTTTCTAGAATATTATGGGAGATTTAATATATTTTTAAAAAATAAAATGCATTTACTATGAATATATAATAGTTTATTGATAATAAAATACGTTTTATGGTAAAATGATCAATATTTAGTAAATCCTCCCTTAGCTTTAATTACTGCTGATATTCTTCTGGGCATGCTGGAGATACATTTAATTGAGATATTTTTTAATTCTGGTGTGTTGTGCCATGCCTCAATTATGTTTTCTATTAGTTGTCTTTTGTTGGTGATGACACCTTTTTTTACAATTGCCCTTTTCAGAGCCTCCCAAACGTTTTCAATTGGATTTAGATCCGGTGAATTTCCTGGCCAATCTAATACCTTTATTTTTTCTCCTTCTAGAAATTTAGTAACGGTTTTCGCTTTGTGGCAGGGTGCAGAATCATGCATAAATACATATTTTCCATTTGGAAACCATTCGGCCACTTGAGGCTTTAGTCTCCCTTTTAAAACTTCTATATACTGGTCCTGGCGCATTGTGCCATTCACAATATACAGCCTTCCCATACCCATCCCACTAATCACTGACCAGATCATTATTGACTGAGGGTGCTTCACTCTTTGGACCACACATTCCTCATTATATTTTTCACCTGGCCTTCTTCTCACATATTGAGTTTTGTCCTGCAGTATTTGGATTGAGGATTCATCAGAAAAACAAACCTGAAAGAACACAAGAAGTTTTCACTAGTCAATTTTATTTAATACAGAAAGTTTCATAAAAACTTATTTTACATTCTAATACCTTGCTCCAATCGTCTTCGTTCCAATTTTGGTGTTTTAGTGCCCATTCTAGTCGCTTTTTACGCATTTCAGGTGTTAGTTTTTGCTTTTTCACTGGGCGATAACATTTGAGGTCCATTTCCACCAATCTTCGTCTCAATGTACGATCAGATATATTGACTCCTGTGGTCTGCAAAATAGATTTTATTACTTTTCGAGGCTTCTGTCTATTTTCTAGAGCAACATTTCTGATTTTTCTTTCTGTTCGCGGAGTAGTAATGCGCTTTCGTCCACATTTTCCTATTCGAGATGGTTCAAGGGGTACATTTCCTTTCATTTGCCTATTCACAGTGACCAAGAAGGGTTGCAATTTTAGATTTTTTTCTTGGAGTGAGGTCACAAGATCTTCCCATTTCTAAAATAAACCAAAAAATTCTGAAATTCAGCATACATTTAGAAAATAATTTATCAAAATCGTAATAATTTGATAAGTAGTATAATTGTGATAAATATTTAGTAATAAATATTAGGTTTACCTGTTATTTAAAAAAAAATGTAAGAAACACTCAAACACTGTCTCAAATAAACACAAAATCAATGGGCAAAATATTCCATTAACACCCGCACACTCTGTGAAGACCAATACTAAACTGACATTATCGTATCTTGTATGTGACAAACTTCATGTTGATGCTTAAAAAGTGTTGCAAGTACGATAACAATAATGAAGGGAGTTGCCACAATTAAAAATATACTGATGTGATTCGATTTTGCTGGATAACAGCTAAAAATACAATTATTTTTGCATTTTTTTCCTTTGATTGTATTAATTTGGCCACCGTCTGTAGAGTTACCACATACACACATTGTATTATATGTATGTATTGATAAATAAAGATACAAGTTGTAATGTCATATTTTTGAGAAATCATCCTTTTATTATTTTCTAATAATATAATAGTAATATGATGTAAAATAAAACAAAATGAACCTTCTCCTAGGTGTGTCGGAATGTACAGATAGAGGAGAGTTCTGAGGGCTGCCCTTCTTCCCTTCATTCTCTACAGTTTCACCCTCCTCACTACCATCTTCCTCATCAGCAGAACTACCAGAGTCCTCTTCTCCATCACCGTCAGTGTCTGAATCTGATGACGACTCTGACGGAGTTCCTGAATGCTCACCTAAATAAATTTAATTTATTTATTATAATTTACAAAATCATTTTTTTACATATTATATATATCCACCTCACTAGGCTTAGCCTGTACCGAGGTTATTAAAAAGATTATGATGTAATATAAACAAAAGTTTCTTTATATATATATATATATATATATATATATATATATATATATATATATATATATATATATATATATATATATATATATATATATATATATATATATATATATATATATATATATATATATATATATATATATATATATATATATATATATATATATATATATATATATATATATATATATATATATATATATATATATATATATATATATATATATATATATATATATATATATATATATATATATATATATATATATATATATATATATATATATATATATATATATATATATATATATATATATATATATATATATATATATATATATATATATATATATATATATATATATATATATATATATATATATATATATATATATATATATATATACATATCTCCAAACATCTTGATGTGGAGGGGAGTGGTTTGAGCACACACATAAGTAAACCAACCAAACAAAAAACTCAAACATGTCTTCTGCGCACCCACATATTTTTCTAGATGTTTGGCGGAAAGGAATGTTTAGCAATAACTATATCTTCAGTAACATTTGAGCTTCAAACTGGGTTTTCCACAGATGCGATTAATTCAATGAATGCCTGACAAAATATAAAAAGGTGATAGAAAGGAAGTCAGGATTATCCAAGAAAAGAATGACAAGACCATATGAACAACATCCTCAAAGAGAGAAATGTAAGAAACTTGAACAACAGACAAGCACGTATGAGACGATGCATGAATCCTGACAAGTTGATGGATGTGTTATAATTCTCAAGGACATATTCATTCTTGAAAAAGATAGTGTTAAAGAACAAACTGACCTTCTTCTTGCTGTTCGTGATCACTGACATCAGAGACTGTTATGAGATCTTGAGGGGAGATAGAAGGACGGGAACGTTTGGTCGGAGGAGAACCAGGTGGTGGGGGTGAGGTGCGAAGAGGAGAGGAAGGTACAGGAGTCTGCTGGGCGGGAGAAGGAGGACGCTTGGCACGACGCAATCTCCGTTCTTCCAAGGCTGTGCGTCCTTCTTCTTTCCGACGTAACATTTCTCGCTCTAAAATTTAACAGAAAATGTTACTCAAAAACACAAAAAAAATATTATCAAATATTTGTAAATAAATTAACAGTACAAAAAGATGTATTATCATGTATTTGTGCAATGTCAAAATAATAATCATTAATAAACAAATAGAACAAAACCAAATCATTTATTTTCATAAGGTAATCTTACTAATAATGTGTAGTAAAAGTTACTAAACCGTTTAACACCCGTGTAGGCAAAAAAGTTACTAATAAACGCCGAATAGCGGATCAATTGGCTAATGACTGTGTATCTCTCATACAAATTTTACACAATGTTTGCACACCTGTCAAAGGTAAAATCCAAATTATTGAATATTTTAAGACATTTTGTTTTCTATACAACACATGTAGGTATGTATGTCAAGATAGGACAGTATGGAGGTCAGTCCTTTTTTACTACCCAGAATATGAAAACAGCATGATGGTATGTATGTATGTTTGGAGATTAAGTATCAAACTATTAAGTCTTCTTAGACATTGTGTATAGGCGGCTGCCATACAAATTGTATTAAGCGATGTAATCACTAAATTCAATGTTTATAAAAATTGTTACAATAATTTTGAGATGTACTACTACAATGTTAATATTGTTTATAGAAAATTAAATTATCTAGTTGGGGTGTTTTGGCTTTTTTCGTTATTTTTAAAAACTTTGGAAATATAGGCAGTTAAACACATAAATTTATCATTAAAAAATTTTTTTCTTAATAAAAACTGTTTGAGAAACTGGAATTTTTTGGAAAAATAAAATTTGAGACTTGACATTTGTCTATGTTTATACCGATTTTCAGCGTTCTAGCTTTTATGGTTTTTGAGATATATGGAAAAATAAAGTAAAAATTAAAAAGTAAATAACCCCTGACTGAAACAAAAATTCTAAATTCTGAGTATAAAAGTTTTGTAGGCCTATAACTGGTAATATATTCTGAAATTTTGGGCTCTGTAAATTGAGCGGATCAAATATCATAATGGGAGGGGGACAGACACTCACACAGACTCGCTAAATATTCTACTCCGAATTCTGAGTAAATCCGTATATGGAACATATATGCTGCGAAGCCTCTAAGTTGGTGTTTTTTGACTTCAAAGTTGGAAAAGCCGTGAAAAATATAGACCCTGCATACAATTTCGCGTATCCTTGTTTGCAACATTGTCGATATGTTAAGAGAAAAAAGTTCTCTTGAACAAATTGACAGTTGGATTACTGCACGGGCTTTACACAGTGTGTAACTTAAAGACTGATCGACGGGTGTGAAGTTGATTTTTATTAGTAAGACTGTTTATATGTAATTATTAACATTTTGTATTAATTAAAAAAATATTATATATACCAGTAAGAAGAAGTTTGTCACGTCTCTCAAGATGCGCTCTACGAGAATCACTCCTGCGATCGTGACCAGAATCATCTCTTCCTCGACCAGCTGCTTCCCTATCTTGCTGCAATTCTTTTGATCTTCTTTTACTCAATAGTCGGGACCGCAAGTCTTCCAGCACTTGGTCACCCGATACTTTGTCTTTGTCATCTTTTCTGTCTCTCTCCTTATCCGTCCTCTCTCTATCTGTCTTTTCCCGATCTCCCCTCTCTCTCTCTGACTTATCTCTTTCCCTTTCCTTCTCTCTTTCCTTATCTCTCGGGCGAACTGTTTGGGGCGGAGGTTCTTCTGTACCATGGTGTACTTTCACATCTTTTCTGTCCTTATTACGCTCAGCTTCTATATACCTTTCTCTGTCTCTCTCTCTATCTCTGTGTCCATCCTTTCCCCTATACGCCGAATCTTTATCTTTTTCTCTGTAGGGTTCTTTGTATCTATATGAGTCTTTATCTCTATATACTTCTTTTTCTCTATACGGGTCTACTTCTCTGTATACATCCTTTTCCCTATATATTTCTTTTTCTCTGAAATGATCTTTTTCTCTAAATGTATCCTTCTCCCTGTATATTTCTTTCTCTCTTACGTATTCTCTGTCTCTGTAATGGTCTTTGGTATGAAATAAGTCACGATCTGAATGTCGAACCAAGTCGGTATCCTTTTTAATTCTGTTTGTATCTATTTTATCTCTTTCTCTGAAAATAATATTATAGAGTTAACAAAAATTTAAGAATAATTTATAGTAGGTACTAATTAATTTGATAGTATGGAGTGGATGTATACTTAATGATTCATAAAACAACATGGTACATACAACTTGATCAAATATCATCTGCATTCTCATATTACAAAATCAATTCAAAAAATTAAATACATTTTGCGTTTAACAATAAGTTGAGCCAGTAATTTATATAATTTTTGACTAATAAATATAAACATTTTAAACTTCAAAACAATTATTAGTCTATGAAGGTCATTAAATGAATGTCAGAGTAAACATACCATTACATTAGATATTTCACAAAAGTGGAGTTTACCTATAAGCATGTTTTTTATCCCTCCTAGAATGTTCTTTGTGTCTGTCTGATTTACTTGAGCTATGTCTATTCCTATCGTCCTTTGATGGTCGACTTATGACTTTCGCCTGCGGTGGTCTTATATCTAAAGAATCGGTAGTATCCATTTCGTCATCGGACAAGCTAAAATTAAGTAATGTTAAATTATTGTATTGCGCTCAACAGTCATAACAAAAACATAACATACGTTTTAAAACGTTTCGACAGTAACCTAAAATCCATTTCCTCTTGCGTGACAGGACTTCTTGCCAATTCACCATCTTCACTTTGATCATCTTCATAATTACTCATACTACTTAGTTTATTAAAAAAAACGCAACACAACAAAACAGCGAATGATAAACCGAATATTTGGATTAAAAAATTCTAATTTCTAATCATAATGGCGACAAGACAAAAACGCGATCACAAAAACGGGAATAGTACTTCTTGAAACCAGAGAAAACGGATTCATCAACGATCCACAAATTCCACAACACAAGCTAACTAAAGCCATGGAAAAAGCACAGACTTAGGATGGATACAGCCATAGATACAGCCATAGATTCTCATTATAATCATATGGGCTGTTAACACGTTGGCGTAGGCTCGACGAGCCATCCCGAGCTCCAACGTGTAATAGGGCGTTTGGATAGGCTCGCGTGGGTTTGCCGGGGCTCGCGCCCAATATCGCTGTGCCAGTGCAATACCATAACATCTCAAAATTTAGGTATTTTGAGATATGCACACCATTCGATTCGGCTGGTTGTAAAGTATACAGTGAAACAACAAAAAAATCTAAAAATGTGTTGTAAATTTACTTTTTGGTATATGTTTCTATATGATACTAACATATTTTGCTCAAATTGTCAGAACAATACGATGTATTAATCGATTTTTTTAAGAAACAACAAACTAAAAAGTGAACATTTAACTACAATATGTATCCAGAAAAATACGTATATGGTACATTATATACCTTGGAGGAGTAAATATGATGGAGGTGCCCATATGCGAAATATTTGAAGCCTGATTCGTTTGGCATTTGTGCACCAAAGATAAAATAGAAGAAACTTAAGTGCACTCCCCTTCTCAATATGACATTAGTAAAAATGCAAGTTTGATATTTCCATAAGTATTGTGATCGACATATTTCCATGCATTATGATATTAAAGAAACCCAAAACTCATTATTTTACTTTGGCCTGATGTATTTCTTTTATTAATACTACGAACGGCTTATAGCGGCCCCCAGCAGGGTGATTTTGTATGAAACACCAAGAGTTGTCTTAACTCTTGTCTTAACTCCCGAGAAATCTCGGAATTTGGTATTTTGTATGGAGTTTTCCGGTGTTAACTCCGTGAGAAAACTGAAGGGGGCGTGACCCAAACATTAGTACAAATTTGCCATATGTAAATAAAATTTCTATGTCCAGTTTAATTTACATATGGCAATCTCGTACATTTACCCGCATTTATCAGATTTTGACAGCTAATCGTGTTTTTTGTTTATTTTATTAATATTTAGCAAGGTATATACTCTATTTTCATTCATTGTTTTAAATTTCATAGCTTATTTACTCGATGCTTTTTATAAATAACATGTTTTAAATAAAATTTTAATTGAAATGGTGTTACGTCAAACGACTCAACTTTGAACAATTTTCTATTACCGATTCGATTTGTTTGTTATACAAGGGATTATTCTAATAAAATTGACACGCAAACATGTTTGTTTGGGTAATATCACGGGTTAACGTTTTTTTATAAATAATTTCTTGTTTAGAATGGACAAAAAAAGAGCATAATAATTTTTTCGTGAAATTTTGAGTCTTCCTTTTATTATTTTTATAATTAAATATCATACATAGTAGTAAAATTGATTTTTCTTTATTGCAGATATTATATAAATAGTATATGATCTTCAGTATCAGCTCAACTCTGTCTGGCTCAAGAATTCCTGCAGCAGTTTACTTAATTACATAATATGGCTTCCAAACATGTGCGACACACTGATGATTGCAAGATTTCAATTACATATCTGTAAAAATAATAAACAAGGTTAATAAAATAATTTACTTTGACCACTATAATGACCATGGTTCAAAAATTTTCATGCTTGTGTTTTCTTTATATCCTATTTTTTTCAACAAAATATATAGTTTCAGAATTATCTGCTCTTAACATGTGAGTGAATTATCAAACGCACTACATAAATACCATGCATATTAATATGAAGCAGTATAAAAAGGTAAAACTAGTACTTTTATGTATATATATTGTTTAGTTATCTTCATATTATAGTAGAATGTGCTTTTAAATACTATTTATTGATTTAAATCTACTTTCAAAACCAACTCCAATATTTTTTTCATTTATTTAAATTTAAACATTTCATTATATACATTATAACAAAGTAATGTGTTATTGAGTCATGAATTAACTGAAGTTAAAACAATCTACCACTATGCCACATGGATCAGCATTAGTCGCTATGCAAAAACAATTGATTGGAGCAGAATATTAATAAAATCTAAAAAAATGTAAATAGATGTTCTCTCTGCCCTATAATAAATAATATAATATGATATATAATAAATAGAATTTACAAAGCGCCGTTTAATGACACAAGATCACTCCAAGGGCGCTGTAGTTTATTTGTTGGCTCTACGAAACAAGGCAGTCTTAAGAAGTCTTTCGGCTTGTCCAACGGACCATCGTCGTTTTATCGCTTTTCATCGTCTTTTAACGCTCGTAAAAATAAGTATGACATGCTGCAAATAAACAAAACGTGATTAGTATCCTCATTTTATATTATTATACTCAAAGAAAAACGTCATGTTTCATTGTTTGAAACGTCAAATTCATGAAATATTAAGCCTCCAAAGACCTAAGTCGAAATATTAACAACGAATGTATAAACAAGTCAAATACTAAAATAAATAATAAATTTGGTCAATAATATGTATGAATATTGTACAAGATAAATAATACACACCTTGTAAATGATTATGGATGAATAAATTACTGTAATTAGTCAATTTTACTATATCAAACTCGCGTGCATAGAAAATATAGAAGTAAATTCGTCGCGTGATTTGACAGGAGATAACTCTTATTCTACAAATAAATAAATAATTTTAGCTCCGAGTATTTTATTGGGGTTAAGACAACGAAAGAAAATTCGCTTACAAAATACCAAAAATATACATACATTGGTGTTAACGAGCTAAATCCACAGATAAAATAGTACTTAACTCCTTTCTTCTCCTCTGGTGTTTATACAAAATCAGCCTGCTGGTCTTGTTCATATATTTAAACATTATCTTTTGTATTTAAAATAAATGTAAAATGTAGTAAACAGATTCCTGGAATATGAGTTTTCCCACCAGGTTTTTTGGTTTACCCCCCCCCCATCCCACAAGGCCATCCTAGTGTGTTAAGTCTGTTGTCAGATAGTGTTCAGTGAGTGTTCAGACAGTGGTTGGTCGGTAGTCCAACTGTCGATTTGTTCGAGAGAACTTTGTTCTCTTAACATATCGACAATGTTTCAAGCCAGGATACGCGAGAATTGTATGCAGGGTCCACATTTTCACGATTTTTCCAACTTTGAAGTCAAAAAACACCGATTTAGAGGCTTCGTAGCATATATGTTCCATATACGGATTTCGTGTGTCTGTCCCCCCCCCCTTATAACTTTTGATCCGCTCTATTTACATATCCCAAAATTGCAGAATAAATAAACAGTTATAGGCCTACAAAACTTTTTTACTCAGAATTTTGAATTTTTGTTTCAGTCAGGGGTTATCAACTTTTGAATTTTTGGTTTATTTTTCCATATATCTCAGAAACCATAAAAACTAGAACGCTGAAAATTGGTATAAACATAGACAAATACAAAATCTCAAATTGTTTATTTCAAAAAAAAATCCAGGGTTTCTCAAACATTTTTTATTAAAAAAATATTTTTTTATGATAAATTTATGAGTTTAACTGTCTATATTTCCATTTTTTTTAAATATCGAAAAAATCCGAAACACCCCAACTAGATAATTAAATTTTCTATAAAAAATATCAGTATTGTAGAAGTACATCTCAATTTTTTTTAACAATTTTTATAAAAATTGAATTTAGTGACGACATCGCTTCATACAATTTGTATGGCAGTCGCCTATACACAATATGTAAGAAAACTTAATAGTTTGATATTTAATCTCCAAACATTCATACAGAACCATCATGTTGTTTTCATATTCAGGGTAGGAAAAGAGGACTGACCTCCATACTATTCTATCTTGACATACATACCAACATATGTTAAAATTTTCAATAATTTGGATTTATGGGTTTATAGTTTGATTCTTATTCTTCTACTATACATACTATCGCTATCGACAGTTGGATCGCATGTGTTACATGCAACTAGTAATAAAAAAATCTTTCAGATACCATAACCGACGAGGGGTGATTATAAGATAGTATTTGTTATAAAAAAAAATAATTAAGTGTTAAAGTGTAAGTGTTTCATCACAGTCCTGGTTAGGGAGCAGTTTGGGAAGATCTTTCCAGTTTTGTATATTATTTTTACCATGCCTGTATTTTTATGTATTTGCTTTTCAGACACATCGCAGCCCATTATGTTTTATTAGATTTTTCTTTTCAGAGACAGCTTTTAATGTGCATTTTGGTATTTTACTTTTCAGCGGGAGCTAATATGTGTAATTCATCCTTTTCAGCAATTATTTGTTATTCGGAACGTCTATATACCATTTTTATAACAATTTGGCCCCACGCGATATCAATTTGGTGCGTTCCAACGTGGATCCATTGTTTTTGTCACACGACGATTTGATCAATTTTGCGTCTCAACGTGGAGCCGTATTTTTTTCAGCAGCCTGTTAGTTATCAATTCGGCGTTCCAACGTGGGACCAGTATTCTTCTCCGCATCTTAATTATCAAGTTAACATACCGGGGGGGGGGGGAGGAGAGAAAAAAAATAGTAAAAAAAAATCATATTAATAAATATTATTATTTTTTTTTAAATGAAAAAAAGTTACGTTACGTTTGGTTCGTGTGGGGATTTTTAAAATTTCGTCTGGTAGCGTTTTAGTGGGAATTTAACAGAATAGAATATAACAGTAGAATAGAGCCTTCTACTATTCTGCTTGGGTTCCCCACGAACCCCGGCGGCTAGCTACGACAAGGGCGGAGAGCCCGCCCTGTTGCCGTATATATGCGGTGTTTGCCCGACCAGCAGGGTGATTTTGTATGAAACACCAAGAGTTGTCTCAACTCTTGTCTTAACTCCCGAGAAATCTCGGAATTTGGTATTTTGTATGGAGTTTTCCGGTGTTAACTCCGTGAGAAAACTGAAGGGGGCGTGACCCATACATTAGTATAAATTTGCCATATGTAAATAAAATTTCTATGTCCAGTTTAATTTAAATATGGCAATCTCGTACATTTACCCGCATTTATCAGATTTTGACAGCTGATCGTGTGTTTTTTGTTTATTTTATTAATATTTAGCAAGGTATATACTCCATTTTCATTCATTGTTTTGTATTTCATAGCTTATTTACTCGATGCTTTTTATAAATAACATGTTTTAAATAAAATTTTAATTGAAATGGTGTTACGTCAAACGACTCAATTTTGAACAATTTTATGTTATAAAAGCATTTTAACTATAGGTACTACCTATTACCGATACGATTTGTTTGTTATGCAAGTGATGACAAATAAATAAATAACAAATAAATAAATAATTTTAACCCCGAGTATTTTATTGGGGTTAAGACAACTAAAGAAAATTCGCTTACAAAATACCAAAAACATACATACATTGGTGTTAACGAGCTAAATCCACAGATAAAATAGTACTTAACTCCTTTCTTCTCCTCTGGTGTTTATACAAAATCAGCCTGCTGCTGAAAGCACTGACAAAGAAAACTGGTAAACTAACAAAAAAAATAAGAAGGAATAATATTCAATGGTATCTACAGACGTGGACAATTTATTAGACTCAAATGATTTATGTTACTCTTTTATGTTTAAAGTAGCTTGTGCATTCATGTAACATCTTGTAATAATAGATTTTTGATATTTTTTCATTAATTAAACATTTAACTACATGTTTTTTTTTATTTTTAACGATTGTAACCCTGAGTCTTGTAAAATATTTCATTTTAATGTTGGCATCCCGACAATTTTGAAGTTTCTGCAGTTAGTCGTCCATTTCGTGTGATACTTTGTTCGGGGTAACACGTGTGTTTTGTTGTTCAATTATACATTTTTTTTATTTAATTAGTGTTCTGCTATTGTTATTTCTGTGTTTGATTTCATTTTGACTTACATTTTTGAGTTTCTGTGTTCAATTTGTGCTTATATAAATCAGTTGCGAAATTTTGTGTTTTTTTTATATCTCTTCAAAATTAGTATAAAATGTGTAGAGTTAAGGACTTATCGCCATGTAAAGTTGCTGTAGTACAGACTCTTTTAAAGGAAAAAATATATTCTCAACGAAAAATAGCTGAAAAATCAAGTGTTTCCCAAAAATCGGTGAGCCGCATTAATAAGGCCTTGAACCGAAATGAGGACTATGTTCAGGCTAGGGTAGGAAAATGTGGCAGAAAATTAACAATAACTCCACGAACAGAGAGGAAACTGGTCAATCTCTCATTACGAAATCGAAAATGTACATCCACTGTCCTTAAGTCCCAACTCCACTCCTTAGGAGTGGACGTCTCTGCTAGAACTGTACGCAGAACATTATTCAAAGCAGGTCTATCAGCTCGAAGGCCACGAAAAAAGGCCAAGATCACTCCAGCAATGGCAAAGAAACGACTTGCGTGGGCAGAGGAACATAAGGATCAAACAATTGAGGACTGGGAGAAGGTATTTCATAATCATTTTGTTGTTTTTATGCAAAAAACTACCCTTACCCGAGTTTCTTTAAAAAATTTAAATAATTTTCTTTGGACATCTTCCATAGACAACCGTGTTACAAACAAATATTCTCTACTTTATATCTTTATTATATTTTTAAGTCTTCTGTATTACTTCCAGGTATGTTTCAGCGACGAATTAATATTCCAAATATCGGAAGAGACCAGTCAATATGTCCGAAGAAGACGAAATGAGACATACAAGACGGATTGTATCCAGCAAGTTGACAAGCATCCAACCTCCGTAATGGTTTGGAGTGTGATGTCAGTGAAAGGGCCAGGTAGATTGTACATTGTTCAG
Source organism: Molanna angustata (assembly GCA_963576475.1). NCBI lineage: Eukaryota > Metazoa > Arthropoda > Insecta > Trichoptera > Molannidae > Molanna > Molanna angustata. Next base: position 9,939,292 of record OY754970.1, on the reverse strand, counting down.
GGCACAATGCGTCAGGAGCAGTACAAACAAGTCCTGGAAACCAGGTTATTTCCCAAAATGCAGGAGTGGTTTCCAAATAATGACGGCATTTTTATGCATGACGGTGCCCCTTGCCATAAAGCAAAAAGTGTGACAAGGTTTCTGGAGGAGAGCCATGTAAATGTTTTGTCTTGGCCAGGAAATAGCCCTGACATGAACCCAATAGAGAATCTGTGGGCCATAGTCAAGAAGAAATTACAAAAAAATGCAATAACCACAAAAGTGTCTCTAATAGAGAACTTAATAAAAATCTGGCACCATGATGAAGATCTACGAAGAGTGTGTAGAAGTCTAGTGGAATAGAGTGGAATCAATGCCCATAAGATTGGATGGACTTAGAAGTGTAAAAGGCATGCACACAAAATATTAATTTCATGTTCTAATGTATAAAAATAACATTTCTTCATAAATAAACTCTTAATTTGTAGCAAAAATTGTTTGAGTCTAATAAATTGTCCACGTCTGTATATACTCGCTGGTGCCACGCGAGTGTAATCGGCACACCTACGAAAACCCGTAACAAAACATGTATCTATACTATAATATCAAACTTTCTTGCACCCTGTGCAAGTAACAAATTTATTTTATCAATTGGCAATTTCTTCGATATAACCATTTTTTCCGCCCAGAGAAGCAAGGATCTCCGAGAAACATTTTTTTTTATAAATTTCTCTTTTGCTGGGAATCTAATCCAGGTTTAGCCACTGAAAAAGATAAACTGGCAGAAAAAACAATATTAATAAATATACAATAAGAAAAAATATCCCTTATATTTTTTATATATATTTATTTTTTTTATATCTACGGCGCTACGTATCCCAGTTTATTTATTTATTATGTATTATTATCTAATAAATGCATAAAGTTGTTTCTCAATTCACAATTTGTTTAGATTGGAAATTAGAGAAATGTTCTTGGAGTAATAATGACGTACCTATTGCCCAACCCTACTGCAACCGAACCATAGATTTTTATTATAATCATAGGTTTTCATTGAGTGTGACCGTTTTTTAGTACTAAATTGGTAATTTTTCGCCACTTTGGAACACGTTTGGTATTTTTTTAGTATTTTTGAAATTTTTGGTATATTTTTGGAATATTAAATACCATTTTTTGGTATTTTTTTAATATCCTGTCTGCATTCACTTGCAGACAGGATATTAAAAAAATACAAAAAAATGTAAAAAAATTTTAATACCGCTCTTTACTTCTATTATTTACTCATTGATGGACATGGTGGCGGCGGAACCTTTTGAATTACATTTTTTAAATGGTGACTTTTTAATTAGCAAAATTTGATGAATTTCCGAAATCACATTATTCTAGAAAATACTAAAAAGTATCGAACATTAAATAACTTCTGTAAAATTACATGTATCGTCCACATTGAACAAAGTTTGCTGACATTTTGTGTTTTGGTGGAGTTAATAATTATTATGAAGCGAAAATACGAACAAAAATATTATCCTGAATAGGAACAGAAATTAATTTCATAATAAATTTTCTTTCAGATGCACCATCTTAAATCATTCAGTAATCTCATAAAAATATTTTTTTTCTTCAAAAGTAGTTTGACAGTGCAAAGTATTTAATTAACAGCTCAGATTATTTTTGCCTTGAATATATATTTGGATTTTCAGATACATAACAGTCAATTATTTTTTAATTCTTTTCAGCAAGAGCTAATGTGTTTAATTTGACTTTTCTGCAAAGATGATTATTATTATTCTGTACATATAACCGAATTTCATGATTCCATTTCTTACTCGCGACACATTATTTCTCCCCAGCCATATTATTTTGTTTATCCGGTTTTTAACTCGTTTTCCACACTCTTCCTTGTTATATACGTAACAATCATACTATAAATATATGCGTGTTTTCTTAGTATGTTTCCAAATATTGTTAAAAAAATTAGTATTTTTTCACATTGGGTTTAGTATATTTTCGCCGCAAGTGCGGTATTTTCGTCAGTTTGGAAAACGGTCACACTGTTCAGAAGTAGGTACATACAGATTTTGTATGAAGATATTGCTAAAGGCGGGCCCTTGTTATAACCTTCATGGGAAAACTGTACTATGGATAAATGAAAAAACTTGAATGTGTAAAAATACTTGTCATTTTAATTATGTATATATACATATTTTTTTGTTAAATATCAATACAACAGCTTTATATACATTCATACTTTGCCAATATAAAGATCTTTTGATAGAGAAATAACAAAATATTCATTATATTATTACAGACATAACCAACGACATACAACAATATACAGTACAATTTTGTATTGAATAGTAAATACACCATAACGCCTGTACAAATTTCCCCGTCAATAATAAATCACTAAAGACTTTCATAAATAAATAAGTTACAGCTAAGATGACACATGATTTAGCATCAAAATGTTTATACACCATGGCACAAGGTCACGTCACCTCTCTGAGGGAAGTTAGTTAATGTAATGTCTCCCCGATGTTTATACACCATGGCACAAGGTCACCTCTCTGAGGGAAGTTAGTTAATGTAATGTCTCCCCGATGATTTGCTGAGTAAAACAAAATTATTTGTTAGATGCCAAACTACATCAACATTACAACAAAATATGCTACGAATGGGTAAAACATCATAATGCATCACTCTTCATTTTTAATAGCATATCAATATTAATCTTCAAATTAAAACCTAGCAATTATATACTTATTATGTGAGAGAACCAATTTCAAGAAAACAAAAAAACAATTGATTCAATACAACAATTTAAAAACTTTTACATGTATTTGACAAATTCACATTAAACTATACATGCTGCATATTTTCCATTATAAAAATTAATGATATTTTCATGTACAATTAACATTGATTTCTATGGTCATTAACCCCTATTCAGTAACTATTGAAACTAAAATAGGAATGTTCTAAAATTGCAGATTTTAGATTTACGGTCTTATTTCAGCGTTATAAAATATAAAATTGGATTAAATGGAATAGGAACGTACCTATTTTGGTCGGAACGTTCTTAAAAAGTTACTGAATCAGACGTATTATGAATAATTATGAAAAGTATGATATTTTCATCATTTTAATAATTATTCAAAATACGTATAATTCAGTCACTTTTTAAGAACATTCCGGCCAATATAGGTACGTTCCTATTGCATTTAGTCCAATTTGATATTTAATAATGCTGAAATAAGACCGTAAATCTAAAATCTACAATTTTAGAACATTCCTATTTTAGTTACAATAGTTACTGAATAGGGGGTATTGACAACCAATTAAATGATAAAAAAATGCTAATTTTTACATACATATCTGAATATAAAATATAATTTGTATTTTTAATAATCAAGAGGTATTTAGTAGACAGTTGAGAATATTTTATTCATATGCATATTTGGTTGTAAATGGAAATATTACATATGACAAATTAACAAAAATTAGAAGTGTATTATTAAGCTGTTTTACCCTCATCTGCAAACCCTTGCAGTATTGTTTACACACTAGAAATATTACACATCCCACTAGTATGATTTAAAAAAAAAAATAGAACTAAAATGAATACCAAAAAAAAAAAACATTTTACACTGTAAGTATACATGACCAACATTTGTTTTGACGATATTAAAAAAAATCGGAATCACAGTTATTTGAAATACAAAATGTATTTATTTTATCTCTTGAAAATAAATTAGGATAAAATAAAGTACTTATGCTCAAATCATTACATTGACTTAAAATCACTTTGGTAAATTCATACATAAATTAAATTGTATGACTATGAAAATTTATATAATTAGAAACTACAAGAAAATTGATGCATAACCCTGTATGTTTCCAATAATAATCATGATTTTTTAAAAAGAAATAAAATATATATCAACTAATCACATGCTGTGATAATTGATGAAGGATGGATGTTGCAGTAAAAGCAAACTTATATGACACAGGCATTTCATTTTATTAACTTTTTGTTCCGGTAAGGTTTATCTAGACAAACGAAGATAACATAAATTGAATATTCAATAAGAGAGAATTCAGCAAGCTCTGTTAAGAAATGGGAATTATTAAAAATAAGAACACTTGTGTTTGAGGGTTTTTTAATATTGACTTAATTTATCAATTTGGTTGCATTTTAGCTTCTCATATAATATATGTAATGCCAAACAAAACATTGTCTGCTGAATGTCTGTGACAATATACACTCGTCTTAATCAATGTTATCAGTTTAAATTAATGAAGATTTTTTTAAATGAATGCACTTTTTTACAATAAAGGATAACACAATATAAAAAATTATGGGTGGTGGCAGAGTGGTTAAAGCTCTAGTTTAAGGTGGTATCAGACTGTTAATTTCCGCCTTTTGTTTTGCATTCTTCTCTCAAAGTGACACGTCTGAACACAAAATGAAACATCATCGTTAGATCGGTTCACTTTATCATCTTTCATTCGCACTCCAAATGAACAACCTGAACACAGAAAGATCATTCACTAGAGTTGAGTCATTTTGTCTCAACTCCTATGGCAGAGGGTCACGTCGTCAATAATTTTTTCTGTGTTGCATTCCACACGGCAAAATAGCATTCATGTGAAATGATCAAAACACACTGCTTTTTTGGATATCTTCTATCAATGAAAAGAAAGACAATCTATCAATGCCTTTGAAACCACAAATATGAAAAATACAAGACAGAAAAATACGAGCAAACTCTATAAAATCTCTGATTAGTGATTTAAACTATTAGAGGTTACTGAAGAAGACGTAAAATAAAGACAATAAGGACCCGATATATAACATTGCTTAATTTTGATTGCTGAATTAATCAAAATTAAACAATCCACTAAAGTGGTTGCTCTTTTGACAAATGTCTATGTGCCGACCCTAAACTTGCTTGAATATGCAGAATTTTTAAGCAGTGTATAAAAAAATTAAAGTAAATGATCACAAATTAAACTTATTCAAAGACAACAAACAACTTCATTCAGTGACATATAAAAAAAAAAAATGAGTGAATGATCTTCTCTGTTATTCTATCTAAGCCGTGTGATAGAATGAAAGAAACATAAAGCATTTACTCGAGTCATTTAGAATATGTTTCATTTTTCATGTAAAAGTGCACTTGGGTGATTATATTGATATGATTGCATTTGGTGTTTTTATGCATTAAAACAGGATATTACTTAATTTGGCGATATGGCAACATTCAGTTAGACTGACAGTCGTACCGACATTATGCAACGAAGCGAGCTGCGTGGCTGCTCCTCGTCTTCACCAACTATGCTTAAATTAGGAATGAATATGTAATAATACAAACTAATTATGATATTCAAATAATCACAAGAAATTATACATACATATTATATATCAATTATCTGAAAATGTAGGAATAGCAAATATTTCAGCACCAAGCTGTGCTTAAACAAATTTATACACTGATAACTAGCAGATACAACTCCATATAGCTTTTACTGCAACATATATTTACTATAAGTGCATTTACACACTGTGTAAATGGAAATTTCTTAAAATTTACCAATGCAGTTGATATTATGCACATCTTACATGTTATCTTTTCAACATATAAAATTCAAAATAATGTATATATTACCGATCAATTATACAACAGAATAAAAAAAATCTTATAGGTCAAAACATAAAGTTAAAACATTAATCCATTATTAGCCCAGAAGTACCATTTACTTTTAGTATGTCAAATAATATAGTATTATGTACCACAATAACCCGATATGAGCATAACTCTAGTACGTAATTCAATCATTTTTAAACAAAAATATACATTCATGTTACACAATGTAAGAGGAAAAATGGTATTATTAATCAATCACTATTATTGAGAGAGAAATTTTGATTGGTGTAATACAAAAATGAATATCGATCAATACTTATAACCTTGTACTTCCTATCTACAAATATTACAGGTGGATTCTGTATTACATATTAAAAACTAAAACATTATAAAGATATCCTGGAGTGGTTTTTAAATTATACTTTTTTTGCAAAGGCACTCCATTCTTATCATTAATATTTTTCATGTGTATCAATCACCACATCACACGCAGACAATTAGCCTAAAATATATATATTTAGTATACAATAACAATTTGACAAAAGATTTTAATTTATCTTTTTCATTTTGATAAAATGAAAAATGTGGAATACAAAAAAAATGATTTAAAATATTCAAATACAACATAATAAATGATCATGATAATAATTTGTTGATTAAGAAGATATTTGATATCATTACAGTATTTTTATTTCATAAAAAAGGTTTATAGTTCCATCAAACTTATTTCCTGATAAAAATGCTAAAAAGTTGTAATGTTATTTAATTGATTTCCACAATAAATCATTTGCATAAAACAAAAAAATATATTTTTTTGTTAGATTCCACAATGAGATTCCATATAAAAACAGAAATATATATTAGGTATTTGTAAAAATTATCTGATTCGGAAAACTAAAAAAGAAACAAATTGTAGTTCAGAAAGAAGAATGATGTTGGCTTCAAAAGAAGTACCAGACAAATAACATTTGATTCAATATGACAAAGGTTTCATCGAGGGAATCTATATGTGTATATTTTTGTAAAGAAATAATAAAAGTAAATAAATTACCCAATGTTTTGTATAACAGTCCAATAATTGACATTTATTAACCTAATAATATTATAATAGCAAAACACCGGTGTGACAAAATATTATATAAAATTAAATATTTACCGCAAACAGTTATTAAAATAATAATAATGGATAAGCAGTGATCCATGCACATTACAAATAATTTGGAGAATGTTTAATTATGCATCAGGTACATGGATATATTACTTGAGGTTTCATTGGCAATACTCTTCCGCCGCAGATTGCTCATACTCACCATCCTATTGCATATTGAGGTGATACCCCAGTATATTTTATTCAATGAACATAATTTCTACATTCATAATCAAGAGGTACTTTGAAAATATAGATTTTGTGTAAATATCTATGTACATACCACTCCAGACACTGGATAAAATTTTTCATAATTATTTTCATTTTTTCCTCATGTTTTTTTTTTACAAAAAATACTCTATATCTATAATATATAGTAATTATATAACAAAGTTCGTTAACCACACTTTTAAAACATAATACAAAAATGATAAAATTTACAAAATTTCCTTTGGTGTTGCTTCATCTCTCTTTTTATTCCTCAGCACCCACAACGGTGGAGGGAGATATGAAACATAAAGGATAACTTGATGAACATTGGGAGCAAATAGCTCAGCTCCTAATGTACAAAATAAATTTAACATATTTACATATAAAATGAATGGTAAAACAACTATACACTGTAAAATATCCTCTACACATTACAGCCACGTCGGTAATTTTGTCTGTAAAGACATAACACGAGATGCGTAATAGTGTACGACGGTGGAACCATTCCACGAGATACGGACCACCAGCTACGAGATATGGGCACCAAGCCACGTAGCGACAACTGTGGACGGGCAAAAGGAGTGTGACATGAGACCAGCCCTGCCACTCTTCACTCCGTCTTCTGTTTACAGTACAACTCTTTCAATGACTTTAGTTCGTCGATAAGAGCCTTGTTCTGATTTTCCAAAACCGCTACGCGATTCTCCAGGCACTTGATGTATTCTTTCTTTTTTCTACGACACTCTCTCGCTGCTTCCCGATTCTTCAATAGCCGCATCTCTCGTTTCCGAGTTTGATCTTCCAGAACTGGACCGCCTTGTGCCACTGAAATATACATTCAATCAATTATAACAATCATTCTATTCCATGTTACTTTTATTTACTATTTAAACTTCACATGGATACTTAATGGATAGCCTAGTATTCATACCAATTTTAACATGGATACTTAATGGATAGCCTAGTATTCATACCAATTTTAAAATATTCAATGCTCTGAACCTCTACTGGCGGACGACATTAGTAGTTTAGTTAGAATAGGTTTGATATGATTGTATGTAGTTATTTTTTTTAATATATAATGTGACTCGCTCACGCGATTACATGCAAAATTAACCGATTTATTCTTAGGTTAGGTCTTATGTTATATTGTCCTGGACTAAACCAGTAAATCCTGACACGCAAGAAAAAATTCTAACAGCGTCCATTACTAGAAGTTATGAATACACCATCATAAGGGCATAATGCATGTGACTCATGTAAAAAAAACCATAAGAGAATTATAAAATATGATTTTAAAAGAAGTATTTCCCAAAGTTTTGGTGCCAAGGTCAAAAAGAAACTAAACTGCTTCAAATATTTACAGAATTTCATTATGATACTAAATCATTAGTTCACAATCTCAACTTATGCCTTTAATTATATTATACTATAATAAATGTTCTCAAAAGGAGACAAGATTTTGTAATTACAAATATAAAACTGAGACATACATGATGTGTAGCTTCAATAGTATCATACGGCAGAAATGGCATATCATAGAGCTTGTTGGATCATTGAATGAAAGGTAAGTGAACCAACAGTCCACCATATTATTTTACAATACAAGTTCATCTCAATCATTGAATAGTATTTAATTTTACCAATTTTCCATGTAACCGATTGACAATAGGTATATCTACAATAATACTTTCAAACTTACATCACACAATAAGCTTCATTGTTTATGAAAAATAGAATTAAAAAAAACATGGTTTTAAAAAAGAAAAAAAATTTGTTTAAAATATATATTCAACATAATGGGGCTGTTCCATGCTTAACAATTCTGAATGTTTTTTGTCATTAGAAAAAAATCAATATCCTATAATATTTATAGGTAATATTTGCACAATAAAATTAAATTAAAAACAGCAGAGCATCTATTATCTAACTAACGTTATCTAAGTTTTCAAGATTATCTAAATATAACTAAGTTTTGAAAAATAATAAATCAGATAAAACTTTTCTTAAAATAGGTTTTAAGAGTGAAATGGTGACATTTTCATAATTGATTCATTTTCCATCAAATCAATTTATTTTCAACTGTACATATATACTAATCTGTCTGGGATAAATTAAAGAACTTCTTTACACTTTATTAAAAAAAAATTAAAATGTCATATACCAAAAAATTATCTTTATTTCAAACTCACTTGACATGTTAGAATTAGAATCAAGAATTTTGAATCCCTACATTGTCAACTAAAAATATGAATTTTAAAAATGTTTTTTTGTCCTCAAACAAAAGTTATTCAAGTAAACGTCTTCTTCGGTGTATGACTTCCTAGTGAATCACAAATTCAATACCTGGTAGAGATTAGGAGATATGATTTTCACTGTGTATTCAGTTTGGATTTGTGAGATGATTAACATCACAAGTCTCCAAAATGTGGCAATTTGTTGTTGGGTGTATTAAATTGATTAATGACAGTGACAGTCACTTTTAGTTGACCAAAATGGAATATGAGAAAATCAAATGGAAAATGAAGGATTGTTTGATTAATTTAAATTGAGTATTGAACCAGTCAATCAGTCAGATAAGGGACCTCAGTGTGAAAATCCAAGTATGGATCTATGTAGATAATTGATGCTTTACTTTTTAATTGTAGAAACAAAGTGAAGATGGAGAATTCCCACCTGGCACGAAGAACTGTCCGTCTTGGCTGGTTGTGTATTGGACGATGGCGCCACCGGAGCCTGTGTTAGCCATTGTGAGAGTGTGCAGGCCCCCGTCAGTCTGCAGCGCCCCAGCTGGGATCACTGTAATACGCCCTACGGTCACCCATGCCCGCATACCACACATATTAGATACCGTGGGCCAACACATCTCTTTCAAGGTGAACAATTACAGGCCACACAACAAATCTTGGCCACATCTTCTCAAAATATTTAACAAATATAATTGTGCATGGTCTTTGGTATTCATTTATATTACAATTAACCTTCAAGCCTCCAACATATTATCATTCTTTATATTCAATATGGCCTCACTGGTAACCAACTCAGATATATTACAAATTGTACTTATTAATTTAATTGTAAATATGAAATGTCACCAAATACAAATCCGTAAACAGATTAAATTTACAGAATTGTCGAAGCATGGAACAGTTTACCCGATACAATAAAAAAATATATCTTAAACAGGCATTAGGGAAACTAGAATACAGTATTTATTTATACAAACTATACTTGAAATATCTACATATAAATCAATTGAAATTTATTAAATTGTTAGATGAGGAGTCATAACACCAATTATTCAAAAAACATACCATACTGTCGTACCGTACTGTCAATGACATTCTTAATCATCCATTCATGTTAATCTACCACATCTGTTCAAAGTAAAATATATATTATAATCTACATCTTATGACCCATTAACCCTTACAAATACAATAAAATATGACTATAGAAATAGAGAACAGTATTACAATAATAGTGTATTTATCATTTTATACAATTGAAAAAAATATATAAATAATAAAATCACTATACTCATTTTGAAAAATAAAAAAACAAAAAAGTGAATTGAAAAAAAGAACAATAATAATGTTGGGGATATAGTTCCTCGAAGTGGAGAATAAAATAAAATAAATATCAATGAAATAATGAAAGCAGAGACCACAACAATGTGAACACAGTTTATTATACATAATATTGTTATTCAGATTGATTGCTAAATTGCTAATACCTATGTACCATATACAATCAGAAATAATAAGTTAGAAAATCATTTCCATTTTGCATGCACATTATTAGTTATTATTCCTCAAAAGGCATATTATAATTTGTTTAACTTTATGTGCATAAATAAGTATATAAGCTCTTTATCAGGGTATATAATATTTAATACATAATACATATCCATGTTTATAATAATGTGCCAGCCCACAGTATTCATTGAAGCACTTAAAAATAATACTTATAACTAAATATCAACATAATAAAAGATGGCTTGAGACAAATAAAAAAATATTTGTATCATCCATCAGTAGGTACTTACATAATATATAAAGAATATCATAAACCATAACCCAATTATAAAAATTATTCACATAAATAAAATATTATGAAGGTTTTCAGAAGTTTGTTATTTTAAGCAAAGTAAATATTACAATAATAAATAAAACAAACTGGATTTATTTTTATTAGGACAGACACTAATTTATAACTAGTCTATAATGTCAAATATCGGAATGGAATTGAGAAAACAATGTTCATAAAAGCACTACAAAACCTGCTCCTTTATTTTTTATTGTTAAATGTGAATGTTCAGTACAGTTGTGTTTATTACAGAAAAAGTATAAAGGTATAATATTATATATATATATATATATATATATATATATATATATATATATATATATATATATATGCAAAACAACTTTTTGGGTAAACCCGTGTAGGATAGTCCTGAGAAGGACTGTTTGTCGCCTGACGTTTCGCCCGAATAACACCGGGCATTTTCGAAAGCCGCCTTAACGTTACCTACTCGAAAAGAACGAACGCGCGCGAAACACGACCGCTCGCAACGAGAGCTCTACGCTAAGTGAGAAGCGCCTGTCTATAGCGGACGGAGTTAAGGCGGAGGGGGGGGGGGGGTGCCCTCCTCTCCCCCTTCCTCGGTTTAACCGATTGTTGATGGAGAAAGTTTATTGTTAATGAGTCGGCTTTGTGCACGTGTTATTATTTGTTTGTCAGTGGATTTTTCCGGTACTGGGGTTTTTTCTGTATTTGATGCTAGGGTATTTATTATTGTTGTTGGATTAAATGTTTTATGATCTAAAATATTTAACCATGTCGGAGAAATTCTTATAGCGTCATTTCTGGTGTTCATATTATTGGTGTGTTTAAATATCTCAATTGCCTCTCTATATATTCGTTGTGGTTCGGATCTCAAGTTTGCTATAGTGGATGTATTTTTGAAATCTATTGTGTGGCCTTCATTTAAAACATGTTGTACTATTGATGATGTTATCTTTTTGTTTTTGACGTCTACTTTGTGTTCTGCCACTCGTGAAGAAATTTTGCGATTGCGACATGGTTAAATATTTTAGATCATAAAACATTTAATCCAACAACAATAATAAATACCCTAGCATCAAATACAGAAAAAACCCCAGTACCGGAAAAATCCACTGACAAACAAATAATAACACGTGCACAAAGCCGACTCATTAACAATAAACTTTCTCCATCAACAATCGGTTAAACCGAGGAAGGGGGAGAGGAGGGCACCCCCCCCCCCCCTCCGCCTTAACTCCGTCCGCTATAGACAGGCGCTTCTCACTTAGCGTAGAGCTCTCGTTGCGAGCGGTCGTGTTTCGCGCGCGTTCGTTCTTTTCGAGTAGGTAACGTTAAGGCGGCTTTCGAAAATGCCCGGTGTTATTCGGGCGAAACGTCAGGCGACAAACAGTCCTTCTCAGGACTATCCTACACGGGTTTACCCAAAAAGTTGTTTTGCATCTTATACCCGTGAAAACCTTAAAGTTAACATATATATATATATATATATATATATATATATATATATATATATATATATATATATATATATATATATATATATATATATATATATATATATATATATATATATATATATATATATATATATATAAACATACGTGCCGACCCCCGTGGCACAGTCGGTAAACCGTTTGGCTTCTGTGCGGGCATTCTGGGTTAGATCCCCAGCAGATGAGCAATTTATTTAAATTCATTCCTCAAGAAAATATTACTTCTCTGGGGTGGAAACACTGGTTAATTGGAAGAGATTGCCATACGGCAATAAATTCACCACTTACGCAGGGTGCATGATGTAGGAAGTGATTATTATTATTATTATATTTTTTATTTAACTAAATATTCTTCTTTGAAACTAAAACTTTTTCTTTTTATGTAACAATTTTCAACTAAAAATGTTATATTTATGCAGTTAACTGTGTGACACCTTTTAAACAATTTAATTAACTTTGTTTAAACCACAATGAGTAATAAAAAAACCCATTTGTGGTTTTCAACAAATTAAATTGCAATAAGATAGATTTATGCATATCCTGAATAATGGTTATTGAATATCTGATTCATAGTCAAGTTGAAAACTTAACAAATATTTATGATTTTATTTAAAACAACAAATTCCAAAAACCTTTATAAAATACTGCTGTATTACAATAAAGTGACAAATTAAATACATATGGTTATAAAAATACATAAATTTCAGACAGGATTCATTTTGTTAAATTTGTATCATTTCATTATTATATTTACCAAGTTATAGCAAATACTCTAGATATAATACGTGCAACTTCACAAAAAAACTGGCAGTATGCTACACTAGCGCCTCTATCGGCCTGAGGTGTCAGAATTATGTTAGTATGTAATGTTTGTATGGGAAGTTGAGAAGCACTATTAGTAAAATAGATAAAATTTATATTATAACTATAAAATGTCGAATCAAAGAAGTTATACTGGTGGAGGAGTATGTGCAGTATATGGGTGTAATAATTATATGTTACAAAAAGACACTCAAGTCCTTTTATAGGATGCCGAAAACATGGAATGGTATGTTTACAACTAACATTATTCTATTTTTATCATGAACTTTTAACCATTAATATACAGGGTGTTCGGCAGAACGTTAGACAAACTGATATGGTATATAGAGGGGACCATTTGGAACAACTTATGGGTACTCAGAATGTATATAGGATGCTCCCTTTTTTTAAGGATGTTTTAAATTTTTTTTTTGGAAAAATCCCAAAATTTTACCTGTTAGCCTCTATAACTTTTTAATTTACCAACCAATCAAGATTCATTTAAATTTTATTTTTATCTCAAATGTATACCTATTCAGAAAAAAAATATATTTGTTCCAGAAAGTGGCCATCAAAAAAAAATATGGCCCAACAAAGTCCAAAGAATGGACAGAGAAAAAAATCAAGATCATTTTTAAATCACTTTTAAAAATATTCAGAAAAAAGACTGAGTTCTTCAAATCTCGTAAAAACTTCTCTAAAATATTCTCTTTCTATCGGTATACAACGTGTGTGTCGGCCTTCGTGGCTCAGTTGGTTAGATATCTGACTGCTGAGCCAAAGGTCCCGGGTTCGATTCCCGGTGGAGACACAGTTTTTAATTGTGTTTTCAGTCTGGGTCTGTGAGACGATTAATATCGTAAGTCTCCAGAATGTGGCAATTTGTTATTGGGTGCGTGTTAAATTAATATTTGACATAGTACCTGTTAGTTGCCCGAGAAGCAATATTAAATAAATAAATAAATAAATAAACATACACAAAAAAAAATAATAAAAACCCAACGATAGTCGCTTTTTCAAGTAAACATTTCAATAATATCAATGATTGTGAATTATAAATTTATACTTGAATACTATAATTTATACATTATTTACTATACCATACTATGATAAATAAATGTGAATAAACAATATCTTGATAAGGATCTAATAAAAACTTGCTAATAATTCATATCAATAATCCTAAATAAATTAACCAAAATATAAATAATTATACACCATTGATGTGTTTTATTATTATCTGGTAATCGTTAATATTCAAAAGAATTAAATAAATGTATTAAATAATTAAATCATGTATTAAATAATTAAATCATGTCATTATCCCATATTTTATCGCAAAAATATAGTGATAATCTTATATGAAAAATATGTATTAAACTGAACTTATCACCTCAAGCCGACAGATGGCTCTGTAAAAAATATTGCCGTCTTCTTGTATGGGGAATGTCAAGAGTTGTGCGTATTATATCTAGAGTATTTGGTTATAGTAACGAAAACCAAAATTAGATTCTTTCAGTATCAACATGTTGGTTTTAAATTATATCTCCGAACCCATCCATCAACTGCCTTGTGCTTGTTTTTTTTTATTTTTTTATAAAATAAGAACATTAATGTCTCGGTGATAGTTAGAGGTACCAACACCTAGGTTTAATTAATAGCAGTATCTGTCAATGATGTGATATTTATGTGGAAATCATGAATGTCAGTGGTTCTTCACCTGTCAATTAATTACTCACCTCCTTTGTGGCCCAAACTTCCCACCTCACCTCACCTCACTTTTGTGGTATATTTTTATCACTATTATTTATGCACATAAATAATGCTACCACACCTAATGAAGTACTTTCTAAGTTTTACCAAAGGCCCGGTATATTTGGAATTCAATTAATTAATTATGCTAAAAATAAATGTTATTTATCTAATCAAATATGCTATTCGTAAACATGAAAAATAATGAGTCAACGAGATTCCAACAACTTAATAAGTATGAAATAGTTGAGAAAAATAATTTCAAATATATTTTTTATTTAAAAAAAACATTAAAACCTAAATAATTTTTATTTCTGAAATAATTTTTATACCATAATCTTATATTATTCTATTATTATTTTTTTTAAATGAAATGTCCTTGTTAAAGAAATATATATACATCTTCCTACGTTCCCTAAAATAAGTATAAATGCTTGTGCTATAGGTGAACGAAATCGGTCGAGGCAGTATTCGAACTCGTGACCACTGGATTACTAGCCCAGTGCGCTAACCGCTCTGTCATCGACCCATCTATTACCCATCATTTTATCAATTTATTGATGCTGTTAAGGATTTAAACATAGAAAATTCCGACAAATGTTCTAAAAATAATAGAGTTTTATAAATGAAACACTGCAATTCTTAAAAAAAAAAAACATTTAATTATTATATAAAAAAAGTAGTGAATTCTAGATCCATAAAAATATGGAAAGAAAAATAATGCTAATGTTTGTACCGGGCCAATAGGCCAACTTCAGATGCATAGTGAGGGAACTATGTAATAACATGATGGGAAACATTAAATGTGTGACACATAATGATCCAATCACCAAAATATGAATATTGAGCACAAGTCATGAAGATGGATGTAATGAAACATAGACATGAAGATATATCTACTTTAGATGGTGAGGCAGGAGACGGGTCCAAAAGTAGAGAAGAGACAAGGAATTGGGAGATTGATTAAAGACCAACATGATGAGACTGACCTGCGGGGAAAGGCAAGGAGGAAGGGGGCAGCACAGACAGTGGTTCATTCTCGCACCCGGATAAGTTGGTTTCCAATCGACCCTCTGCAATCATAACCATTGATGACGCCACTCCAATTTAATACTTTTACTAAATCTTTCAAATATATTTTTATATTTCTATCTTTAGAGATTCCCATTTTTTGTCCATTTCATTGAATACATTTTTATAGAAAACAAATTCAAAATAAATGGTTAATTTTACCAATGGCTTCTAACTTGTACAACCTAAAAATTCTTAGGTACTTCCAAGACTCGGAAATCAATCAAAAACCAATAATTATTTTTACTCACCAAGTCAGGAAAAATCTACACACATTATTTTTACATGTTATTTCAAGTATTAAGTCATGCATATATGTATCACTTGAAAAATCTAATTAAGGGGGCATATAAAACTAACCACCCCAATTTCTATTCAAATTCCTCAAATATCTTCAACAGTATGTTTCTAATAAAACTAAAAAGTATTTTTCTCTGGTGAATGTTCGTCACACAAATTTGAAATTCGGCATGAATTCCCCTAAAAAAAATTATTAAATATCCTTTTTGCATTTATTTAAATTACTCTCCATAGCCATGTGTCGTAGAGGAATAAATCTTTTTTATGCTTAAAGTGCATAAAATCAAAATGAATGACTGATAAAGTTTTTTCATTTCAAGTAGGGTTTGTTCTTAAAATGCAAAAAATCAACAAATTTTGAGTTTCCGATAATTTGAATCAGGTAACCCTTAACAAATTAAACCCTTTTTTAACCCTTTTTAACGCACACAATAGTTACCCTTACTAACACGTAACTTGATAGTGCATTAGGCGGTTTAAATATATCACGTTTTCAGTCGCTAGATTTAGCTTTATATGCCCTCTTTATAGGTAAAATATTTGTAATATAATCTTACAAATATAAAATATAATATACTTTATACAAAAGAGAGAAGAGGATGTGTTGCAGTAAGATGGTGTTCATTAAATTTTATTATTTATTTTATAATAAACAAACAACACAGCGATTTCCTTAAATGAAAAACTACACTACAGATTTCTATTTGCCCATGCACATGCTTAGTCCAACAATATTTTTTTCATGGTATGAAATTGACAAGTAAAACTGAAGATATGCTACAATAAGACAAAACATTATAAAGTAAAATGATTTGAAATGTGAAACAATATTATCATGGTATTACAAACATAACCCAAAACGTACAGTAAAACCTCAAATATACATTTTCCTATAGAACCAAAAAAAAGGGTAAAACTGAGAAAACCAGGTATTGGAATAATTGTAGTCACATAAAGTAAAATGGACATACCTATATTATTTGATCATAATTTATGATAAATATGACATTTAATGGCAACCGTGGTTGACATGCACATCATGCGCATGTCATTAATATTCATTCTTTCATTTTACTCGTAATAAATATAATGAGATATAATAATTTTCTGGACTTCTCTGAAATCTTGAAAAATCTATAAAAAACGGGACATTTCAACAATGTTTATAGAAACTTTCATGCAAATTTATATAGAATAATTTGATCCTTAATAAAATTGCGTAAATCGTAGTAAAATGTAAATTTGAGTAACGCAAGTCTTTTTGTCAAATCTTATGTCTCATTGTCGCATATCTGCAAATTACTTCAAACAGATAAACAATCATCACATATTCTTATCATTTGATATTATGATAATAATATTTTGAGAAGAATATTATATCACATTTTGTAAAGTTTCGCTTTAATTTTTGCATTTTCTGAAATGAAATTTATATGTAACATGTAATCATAAAATTACTACAGTTCAAATTTGAAAAATTGTAAGTGAATGAAAATCCAGTTAACTTATATTAAAATACCTAAGTGAAATTGGAGGTATCCATATTATTTATAAAATAAAACTGTTATCAATATATCACAAGTCAAATAATTAAGAAATAAATTGATCAATGTTTTTAGTCTATTTTTAATTCTTTGGGTCTATTACGAGGGTGGTCCAATAAGTACTTAGCCTCACCGCCCGATGGCGCCACTATCGCAAGAGAAATTTACTATCGTGTAGTACATTGTAGAAGAAGGCTACTATCAAAACTTCAGCCGAATCGGACTCATAGTTTTGTTTTGACTGCATGTGGAAGCTGTTGTGGCCGCGGATTTTAGTAAAATAATAATATTGGTCGGAGATTCGATTCTTATTTTTGGAAGGGAAATCACACAGCGAAATCAAAGAGCGCTTGGATGCTGTGTACGGTGACTCTTCTCTTTTGATGGTGATCGTCGAAAATTGGTTTAACGAGTTTCAACATGGTCGTACATCAGTTTTGATAAGCCACGCCCAGATACCCCAAAAACGGCTACCACGGAGGATAACGTGACAAAATTCACGATCTTGTATTGATAGACCGCCGATTGAAGGTGCGCGAAATAGCTGAAAGAGTAGGCATTTCAAAAGGTCGAATTATTGGGCCGATTCGATGCCGAATTGCAGATAAAACGGCCCCATTTGGCTCCTAAAAAATGCTCTTCCACCATGACAACGCACCGGCTCACACCTCCGCCGTTGCCACAGCCAAATTGATTGAATAAGGCTGCGAACTGCTGCCTCATCTAACGTATTCTCCAGATTTAGCCCCGTGCGACTTCTTTTAACCTCTCGTGTGCCGGAGCACTGGCAATTTCTGTACCCCTAGTGTGCCGCGAATTCCCGCGATTTTTTGTCCTATACGGACGCTTTCACATTTATATAAATATTTGATAATAATTACTTTAGACATACTAAAGTAGCGATTGTTATCGAAATACCGATAAATAATGAATATTTTCCAATATATTTTGTAGTGTATACATGTTTTATTTATTTTTTATAGCCCATTGATTATAAGAATTCAACTTTTTTGCTCACATCTGAATAAATGACAAATTTTCAATACATGTTTTATTTCAATTCCCGATTTTTCGTGTTTTCTACTTGGAGCGATAACAAGGCAATCAAATGATGCAAAGAAAATAAATACTTTAGAGGAAATTTAGTTATTATTTCTTATTTGAAAACTGTTAACTCAATACGCAATTGACGCCATTTTGGCCCTGGCGAAATCAAATGGACGCTAACAAAATGACGCGTCATATTTTTTAACGGAAATCTGTTGTCTATGGTTGAATAACTCATTAGGATTCGACGCAAGCGAATTTGAACACTAATTATAGAAGTTTTAAGTCATAAAAATGAATAACAACACAGACGTAGCCCAAAATATTGCAATGGCCGCCGGGGTCCACAAGGCACACAAGCTACATGTCCTCATGAGACCAGCAGGCACACGAAAGGTTAAGTCACTCGCCGGGCAGAAATTTGAGTCGAATGAGGAGGTTATCGCCACCTTGGAGGCCTATTTTGCAGACCTTCAGAAAACGTATTTTTCAGACGGGTTGAAGAAGTTGGAGCATCGCTGGATCAAATGTATCGAGCTAAAAATAAACTATGTGGAGAAATGAATCGCCACTT
This sequence comes from Molanna angustata, assembly GCA_963576475.1. Lineage (NCBI taxonomy): Eukaryota > Metazoa > Arthropoda > Insecta > Trichoptera > Molannidae > Molanna > Molanna angustata. The sequence goes on along the minus strand of OY754970.1, from coordinate 9,919,655 downwards.
TTCCAAAATTCTGGTTTTTTTTGGTAGGCTTAAGTACTTATCGGACCACCCTCGTATGTTATGAACTTAAATATTTTTTATATTAGGGAATGTTCTTATTCATCCCGTGATATAACTATTAGAAAAGTAAAAATAAACAGAAAAATTCGTAGCCCTTTGTATTTTATCATATTTATTGGGATCGAATAAAATGGCAAAATACACTTCCAAATTCATTAACCATCCATCAAAACGATGTATACCTATATTGGTTTACTAGATAGATATTAATTATACATCTCTTTGGCCTATTTTGACTTTTTACCAGCAATAGATTGAATCCAGAGCAGTCAATGTTGCAAATTAATAATTTTAAAGTCTGTGTAATTCATAAGAAATTCTTACACCATGACTAATGAGAACTGTAGCTGTTATATTAACTACTTTTTGAACTGTAATAAAAATATTACAAATATAATGTACAACTTGCAGCATTTATTTTCATATTTCAACCAGGCCCCCATTTTCAGAAAATAGAAATAAATATAAAAATAGTACAAATATATATTTAAATAAAGAGAAAATATACTATATCAGTCTCTTAATATTGTCTTGAGTAATGAAAATAAATAAAATTTAGAAGAGTATTTTGTATTAAGTATGTAAAACAGTAAAGTAGTAATTAAGACAGCAGTTCAATTATAAGAAACTTAAGTAATTAAGAAACATTTTATATTAAGATATGCAATATATAATGAGTTACAAAAACTTGCATTCAATGAGTGAATTTAATTAATTGGTTGGGGCTATATTTGTACCCTAAACAAACAACTAGATTGTTAAATAGTCCACATAGGCGCAGCGTACGGATCAGACTGAGCGCATCAAATGGATTTTAGTATTCTTTAGTAATTAATATAAGCATCTGAGAGTCAGCAATACTGACGTTGTTGCTAGAAGACAAAAGACCGATGCGTACACTGCGCCTATGTGGACTATGTGGCTTAAGAGTGCTAAGGAACAAAATTGAGAATGTAGATCAAGAATAATATTGTAGAGGATATAAAGATAAATTATGTTTACCAGCAATCTCAGCGCCTCCTAGATCATTGAGAATCTTCCTGTAGGAGGGTCGACGGGTGAGGAGATCTCTTCGCTTCTTTGGGCTTTCATCGTCTGTCAGACTCTCCTCACTGCCAGAGTCCATCTGCAGAGGGTCATTTGACAACCTCGGCTCAGGTTTTATCTGAACAATTTTATAATTATTCTATAAATACTAAACCTAACTAAATTCAAAGACTCTGAGATAATATGAAAAATAAACTAGCTTATATTTCAAATTCCCTTCTTGGACAACTTGAATGTGCTGCGTGAAATATTGATAAAACACATATATAAGGTGAGTATCGTTTCACGAATTTCAGGCTGAAATTATAGTGAAAAATATTATCATCACATTAGGAATCAAACCTGGGACCAATTGCAAGATTCAGGTATTTTACCAACAGCTGTGCTACAAAGTATTGTAAACATTTCCTTGGATCCAGTGAATTGTTCTCTAGCTAACCCCTGTTTTGATTATATTACTCAGAAATTATATTTTACTATACGACACATTCTAAATAATATCAATACTATTAGGTCAAAAAATGTAAACTGAAATATTGCCGTTTTCATGTTATGTGTGAATTTTACTTAAACCAATATATTCATTTGATCAAAGTCGGTTAACTGTGTTGTATGAAAAATATTATAAATATTAGTAGGTAGGTAAAATTCAAATTTTAAATTTCAAGTGATAACCTTTCAAGAACAGGCTATTTGTTTTAAGCAACATTTTATAACTTTACAGGAATACCATTCAAAGTTTAAATTAATAAAAAATAACATTAAAAAACTAGTGGACATACTTTAAATTGGGTATGGTCACTACTTCTCAAAAAAATCTCTTGCTATATTGGTATAATTATCAATAAAAATATAACCCTGGCTTCAAAGATAAATATCAATATTGCAAAAATGTCGCATAAAACAAATAGCCCTTGATATATTTTTACTAACAAACCATATAATAAATTTTCTTGATATAATGAACTGTGTAAATATTTTGATGAATACATGAGTATGTATACTTGTTCTATCTAGAAAATACCGTATTAGCCCGAATATTACGCATTATTTTTCTAAAAGACATTTATGTTATATTCGGGGTTTAGGCCATGCCCAGATATACTACTTATGATGCACACAATTAATCATTCAAACGACACTAATAATATTTTTACACTACAATTTACCTAGTTGATTATTGTTTTATACCTCAATTTTCACACTCATACTTTCTTCAAATATATTCGATATTTGAAGTCCTGTTATATTAAAGCTACTATATGGTTTAATTATGAAAATTAATTACCATAGTAAGGGATTTGTTCAAAAAATTATCAGTAGAGGTAATTTAAATTGTGTTTACCTGCAATGCCTGCAATGTACCCTGCGTTGTATGTATGACTGAACTTGGTTTGCCGACGAGGATAACATTAGTCTTGTTGCCAAGCTGCACCGATTGAATGTTCCCCGGAGTTTGTATCACAGACTGCTGATTCTGTTGAATCACCGACTGGACCTGCACATTCAGACACTGCAACATTGTACATAATGCATTTCACAACATAATGTTACTGTTAATACAATACACAAATCACCTCAATACTTTGTTACATATTATGATGACTATTTTAGAAACTAATATTGGGCTGACTAAATGGTTTTGACATTATCAAATTCAATGCCAGAATGCATGTTTTGAGAAGGGTCACAACTGGTCTGTCTTCTCTGTCCCTAAAATCTGGTCCCTTACGTCATATTAAGCATTCATTAAAATAAATGTAATAATATAAAATCTATAACGCGAAGTGGTTACACGCGAATTCAAAACGATGTAGTGCGATGCAGCGGCTCTGTCCTACATGCGCGCAAATCACGCTTCTGACATTATACTTAACCTAAAAACTATGAAAAGAAACTATGGCACCGCTTCCGTTCGCTTCACATCGCGCCGCGCCGCATCGTACCCTTCTCGCGGTTGGTAACGTATGACACATCCATAGTTACCAACTGTTTGTCATTTTGCGCCGCGCCGCTTCGCATTCGCTTTTAATCGCCTACGTAGGACGTTGCGTTATGGTTCCTCTTTCAATAAATGGATCTTTTTTTAATTTAAAGTGTTTTAGTTTTCCTTTTTAGTATGCATTATTTTTTATTTTTGTAAATGTAAACCTATTATTAGTTTGTCTGTCAAACTTTCATTGATTTCAGTTTGTATAAAGTAACTTTATATAAAATTTAAAAAAATGTTATGTTGCTTTTGTAAATATTTTTTTGTTATTAAATTTATAATAATGAACTTCCACTGTGTAATTAACGAAGAAACTTGATGGAATTATAAAATAACTTAACTGTAAATAAATAAATACATTTGCACATCTAAGGGCTAATAATTTATAATAAAACTTTGCTAAAATAAAATAATCGTAAGACAGGAAACCAAAAAACATATGTAGAAAGAATGCATGGCTTTTACAAACTAACAAATATTTTTTAGTGACCATCGATATTTATCATTACATAGAGGCTTTCGTGTTTCTTCATGGTTGACCATAATTATCCATAGTAAAATTGTATGAATCTATCGAAAACGTAATGTAAAGAAAAACTACACCGAACTTAGCACTATGACGACTATATGAAAATTCTTAATACCCGCCAAGAAAAATGTCACTGACACCGGAGCGACTTGGACGAAATTGGTTTTACTGTGATTCAAAAAGCAGAGTTAATCGCCACATGAATCACTCTAGATAGGTATTTCAAAAAATAATTAAAAAGTGAGTAGCAAAAGAAAACTGTTATTAAGCAAATATCTTCAATATAAATAACAATTCAACCTATGTATTTACACTCTTACAATTTCAATAAAATAGTATTGGTTTTGATTTGACCATACCTACTAAATATTCAAACTATAGAAAAAAGATTGTTGAAATAGATCAAACAGAATATTATGACAAGTGTTATCAATTATAAAAAAATATTTAAAAATTACCTACTCACTAAATAGACATTACACACAAAAATTTGGCATACATAGATAAACTTAAAATATGCACAATAGAATCAATGAAATACCTTGATGACTTGATGAGATGTCATGTCATGAGTACTGAGTAGGGGTAGCAAAATATTTACATTCAATCTGTCATCCAATATAGGTAAGTATCAGTGATAATGATATGTATTCTTAGATGATGTATGTTGACATAACATTGTTTTATTTAATTAAAATTAACTAAAAATATCGTAATAACAATTATCAAGAAATAAAGGTTACCTGGGCCGAGGGTGTCGAAGGTATGAGCTGGATGCTGCTGACAACATGGGAGGTAGCGGGAGCCTTGAGGCTGTCCCCGGAACCACCGCCGTTCTCTTCCACCATTCCGTCCATGGCACGGAGGGGCGCGGGCGCCTGCAACAAGTCCTCAAGGTCATCACTAGTCACTAACTAAGGGTCCGTCCCAGGAACTTGCATGAGGGCCAAGTGAACCAGTAGCCAATAGTGACTAGTGACCACTGGGCACAATGAATCAACAGCGCGCCCGGACGGACCCCGAAATGCCGTTGCTACGGCGCAATTCTAAATTTACACTCTCGCGGCCGGAATACATTTAAGACGCCATATTCAACTAAAATATCAGTAAACTGTCAACACATGCCGTCCTTTATCAGCAAAATGGCACTCGCCTCCGATCATCCTTCAGTGGGATTTTTTTTCAATCCATGTTGGGTTGTTATTCTTCGCGATGGATACTCACCAGTTACGTATTCTTCGTCACCGACTTTCTGTGCTCGGAGTGGGTAGACCCGATCGTACGTAGTAGCCACGTCAAATACTAGCTGGCTCGTCACTGGCGGAGAACTCCCATGAATTGCGCGTCATCCCAACATGGCCGCTCGACACATACGCATGCGTACATCACATTTTCTTTAGCGCTAAAAGAAAATATTTTCAAATAGGAAAATTAATATATCACTTTTGTATCATTTTAATAATACAAAAATGTTCCCTGCGGAACCATAAAAGATCCTTGCATTAATTTGTCTTTTTTTATTAGGATGAAGTTTAAATACATTTGAATACCTATCTAAATTTATAATTGTGAAACATGAATCAGTCGGAAAAATTGTATTAGGTATATTTTTTTCTATCTATCATCAATATTACCTACCGATATGTTAAATTACAAACCCACTAATGTTACTTTAACCGGAATATGCCAATGAACATCATCATTCATAAGAATAAATTATGTACTATTTTTTATTTACTTAATTTTTTTATCTAAATTTATTTTATTGCAGTTAAAATTAAAATATATACTTAATAACAATTTTGTTCTAAATAGTGTTGTTTTTCATTATATAATCTCTCCGAACTCGATACAACCAGTAATTGATTTGGATTTCATTTACTTGCCTTTCAAAATAGTACAATTTGTTCATCATCAATGATATTAATATATTAATTTGTAACATTCAAATTTATTTTTATAAATGATACTAATTTGCATTGCAACATGATCCATTATCCAGATATATAATTTTTTTCATTTGGTCACAAATCATCCTTATTATAGGGTGAGTTAAAAAATAATAGAATGCTATTTTAAATAATAGATTTATTTATTACTTATTAATGGCTTTTGTAACCTCAAATTGAGGAAAATAATAGATATCGTTTAATTTTATGAATAGTCTATGTAATGTATTCATTTAAACGAATTCCTTTGCAATATTGATTATAAGAATGAATCAAATCTTTATTTAATTTAAATTAAAAGGATAAATTGACAAAACACTTTTGCAATATCATATTTTTTATAATACCTATGGATATGTGTATAAGAATCAGCATTTAGTTTATGCGAATAGCGCGCAATTTCTGAACAAGCCAGTTGGTCGAGTCGAACAAAATGTAAACACGAAAATAAAGGCTGACGTCATGAGTAACAGAGAGGAAAATAATATTGTAGTCGTGTATTCCGGGTGAGGGGGAATTATGTATGAGGTGAGGGAGAAGAGCAAGGAGCGAGGACGGGGTTACGTCATCTCTATACAATCACTAACCAACATTATATTGTATGTAGGTATATACTGATATATTATACTTTCAATACCTATTATTTTAAACCTAAACAGAGCTGATAAGTACGTATAATACATGTTTTACATACCAAGAACATAATCATAATGTATACAAGTTTCTCATTAATTTTTAAACAACAGTCAAACGATCAAATATATGATATAAAATTCACTTTTAAGGATAATATAATAAGAAACAAAAAGCAAGGATAATATGAAACAGAAACAAATGTACAAGTTTTATTAATAAAATGTTTTTACAGCTTTATAATATGCACGTTCAATAATGAATACCTCCAAGAAAATATTGTCAATAATGGGACAATTCGTTCATTGTTATCGCGAATATTTACATAAATGTATTTTGTTGGGTAAATAATATAATATAACTTACATACCTAACTTATAAAATACGTACCTACCAAAATATTATTATTTTTATTATTTATTTAAATGGCACTTATGGTTTATAAGAAAATAAGAATAAGTAGGTACATATATATTTGTATTTATATTATACCGCAAATTTAAAATCAAGTTGTATCTGCAAATATGTGTGTAATGGGTGACCGGACGGATATCGTTAAAAAGTATAATCAGAACAATGATCAGCACGATAGTTCGTAACACGCCAAAACAGAACGGTGACAAATCAACACATAGCCAGAACAGTAAATTGACAAATAAGAACGGTGATAATACGGTACATAGACGAAACAGAACATTTCTAATAAGATTTCAAAGAGATTGTGAAATTAGACAACGTCGCATAAGATAGAAATCGTATCCTGATTTGAAGAGGAACTATTGAATTAAAGGAGACTGGCGGTCGATAGGGAAAGATGGAGACGATTTCTGGAGGAGGCCGGTCCATAGCGGACTGTAGCGCCAGTGATGATGGTGATGATGACGACTGATTTTCCGATGTATTGTTTTGACGTGTTGATTTGTCACCGTTCTGTTTTGACGTGTTACGAATTGTCATGTACTGTCAGTACTGATTATAGACTTTAACGATTTATCACAGAACCGTATCATATTTTTCTTACTTAGGATAAGTTGCTATATGACTTGATATCGGGTGGAACTGGGTGGAACGCCAAATAATTAATTTAAAAATTGTGTTACAATAAATTAACAATTATGTATTTTGAAGAAATATTTGTAGAAGTTATTCGATAGTTGTCATCGTTTCGTTTTGCATAGGTACTTGCAAAGAATTTTCATAGTCTTGTTCCCGAACAAAAACTGCAAGACTTGCTCATCACTAAATTTTACAGTAGGATAGATAAAACAAAGTTGAAGTAATCATTTAAGTTTAAAGTGTAAATGGTAAAAAGGATAAAAATTTACCAATAATAATTTCAATATTTTTGTGAACTATGTTCTTTGAATTTAACCTGAACTGCTTTTTTACATGGCTCTGTAATTTACAAATGTTAAACCAAGATGTATCATATTATTATCAAGAAGGATTGGCTTACGAAGGAATGGGGCGATGACGTAATTCGCCCGTGACGTCACCTAGACAGCAGATGACGTCATTCTGACTCAGTATGGACTCGTCCGTTGCGAAACGATAAACAGAGTGGGTTTGTTATGTAGGTAGATTGGTAGAAAGATACCTATGACTTCGACGACAAACAAGTAAGTAGATAAAATATACGTATATTTTCCTAGAAGATGAGGATAATGTCGCGCTTTAACCGCCCACTATTTTATATTTATATTAAATTACGAACCTACAAATTATCATTTTAATGATCATTAAGTATTTCATGTAGGTACATTCAGTTAACCGAGATGTCAACAGAAAACAATAATAATTGAAGGAAGCACTTTTACCTAAAATTAATAAGTAATGATCATGAACACTTCCTTGCACCCTGCGCAAGTGGCGATTTTATTGCCGTATGGTAATTTCTTCCAACTAACCAGTGTTTCCAGCCCAGAGAAGCAATATTTGCGTGAGAAATAAATTTACATAAATTTCTCCTCTGCTGGGAATCGAAATAAATCTTTTTGAATCGATCATTTTAATACTAATAATTTTTGTTTCATGTAACCGCCAATAATTTTTTGGCGTACAAAATTTTATACAATTCAAAATTATTTTGTAAAAGGCTTAAGTATGCCATATAATTGTAAAAGGCTTATGCCATATAATTGTAAAAGGCTTATGCCATATAATTGTAAAAGGTTTATGCCATATAATTGTAAAAGGCTTATGCCGTATAATAAATAAATAATAATTTTGACGCCACCTGTGGCACAATGTAATGAATTTTTATTGACACAGTATAATAGAAAATGATTTTGCAATAATAATTCACAAAACTTACCTACTACATAAAAAAACATTTTCACCCCTAAATATTATCTACCGATATTTTGTTTTTGAATGAAAAATTTGAAGTCTATGAATATAAACCTTTGTTCCTCCCACATTGGAGCAATCAAAAAATATTAAAAATATATTCAATTAAAAAATATTAAGTTACAGAAATAAAAACACATTATTTATTTCTTATGAGTTTCTAATAAGTTTTTATTTAAAATTCATATAAAATGGAAATAAAAAAAGATGATCATTTGAAAAAAGTATTTCATTTCTAACATAATATATGTTTATCAATCAAGGTAATTTATTCAGAAGTAATTTTCCTAAAGGTTTGTCTGAAAAACAACCTTGATTGAACACTAGCTGTCCCCTTATGTATGTCTGTAAAACTTTTCCTTTAAGCTCCATCCCCAAATATGGTGTTAGCTAAAACAAAACAAAAAACAAATATAAGTAATGAATTCAAATTGACAATAATTAGTAATGTACAATATTTTACTATACATCAAGCCATGTCCCTTTTATTGGGGTAGGGAGAGAAAACCTTATTGCAATACACTTGTTTTTGCATAAATTCATCGCCTCACTCACATTCAGACATCTTTGCATACAAACTTATCTGTTATCTAATATTTCCTACTCTCAGAATATTTTTCACATGGTCGTGCCAATGCATTCTTGGCCGGCGTATATCTCTTGTTCTATATTTTTCTTTGTCATTCGTTCTTCATTCATTCTTTCCATGTGACCAAACCAACAAAGTGTGTTTAGTTTCATTCTAGTAAAAATATCCATTATTCTATATATGTAACAGATTTTGATTAATTACATTTCATTTCGTATTATATTACTTCTCGGGCAACTAACAGGTACTATGTCAAATATTAATTTAACACGCACCCAATGACAAATTGCCATTTTCTGGAAACTTACGATATTAATCGTTTCACAGATCCAGACTGAAAACACAATCAAAAACTGTGTCTCTACTGGAAATTAAACCCGGGATTGGATCAGCAGTCAGATACCAAACCAACTGAGCCACGAAGGCCGACTCTTATTTATAAATTAAATTAATTGACTGATCACAGTATACAGAAAATGAATAACACTAAAATTAAATATGACCAACCAACCAACAAAAAAAAATATTTATATAAAAAGAATTTTAAATTTTTTATGTGTAATTTTTATAACATAAAATATAATTACTTTATTTTTGTGTAATATAATTTCTTTCGTTACAACAAATTTTTCTTCAGGATCAAATACAATAAAATCAGCATCAAATCCAGGCTTGAGAGCACCCTTAAAGTTGAGTCTGCAGAGACTGGCTGGAGCAGCACTCATAAGGTGTGACACGACCGGTAGCCCTATTCCTTGTATTGAAGCTTCCGTCCATATCAACGGTAAACCTATTTACAAAAAAGAAAAAACCCAATAACTACTCAAATGATCCCTGACTTATTATGATTGCAATATTAGAAACATAACTGTAGGGGTATACGAGGTAGCCTGTATATACCCCCACCAATCACAACCTGATTCAGTTCTGATTTAATATTCTCCCGGGCCAGTCACACTAATAAACATCATGTAATTGATTACCAGCAGTTTTCATTACGTCCCACTATAATCAGGTTGGGATTGGTGGGAGTATATACAGGCTACCTCTTATACCCCCACAGGAGTCCTCTGTGAAAAAAAATAGCATAATTATGTTTAGTTAAATTAAGTTAGGAGAAGTAATTTGAATTAACGATCATTACTTTTCAAACATTCTGTATATTTCAAACATACCGTGCTTGCACAGTGTACAATGTTTTCTTTGATAAACTTGACATCTCTGCGAGCTCTCTCAGTGCGTTTAGGTCAGCTGTCTCCTCCTATATTTCTTAGTACTTTGATTTAATCAGCTGTCTTATTTTAGTTTTTTTTTTTTATGTACTTACTAGTAAATCAATTATAAAATATTTGTAATTTTTTGTATCAATATTAATTATCCTATTGAATAATGCATGGAGTTTTCATTGGTCTACTAATAAAGCTATGTACATTGTCTTTTTTATAAATTGTGTAGACTGTATAACTCTCTATCGACCTTTTTTCTTTCCCCTTAGCGCTTTTGTCCCGTTTCTATCGGGGTACACTTTAACCATGGTCCTTGAATTGGCAAGTCTGGTTATTACATTGAAGCGACTGCATTTGACCTTCGTAACCCTTAGAAAGGGGAACCAGACAAATTGGATCATGGCTACACATAGCTAGTGATATAAATCCGCACATAGATTTTTTTTTTTAAAAATCCAGAGGTGCGTGCCCCGCCCGGATTCGAACCGTCAACCTCACGCATGTGAGGCGACGACTTTACCGCTGGGCTATCACTGCTATATAACTCTCTATCGACCAATAAAATAAAAATTAAATATTTTCGATTCATGATTTTGTAAAAAAAAATTACTTTAAATCCTATTCACAAGAAAATACTGAATATCATCTCTGGAAAGAGGTCAACATTATGCGATTAATTTATTTCAGTTATTATCAAAATTTATAACACGATAAATAAAAATAATTTTCTTTTAAAGTTTTTATACAATATTATTTAATTGAGTAAGTTATTTATATGAAATAAAAATACCAAATTGCACTGAAGATATTCCCCCCCAAGCTTGGAGGAAATTATTAGTTTTGAGTGCTGGAGTACATGGCGAATGGTCAGATACCACCATATCAATGGCACCACTCTTTACACATCGCCAAAGTTCCTCCTAAAAAAATATTATAGCACACCATGAGTATAATGATAATTATTTTATATTAGTCATTATTTTTCTTAAATTCAATTAAAGTTAATAACAAATTGATTCAAAGACTAGAAATAGCCAAGGAGGTTGGCATCGACCATAATTTATCAAATATAGCTAGTGCTAGAATTATAAATAATAATTATTTGTTTTTTGACTTTATATAAAAATCAGATAAAGGAGCGGTCAGCTCCAAAACCAATTGCAAGATTTACATAAAAACATTTATAAATAACGTTTATTATTTATAATTTTGAAAATGATGAATATCACCACACGTAATAACAATAATAAATATAATCCATAACCATCCATGGGTATCCTTCCTCTTTGATACATACCTATTAAGTATGTACCTACCCATCCAATTATTGAAATCATGATTAAAATACTATATACAGGGTGTCTCAAAATAAAGTTTATATTTATTGGATCGATTAAAAAAAAACTAAGCCGTGTATCGAAAAAATGTTTATTAATTATTAAAGTACACAATTTGGGAATTTATTTCTTAAAAATAATATTGTCCAAATGTAGACCCTCGCATTCGCAGCACTCAATCGAACAGTAAAATTGCAGGTGGAATGGATTGGGGATTGGCAGGTGGACTCAGTGATGCTATTAGTGATGCAGTGATGCTATTAGTGATGGATATTTTCTTTCAAATGCGCCAGGGAAGTCGGTTTACCGGCGTAAAATTTAGAATTAACCTCTATGAGAGTGAGTTTTGGTATGATGTACATACCTATACGGAGTGAGTTATTTTAAAAAGTATTACGTTTGACGACTTCTGACACAATAATCGGGTGAAAATAAAAAATTAAAACTTTCCATTTTTCAAAGTTTATATTGAAATATCGTCTGATTATTTCAGATGTCTTCAACTATTGGTTGCGATGTCAAAAATATTCGTACTCTAGTAAAAAAAATCTTCACTTCATTTCTGTAGCCGTACCAGTACGGGTATACTCCAATTTGTAATGACATTTCCAGCCGTACGGGTACGGCCATACTCACGGTTAAGATAACCCCATAGGAAAAAGTCCATAGGGGTTTAATCAGGACTGCGTGGAGGCCAATTTATGTCACCTCCTGGAGATCAATTTGCCGGGGAAATTTTTACGAACTCGTGGCAGAGATGTATTGGACGTGTGTGATGTTGCTCTGTCCTGCTGGAACCATGTTCTTTGGTTATAACCAGGAAAGTTTTGCATTTCAGGCACCAATAAGTCGTCTAATATCTCCACATAATGCTCTGAATACAAATATAAACTTTCTTTTGAGACACCTTGTATTTTGCATCAAATTTTAGTGTGATAAATTGTAATTAACTGTACAATCATTTTGATAACATAAAAAAATGTACAATTTCATACTCTATTGTGTTCATTTCTCACTGGAGGAGAACATTTGAACTGTGTAGCTGCTCGGGGTACATTCTCAGATTTCAGTGTAAGATAGTGAGGGCAGGTTTCAGCAGTGATTCTTACTCCTTTCAGTTTCATATTTTCTACTAAGGATACACCCTGAACAGCAGACATATGAACTATATGATAGCGTGCCCTGCAAAAAGTTGTTTCTTTTTAATTTCCACTATTATCTTTCTGTTATCATCATTTTCGGGTGTCCCGTTAGAGCCGGGTAATCGAAAATACAACAGTCAAAATAACATCTCACAAAGGTCCGTTTTTTTTTATAAGGTAATGTACACCCACACACCTGTCGTTGGTTACCCCACATAGTGGGATATACCGTGATGGTATGTTACAGTGGAGAATTTTGATTTCACAACTTTTTAAGCATATTTTTTCACATAAATCTTTCATTGGATATCATGTAGAGTCCGTGCTTTGTTTTGTTATGTTTTTTGTGTGTGGTGAATGGTGTTGTACTATGAAATAAATTTTTGTGTGAATGGCGATTGGTGTTGATTTACTATAAAATAATTTTTAGTGTGTAAGACAAATGGTGTGTGGACTACTATGAAATAATTTTTGGTGGGCAAATGGTGTATGGCGTACTATAAAATAATTTTTAATGTGTAAGACAAATGGTGTATGGCGTACAATGAAATAATTTTTTGTGTGTAAGGCAAATGGTGTATAGCGTACTATGAAATAAATTTTTGTGTGATTGGCAATTGGTTTTGATTTACTATAAAATAATTTTTAGTGTGTAAGGCAAATGGTGTGTGGACTAGTATGAAATAATTTTTTGTGGGCGAATGGTGTATGGCGTACCTACTATAAAATAATTTTTAATGTGTAAGACAAATGGTGTATAGCAGAGGTTCCCAACCCCGTGTTTCGATTCGTATGTGCCCGTCACTATTCGACAGACAGAATTTTTTCATAAACATTAATTAAAAATTTGAATTATTTTTATTTATTTGTTAGAGTTTTAATTTTTTGAGTGCCTACGTTTATTAAATACGTTTGTATATTTGCGATATATTATAAGTTTTGTAAATATGTACATTTATCTGTGTGTATGCAATTTAAATAATTATTATTTATTAATAAATTATGAATATAAGAAAATAAATTATGGGATAATGAAAAGTTATGGAAGGAGTTTGTCGATTAAAAATAGGTGGTGCCTGCCACCCTACCGATATTTTAGAATGTGCTAAAGAATACAAAAAGGTTGGGAACCCCTGGTGTATGGCGTACAATGAAATAATTTTTTGTGTGTAAGGCAAATAGTGTATGGCGTACTATGAAATAAATTTTTGTGTGAATGGCGATTGGTATTGATATACTATAAAATAATTTTTAGTGTGTAAGGCAAATAGTGTATGGCGTACTATCAAAAAAAAAATTGGTGTGTACAGTGAAATAATTTTTTGTGTGTAAGGTGAATAGTGTATGACGTACTATGAAATAAATTTATGTGTGCTGAGAATACCACAAAGTATAAGTATAATCAACTATTTTTTCCATCGACATGAAAATTTATTCAGCAATTGACAACCTTTGGAGAAGAAAGAAGTGTATCTACCTACCCTAATTTGTGTAGTGGAGAGTTGTGTTAAGTCCAAAAACCCGCTTGTTAAATATTAATATGGATTATATAATTAAACAATCATCTTTTCACATGAGTATTCAATGGCAGTGGGCAGGTCACATGGCTAGACAGGAAATTGACAAATGGGCACCATAAATTCTAAAATGATGTCCTTAGGAAGACAAAGGAGGAGAAGGTTGACCCCAGAAAAGATGGGCTAACAATTTAGTTCTGTGAAAGAAGTGGTACAGGGAAACCCAGGATAGAGAAGGGTGGAAAAAGTTGATTTTGAAAATGAACTCACATAATATTAAATTTAACTCACTTGTATTTATCAGCCATTTTATTAATCAACTCCAATGCTTTGATTTCCATGGATGCAGGTCGAGTTGATAAATACTTAGAGTACTCTTCATCACCTAAAGGATAATATTTTTACTATAAATAAATATTAGATTTATAAATAGCACAAAATACATATGAAAAATCTAATTAAAAAAAATGTTTATTATACATATCATAAATACAGTAGGATCTTGATTATTTGGATACTGGCCTTTAAGGAACATACTGTAATTCGTATGATCAACAAAAATCTAACATACAGTACTCAAATACAGATGCATAATACCACTAAAGAATTAAAAATAAAAATAAATAAATCATACTTTGGTTTGTATCCTCTTGAGGTTTATCCAATTCACACTCTGCGTGAAACTACAATAATAATTATATAGTTAAAATTAATTATTTTCTTTGTAAAAGGAATAAATAAAATTATTAAAAAAATAAAATAGAAAAGGTCATTCATTAAAACCATCACGTCTTACTAGATATAGTACTATACAATATTAAACTATGTTTAAATAAGCTTGGAAAAACAAATTTCGAAATGTAAAATAAGATATAAATAGTTATAATAGTAAAACTAAAATTTAAAGAAAGTAAGTATTCAATATAACTCACAGCGAGGACAGAGTCTGTATTTTCCAAAACTTTGAGAGCCTTTTCCAAATCACTCTCTGTAACATTGGGAAATTCATCTACACCACTGGGACACAGAAAACATTTGAAACCGACTACTCCGGCTTCAATCATACCTAATAACTCGTTCTGTAAAAATATAAAATATGAAAGTTAATTTTTGAGAATTAAACAATATTTTAGGCTTACTATTTGCAACTTGAATTTAATCTAACACTTAGCCAGTTTTGTCAATAATTAATCCAATCTCATTTTTTTCCAGAATAATGCATTCTATACATATTGTTGGACAATAAAAATAAATTCATTCACCCATGGTTTCAGTTTTTCCATATCCAGACTTTTAGCATTTCAAAGAAGACTATGACAGGCCCAATAAACCCTCTTGATACTTTGTTATTTAAATTTTAAGTACTTACTCTACAAGGCAAGTACTTAAGGTTACCATTTTTATCATATTATTTTTTTTTTATATTATTTCTCGGGCAACTAACAGTACTATGTCAAATATTAATTTAACATACACCCAATGACAAGTTGCCACATTCTGGAGACTTGCAGTATTAATCGTCTCACAGTTCCAGACTGAAAACACAACTAAAAACTGTGTCTCCATCGGGAATCGAACCCGGGACCTTTGGATCAGCAGTCAGATACCCAACCAACTGAGCCACGAAGGCTGACAATATTTTTGTATTAAATAGAAGATCATGAGGCTATTAGCAACATTCAATGTGCTAATATTACTCTCAGGGGAGGCGTTAAAACAAAAATACTCAATATGCCTACTTTTTTTGGTTTGATGTGTATTTAAAAAAAATATCGAAGATTTTTTGCATATATAAAATAAAATGTTTTTGGTATAAATTTTAGTATGGATTATTTAATTTTTAATTAAAAATAATTCTTGATTACTCACTTCATTATTGGGAACAACTCCACCCCAAAAAGCAACATCCACATAGACTGTATCACGCGCAACATCAGCCTTAATTTTTA
The DNA here is from genome assembly GCA_963576475.1 of Molanna angustata. Classification (NCBI taxonomy): domain Eukaryota; kingdom Metazoa; phylum Arthropoda; class Insecta; order Trichoptera; family Molannidae; genus Molanna; species Molanna angustata. The sequence continues at coordinate 9,903,338 of OY754970.1, read as the reverse complement.
GATTTTCCAAAGTTGTAGTTGACGGAATTGAATTTCTTGAAATATTAAAATTATTGAACATGACTATACTTTTGTAGTTGATGAAAATATTATTTTTTAAACTCAAATAGAACCAAATATGTACATCAGAACCCTGTAAGTATTTTCCTCAAATACCAAAAAAATCAAGTATGATCAAAAGGTATCGAGAGGAGAACATTTAAACAAAAAACACTGAAATGAAATATTTATAGAATTGAAAAACTATACGTTGGATATAAACAAAAATAATATCATGGGAAATCAGCTGCATGTGAATTTTCTAGACACAATATAATAATTTAAACTTATTGAATAATGAAAACAATTTGATAATATTTTTTTTATAACCAGAGATAATTTGATATATGGAGGAAATAATTACTTATCAATTTGTGATAATATTTATAGTATATATTTCAAGTTTACATTCATGTGATCATTAGAAGTGAAAAGGATTACTCGGAAAAGCAAGAAGTCTTTCGGAAAATTGGTAGTTGTCTACAATGACGTAATTGAAAAAATCTTACAATGGCATATCAGCAATAGTTGTTACTCCAGCAAAAGCTGCAGCTCTCGTGACACAGGGAAAGTCTTCCCATTCAGATCGACCAGGACTGTTGACATGAACATGAGAGTCCACAATACCCGCCATAACCACACCTTTTTCTATCTATGAAAATATATTAACAACATTCTTCATATTATATTAGCACAACAAATTTTCAAACTAAAAATAGGTTTACAAGTTGTTCTTTTTTTGCATATACCATATCAGGCTTCTGCCAGGTTCACACCATATTCTTCCATTTGTAGAATTTTTTCCTACAATAACGAATAACAAATCCCATACAAAAACGAGTGGGTTGTGGCCAACACTAAACTCTCCACGCCATAGTAAGCGTTCATTTTTCTTCTTGAAATGTTGATAATCTCAATATGGTAAAGAATGTTTATGTTGTATGAAATATTTTAATAAAATCAGAATAATTTAGTTTTAAAGAACGTGAGAGCATTTTGAAAATTTTAACATGTGATATCATATGAAGAAATTTTATGTTATTTATGGAAAGCTAATCAGTTCTAAGTTCAAGCTCTTTACACTATAACATGAAATCAAATTACTGAACTATTCCATACATAAGAAATTTATCTAGTTAAATATATTTTATTCATTCTAAATTTTACTACCAGGAATATAAATTTTCTAACGATAGTATATTTTTATATTAAGATAGACAAACTATAAACGCAGTATGGTGAAGAATGCTATGTTGTATGAAATATTATAATAAAAGCAGATAAATTTTGTTTTAAAGAACGCGAGAGCATTTTGAAATTTTGACACGTGATATCATATGAAGAAATTTTATAATATCTATGGAAAATTAATCGGTTCTAAGTTCAAGCTTTGAATACTATAATATATTATATCAATATGAAATCAAAGAACTGAACATTGCCAAACACCAAAAATTTCTCTTGTTACATATAAGTTTCATACAAAAATCCATTAAAAAAAATATAATTTTTCAAACCGTTGAATATTTTTCTTTTGACATTAACCAACTTTGAATACAATTTTATGAAGATTTTTGGTGATGTATAAATAGTTGAAACCAAATTAAAATATCTCTAATTTCCAGGTCGTGAGAGCATTTTTTCAGTTTTAATAGATGAAATTATAAAGAAAAATTAAGAAAAAATGACCGTTGTCTATGGAAAACTAATCAGCTCAAGGTTTATGGACTTAAGTGGCTATAATATAGTATATTTTGAAAATAATTTCCCGAGTACGCACAAAAGATACGTCTTTAAAATAAAGGAGAGTTTGTATTTACATCTTAATTCTATTGCATGAGTTTTTTGAAATTTGAATTTCTTCAATATTTTTCTTGAAAAATAAGTTTTAATAAACGTAGCTGTAATTCCTACAGACAGATTTATTTTTTTATATGGCAACCCAGTATTTTTTATATGGCAACCCAGTAATTTCTAAGCACAAATGTATGGCAACACACAAACTTCTACGAACGTAAGTAAGGATTATTGGGATTATTATGGTAACACATCAAATGTTAACAAAAGTGTCTATTTGTCGACACAGATTTTTCGTTTGACAGCTATCAGCTGTTTTTTTGTGTCGGTTCTTGGCCGGTCGATCGATTTTTTTTTATCAAACATTGTATGGCTATAATAATTAAAAACAGTTTTGTTTAGGTGTTTGTTTAAAACTTATATGATTTAGTTTCCTAAATTGCAAGGCATAATTCTAATTTATGTTCTATGAAAACTGTTGACACGTAATAAGACCTCTCGTCAAAACTTGGTTCGATTGTCAAATTGATTTTAAAAGTAAATACGCTTGATGCATATCGACAATGCATCAAGCCAGAATACGCGAGAATTGTATGGAGAGGTCTACTTTTTCCACGGCTTTTCCAACTTTGAAGTCAAAAAACACCAACTTAGAGGCTTCGCAGCATATATGTTCCATACACGGATTTACTCAGAATTCGGAGTAGAACATTTCGTGTGTCTGTGTGTGTGTCCGTCCCCCCCTTATAACTTTTGATCCGCTCAATTTACAGAGCCCAAAATTTCAGAATATATAAACAGTTATAGGCCTACAAAACTTTTATACTCAGAATTTTGAATTTTTGTTTCAGTCAGGGCTTATCAACTTTTGAATTTTTATTTTATTTTCCATATATCTCAGAAACCATAAAAGCTAGAACGCTGAAATTGGTACAAACATAGAAAAATAAAAAATCTCAAATGGATTTTTTCAAAAAAATTCCAGGGTTTCTCAAACATTTTTTATTAAGAAAAATATTTTTTTATGATAAATTTATGAGTTTAACTGCCTATATTTCCAAAACTTATACAATTATCGAAAAAAGCCGAAACACCCCAACTAGATAATTTAATTTTCTATAAAAAATATCAGCATTGTAGTAGAAGATCTCAATTTTTTTTAACAATTTTTTTAAAAATTGAATTTAGTGATGACATCGCTTCATACATTTTGTATGGCAGTCGCCTATACACAATATGTAAGAAGACTTAATAGTTTGATACTTCATCTCCAAACATACATACCATCATGCTATTTTCATATTCTGGGTAGGAAAAAAGGAACTTCCTCCATACTATCCTATCTTGACATACATACCTACATAATATATGTTGTATAGAAAACAAAATATCTGAAAATATTCAATAATTTGTATTTATGGGTTTATAGTTTGGTACATATTCTTCAACTATACATACTATCGCTATCGACAGTTGGATCTCATGTGTTACATGCAACTAGTTATTAGAGTAAGCGAGTTTATTTTTATTTATGGAAATGTTAAGAAAAACGAAAGTACTGTTCCTTTTAGTTATTTGAAATTAGTACGTTTGCTATTTGATTTTTTTTTTCATTAGTTTATAGCCGTTTCTATTACAATTATTCAACCAAGGAATTAATTGGAATATTTTTTTTAAGTGCTGTCCACACTTTTTTTTGTGTCTGGCAACACCAATTTCTGTGCGTAGATATATCCATTGCCTTTAATAAAACCCTTTTTTATCTTTATACTGTACGTAACTAAAAAACTACAAGGTCTATGAGGTAGGTTTTTATTTCAATCGAAAGAGAATATGAAAATCTACCGGCTGAGTTTTTCATTATTATAATATTTTAATTACTATTCATGCTATTTCGAAAAACCTCTAAATTCTGTAATTTTTTCACGAAAAAGTGTTGTATGTCACAGATTAGGTGATATGCAATATTTTTTCGTGTTTCATACATTAAAAGGTAATTTAGTGTGCATTTTTGTGTACATCCATATACCCAGGGTATACAAGAGCCTTAACAGATATGATATCAATATGAAGTTAATCGGACTTATAGGTTGGGCTGTAGAGAGGACACAAAAAAAATCTTCCTTCTCTATGAATTCATAGAGAAGGAATCAAAAGTTATCCATGGAAAACTAATCAGCTCTAGGTCTATGCACTTTACACATATGATGTTAATATGAAGTCGATCGGACTTATAGTTTGAGCTGTAGAGAGGACACAAAAAGGATTATCCGTACTCCGTACGCCATACATACAAACACATCATGACGAAACTCACAGTGTGCACTCTCTACATGATAGCCGTTGAAAAATTGATGTATAAAAATATGCTTAAAAATTGTGAAATCGTGACTATTCCACTATTCCAGTGTGGAGAGTAAAAATTAGCTCTTGGCGATAACGAACTGCGTTTTCAATTTAACTCAAGGACGACTACATATATTTTTGTAATACCTAATTGAATAAAATTCGGACTGAAGCATTTCAAATTAAGGTTCCAATATATACAAAAAAAAAATGAAGAAATAATTACATAGATTTTCATAATATAATATACTAGATGTCGCAGTTAGCAAATTTTGTATGAATCGAAGTGAGGATTTTTTCTGCGAGACTTTTGATAACAAGGTTGGCAGACCCCATCGTTTTTCTATAGAGGATAACGCCTAATGTGAATTGTGTTTGGATTTATTTGTCGAAAAAAACACTTTGTTCTTTAAGATTTAGAGAACAGTTAACTAGGAAGTGTTGAAATGTATGGAAAACGCAATATGTTGCCTACCAAAACGCCAAATACCATGACTCACTTATTGCACGGAGTACTCCATCTAGTAATAATATGAAAATCGATGAATAATTACAATATTTTCAATTTGATATAAAAAATTAGAATATAATAAATATTTAAATAATTTTCAAATATGGTCACACAACACACACACACACACAGATAAGATAGAAGTAAACTTCACACATGCAATTGTTTTGGAAACATATACCTACATGATTCTATGCCTACATGTCTACAATAAAATTATTAAATTCAATCTAAAAAACATTGTTTCTCTCAATGAAATTGTTCGTTTATCCTATAATTGCCCAAAATATTTCAAATAATGTTTTGTACAATAGGTACCTAAAAAAATAGCAGAGGACTTGTCAAGGTCAAAATATAAAATATTATATTCTAATTAAACTTACCTTTATGACATTTTCATACTTTGTTATTTGAACACACTGTTCACCATCTGTTATTATATCAGATATTTTCCCTTGTGAATCTACCACAATAATTCCACTTTTAATATCATCATCAATAACAATTTTGTTGCATTTATATGCTGTGATGGAAGACATTTTTTGAGACAGACAGATACAACTGACAGTTTGATAATTATTCTAATTATGTTCTAACTAGTCAATGAGAAACCTTGTTATTTTCAATGAAAAATAAATCTTATAAAAATACTATCTAAGCAGAAAGTATTCATTTAACTATTTTTGTTATATAATTAAAAAAACACATCTGTAGGTAAATAAAAATATTTAAGTGTAGAAATAAGCACAGCTCAACTCTTATAAATATATAAAAATAAAACATCATTATCTACATCAAGTTATTTATACAAGAATTTATTTAATTCATTATCAGTTAGGTAATATGCAGTTATCAGAATTATTTATTTTAACCCATTATGAACAACATGAAATTTATCCTTACCACTATACTTAAATTTGAAATTTTAATAATATTGAATAAGTATAATAAGTACTTAACAAATAAAACATCAAAATAAACTAGTAAAATGAAATTTTATTTTCAATAAAAAAATAAAAATATAACATTATTTTCACATTTTCAAAGACTTGGGCAACAAGAAATTCCCAATTTTTCATGTTGTACTTACTGGCGAGCATATTGCTATTCGTAAATTTCATCCATCCAACCAGATACAAAGTAAAATAACAAACTGTGTACACTAAAGATAATTGAGGAAAACAAATTGGTGCATTAAAATATTATTGATATAATAAATTTAAAAAAAAACATTATAAATAAAATATAAACAACATCAAACATTAAAAAAACCCATGGAAACAAAAGAAAAAACAGAATGAGTAGAGAGAAAGGAGAACTGCAAATAATCTTAGCGAAATAAACATTTATTAAATCATACAGTGTTGGGAATGGGTACATTCACATAATTTATTTCAGAAAAGCCATTTCTCCAAAACATTGATTTGTTCATTGACCGATGACATAGATGTTCCACCTATAACTTGATGATCTTCAACTGCTTTTTCACAATTCCATACTGACGACAAGTCACCTGATAATTTGGAACTGAAAAAAAAACAATGAATTAAATTTATATTAAACAAGTGTAACTTTTGCCAGTGACTAAAAATTACTAGTGGATCAATTATATAAATATGATCCTTTTACATATGAGCAAGGTACAAAGTCACAAAAACAACTTCTGTTTTTGTAGATGGCCCTATAATAGGCATGACTAATTTCGAAAAACAATCTCACAATATTTTTACGCATCCACTGTTTCCATCCACTGTCACACCTCCAAAAACTCTATATTTCCAAATCCGTAGCCCGTAGGTAATTCTCCTTAGCGCAACAAGGTATTAAGTTACTTATGTAAACTCGTTGAGACTGTTGTTTTACATAAAATGCGGATTGCCGAATTTCGTATAACTATTTTTATAAATATAATATTATGCACACTTAAAATGTAAATAAATAAGTACATTTTTAAAAAATCTTTTGAACCAATTTTATTTTTATAATCATTATTTCTGTGTCATTAAAATCATTAATCAGTGTCATTAAAATCCTTATTTCTCTTACTGTCATCACGCCTATTATGGCCTTACCTATTTCAGATTGGTTAACAAGGTTTAGAAGCTTAGTAAAAAAAAGTTAAGCAATATGTTTTTTATCACTTGAATTTTCAATTCCACATAATTTTTGTATATACAGAATTTTATTTATATACCATATCAAAAGGCATCTTCATCTTTATCCTATACACACCATTCATCGATTGCACTCACATTTCATATAATAGTCATACTCTATTTTTCTTTGACAACCTCTGATTTTTATTCCAATTATTTCATCTTTTTTTTTTTGAATGAATGAATGAATATGTTCTTGTTTAACAAGTACATATACATCTTCCTACGTCCCCTAAAATAAGCATAAATGCTTGTCCTATGGGTGAACAAAATCGGTCGAGGCAGGATTCAAACTCGCGACCACTGGATTACTAGCCCAGCGCGCTAACCGCTCTGCCATCGACCCATCTAAATATATCTTCTTAGTCTCTAAACCACCACAGAACATTCACTGGTCACAAAATCCTTCATCATTGTACATTTTCTGCTTATGTCTTCATATTTTATTAAATCATTCATTATGATATAAGTACAACACTTTCATGCATGTTACGCTATAAATATAGCAAAATAATTGTTCTTTGGTTATAGTAATCACATACTCTATCTGAGCTCTTTCTTCTTCAGGCAGATCATGAAGTGGAAGACCTAAGTGTGTTGCTTTAGCCACTGCTCTGCCTACAATATGATGAGCTGTTCTAAAGGGAAGTCCTCGTTGTACAAGCCAATATGATAATCTTGCAGCTAGAAGGTCAGATCCCAGGCTGCTTTTACACTGAGATTCATTAACCTACAATTTGAATAACATTATATTATATAGGTGCTATAATAATATAACACCAAAATTTTTAAAAGAATACACACTTTTCTATCTGATTTATAAATATTTGATTATACCGTTCCTTATAAGTCTTTTAATTCAATTAAATTGAGTATTGAAATACATAATTTAAAAAATGAAATATTAAATAATTATCTATTATGTCATATTACATACTGTTAAAGTTTCAACTGTTCCATTGACAACTTCTAATACTTGACAAATTGTGTCGAATGAGTCGAACATTATTTTCTTATCGCCCTGAAGATCTTTATTGTATGTGGAAGGTAGAGCATGAAGTGTTGCAAGCATCGCAGTACAATTTCCAAGAAGTGTAGCAGCTGCAGCTCGAGCCAGTTCCAGACCATCTGCATTTCTTTTCTGTGGTAGAAGACTACTGCCTGTTGAAAAGGAATCGCAGATTCTGACAAAACCAAATTCAGATGTGCTGTAGATGATTAGATCTTGTGATAGACGACTCAGGTGACTACCACACAAAGAACACCAAAAGAGAAATTCAACTGAAAATTATACACAACAATATTATTCTCAATTATATAAAAACAATCTTAATAAATTTAAAGTAGAAATTAAACAAAATATTATTTATAAATATAATTTTCATGATAAATACTCATGTATATAATTTTAAAATAATTTTAACAAATGGAAATCAATTATGCTTATTATGAATCCATGCCTTAATTAGTTATCTAATATCTCAATATCACAGAGTTATTTTATTTGTATTTATTACCTATGAAATCTCTGTTTCCAACTGCATTCATACTGTTCATTGAAATATTTAGAAAGCCCAATTTACTAGCCATCTCATATCTATCCACGTTAAAAGGATTTCCTGCTAAAGCACCACTCCCAAGGGGTAAAATAGAAACTCTGTCCATTATATAGCCGAGAAGAGATGCATCAGAATGAAAATTCCACGCATGGCTATAAAGATGAAAATAAAACTTGTAAATTCATGGCAGAATATTAAGTCAATTATATATTGTTTTATTTCTTTGAACGTGGCGTAACAAAGAATCCCATAAGTTTAATATATAGTAGAATATGTGAAAAAATAACGTTGCTTGACCCTAGATAGTGAGAAATGGAAACAAATTATACATACATTCGTGACTTCTCTAATAGCTCCAACAGTCTGCAGTGAGCAGATAGATAAAGTCAAATTAAATTATAAAATACGTCTTTATCTTACCTTAATATAAAATGACTCCATCTGACAGGTTGAGCTCTTTGAAGATGAGTGTATCCAGGCATAATAATATCAATTTCCTTTTTAGCTCTAGTGACTATAGTCTAAAAATATGTAAAATAATTAATTTAATAAATGAATTGAATTCAATGTTGCAATGCCAAAGATTACAATGCGCGAGATATCAGAGGGATGCCGACCACCGGGAAGAACATCAAACAGATGGAAGGAGAGCTGGACATCTTCGGCCCAGGACCTGTAGAAACAGATCATAGATCTATCAAAAGAGGAAGAAGAATTCAATGTCTATCAAAAAGTATAACAAATTAAGGGAATTTAAGTGATTCTTCTTCTTATCATTAAAATTACTTTGTAAAAATTTATTACCTTGAATACTTGAAGAATCATTAAAGATTTATTTAGGAACATAAAGAGATGGTGTGTATAATGAAAAAAAATGGGATATGTTGAAATTTCAATCACATCCTTATTAAATACTTGTATATTTAATAAGGATATTTGTAATACTTGTATATTTAATAGAAGTCCTGGGTTCGATTCCCGGCAGAGGAGTAATTTATTTAAATCAATATTGCTTCTCTGGGCTGTAAACACTGGTTAGTTGGAAGAAATTGCCACATGGCAATAAACTCACCACTTGCGCAGGGTGCAAGAAAGTGTTTGTTATTATTATTATATTTATATTACATTTTAAACTTGACAAAATTACCTTAACACACTTCTTAAGTAGATTTATTATAGAGGGGATGTTATTGAGAAGCCACAGTCTAATGTCGGTTGCCACTTGGTCATTTCGACTTCTACCAGTGTGCATTTTGTTAGCTGCATCTCCGATCAATTCACGTAACCTTCTTTCTACCACTGAATGTACATCCTCATCTTCATCAGTTATCTTTATTTCATTGCGATTCCATTCCTCCTTCACCTACAGTAAATTAGTTATTAGAGATGTTATTTTATTTAAAAATTAAATATTTGATTGAGATATTTATCAATCTTGTACACAATGTGTTTTTTTTCCGGATACAGGCAGAAATTCCTATTACACTCATTAAACCTTAAAAAATAGTCACAAATACTTTTTAAAGGCACTTGTTTTATTAATGATCTATTTATTTTTTAAATGTATGATCATAAGAAATGTAAAATTAAAAAACATTTTTTAGTCATCCTTTATTTCTCCTTCCTTCCATATTTTAGCTTCACATGCTTTCACCATCTTTTTAACATGATTCACATTACTTTTTTTTTCTCCTTTAAATTTTTTTATATTAAAATACATTTTAATGAAAATCAAAACAAAACCTTATTTAATCCTTCAACAATCAATTTACAATCATCTTCAGAGATTATTCCCGCCTTGTAAATGGCTTCAGCATACACTTGACTACATTTTATATCCTCCTGATACAGTCTTTTGTCAGTTTCGATAGAATAATTCAACACTTTCAGACAAGGTGCAGTGGACGCTGTAAAACACCCACCCCACATGTGCTTTTTTTCCTTAAATTAATAAATAAACAATATCTGAATAATTATGCATGATATCGAGACACAGGTAAAATTATTTTTTTTTAAGATATTTATTTATTAATAAAAATAATACATTCTTATTTTCCCGCCAAACTGCAAAGCAGTTTTTTGGCAGAGCAGATTCTCTCTTTCACATAATATTATAAATTTCACATATAATTATTTCAATAAACTTATCTCAAATATTAAAGATACAGAGACTAAACAAAAATTTGAGGAAAAAAAAAATTGAAATAAACCTTACACATAATATTATACATTAGATATACCTATAATTAATCAAATAATTCAAAGCCTAACGAACGCTTGAATTCAGATACAGATGTTTAAGAGTATTTTTTATAGTTACTATTTTCGTTTCGTCAGACTTTAAAATACTTTTGTCAGACTTTTTTCCTAATCGGCAACGCGTTAATAATATGCGGTACAAGATGTTTCCTGGTACGATCTCCATACACGTTGTTTGTCTTAGGTACCTGCAGGGCACGCTCTATCGCCAGCCTTGTCCCATATATATGACTTATTTCTGTTTTAAAAGATTCATTTTTGTATTCTTCCAAAATGATGCACTGTTTTACTTTATTTTGTATTGGGAGTATTTTACATATTTCAAATAATTTTTCATATTGGCTATTACATGATTTTTTTGTATATATAAACATATTACAGAAAAAGAAGGCTTCAAAATACGAAGAAAATAATAATGTGTGAAAATAAAATAATGCAAATTTATGAAAAAATCCGTAAATAAGAGATCTTGTGTATTTTATTTTTTCTATGTATCAGCTATATTTCTATATTGGGTTTATCGCTTTGTTGGTAGTTGTGCACACCACTCTCCACTATGCCACAAATGTATAATAATAATGTAAAGTAATTTTCGGACATCCTGAATGTATATAATATAATGACTGGAATATCCTAATGGATATGAGAACAGAAAGATATAACCTACCAAAGGAGATCTGCATCTTGTCTCTTAGGCCTGACTTGACAATTTACTCTCTTTCATTGAAAAGAGTTATTTATGTGGAGCTGACTGTTCCATGGGATACAAATATTCCAAAAGACCACCAATACAAACTAAACAAGTATAAGGAACTGGTAGATAGAACAGTTCAAAATGGCTTAGAGTTGGGGCTGTAGAGGTGAGGGCGAGAGGCCTGCCCGCAAAATCTTTATATTCCTACTTTAAAGACCTGGGTCTCCCAAGAGGTAAAATAAAAGAACTTTTGGATAGGGTGGTAAAAGCAGCACTATCCGCATCCTATTGGATTTAGTTGCGAAGGGGAGTGGAGTATCAGTCGGAGATTGGTGGGTGAGTGGTGAGCGTGACTTGAGTCATAAAGGGGCCCCTTAATCCCGCATACATGGTCGCAAGCCCATGTGGCCCGCCTGTTCTGGCTGGTACTCTGGTCGCCTGTGCTCGTGGGCCTGGATTCATAAATCCAGTGAAACCACGATTGCCTTTCTCTTTTGTATCTTGTATGAAATAAAAATATCCCCTTAGCCAAATATTAAGATAAGATATATGTATGTATCGGAATAATATATAACAAAACACTTTTCAAAAAAATACTGTATCAATTTATAAATCTACATACTTACATTCGACATATTCTAAGTATTTTAAATACAAGCCAATATGTATGTAGTATAACCTTAGATTATTATATTTGACTCATTGCGTATAACTATCATACTAACAGATTACAATTATTTGTAGTGATATATTATTTATTATACTATCATAATTCAAACCAAAGGTTATCAAGGAAATGTTTTATAGACTATATTACACCATCCATATCCATTGGTTTGAAAATATTGTTTTGAATCATTCCAATGTTAAAATAAAGGTCAATCTACATTGATACCCTTAAAAATACATTTTCATTTTCAAAATATATTTTTTTTTTATCCCAATGCATTCAAAACTATATTGATAGCGATGATTAAAAATTATTAACGAGTGCAGAAAACATATCTTAACCTAAATTATAATGCAAAATAACTCACCCTTACGAGTTACATTAATTATGAGCTGACCAAAAAATATTGTGGGGAGAAGATTTGTGAAATTTTCATGTTAAATAAAATAAATAATTAACACTTCTTTGCACCCTGCGCAAGTGGCGAGTTTATTGCTACATATTGTTTTTTATCTATTTAAAAAATGGACAATGTACAGTAATATTTTATAACAATATTATAAATAAGAATAACATAAGTAATTGTAACTTAATCAGCCCACCTTTGATTTCATGTTACATGTACACACTGCTGGTAACAAAACAATGAATTATTCCTGTCTAATGTGGCTCCTGAAAAGGGTCCTGGACACACAGAATATGTCCACGGACCTGATCCTGTCCAAATTATTTTATGTGGTAAGGCATCGGTACAATGGAGAATTCTTTGGCAATTCATATGGCAATTTCTTCCAACTAACCAGTGTTTCCAGCCCAGAGAAGCAATATAACTTATGAGAAATTAATTTAAATAAATTTCTCCTCTGCTGGGAATCTAACCCAGGAAGCCCGCACAGAAACTTATTGATGATTATTTTATGAAATACAGAACCTTTGATTTTTGTTTCAAAACACAGAGTTCCTATTATGAACATTGCTAAAATAATATCCATTTATGGCGTACATATGTTTGTTATTTAATCACCACCACTTTTATTTTCAGAAGCAATATAATTTGGTAGTCACTGAATTGTGTAGAATAATTATGTTGAAATAACTTTTTCGCATTCAGTAAAAAACATGTACACTTTCTATAGAGAATATACAAAATAAAGTTGTCAGCCTCTGTGGCTCAGTTGATTAGACATCTGACTGTTCCTGGGTTCGATTCCCGGTGGAGACGGTGGAGACACAGTTTTTAAATATTATGATAAGTATGTAATCGATAATTAAATATTATTTCTTTGCCGCCAATAATTTTTGACACCTGTCATAGATAAAATGAATGGATATATTTATGGAATTTCCGTAGCAGTCATGGGTAGCGTTCGGAAAGACGCTCGGCGATCGCTCGGCGATGTTAGAGCGTCATCCTAAGCGTTCGGAATTCATCGAGCGATTCGCGCGGCGATTCACTCTGCCCGTTCGGAATCACGGTTGACTCGCACCAAAGTCGCCCAAGTCGCTCGATGAAATAGTAGGGTGAATGTCGCTCCTGTCAAATTTTAAATTTTTTGGCGGGATTTATGAATTTTCGCATAGTCAAAGTGACATTTTATTTGGCGGCAATTTATAATTTTTCACATACTCGTCAACACTTTTAGTTTGGTATGGTTTTAGTTGGTTTTATTTGTATTTATAATTTAATTTATTGAATTACTAGCTTTTATGTCCCGCCGTTGGCCAAGAATGTAAAATTGTGATAGAAAAAGCAATCGTTTTTATAATATTGTCACCCAATTATTTTGCAATATCAGACTATGAAAAGTGGTTTGAAATTTGATTGAGTTTAAGTACCTATTGTAAAATGTTCAAGTGATGGCCACAACCCATTATTTTTTATATATTGCTATAAAGTGTGAATGAAGTATAATATACAATTTCTGCTCGCATGGACTATGCGTAATGGTTTTAAATATGACTGTTTATCAACGTTGTAAAGAGATTGGTTTGGCCACAACCCCCATTTTTAAATATTATCATCGAAAACAAATTGTAATGTGTACATATTGAAAATTTAGTAATTTTGGATGTTGGGATGTGGTTAAAATTTGATTAAACAAACGTAGGTACTGAAAAGATCTAGTATTGGTCACATCCCATTAGTTTTTATATTTTTTCATCAAGTGTGCATTATATTTTTGCACAATTAGACTGAAAGTCTACATTAACGAAGAAGAAGAAGACTTAAACTATAGTAAATAATTTTTAATTTGAATATAAACGTTGTAAAGAGTTCAGTAATGGCCACAACCTCCATTCTTTAAATATTAGGTATTGAAAATTATTCAAAATAGGATGATATACCTAAATGGTTTAAATTTGATTAAACAAAAGTATTTAAAAGATTCTAGTGCAGGTTAAATCGTCACATCCCACATCCCATTCATTTTTACATATGTATTTTCAACAAGTGTGCATATCGTTAATAATATTTCTGCACAATAGACTTTTAGACTTAAAACTAACCCAAAAGACTAAATAAAAAAGAGAAAAATAAGTATAAGACTATAAGAAATAGTTTGTATAAAAAACTATTCCAATGGTCTACATAAAATAAGTAAAAATACATATACCTAATAGAAGAATTAGACTATTGGAAATAGATTGTATAAAAGCTCACCCAAAGGTCTACAAAAAAGAAGAAGAAGAATAATTAGACTATTGGAAATAGTTTGTATAAATACTGACCAAAAGGTCTACATAAAAGAAAATGAATAAGACTATTGGAAATAGTTTGTATTAAAACTCTCCCAAAAGTCTACGTACTTAAATGAAGAAGAATAATAAGTAGACTAAAGGAAATAATTTTAATAAAAAAATGACCCAAATGTATACATAAAAGAAGAAGAAGATGATTTAGACAATAGGAAATAGTTTGTATAAAAACTGCCCTAAAGGTCTACATAAAATTAAGAAGAAAAAGAATTAGACTCCAGGACCCGCCGCTTCAGACCCTTCAGTACCTCCCGTCCCTTCAGGCCCTTCACTACCTCCCGTCCCTTTAATCCCTCAATTACGTCCCTTCCCATCAGGCCCTTCAGTACCTTCCGTCCCTTCAGGCAGTTTTATACCTCCCGTCCCTTCAGGCCCTTTAGTGCCTCCCTTCCCTTCATTACATCCCATCCCATCAGTCGGTTAAGAAAAGTTTAAATCCAGAAACCATCCTGGAAGAACCGCGAAGAGATGAAAGAACCTTCTTTTCCCAGGATGCTCTACCTTAATAGGTAAAATGACTAAATACACGAAGAAGAAGAAAAAAGTTTAAACCCAGATACCTGCGAAGATATGGAAGGAAAATTGGACCTTCTTCTCCCAGGATATTCCACCTTCATAGGTTAAATGACCAAATGCACGATGAAGAAAAAAGTTTATATCCAGAAACCGTCTTGGAAGACCTGCGAAGAGATGGAAGGACAGTTGGACCTTCTTCTCCCACGATTCTCCAACTTCATAGGTAAAATGACCAAAAATACACGATGAAGAAGAAGAAGAAGAAATAAGTTTAAATCCAGATACCTGCGAAGAGATGGAAGGAAAATTGGACATTCTTCTCCCAGGTTAGTCCACCTTCATAGGTAAAATGACCAAATAGACGATGAAGAAGAAGAAGAAAAAAGTTTAAATCCAGAAACCTACGAAGAGATGGAAGGAAAATTGGACCTTCATCTCCCAGGATAGTTCATCTTCATAGGTAAGATGACCAAGTACACGTTGAAGAAAAAGAAGAAAAAAGTTTATATGCAGAACCCGTCCTGGAAGACCTGTGAAGAGATGGAGGTACAGTCGGACCTTCTTTTCCCAGGATACTCCCCCTTCATAGGTAAAACGACCAAATACACGAAGAAGAAGAAGAATAAGAAAAAAGTTTAAATCCAAAAACCATCCTGGGCATACGCTCGACAATTCACCAAAGTTTCATTATAATCGGACAAACGGTTGATAAATAAATAAATAAAATAATTTTCCTATAGGAAATCAGTATAGGTATATTATTGTTGATTTGTAAGTAAATAGTATTAGGTAGGTACCTACCTACAACAACCTTCTAAATAAATTCGATTCCTAACAAATTTTATTTGAATATCACATTCTTTCTGTAGCCATGGAAACGATTCGAACACGTAAGTAATATCGAATGGTTCGGATACAGTTTTTGAATATGTAGGTACCTACATTGGTTTATTCGATGCCATAAAAATGAAAATTGTCAGAAAAATCAAATATTATTTACAAATTATGCAATTTTATTATGCCTATATCTTTACTAATAAAAAACACATTTTTACAATATATGTCTTAAAACTTGCCGTAATGTCTTGTGTTTCATTTTATTATTTCATAATTACATTTATTTCAAAGGTTTATTATTTTCAAGAACATATTCATTCGGTGGGAAAATGAAATATTGTATGAAAAGATATTAAAATGACGGCGTTTATGTACAAAAGGCTTAATTTAAAAATAAGTTAAACATTATAATTATACCAAATATTCACCATGTTTTTCACTTAAACGCTAAGTTATACTTCAAAATATATTTTTTTTGTGTAAATACGTACTTCTAACTTTTAAACTAACAGATATTTGCGTGCAAAATGTATACTTTTTTGACAGATATGACTTGGAAAATTTTGTATGAAAAAAATAATTTTTTAAATATTTTTAAAATTCAGCATTTTTATCGCATTATTTTTAGCGTGACACTGCATCAGGTATACAGGTACACGTTCGCACATAAATTAGATTTTTAGATGCTCTTGGTTTTTCAGAAGGCGTGAGACAAACACACACACACACACACACACATACACTAACATTTTGATTGCTTTATTACTTTAGATTTACTAATTATAATTTACAAAAATGTAAATTCATACAAAATAAATCCAATGGATGTAAATTCATACAAATTTATCATGGATAATAATGGTCAACCACAAAGAAATGTGGAAGGCCATTATTTAATAGTAAACATCAACAGTAAGTGTATTTTGTTTTATGAAAATAATGTATTTTTTAATGAGTGGTTATCATTTTAAGGGAAATAAACAATTTTTGAATGCCCAAAACACGAAAAGTTCGTGAAAACTATGTGTGTCAAGATAGAAGTGAGTGGCGTTCAGTTATCTCTGTCTACCCCGTGAGGGACATGGCGTGATGGTATGTATGTATGTCTTTGATCCAACACTTGTATCCCTTTTTATGACAAATCTGACATTTATTTTATTTTATTCTGGGAACAGAAAGTTATATAAATGAGTGTGTTGTGGCCAACGCTAAACTCCTCACTAACTAGTCATTCTAAAAAGTGTTCAAATTTTGTATCGAAAATTTTCACCATTTTCATGAAATGAGTTTGTCAAATTATTTTTTCATAACATTCACAATGGGTGACAGGGAACCTCAATATTGCTGAACTTTATGAGATATGTTCTTTGGGTGGATGCAGAACTATTATAAGTCGCATTTTTAACGAATATCACTTTTTGATGTAAATATGTTCGCAAGAAAAAATCTTAATTCTTACGAATAATGCGAATCACTTGTCACAACACGTTTACTACTTTTAAAATTAATAAATTATTACCTCGTTATTATAATGAAAACATCCGATAAACACCAAAACAAAATATACAACCTCTATTTTATTATAATTTTTGACCAAAGTGACACAACTGAAGTAACACCAAACTCGTAATTTTAAATTTCCCGCGCCCGCGTAATTTTAAGTCACCCCAACATCGCTCAGTACCGTTCGGATTAAACATCGCCCAAATGTCGCTCTCTTTGCAACTTCAGGTCGCACCGGTAGAGCGATTCACTCAGATTAAGAACGCGGCCATGGATGTATATAAGCGGTGCCTACGATAGAAAACTGCATATTTCCAAGACTTTACTGTACCTACATACTCAAAGCAAAGGAATATAAAAAAATATAAAATGTATACAATGTATAACAACAATAAAATTATAAAATGTGATGAGACCTCTCGTCTACCACGAGGAAACATCAAGCCAAGGTGTGGGGAAGAAAAGGAGAGAAATGATGACGACACTTAAAATTTGTTTTAGTACGGCGCTTTTTTATTTATAATGTTCACAAATGGTCCATGGCGATAAAAAAAAAATAATAAAAAAAAGAAAAACAAAACAACAGACAACAAATAAAAACACGTGGCATCTACCGAAACGAACTGTCAAACACACGAAAAGACGCCGACCAGAATATACCGCCCCAGGGTACAGCGACATCCTTACTCCAGGCATGTCACTGTCTTCCACGTGGTGACGGTAGATCGGTGGGGCCCAGCCTCTGCGTCAGGCTGGCAGGTCTTCCTCGTGTCCGGCGTGGTTTCTTCTTCTCCTCCAGACCGTCACCCATGGCTGGCTCTGTGCCCCACGACACGCTATGACGGCGCATCTCGACAGAGGTGGCATACCAGTCGGGACCTCGCCGGAAGGCGAACCGACGCCCCAGACGACACGGATTGCCCTTCGTGGTCCAATCTGCGAGCCGCCGCGTTCCCTACGCGGTGGCCCCACACTGCGCTCTGCCTCCAACCTCCTGTCCTGTTGATGCCCTCATCTTGGTTCTGGGGCACCATCAGCGTCCATGCGCGTGACGGGTCCTGTCACACAGACCTCCTCGTGCTCTTGAAATATGGCCGCCATCGAGACGCGCGTGTCGACCGATGACGGCGTCACACCAAACCGTCCGTCCTCCACCAGCGTCGAATGCCAAGAGAGCGCGTGCCATAGCGCGTGCTAGCTGCAAGTTTCGTTTTTCGCCCGCAACGAGCGCTAGCTGTTTTCCGAAATGTTGCCGTGGAACAAAATAAAAATCATTGTTTTTCGGCATTATTTTTTTCGGGCATAACAATTCCACCCCACTTTTTTGTCGAAAAACAATGTCACTTTACAGTCTCATATCACTGAAATTTACAGGCGCCACCGAATTTTTTCTCGAATTCGGAAACGGTTAATGCACATGGTTCGTTATTTTAGCACAGCACAAATTTACAGTTCAAAACACAACAAATAAACATCACTTTTCTTCCTCACACGTTTCTGATCTCAGGGTGTTGATTCGTGCAAATGTCTATTCGCAAAAGCCACACGTTGGCAAGCCATTTGATGAGACCTCTCGTCTACCACGAGGAAACATCAAGCCAAGGTGTGGGGAAGAAAAGGAGAGAAATGATGACGACACTTAAAATTTGTTTTAGTACGGCGCTTTTTTATTTATAATGTTCACAAATGGTCCATGGCGATAAAAAAAAAATAATAAAAAAAAGAAAAACAAAACAACAGACAACAAATAAAAACACGTGGCATCTACCGAAACGAACTGTCAAACACACGAAAAGACGCCGACCAGAATATACCGCCCCAGGGTACAGCGACATCCTTACTCCAGGCATGTCACTGTCTTCCACGTGGTGACGGTAGATCGGTGGGGCCCAGCCTCTGCGTCAGGCTGGCAGGTCTTCCTCGTGTCCGGCGTGGTTTCTTCTTCTCCTCCTGATCTCCTCCTCCAGACCGTCACCCATGGCTGGCTCTGTGCCCCACGACACGCTATGACGGCGCATCTCGACAGAGGTGGCATACCAGTCGGGACCTCGCCGGAAGGCGAACCGACGCCCCAGACGACACGGATTGCCCTTCGTGGTCCAATCTGCGAGCCGCCGCGTTCCCTACGCGGTGGCCCCACACTGCGCTCTGCCTCCAACCTCCTGTCCTGTTGATGCCCTCATCTTGGTTCTGGGGCACCATCAGCGTCCATGCGCGTGACGGGTCCTGTCACACAGACCTCCTCGTGCTCTTGAAATATGGCCGCCATCGAGACGCGCGTGTCGACCGATGACGGCGTCACACCAAACCGTCCGTCCTCCACCAGCGTCGAATGCCAAGAGAGCGCGTGCCATAGCGCGTGCTAGCTGCAAGTTTCGTTTTTCGCCCGCAACGAGCGCTAGCTGTTTTCCGAAATGTTGCCGTGGAACAAAATAAAAATCATTGTTTTTCGGCATTATTTTTTTCGGGCATAACAAATGTATAATTTATAAAATGTAAATAAAGCAAAGCAATAAAAATTATTATGTACTTTTAGAAATTATCCGAATAAGTACCTACAATATATTTACAATATTATATAATGGCCAAACTGTATTAAAAATAAAAACTGGTGAAAATAGATTATTTTCTAGATTTTTTAATGGAGTTCTACATGTTAACGCCGTCAGCGATAAAAATGCGGTACCTACAATTTATATTTTCAAATGAGATTAGATTAAAAAATGCGTTTTATCTTTAAAACAACACGTGTGCTCCCAGAAAATACACGTGTTATTTTAATTTTGTATTGCTTCTCGGGCAACTAACAGGTAGGTGCTATTGATACCGGCCCGCCTCGGCCCCATGTCCGCGAGAGAGATCCACCGTCCTATTCGAGTAGGTTGTGGCTAAATTTCTCCGCGGAACCTACCCCGACCGTCAGCGGAATTCTGGGGAAATTTATTTTAATTTTTTTTACATGGCAATTTTTTATATAAACGATTCGAACTTTTTTTCAAAAAAAAGAAATTCTGACAGCTACCGACAGCTGGTCAGCTGACTTTTTAATCCAAGACTGCCGGACACTCTCCGGCACAAAAAAAAAGAACCAACTTGATAACTGAAGAACCCTTGGGATTCCGCCAGAGAATCCCAACAGGCCCTGACACAACAGAGGTGCAACTGCCCCAAAAATTGAACACTTAAGGTACCTCCGCCACGCGGTAAATTTTTTTGTAAATCTTTTGGCAGCACTTTGTAACTGTAGAGGCTTCTTCAGACTGCAGCCGAAGGATAGAAGCAGCTTCTCAGGCCGTAGTGCGCCTCGTAACTTGCAATTTTTTTATTTTTTACACCTGACTTTATCTTATAACTGACTCGAGGCGCCAACGGCCTGGGAAGTGTCTGCCCTAGCGCAAGCCAGGGCCCCTCTTTTGTAACCGTGTGGAGGGGAGGATTACCATAGCCTGTCGCGCCCTTGACCCAGAATTTCTCGTCTGCAATCGCTTTTCTGTTCTCTTTTTTTTCTCTTGTTCTGGATCGAGGACCTATACCTGAGGACGTCACCCACCTGTAGCTTCCTGCTGGTCTACGACGGGGTGATCTGCTGAGCGTCTCCCTCAGCAGACGGTCGAAGAGGAAAGGACCGCGTTCTTGGGGTGAGTGCCTTCAATTCTCTCTCGATCCAAGACCGAAGCTGGTCACACTTTACATAACTAGGACGCCCTGCGTCCAGAGGACTGACGGCCCTCTCTGCTACCGCAGAGAGAGAGCTGGTGTCACTATGTCAAATATTAATTCAACACGCACCCAATGACAAGTTGCCACATTCTGGAGATTTGTGATATTTATGTGTCCCCACCGGGAATCGAACCCGGGACCTATAGCTCAGATACCGAACCAACTGGGCCATGAAGGCCGACAAATGTTAAAAAAACACAAGTTACTTTAGGGACATTATTTTTGTCTGTAAAATACCTACAGCCCAATTTTTAATGTATATACATACATATCACAACAACTTCAAAGAACATATTAACGGTGAAAATAATGTTAAAAAATCTTAATGACCCTTAATATTAAATGCAACACGTCAAATCCACTTACCTAAAATGTGACAATCCTCTTTATTGGGATGATTTAAATCTACTCGATCGAGTTTTGCAACCAAAAGCAGCACACATCACCATATTTCTTTTTATTTAATATTTCATAGAACAAATAATACACTGTTTCAACACAAAAATGATTATAAAAATAATAAATTAGGTATGCAAAGAACACCCTGACAGCTAGACGCCAAACGACAGACTGGTTGGAATAACGCGCGGCTTCAAAAAAATAACGAATGCCTCTATCTATCCAGTTAGTGTACATCCTTGTGCTACCAGTGCTACATTTGGGTCGAGAAAGATGGCCGCCAGGGGGTTTCTCCACACCCCCTATTGGACTCAAATGTCTTAATACATATTGGTTCGAAAGTTCCATCCATTACATCTGTGGCAGTCGGCCGTTTTGGGCCACGACCATCCCTACGGTGAGCCGGTGACGCGGCGAGCGGTATATAAACGCGCACGCGCGAGGCGCGTGTACCACTCTGCGCCCGATCGTCACGTCTCCGGTCTCATACCGTTAATATAATTTTAGCTCCGCAAATTCATTACAACATTGTTATTTAGTTAATTAATTGTAAATCTGTATTTGAGTGTTTTTATTAATTTTTGTTTGTGCTACAATAAACGTAAGTACCAAGACTTGGCGTATTTAATTTCATGACTATATTCAATTCCTTAATTATTTATTTTTATTTATTTATTTATGATCATATAAACATATACATTATTTTAATATAAGCCGCCTCACTAGAATAAATCTGTTCTGAAGCAGCCACCTGTACATTTGTGAAATTATTACATTACAGTAAAAAACAAAAGAATAAGAATGCTATAAAAATAAACATTAGGAATACTTATGATACCGGCCGGTCAGTCGTCACGAGTGACGTGAGCGAGAGAAATCCGACGCCCCTATATGACGTGCGAGTATTTTCGGGTACCTACCCAAAATACCGCGGGAAGCACCATTCATTTTTGGGGAAATATTTTTTTATTACTTGGGATATTTTTATTTATAAAATGGCAACATCTTGTCTTGTCAGCTGGGAGAAAAAAAGGCGCGCTGAGTTTGCCGCGTGTTGGAATTTTAATTTTAAAAAAGAGGAACGATTCTTTTAACATCAATTTTATTTTTTTTTCAAAAAGGAAATTTTTTTTAAAGTCTGGCCGAGCCGCCAAAAGTAGAAATTAATAAATAACTTCTCGTCTCAAGTCCGGTGCCCCAGAGCCGGCAATAATTTTTATTGTATTTTTTCTACCCAACGAAAGTAAAAAACTCTAACTTGAGCCAAGCCTGGTGCAGCTGGCTGGGTTTTTCCTGAGACTGTTGCCTTGGCTGAACCGTAAAGGCCTTTGCGCGTTTCGGCGAGTCGCCTGCCAGGGTTTCGTCCGACGGATTCCCTCGGTCAGATTGTGCCACCTAGGTGTTTCCATCGGCTCTAAGCCAACTATAATTTTTAAATCTTCTTTGCATACGTTGGGCTGAACACGGACCTTCCCAGTGGCCGAGGACGTCCACCAACCCGTAGGTCAATGCAGACTACGCCTGGTGGGCTGTCGATCCACCATCATCGACAGGGGTCCAAGCTGGGAGACCACGTCCTCACGGTGAGTGGCCTTTAAATGTTCTCTTACCTTGGTCCAGTAGTATTTAACAGTTTATCCGAGGGGAGTGACACGTTGAGACGACGCTTCACGTCGTCCCTAGCGCTCCACCTAAACTGCACACGTCTACGCTGAGTGCTGTTCGGAGCTGGTCAGCGGCCTTGCCATCTGAGTCTCCGGACAGCGTGAAGCGAAGGAGTGTCAGATTGTCTCCCAACAGAGGGGCCTTCCATCCAAACGAGAGAGTTTGGACGAACCAGCGACCCTGAGTGGAACTCTCAGAATGGGCAAATTATAAATATTTTTTATATTAAGTATTGTTACAAGTAGCAATGGAAAACCCATTGCATGCTGGACATTCATAGTAGAGAATGTTATTTTAAATTCATTCTATTTGAAATACAAATGGGAAACAATTTATAGGTAAATAATGTTTTATTCTTGTTTTATTGTTATAAATATAGTGTTTTACAAATTGAGTATAAGGAAACAATTTTAAAGTGAATGATAAATAATAAAAGGTACGATTAGCGCTCAGTGCGTCTCAATAATGTGTTTTAACATAGGATATTGTATTATTAAAGGTTTAATATAGATACTAAATAGTAATCTTGAAGATTAACGGTTTAATATAGGTACTAAATGGTTATCTTAAAGAGACAAATATAATGAATGTAACATATGTACGTAATAAAAGTAAAGCTATCTAGGCTATTGCGTACATATCTAAGAGACTGATATCGAGTCAACGTTGAATGTCAGGTTAAAGAACCATAATGACTTATTAAAATTGAAGCCCATTTGCACTCCAAATGTTGGAGTTGTGAATATAATACTCGTTGATCGTTGATCGATGATCGTTGGAATCGCCCATCAGTTGTGATACTCCGTGATTGTCGATTTTGGTTCGATATTGATCTCTTGTAGCTGGCTATTGCTGTCATGAGTGAATTTGGCCGTCACGTCAGTGTTGAAGTTGGTTTGAGATATATATTGTGTAATTGGCCGTAGTTAGATGATTCAGAAGTTGTCCGTCACTGGCAAAAGCTGCTTCAGACACCCGACAAACGTTGCATTGCAGTTTGTTGTATGTAAAATAGCTCAAATTAAATAACGTTGTGCTGGGGCTGAATCAAACTGATTTATATAGTTAGATTTTGACAGTGACAGCTACAAGCCATAGAGAAAATGTTGTCTTCAAAATATTTTTTCTATGAATAATATATATGGCTATCAAAAATCATATCGAAAAAATATTTTTATCGTTCTGAACAAGTTCGTTTATTAATCACGAGTGTCTCGGGACAGTAAAACCAATGGCTACCATAGAAAAAATACATTTCTTTAAAATCCATAGATGTCATAGCTAGATCCCTAGAAAGTGCACATACTTCAAAAGTTCTGACAGCCAGTGAATGATAATACTAAAACATCGTTGATGTATGTATAAATGTAGGTATTTCTATAATACGAGTTGTTTTTGTTTATTTTTTTTAATAAAAAAACTATTATGTACATCAAACTTTTGTAAATAAATATAAATGAAGTGTTTAAATATATTTTGAAAAGAATATTAGCCGTTTTACATAATCATTTATATTAAAATTATGTTGATCATGTAGGTTAATTACAATTTCAGTGATTTTATATCAAAAACTGTTTATTTTATTGAAATCACACTTTCACCAATATTTTCTTCATTAACTTGATATTAGTATAGGCTATATAATATTATGAAAATATATCTTGAGGCAGCGCATAAATAAGATCAGGTACGACGAACAGACCTTTCCTTGGGCAGCCCATTCCTTTCAATGGCATTTATATATGGAGGCCGCAACCTCCTCTTGACGCAAACATTTTCGTTTATCTATAAATTTAAATTGCTATAATATCATCTTAATACCTTGATGATATAATATAATTATAGTAAGACGGAAGTACCCAACAACAGAGGCACGAAGAAGAATTATTATAGTAACATTGTAACTGGAAAACTTACAAGTAGTTTAATTAATTTATATTGAATTTTCAGCAGCGACTACTTTAAAATAATAAAGTTTTTGTCATAGAAAAATATAATATAGTGATTAAAATCTCTTTTCTATTATAGTGTATAGTCAATCAAATATAGCAAGAGATCAGAAATATGGATGAAGGGTGGAATATCCCAAATTGAAACATCAATTTATTGAATAACTTATTTTGAAAACTATCAGTTAGATATTTTACAATAAATTTATGTACACAATAAATGTACAATGGGAGGTTTATTGCTTGTTGGCGATATCTTCCATCCAACCATATTCATTTGTTGAAGTAATTAATGTGTATGGTATGTAACCTGCTGCTTAAATGGATAAAAATGTTGTGAAGTAAGAAGTATTGTGCACTGCACTGGGATACTGAGTCTTTTGGTATCTGAATAAACAGACAATCCGTGTTCTGAGAAGAAGTAAAATTGATTTTGAAGATAGATTGTTTATACATATTTACATTAAATTTACTTTGTTTAGTGTTTACACTTTTTATTTTGTGACAATTGTGGATGCACAGATACTGCCATATAAAATATACTTATAGCAAATTATTCTTTTTTTAAGAAAAAAATAAATAATTTGTTTCTAATGAAGAATATATTCACTTATGTTACTCAATCACGCTTACATTACTGACTAATTTCTAATAGTTTTATTTCTAAATGTCTCATGGCATTAAAATCTTTATGTGATTAATATAATATAAAGATCACTAACCTACATTTTTAAACCATTACCAACCTAGCTTGTGGTGAGCTCTTACAAAAATGGGGCTATATAAATTATCCAATTATTTATATAATTCAAAATATGTACAAAATGTTTAACTAACTACCCAAAAATATATTTGCAAAATTTACATGAGGTAACGAAAATGGACGAAAAATGTTTTATAATCAGCTCTAGGCTTATGTACTTTACACCTATGATATAAATTTGAAGTCGATCAGACTTATAGTTTGGGTTCTAGAGAGGACACAAAAAGGATACGCCGTACATATAAAAACATCTTGACGAAACTCAAACTGTATACTCTCTGTAGTTTCTGACAAATCGCCGTGGAGGGGTCTGTATATGTACCTAACAACCGAAACGACACAAATTTGCGGTATGCGCACCCTCTATTTTGGTTCTACTAGTTTGCCGGTGATTATACATGACACCCATTGAGAAATTGATGTAAAAAATATGCTTAAAAATTGTGAAATCATGACTCTCTACTATTCTATAGTCATCATTCGTCCTTTTCCTCATGACTGAGGATAGCGGCTGCAGTCCGTCGCCACACGTACATATGGCCCGCCTCCATGCCAATCTGTTTTGTGCTGAACGCAGAGCACCAGTCACTGAAGACCCCATTGTGGACTTAACCAAATCGCTCCATCTGGTCGGTGAGCGACCACGAGATCTCCGTCCCTCCACGCTGCCCATCAAAACAAGCTTCTCGAGGCAGTCAGGTTCCCTTCTGGCAATGTGTTCAAATAATTGAAGGATACGTCTGTAGAAATACATAAAAAATAAATACATCTTGATACGTCGATAGACGATCCTCGATCTTCAGCTCGTCTAGAATTGACACATTCGTTCTTCTGGCTGTAGTATAGTGATTCTATAGCAGTGGAGAGTAAAAAACATTTCAATGAAAATGTAATTCTGTGGTGTATTAGCCAATGAATAAACAAAAGTTGAATCTCACTTTGTTTATTACAATAAATAAGACAATTACAATAATTAATATATAAGTATACTATTTCAATAATTAGCATGAATAATATATTTTATCAAGTAGGTAAACAATCGACACAGTGTATCATATCGTTTGTGATAAAGCAATACCTCGTAACCCACTCACCAAAGATTTTACAGGAGAGACAAAAAACTTACATTTATACATTTTTGTGTTGTATTTTGTATAATTATGTTTTTTATATATTTGAAATAAATCTTTTAATGTGAAAAGAAGAAAGCATGGATGGCATTAATAGCCGCGAAAGGATCGAATAATGAAGAAAGAGCAAAAGAGAATTATAAAGTATGTAAAAAGGTAGTCAAAGACACAGTAAAAAGGGAAAAAGATGGTATAAAAGAGAAAGAAAGCCTGAAAATAGCCAACGACTTTCCTGGAAACATGAAAATGTTCTGGAAAGGCGTAGCGAAAAGAAAAAATGGAACTGTGAAAGCTTCGAAAGGAATAAATGATAAAGATGGAAAAATAATTATGGACGAAGACGGCGTGAAAGAAAGATGGAAAGAATATTTTAAGGAACTGTATGATAGCGGAGTAAGTGGGGACGTGAGTCAGAGAACATGGCAAGTAAGCGAAAGTGATAAGGATGAAATAACGCGAGAAGAAGTATTTGAAACAGTAAAGTAAAACACGCGAAAGCTGGGAAAGCTGCCGGATATGACAGTGTATCAGCTGAACTTATAAAATATGGCGGCGAACAGACGTTGGAGTGGTGTCTCTCTCTTTTCAACAAATGTTGGGAAGAAGGACACACTCCCTCAGACTGGAGAAATGCAGTCGTGGTACCTTTGTATAAAGGTAAAGGATCGAAGCTCGACTGCAAAAACTATAGAGCCATAAGTTTATTAAGCTCAGTTGGTAAGATGTATGCAAGGATCCTGGATCAAAGAGTGCGAAAGATTACAGAAAGCAAGATATGGGATGTCCAAGGTGCGTTTGTGGGCGGCAGAGGATGTATAGACCAAAATTTTTTTTCTGCGCACGGTCACAGAAAAGGTTCTGGATAAAAATCAGAAAATTTTCTGTGCCTTCATAGACCTAGAAAAGGCGTATGATAAAGTTGTTAGAGAAAAATTATGGGATATACTAGCAGTGTATGGAGTGAAGAGCAAGATGATACGCGCAATCGCGTCATTATATGAGAACAGCGAAGCATGTGTTCGTGTCAACGACACAGTGACAACGTGGTTCTCTATAAATAATGGCGTTAGACAAGGGTGCGTGCTATCTCCATGGCTCTTTAACTTGTACATTGATTTCTGCATAAGAGCCCTTAAGGATGAAAGCAAGGGTCTGAAATTGAGTACTGTAATGGTGCGAGATTTGATGTATGCAGACGATAAAGTTCTATTAGCAGAAAGTATGGAAGAGTTACAGTATCTTGTAAGTCAGGTATATGAAGGATGTATAGAGAATGGACTTAGGATGAATGCCAGCAAATCAAAGACAATGGTCTTTGAAAAGAGTGAAAGCAGAACAGCGTGTAAAATAAGAGTAGAGAACGAATGGCTCGAGCAAGTCGAAGAATATGTGTACTTGGGAAGCATATTTCAATGGAATGGACGACTCGATAAAGAGATCGAAAGAAGAGTTATGGCAGGAAACAGAGTGAATGGAGCACTAAGACCAATTATGAATGATCGCAACATATCAAAGGATGCCATAGTTGCCATTCATAACGCCGTCGTAGTGCCAACCTTGACGTATGCAAGTGAAACCTGGACATGGCAGAAGACGCATGAAAGTAGAATAAATGCAGTTGAAATGAGATCGTTAAGAAGGATTTGTAATAGAACGATGTATGACCGGGTAAGAAATGAGGATATAAGGAAAGAATGTAAGATGAAGAAAGATGTCATTACTAGAATGAAAGTGAACACATTGAGATGGTTTGGTCACATGGGGAGAATGAATGAGGAGCGCCTGACGAAGAAAATATACAGAGCGGAAAGGAATGGAGTGAGAGGTCGGGGACGCCCAAGAAAGGGATGGCACGACCATGTGAACGAAATTTTGAAAGACGGAAATGTTAGAAGTGTGAGCAATAGACGAGCATGTATGAGACGATGCATGAATGTGGACGAAGCGAGGGATGCGTGCCAGGATAGAAAAATGTGGCGTTCGGTTCTCTCTGCCTACCCCGCAAGGGACATGGCGTTATGGTATGTATGTATGTATCTTTTAATCATAGGGTATCTAAATTTATGTGAAATATAATATTTTTTTTATGTGGGATATTGGGTATTGCTTCCCCAAAAATAACAAAATTGTGGCTTACGAGTAATTACTTTTAACAAATTTATGGATTGAAAATCCTATAGTGCTACAATAAAGTCACATGTTTTACAAGTAATATGTGCAATAATAATAAATTATTAATTCATTTAAAAAAACAATAGAATCCATTACATATTGGGTATTTTCCTTTTGCACGTAGCTTTCTTTATCCAATCACAAAATTCACCTAATGATAATGTCGATAAAGACATAAACTTGCACACTGGAACATTTTCTTTATCTACATTTAAATGATGGGCAAAAAATTCATGGCTGGATTTTTTTTGCTTGGAATTTTGTTTTTTATAATATAGCATATACAAAGTGAAATATAGAGAAAAAAAGATATATATGTAACTCAGAGAAGAAAACAATAAAAGACACATTATAGAAAAAATCTGTTTATTAACACTAGAGTACTCGGCCCTTCAAGTACTCCTTGAGTGCTCGCGCAGAGCACATGTGTCACCCATTACAATTAGCAATTTTTGATATTTTATTTAATGGAAATAAGAAAAACAAGTCCATGGGGTTTAAAAGATCTGAAAATGAATACTGCCTTTATGTAAAATCAACAGACAACGGTTACATATACTTACCAGTATTTGTTGACGATTTGTTGATATCAGGTACTGAAGAGGAAGAGGTGTCACATGTAAAAATAGTCTAAATAGTAATTTTAAAATTAAAGACCTTGGTCCTGCATACAATTACTTGGGCATGACTATTCACCAAGATATGGTTAAGAACCAAATTAAGTTAAATCAAACTGCCTATCTCACAAACATATTAAGAAAATATAATATGCAAGATTGTAAATCTATGTCAACTCCGTTAGGTGCTAACTTTGATCATAGTAGCTTAAAAGGAAAATCTTCTGAGAGCCCAGAGTTAGAAAGTAATTGTAGAAGTTTAATTGGTGCTCTCATGTATGCCATGTTATGCACAAGACTAGATCTCGGTATTTGTTTGAGTATACTAAGTCGCTATCAATCTTGTGCTAGCAAAGAACTATGGTCTGCCTTAAAAAGAGTCCTACGTTATATAAAGGGAACTGTAAATTTAAGTTTAGTGTTTGCATTAGACAATGAAAATATTAATGGGTATTTTAAATCAAACAAATGATTTGGTCTACATATATATTTTTTCCTGACCACTGGTATACAGACAAAAACTATAATACGTCTGATCTTCACCCTTTTCGGTAAAGACTTTATATTTTTAAACAGCTGTACTGTAGGTTTTTTCATTACCTACCTAAACACCTGCATCGACGTAATTCCCAACATAAACCATATTACAACTGTTTTGAACAATCCATAACTGCAAAAATGTACCGAATTTTAGTATATAAGAAAAAGCAGAGTTTTTATGTTTACCAGTTGATAAGGGCCTAATAAGCTGAAACGGTCGTCCTGGACTCAGGAAAAAATATATATGTAGACCAAATCATTTGTTTGATTTAAAATACCCATTATGGAATTCTACATATTCAACACCGTCAGCATTGACAAAATTAAAAAAAAAAAAAAAAAAATGAAAATATTATCGTGGGCTATGTAGACTCAGATTGGGCAGGATATAAAGTCGATCGTAAGTCAACTGCTATGTTTTCATAGTGCTAGGATGCACAGTTTCATGGATGTCAAGAAAGCAAGCAGCGGTTGCCTTATCATCGACTGAAGCAGAATATGTAGCAATAAATTTAGCTGTAAGTGAAGCTTGTTGGTGGCAAAATTTGATTCATGATTTCAGAGTGTATGATGAAAAGGTAAAAATAATAATTTATGAAGATAATCAAAGTGCGATCAAGATATGCAAAAGTCCATCTCATCATACAAAGCTGAAACATTTAGATATTAAATTACATTTTGTAAAAAATAAAATTATTAATAATGGTATTAACATTGCGTATATTCCAACTAATGAACAAATAAGTGATATGTTAACTAAACCTCTTGCGAGAAAGATATTTGTGTACTCAGGGATGGATTAGGATTAGAATGAAAACAACAATTTTTTTAATGTAAAAAAATATTTTTTTTAGACATGGTATTCATTGAAGAGGGGTATTGTTAAAAAGTGGCAATGAACACTAGTTTTAAAAAATGTTTTAGCGTAGATAAACTGCTCCCTGTCTACTTATCTCTGTGTGCCTAACTCTGTTCAATTTTGTTCAATGGTGTAAGACATATGTAAAGTTACTGTAAAGGATTTCCACATAAATAAATACATACAAGATTAAATATATATATATATATAATATATAAATAAATTATGTATATAAATGATATATATATATATAAATGTCTTTTAATATATATAAATGATATTACAACAATTTTCATTGTAAATTTTTAACAGACGTTCATCTGCATCAGACTTCAACCAACTTTTCGTATACATTGATAAAATGGCTGGGAAAGATAACCACTCTACTGTAAATAGTTTCGAATGTGATGAATGTAGATGTCGATATAAACATGAAAAAAATTCAAACGCGCATAGAAGAAATATTCATGGTATAACCACTGCTTGTAAAATAAATCCGGTTACTAAACAGGTAGAATGTAATCTTTGTAAATGTGTTTTTTCTACTAAATCATCGTTATTAAAACACAGAAAAAACGTACATAATACATCCAAAACCCGCAATTGTAGAATAAAGTGCTCAGAATGTTCTAAAAATTTAGTTTCCTATAAAAGGTTGAGAGAACATTTTGTAAAAGAACATGAAAAGGAATTTCATATTGAAAAACTGACATTGAAATGCAATGAAGGTAAACTCAGACTTTATTTATTATTTAAATTGATAATACATTACATATTCTTAGAGAAATTGTAGCATTGAATGTATTTTTGATTACTTGACAAAATTGTTAATTTTTAGATTTTCTAGAGTGGAAGGAAAACTATGAGAGGAAGAATTTTTATTCTTATGTGTTGGATACTTCTTCTAAGAAATGTACATCTAATACAGTCAAATATTACTATCACTGCCATAGATCTAATTCTTATAAAGGGCGAGGAAGTAATCAACGATCTATAAAAAATATAGGAACAAACAAAATTGGAGCAGCTTGCCCATCTACAATTGAAGTGGTGGTTAAAGACGGCACATATTGTGTTACGTTATTTAGCACTCACATAGGACATGAAGCTGAAATTGGCAGAATAACTCTCCAAGCAAACGATAGAGCTAAACTTGCAGCTAATCACCAGAATGCATCTTTTTGATAATGTATTCATTCCTTTATTTTTATCATTGTGCATCAATGAAAGTGGTTTGGGCATGATGAGAGAATGATTGATAAAAGTGACTGTGGCCAACAGGAAGGGTCTCAGAAAATGGATGTATGGTTATAGACGAGGAAAATGTCAAGGAAAGATGGAAGGAATACTTTAAAGAGTTATATGAAAGTACGCAGTATGACAGTGTGACGTACGAAGGAGTACCAATAAATGAAATTGAGAATGACAGAAAAAATTTCAATAGAAGAAGTTAGAGAAGCAGTGAAGCATGCACGTACATGAAAGGCTGCGGGATTTGATTGCATACCAACTGAATTTATTAAATATGGTGGCGAAAAGACGATAGAATGGTGTCATTGCCTCTTCAACAAATGTCGGTAGGACATACTTCATCAGATTGGAGGAACGATGTAAAACGGCTGAAACGATAAATGATTATGTAAAACGGCTAATATTCTTTTCAAAATATATTTAAACACTTCATTTATATTTATTTACAAAAGTTTGATGTACATAATAGTTTTTTTATTAAAAAAAATAAACAAAAAACAACTCGTATTATAGAAATACCTACATTTATACATACATCAACGATGTTTTAGTATTATCATTCACTGGCTGTCACACTGGCTGTCAGAACTTTTGAAGTATGTGCACTTTCTAGGGATCTAGCTATGACATCTATGGATTTTAAAGAAATGTATTTTTTCTATGGTAGCCATTGGTTTTACTGTCCCGAGACACTCGTTATTAATCTAACTAAAGAAAAATATTATGATAATTAATGCAAATTCCATTATTTCAAAATTGATATTCGAGTTTGGATTAATTATTACTTATTTATAATTATTTTTTTTTATTATTGATATTCGTGTTTGTTTTATTTGTTAAATATTTATAGTTATTTTAAATAATCGATAATTGTGTTTTAAATTATAATTGCTTGTTCTTAATAATTTTAAGGATTTATTTTTATTTATTGATTTAATTGTTGATTGTTATTTATAATTATTTTAAGAATTGATTTTATTTATTGCCATTTGTTTATTAATTGAATTAACAACATTTATTTTAATTTTCAACACTCCAGTGTTTATTGATGATTATTTATTGTTTTTATCAACGCCGATTTTATAGAGTATATTTAATTGAATGATTTGATGTAATTAACTGTTTTGCGGTTATCCCTTACCGATTCGAACTACTCCGTTCTGAGAGAATCGATTCAGGGCGCGTGGATTTTTTTTTTGGACCGGGGGGGGAGGATATTTTTGGGTCGCTTACGGGTCCGTCGCCAGTAAGGGGATCTCGCCGCCTTTTTGCTTCCGAAATGTTTGTTGCCGCGCGATCTCCTCCCGAGAGCGGCTCCCGCACCGTTTCCCCTCCGCCAGGCGGTTACGACCCACCACAGGAAACTGAGGGCAAACGGCCCACCTACAAGGTCTACGTGCCGTCGAGCACAAAATTGGAGGAAACATTCTCGGGAGGCCTAGCCGAAGACCCGGAGAGTTTCTTGTCGGCCTGCGACCGTCATTTCTCACGAACCGAGGACAGCGAAACCCTGAAATGCCAGAAGGCAGTTCAACAACTGCGAGGATGGGCTCGCGTCTGGTGGTCACAGTACCAACAAGGCTTGTGGACGTGGCATCAGTTCAAAGGTCTCATAAGACGGAGCTTTGGGACCGAGTCTGTCCGCTCCGCCCTTCTAGCATATTTACATGCTGGTACGCAAGCAGAAGAGCAGAGCGTCCTGCTATATTTGACTCATAAGCAGGACATATTTCGTCGATTATTCCCGGGTGAGGAGATGGACGAAGGACTAGTCGAAAGAATCGTAGAATTAATGACCCCCCGGAACCGAGAGATCTTCGAAGTATGGGCCGCGGCAGGTGCGCCGTACGACCGGCTTTTGGGAAAGGCCGAGCGGATGGGCACGCGACCATTCGAGCTCACTCTAAACGACGGCGGGAGGCCCCAAATACCAGTATACGAAGAACCAGAGTCACGAAGATGGCAAGCCGCCGATGACCGTCATTCTTCGCCCAGGTACCGTGACCCCAGACCCGAAACACGACGTGGCCAGCAGGACCGCGCACAGGGACGTCGTGCGGACAACGCGCCGCCGCAATACGGTTATCAAGGCCGTACACAAGGTCGACGCGAGGACGACCGACGACCGCAGCAATACGATCGCCAAGAGCGCGTACGTGGTCGCCACGAGGATGAAGTGCAGTCGCGGTCGTGGCGTACCCCGAATAACCCTGAGCAACCTCGTGGAGAACCAAGGACCCGTCCTCTGAGAGACTGCCGGTTCTGTG
The DNA here is from genome assembly GCA_963576475.1 of Molanna angustata. Lineage (NCBI taxonomy): Eukaryota > Metazoa > Arthropoda > Insecta > Trichoptera > Molannidae > Molanna > Molanna angustata. The sequence continues at coordinate 9,868,362 of OY754970.1, read as the reverse complement.
GGAATTCCCACGCCGTTGGGCAGTGCCCAGTATTGAAGAGATTGGAGGAAGAAACGGCGCGTGCAAAAAACGTGCAGTCCCCGGCCGGAGAGCGACAGCCCCCAACCGACCGGAGACATTAGGAGTGGATCGAGAAGTCGATCGTTCTGGGGGCGTCACTGTTTTAGACCCGACTCTGGCCGCGGGCAGGAGAAATCAGTTCGATAGCGCCCCGTTATCTAAATCGAGTGAGGCGGAATGTCATCTGGTCACTCGACAGGCGAATCTTCCCCGGATACGCATTGAACTGGGAGATCAGCAGTGCAAAGCACTTATTGATACCGCGGCTTCCCACAACTTAATTAGGAGTGCTTTGGTTCCCCCCGAAGCTGATGTCTCCGTGACCGAACTCCCGTCGCTGGGACTTGCCCACTTTAGCATGACCATGAAGGTGCAAGGGGAGGCGACTTTGGAGTGGTCGACCAGAGATTTGCGAACCGTGTCAAGTTTTCTTGTCGTGGACGGCTTACGCGAGGAGGTCATTCTCGGTCAGCCATGGCTCACCGAGGAAGAGGCCTGCGTGGACTTTTGTAGAAAATGTGTAAACTTCGGAAAGAGGGAGCGGACGAGCGTCCACCTGATCCCCGAGCAACCGTGTCCAACTCCGAATTCCGTTACATTGCCATCTCGCGACGATATCCCCGCTCTTCATCGGGACAAGATTCGGAAGGTCTTGGAGGATCTACATGAAGTTTTCCTCCCATTCAGCGGGCCTGCTAGAGTGCCCGAGCTCAAATTACGTTTAACCGATGCCCGTCCGATAAGCGTTCGCCCTCACCGACTCTCTGACGAGAAAAAGCGTGAACTCTACGTCCAGTTGGAAGGGATGCTCGCTGATGGCGTTATCGAGACCAGTCAGTCGCCGTATAACTTTCCCGTAGTGATGGCTGCACGGAAGGGAAAGGATGGCCGGCGGTTCTGCGTGGATTACAGGCGTCTAAACGCAGTGACGGTGCCCGAAGCCTCTCCTCTGCCAGTCATAAGTGACACGCTCAAGGACTTGAGCGGAGCGAAGATATTTACAACATTCGATTTAAAGAAGGGATATTGGCAGGTCCCGATAGCTCCTCAATCTCGACAGCTGACGGCTTTTACGACGCCGGACGGTGCCCGCTACCAGTTTCGGGTGATGCCTTTTGGCTTGGCTGGTGCGCCCTCCAGTTTCCAGAGGACGATGATGCAAGTGCTAGCAGGATTCGTTCGCGAATTCTGCATGGTCTACTTGGATGACATTATCGTTTTCTCGGGGACGTGGGAGGAGCACTGCCGTCACCTGCGGTTGGTGCTGGAGCGTCTGGCGCTGTATGGCCTGCGCTGCGCCCCCGAGAAGTGCATTGTTGGAGCGAGTTCCTTCCAGTATTTGGGACACGTGGTTACTGCCACTGGTACTCGTCCCCAAGAAGTACACGAACGTGCTATTCAAGAAGCACCCGAACCTACAAGCCGCAAGGGAGTACGAAGTTTCCTGGGAACTTGTAACTGGCTCCGGGAATACGTGCCACGCTTTGCGGAACTGGCTGCGCCTTTGACGGACTTGCTTCGGCTGAAGAAGCCCTTCAAATGGACAAAGCAAGCATAAGAAGCGATGAAGGCTATTAAGCAGGCCATGAGTCAGCCACTCCAGCTGACCCGTCCAGACTTTGGCCGAAAACTTTGCCTGCAGACGGACGCCAGTAAGCTGGGAGTCGCGGCCGTACTGTTTCATCCAAGGGAGGATGGAACACGAGACGTTATCTCCTACGCAAGCTCGCGATTCAATCCCGCTGAGCAGAAATACCACTCAAACGAGCAGGGGGCTCTAGCGGCCGTCTGGGCGTTAAAGAGATACCACCCATTCTTGGAGGGCCACTATTTCACCCTGTATACGGACAATCGTGCCCTGACCTGGCTGAATGTGGGAAATTTTTAAGTTTAAAACCTCGAAACTCCGGACGTCCTAGTGGATTCGGATGACCCACTGGCGGAGACGAGCCACATTTCCGCATTGACTTCTCGGCACTCGGCCGTGACCTCCGGACTTGACCGCCCGCGCAGGGTTTCGCGTTTGCCTAGCCGCTTTCGGGAGGATTGAGCACGTATCGGGACGATGGGTTTCTCTCGAATTGGAGGTGGCGATTGATACCGGCCGGTCAGTCGTCACGAGTGACGTGAGCGAGAGAAATCCGACGCCCCTATATGACGTGCGAGTATTTTCGGGTACCTACCCAAAATACCGCGGGAAGCACCATTCATTTTTGGGGAAATATTTTTTTATTACTTGGGATATTTTTATTTATAAAATGGCAACATCTTGTCTTGTCAGCTGGGAGAAAAAAAGGCGCGCTGAGTTTGCCGCGTGTTGGAATTTTAATTTTAAAAAAGAGGAACGATTCTTTTAACATCAATTTTATTTTTTTTTCAAAAAGGAAATTTTTTTTAAAGTCTGGCCGAGCCGCCAAAAGTAGAAATTAATAAATAACTTCTCGTCTCAAGTCCGGTGCCCCAGAGCCGGCAATAATTTTTATTGTATTTTTTCTACCCAACGAAAGTAAAAAACTCTAACTTGAGCCAAGCCTGGTGCAGCTGGCTGGGTTTTTCCTGAGACTGTTGCCTTGGCTGAACCGTAAAGGCCTTTGCGCGTTTCGGCGAGTCGCCTGCCAGGGTTTCGTCCGACGGATTCCCTCGGTCAGATTGTGCCACCTAGGTGTTTCCATCGGCTCTAAGCCAACTATAATTTTTAAATCTTCTTTGCATACGTTGGGCTGAACACGGACCTTCCCAGTGGCCGAGGACGTCCACCAACCCGTAGGTCAATGCAGACTACGCCTGGTGGGCTGTCGATCCACCATCATCGACAGGGGTCCAAGCTGGGAGACCACGTCCTCACGGTGAGTGGCCTTTAAATGTTCTCTTACCTTGGTCCAGTAGTATTTAACAGTTTATCCGAGGGGAGTGACACGTTGAGACGACGCTTCACGTCGTCCCTAGCGCTCCACCTAAACTGCACACGTCTACGCTGAGTGCTGTTCGGAGCTGGTCAGCGGCCTTGCCATCTGAGTCTCCGGACAGCGTGAAGCGAAGGAGTGTCACTTACATAATTTTAAATTAAAAAATACAGTTTTAAAAGTGAAATAAATAAAAATAAACACAATATAAACAGACAACAAAAAATAATTAGTTAAGAAATTATTGTTGCAACGTTACTTTCATTTTGGGTTCTACCCACATCGAGAAGCCACTTGGTACCACGGGCTTTGAATTGAGTTAACCCTTTAAGGTCCGATGGCAGTTTATTATAAATTCGAGGTGCAGTAAATACAAAAAATCTTTGCCCAAATTTAGTATTCATTTTTGGCACCAAGTAGTTACCCGATATTTTACCTCTTGTGTTATTCAAGATGGAGTATTTTTGAGGAGGTTTGTTTTTTAGAAATATAATTAATATTGATCTGGTATAAAGCTGCCTCACATCCAATACTTTGAATTGCTTAAAAAGTTCTTCAGAACAATACCTAAAAGGCTTTTTGTTGATAACTCTTACCACAAATTTTTGTGATTTAATTAGTGGATCCAGTAATGTACGCGCAGCACCACCCCAGGCACTAATTGCATAACTGATAATACTCTGGCACAGAGCGTAGTACACCATTTTTAATAGTGAAATGTTCATAAAGCTACGTAGAATTTTGAATATATATATTAATCTTCGCACTATTTAATTATACTATTTAATTATACTAATTATACTATTTATATTTGTGTGTTTGCTCTCAGCAGCACATAAGTAAAAGGGAGAGGTTTGGCCATCCAGGACACACGAATACTCTCTCGAACAACGGGTTCGATCCCCGGTGTCCGAGAGTTATATTCAAGATCCTGATACTTTCATGTAGTTTTCATGGGCATTACCTCAACCCCCTCACATCCATGCAGAGAAGAGTACTTGTCCCACGTCACGCCGGTGGCACTCTATTGGTAGCACTGGTTTTACTTTACGCTTACATCTCCAAAGGTGGCGCTATTTTTTTTTTTTTTATGTTGGTATTTTTGAAAATGCAATGTAAAATTTTCAGACCTTCAGCATACTTCAGTTGTGTTTTGTTGTTTGTTGTGACGCGAAACATTTTGATCTTTTAAAATCTTGAAGTAAACCAGATAATAAATATAACACGTGTGATTTTGTAAAATTCTTGTTGTTTTCGGTGTTCATCTACATACACACTATCACGCCATGTGATGGTGATGGTGTTAATCTATTGCCAGCTTTTTGTGTTTTTCGATTATCTTCGCAAGATGGCTGACAAGTTTTGTTGTGTTTTGAATAAATTGTCAAGTGAAATACGGCGAAGTTATATAGTTTCCCGAAAATCAGTATTAAATCTTTCTTTGTGGAAAATAAATTAAAAAAACCTAATAATCTACAATGCACATTTTATTTAGAACAATGTATTTTATGAATTATTTGGCATGATTTTTGAAAGATTGCAAATAAAATCCATCATAAGTGTTTTTTTTTAATAAATAATGATTGAAAAATGGTTATTTTTTATTGAAGTTATCCTTGAATCCATTCCTCAAAGCTGGAAACATTAAAAATGGAAATTAAAATTTGCCATGGACCGGTCGCGTATTCATTGCCCCTATAGCGGAGATGCGAGTAACCTTATGATTATCCGGTTACAGCAAATTGATATCAAGAGAGAGCGGAGGAAAATACTCGTCCCACGTTGGGACGCGAAATTGATATAAGGAGGCTGGGAAGAAATATATTGGTCCCATTTTGGGACGCGAAATTGATAACTAAAGAGGCTGAAAAAAATAATAAAAATAAACATTAAACTCTGCCTCTGGAAATAAAAATCTAACAAAACATAATCGGCTGCGATGTGCCTGAAAAGACAAATACATACAAATACAGGCATGGTAAAATAATAAATACATAACTGGAAAGATCTTACCAAACTGCTGCTCTCGCAACGGGACTGTAGAGGAAACACTTACACTTACTACTTACATATCACTTTTTAGTAATTAAAAATAACTTAAAACTAGCTTAAATTCACCCCTCGTTGGTAGGTAGAGAACCTGAAAAGAACTTAATCACTACTTTATACAATTAAAAAAAATGCTAAGGCCGTCCGATTGCCTAGCAAACTCGCACTCTCGCACGCGGGTCTCTACAACTACCGACCAACCACTGACGCCTACCGAATGACAACTGACTGGACACAGCAGGGCGACCCAGCGCCCGTGAAACATGGAGTAGGGGAGGAGGGGGGGGTGGTTAAACTGAAGAACCAACCCGTACCGCCGGGTGACAACCAAGATTCCAGGAATCTGCCTAATGCATTTTACATTTCAAATTTATTTTCAATATAGAAGATAATGCTTAAACATATGAACACGGCCTGGGGGGCCGCTATAATACGTTCCTAGAATTAATAGAAAAAATACATTAGGCCGAAGTAAAATAATGGTTATTGGGTTTCTTTGATATCATAATGCATGGAAATATATCGATCACAATACCTATGGAAATATCATGTTGGTCTCGGGAAATATCATAGATTTTCATAATCTTTGGGAAATATCCATTATCTTTTCCTTTCCGTTTTCTTTTTCTATGCTCATAAAAAGGATATATATTGTCTATGCTCATAAATGTCAAATTTGTCAAAGTTGAAAGTTACAATTTTATTATTTTTTTGTTTGAACCATTTTTATTGGGGTTTTTATACATTCTAAAATGAAATTATTATTTAGATTACTGTGGATATAAGTGCTCTGTAGAAATAAAATAATCGTAACAATGAAAAGCAAATGGAAATAGACCACATAAAAACAATGGTATATTTTACAAACAATCCATTTACTATAATAAATAGTAATTTCTTTAGTAAAGGTATTTTTTTTTCTATAGAGTTTGCGTTTGGTGTCTTCAATGATGTCTGGAGGAGCTGAGTCTAAGGAGGATATGGCTAGGAAGAGACTAGAGGGACACAGATCTCTTGGAAGTCTTCTCAGTGCAGTACAAGGTTGCCAAACCAGATATGGAGGCAAAACTGAGTTAGCCACAGAAGATGATGTCAGGTTACCAGTTTTTTTTATAAAATGTAGTATGCTTTATATAAATTTACTTAACCACTTTGATTTGAATTAGTCTTTTTATGTTTTCACTATTTTTTTTTTTGTTCAAATCCTAATAGAGTCGCAGATTTATGTGAACGCTGGTCTAAGGTACTATGTCATGGCCTTCGTCCTCCTCCTCTGTCTGTCTCCGCTCCCTCGATACAGAACATTGTCTCAGCAGGAATCAACTTTGCTTTCAACAATGCATACACAGGTATGTAGATATTATTTAAAAAAAATTATGGTTTCAAAAAGTATTTTTTTATTATTCTTGTCCATTTTAAAGTCAGTTTCGATTACCATTCACGTACATGCACCTACTGTGTTTTATTTGGTATATATACCTATATTTGTTTATAAACATAATCCAAATTGTAATTTTGGTATAAATTGAATGGCATACTCTATTTTTTATTTTTATTTTAGCATAATTTAATTCATACTAGATCCCACTAACCATATATATAGTTATCAGTGGGTCTCTATATCATACAATAACTAACTTAAACTAACTAACAATAGTAACAATGAAGAAATTTAGAATTTGGCCTTACAATATAAAAACGTTATAAGAGATAGTACATAATCAAAAACAACAAGAAAAAAACTATAAAAGAAAAATCTAAAAATATAATAGAGTAACAATAAAAGCAAGGAAAAAACATTATTCGATAAAAATGAATTTTTTACAAGATATTTTGATTTTACTATACAAATTTAATCCAATTAAGTCTAAGGGCAAGCTGTTATTATATTGTTGTTATTGAAGACCGCAGTGTTCTTTCAAAGACAAACTACAATCGATTATCCCTTAATGATCAGATGCAGTAGTTCATATTTGTTCCCTCTTAGTACATGTCCCAAGTATGACACCTTTCGGATTTTGATTTTTGTCAACAGTACTGTCTCTCTAAAGCACATCTGAATTGCTGACCATATCCGTCCATGGTACTTGTAGCATTTGAGACGGTTCCTGATACTTATTTCGAAGGTCCACGATTCAACTCCATTAAAAAGTACGCGCAAGAGGGCAAGTCTGATCAACAGGCAGAATCAAAGCCATCCATGTTTACTCACATCATGGATATAATTATTATTTTTTTAAATGAATATGTCCTTGTTAAACAAAAGTACATATACATCTTCCTACATTCCCTAAAATAAACATAAATACTTGTGCTATAGGTAAACGAAATCGGTCGAGGCAGGATTCAAACTCGCGACTACTGGATTACTAGCCCAGCGCACGAACCGCTCTGCCTTCGACCCATCTATCTTATAGAGTTCAATAATATCTTAAGATGTTGTGGAACTCCTTAAAATAATTATATCCATAATATGGGTAAACATGGATGGTTTTGATTCCGCCTGTTGACCAGACTCGCCCCCCAGGCATATCATCTGACCATTATTTGCTGAAGTTTCAGATTCAGGTTGTCGTCGCAAAAGATGCATCTCATTTTATTGAATGCAGCACGAGCTGTCTCTATATGACATCAGTTTCAGGGTCAAGGTTCCCTTCCAGAATAATATTGAGATACCAACTTTCTCACCCTCTCTATATTTATTCCATTCAACTTAATAGTACCTAGGTCCCACGTGAATCTGATGGCTGTAACCTTAAATTTTGTCTTGCTCACATTCATGTTCAGACCCGACCTCACTCCAGCGTCATGAATTCTGTTAGTAACCACTCGAAGGTCCTCAACTTGATCAGCTGGAATAACAGTGCCATCGGCATATCTGATTTTATTATCACCATTAACTTCGATTCATGTTATATTTAATTCAAGTAATGCTTCTTTAAAAATTGAATCAGAGTTCAACATAGTTGATAAGACCCTGTCGGATTCCACGTTGAATTGGAAAACTTGTGTTGTTTTCTAGTATTACAGCTTGTTTTTGTTTCCAGTTTAGAAGTAAATATCACTTTTTTATTTTAATTTTAGGCACATCTCTCTGGGATTATACAAGATTACACTTAACCAGACACGAAGAAGAAAGATTCAAAAATCTTAAACAAATAAATACACCCATGGGACATTTTAGAGCATTCATTCGTGCGGCTTTAAATGAAAGATCATTGGAGAGGTACACATTTTTTTGTTTAAATTTGATATGGAGCCATAATATCAATTTTTATCTTAATGTACATATTGTGATAAAAAAATACAATATTTATAAATATTGACTCAATGACTGAAGTGACATTGGTCAAAAATGAGCTATATTATACTAGTTGCATGTAACACATGAGATCCAACTGTCGATAGCGATAGTATGTATAGTTATTTATTTTTTATTTTTTTATTTTATTTATTAAACTGTTGAAGAATAAGTACCAAACTATAAATCCATAAATACAAATTATTTAATATTTTAAGATATTTGGTTTTCTATACAACACATGTATGTATGTCAAGATAGGATAGTATGGAGGTCAGTCCTTTGATCCTACCCAGAATGTGAAAACAGCTAGATGGTATGTATGTTTGTTTGGAGATTCGTATCAAATTATTAAGTTATTCTTAAATATTGTGAGTAGGCTACTTCCATACAAATTGTATGAAACAATGTCGTCACTAAATTCAATTTTTATAAAAATTGTTGAAAAAAATTTGCAATGTGCTAATACAATATTAATATTTTTTATTGAAAATTAAATTTTCTAGTTGGGGTGTTTCGGCTTTTTTCGATATTTTAAAAAAATTGGAAATATATGCAGTTAAACTCATAAATTTATCATAAAAAAAATATTTTTCTTAATAAAAAATGTTTGAGAAACCCTGGAATTTTTTAAAAAAAAGCTAATTTGAGATTTTGTATTTGTCTATGTTTATACCAATTTTCAGCGTTCTAGCTTTTACGGTTTCTGAGATATAATATGGAAAAATAAATCAAAATTTCAAAAGTTGATAACCCCTGACTGAAACAAAAATTCACAATTCTGAGTATAAAAGTTTTGTAGGCTTGTAATTTTTTATATATTTGAAAATTTTGGGCTCTGTAAATTAAGCGGATCAAAAGTTATAAGGGGGGGACAGACAGACACACACACACAAAACTCACATAAAATGTTCTACTCCGAATTCTGAGAAAATCCATGTACAGGAACATATATGCTGCGAGGCCTCTAGTTGGTGCTATTAGCATGCAAAAAGTCCACTACACCATACAAAATTTTCCTTCGTACACGCATCTTGGCTTAACTAGTTGCATGTAACACATGAGATCCAACTGTCGATGGCGATATTATGCATAATCAAAGAATACGTACCAAACTATAAACGACACAAATTAATAAATATTTGAAGATATTTTATTTTCTATATAAAACATGTAGGTATGTTTGTCAGGATAGGATAGTATGGAGGTCAGTCTGTTTTTCCTACACAGAATATGAAAACAGTATGATGGTATGTATGTATGTTTGGAGATTTACAAGCATTTATGCCTAGTTTAGGTAATGTATGAAGATGTATAATATGTACTTGTTTCAAGGACATATTCATTATTTTATAAAAAACAAAATATATATTTATTGAGTCTACTATATTGTTTTGTAGATATTTACATAGTTGGGTTGGACATTCATTGTTAACTGAATATTATGAAGAATGGTCTCTAATGAGAGATTCAGAAGCCACCAGCTTACTACCTAATATGGCAGCAGGTGAGGAATGTGTTATAATATTATTATTGTATTTTTTTAAATATTAGAAATGTTATCTGCTTCAATAATGTATTTGAATGTGTATTATCAATTCTGTGTTTGCATTCCATTATACAAGATGAGTTTCCATGTGTATATTTTTGGATTTAGTATCAAAAATATCTTTCTGTACTTCTTTTCTTTTTTTTTTACTAAATTTAAAAAGGATATTTCTGAGAGTATTTTGATGAATTTTCTGGGTAGCTAAAAACTTATTTTATCTTGTAGGTCTTGTGTCTATTCTATTTGCACTATCAATAGATAAAGCAGAGCTAAATGAAACTCAACCTCCCATTTCTCCAAATGCTGCAGCTGTAGAACCAATAATTGCTGTGAAACCTCCAGTTTTAAAAGCAACTACTAAAAAAAAGTCTCTACGTCAAGTGATATCATTTGATACAAAAGAAGATATTGACATAAATAATAAGGAAACAAGAAAACCAGAAGTATTGCCATCATCAGTATTAAGTAAAATAAATTCATCATCCAGCAGTGCCCCACCGACATGCGTCAGTTCTCCGGACCCTACATCTACTTATCCTTACCCAATGACATCTCAAAGTGAACCGGCTACTTCTAATTATGATGTCAACAAGAAACATTTCTTTTCTGAAGATCCATCAACTTTTTCAGACAGATTATTCAACGAAACACCCGGTCAAATATTGGCAAGATTATCAGAGAAAGCTAGGGACATATTTTCTAGTAAAAAAAGTTTGACCAATGAGTCTGGCTCTCAAAAAGATTCAGATTTGTCGAGTACAAGCGGAAACAGAAGGTTATCAGAAAGTGATAGTGAAGGAGGCCACGGTGAAGGAAGTATTTCTTGTTTAGAATTGTGCTTTCCAGAGGATGATGCAATTGAATCTGATGAATCACATTTGCAAGCTATGCTCATTAAGCAACAAGAAGAAAACTGTTCCCTACAGCTTAAATTGACCCAAATGGATATAGCACATAAGGAAAAGTGCAATAAAATGGAGAAAATCATATTAGACTTAAATAGGTGGGTAATTTTTAATTTTGTTTCAAAGTTTTTAATCACAAAACTATTTTTATAAGTTTTTTTTTTTTTATGCGGCGCTGGCCGATTTTCTAATGATATTAATAACAATTAAGCACTACAAATAATAACACTCAATTATTATTATTACCATTATACACTTCCTCAAAAGAATTAGCAGATCAATGCGTAAATTGTAATTTATTTAAAAGAGCAAAATAAAATGCAACAAACGCATCATCAAGCTTTCAATTGGGTATAGTTCACCCATCCAGATACTTAACATATCAAAGGATTAGGCTCTGAGGAGGTCTCTATACTACCTAACAACCCTACTGATTCCCGATTATTAACGTTTAAAAAATCTTTAACAATTCTACATGTATTCATTATTACCGTTTTTTGCATTTTTATTATTAAATTTTTCGATAAATCTATAATTTCTAAATTACGGATTAACGATTTTGGAATAATGCCAGTTGCTGAAATAATGAACGGTAATATTATTATTTTACGAGAATGCCAAAGTCTTTTAATCTCGTTACCTAAAGAGGTGTATTTTCTAATTTTTTCATCAAAAGTTGTTATAATATTACTAGAATTTGGAATAGCCACGTCGCAAATATATGTTATTTTTTTAATTTTATCATGTATTATTAAATCGGGTCTGTTATGTTGAATTAACCAGTCAGTTAATATTGTTTTATCGTAATAAAGCGAAATATTATTATTTTCTAAAAATGAAATCGGATCATATTCATAATATGGTTTTATGTTTATCGCGTCAATTAATTTATATTTAATAGCTAAATTTTGGTGTATTATTTTTGCTACTTGGTTATGTCTAAATGTATATTCTGATTGCGCGAGAAAAGAACAGCCCGATATTATATGCTCAATTGTTTCCGGAAAAGCCAAACATTTCCTACAACTATCATCTACTACATTTATGTCTTTTATTATATATTTTTGATAATTTTTAGTTTTTATTACTCTATCCTGAATTGCTATTATAAAACCTTCTAAATCCGCGTTAAAATCACCAATACTCAACCATTTGTTTGACCAAATTTTGTCAACATAAGATTGGTTGAGAAATTTTAGATGTACAGAATGAATTATTTTATTTAGCCACGAATTTAGAAGGTCGTCATTTATATTTATAATATTGTTATTGGCATTCTCGTAATTTAAATTTAATGTTGTTAAATTTTTGTCCGCCTCACAGATAACTTTATGCATTAAAGAACTCTCAGATTTTTTGTGAAAGAAAGATTTTAGCGATTCGATTTGATTATTATGTAACAATGTTATTTTTATTATACCCCTACCTCCTAAATTCCTAGGCAAATTGATTCGTTCAATCGCGGAATTAGGATGATGACAACGAAATTTAGTGAAACGCGTTCTAATTGTTCTTTCTAAACTATCTAAATCTGTTTTTGACCATTTAATAATTCCAAAAGAATATGTCAATATCGGTATTGCCCAAGTATTAATAGCTTTAGTTAAGTTTTTAGCTGACAGATTGCATTTTAATATTTTCGTTATCCTATCTTTAAATTTTATATTAATATCTTTTTTTATTTTAGTGTGGTCTAATTTGTTAGACTGCGGATAACCTAGATATTTATAAACCTCCAACCCTTTCAAACTATCTATTTGAAAAATTCTCTGGATATCTCCACCCATTTCTAGTATTTTACCCTTTTCAACATGTAACGTTTTAGATTTATCTAAACCGAAAGACATTCTAATATCATCTGAAAATGCTTTTATTATCCTAATCATTTTTTCTAATTCTGAATCAGATTTAGCATATACTTTTATATCATCCATATATATTAAGTGCGAAATTTTAATATTAGACCGTGGATGACCGTTAATTTTTATTCCATACTTAGATTCATTTAACATTTTAGAAAGCGGATAAAGAGCTAAACAAAACCAAAGTGGACTCAATGAATCTCCCTGAAAAATTCCGCGTTTAATTTTAATTCCTGGAATAGATATTTTATTAGAATTTAAATTTATTTTTAAAAAGTTTATTAAAATTGGGCTAATTTTGTATATTTCTAATATTTTTATAAGCCACAAGTGCGGTACACTATCAAAAGCTTTTTTATAATCAATATATCCTACATGTAAATTACGATTTTTAGTTTGTATTTGTTTAAGAATTACTGAATCAGTTATTAGTTGTTCTTTACATCCTAAATATTTTCTACGACATCCTTTTTGTTCTTCCGATAAAATTTTTTTTCATCTACGTGTTTATAAATTAAATCTGTCATACAGGAAGTTAAAATTTTATAAATCGTAGGTAAACATGTTATCGGTCTAAATTGAAAAGGATTATTAATATTTTCATTTTTAGGTATTAAATATGTTATTCCTTTAATAAGAAAATTTGGAATATTTTGAGGATGTCGTATTAATTTTGATAAATTTTTAGCCAAAAGTGGATGTAAAGAAGTGAAACGTTTATACCAAAAGTTATTTATTCCGTCGCAACCCGTGGCTTTCCAGTTATGAGATTTTTTAATATTTTTTGTTAATAAATCTAAAGTTATTTCAGAGAAATTCATTTCCTCCACATCAGCAAAATTCAGCTCTTCATCTTTTATCCACGGGATAAAAGATGAAGATGAATATTAAAGTTTCATACATGATTAATTGTGAAATAAAATCAAGTATCCAATTCTCTATTAATTGCTTATCTGTAATTGTTATTTTTGTTATAGGGAAAATGATAGATTAAAAGAACAATTAAGAAAATATGTTTCAGCTGTACAAATGTTAAAACAAGATAGTTCGCAGGTTGATGAAGTGAAGCAGTATGAAGCTAAACTTGTACAGGTATTTTTCTTCTTCTTGTTGTTTTGGAAACCTGTTCTTTTTTCAGGAATTGTGCCCCTCCCGCTAGCCCCCCTTTGACGCAGAGTACCAGCTATCTCTCCCATCTCTTAGGTGGTCGATTTCCAAAATTAATTTGTTGGGAAATAATTTTGGATAACCTGTTCTCTCCCATTCTCACCACGTGGTCCAGCCAGAATCGTTTTCTGCACCTGCACCATCTGACAATATCCTTAACGTCGCAGATCTTTCTTATTTTTGCTTAATGAAATTAAAACCATTATACACAGTAAAAAAATCACGTGTTTTTCTTATTTACTCTTTAAATTGATTCTTTGCTTATATCACAATTTTTAGGTAGCAGAGATGCATGCAGAATTGATGGAATTTAATGAAGTTTTACAACGACGCTTGCAAGCATCATCCACACCAACCCCTACTGTTCCTTCATCTGATGGAGATGGAGGTAGTCATGTTCTTATATGGATACCCTCAGCATTTCTCATCACTAATGGATCCAAATCCTTTCATGTTTATCAGGTTAGGGTTTTTCTTTTTTTAAATTCTTTATTGTAAACTTAAAATCAAAACGCAAAGGCGTTCACAATAAAAGTAGATATTTAAGACACCAAATCCGAGTATTTTCAAAAATATTTATAACACTATAATCTTTTAAATCGTTACTAAGCTATTGTAACTAAAAATGTACTTATATTGTTACATAACAATGACTGAAAATTTACTCATCATAATTTATTTTGATATAAATATTTCCAAGCATGAATCCATTTATTTCTCATAATTTATTGCAACCTAACAAATTATGTGATTTACAACATTTTATATAATTTTATATATTTTACATTGACATTTTATATTGGTATTTCAAATAAATAAATAAAGTTTTAACAATTTTAGGTCTATATGAAAGTATTCATGGATGAATGGAATGTATACAGAAGGTATTCTGAATTCAGAAAATTATATTCGGATTTAAGAAACACACATCCGGACATTGCACCCTTTAAGTTTCCACCCAAAAAAGCTCTAGGAAAAAAGGTACACATTTATCCTAACGTTCTTCTAAAATATTAAATGTAATTTGAACAAAATTCAACAAAAAATGTAGGTAAAGGTAACCCCCCATTCATCACGAAGGTTATGTTTTGAATAAAACCACGATAAGCGAAATTCCGCAATAAACACTAAAAAAATACCTTATTTATAGAATACACATTAATAATGTCGTACACAGTATAATTCAATATTCAGTATTGCAAAAATGAATTTAGATTAACTTGTTTGAGTTTTCTACGTTTATTACGTAAAATTTGTCTTAAACTGTCAAATAATACGCAACAGACACTCTTTACAGGACTTGCTCCACAGATTATACTATGGTGGCTCACTCGTTGCTTTCTTCTAAAAACTGCATGCACTGATTGTGAAGAGAAATGACCTTTCCGATTATTTTGATGCTGAATTTTCGCACGGTTCCACGACATCAAATAATTTGTTAAAATAGAAAACATATAAAAATCTCATGTTCATGCATCACAGTAATTTTAGTACGAGACAAAAATCGGCTTCACACTAGATTTCACGACCCGTCGCAGCTTTTGTGCGCAATTCGCGGATCTAGGTCTCCCTAGGGGAAAAATAAAAAGACTTCTGGATAGGGTGGTAAAAGCAGCATTGTCCGCGTCCTATTGGATTTGGTTGCACAGGGGAGTGGAGGGTCAGTCGGAGATTGGTGAGTGAATGGTGAGCGGGACTTGAATCATAAAGGGGCCCCTTAAGCTCGCATACATGGTTGCAAGCCCGTGTGGCTCGCCTATTCTGACTGTTACTCACCTGTGCTCGTGGGCCTGGATTCATAAATCCAGTGAAAGCATAATTGCTTTTCTCTTTTATATCGTACAGCCATTACATTTTTTCTCACACCCTGGCGAATTTGCGTATTATGTGAATGAGAAAAAAAAGATAACAAGCAAATGTAAACACTCATTTCGACATTTCCTGGAATATGTCATAGTCGAATAAGTGTTGAAAATTTTCTTTTAACACCACTTTATAACGAATCCGCACTTGCCGGAATTGCGATGATCAGTTTACCTGTACTTCGTTTTAACTAAGCTGTTCATCTCTTACAATGTTTTTATGAGATTTTATATTTCATGTTTCCTGTATGTAACATATTTTCTATAAATTATTTTTTTTAATAGCAATTTGAAGCATTCTAACATCAGTCTCTTAAAAGAGTTGAATAAAAATGTAAGAGAACCCTTACCAATCAAGAACAATTATAATACAAAATAAAGGCTAATGTTTTATAAAATTCAGGAAGCCTGGGTAGTGGAGAGAAGACGAATATCCTTAGCTGCATGGCTCAGACATGTTGTCACAACATTGCCTCAGTTGAGAGAGGCCTCCACAAGGGCACAACTAGTCTCATTTTTGCCATTTTTTGGGTAAGTGTTTATCAATACATTACTTGTTAATGAGTTTACTTAATCATTTTATATTTATTTATTGTAATTTTGCATAAATATTATCCTTGAATGCAGTGATCAAAGTATCCTTAACCATCTTAGACTTCTTTTCTTCTGTCGATGTATCGATGTTGTCTTTAGACCACCAAGTTGCCAGCGGACAGCTCCTTCTCCGCCAAATAGTTGGTATGTCAAGGCTCTTTCTAAAGATGTGATTTTCATCCCAACGTATAACAAACATGACCATAATGCAGCCTTGTTTCTTTTAGTTTATCCACTATTGGTGCCTCTTTAAAACTTCCTCGAATATAGGTGTTTCTTATTTTATCAGTCAAGCTATTAATATTTTATGATGTGCAATGATGAGTCAACAAAAAAAATTATTCTATCTTGTAATAAAATACATATTTTCAAATAAATGATGATAGAAATGAAGTCAAAGAAGGTTTATCTACAATCAAAATAGCAGACAAAATGCCAACCCATAATCCAAATTTTTAAAATCTGTGATTGATTGTTAAATGAATATCAATGGCATTCTTTAAGCATATGTGAAGGAAATCTTTTATTAGATTACAACTGATATCTCACATCATAATATAAAACTCAAGCGGATATATTGAAAAACCCTTGGGAAAAACCTTTATTGAAATAAATATTTTGTTTTTTATTTCAGAGACGCGAATGGTAACACCATACCTAACCAAATACGTTCAAATCCAGTTTCATAGACTACATAATATTATATGATTTGTTTTTGAACATTACAATCCATTCCACTTTTAGAGAAACTGTATATAGTAGTAGTCTAAGTTATGTTTTTATCAAATATTTTATAATGTAAAAATATTATTTTATATAATAATAATCACAAAGAAAAGAAAAACTTGCAATTTATAAGAGAGCTTTTTTTATGTTTCAATACAATGTTACTATAAATTGTACTATAAAAAAATTAATCCCTTATTTTATTTAATTCTGACGGGACACTTAAAAAGAAAATAATAAATTATAAAGAAAATATATAGTATAGTATTGAAATTGAAACATTATAAGGGCTCTCCTGGAGAGAGGTAAAAAGGTTTTAATTAGTGACGAGACATAATAATTGTATAGTATTTATACTTTCTATAAATATCTATATTTTTTTAAAATACATTTGACCAAAGCAAATCATATCCTATCCACCTGAGTTTATGTTGAACAAGTATATTTATATCTTGCACGCAACTAAGCCTGTCAGTAATTTATAGTGTGCAAAAATTATGATAAAATAAAACATGATGTATTTATAATTTCAAGATTACTTATTCTTACAAATTTCTTGTAAAATATTGTGTTGTGTGATTTAAACATGAATTTATCAAATTGACAAAATCTATTTATGATGAATGTCAATAAGTCAAAGGTGTAAAATAGATGCGTTGTATAAAAGTAAAATGGTTTGCTAGATTGAAGAGAACAAATTTTTAATAAAATGTCTTTAACTGAAACATGTCCAAATAAAGATATTTAAAAAAACATCAGTATGAAATAGAATGATGGAGAAATTATGGTAAGCTAAAGTTTTTATTTAAAATGAAAACTTGAATGTGTGCAATTCAATCTTGGAAATTGTAGAAGATGCATGAAAGCAGAATAAACACAACATAGAAATGAAATAGTCATGATTATGAATATAAGTAATATGAGTATGACATTATAAATATAGAACTAAAAATACTTCTGTTGTGGTATTGCCACATGGAAAGGTTGTACGATGTATGAATTACTAAATATTATATATAGCAGAAGAAGTGATTAGAAAGAAAATATATATGGCAGAGGTAATTTTTTTAATAGGCAAGCATGTTTGCAATTGAAATGATACCTATTAAGATAGGATAGCCTAGTCTTCACACCATTTTTTTTTAAACCTAACCTACAAAAGTTTTGTAAAAATAGGTTGGTTGGATTTGTTTGTAGTCATAATTGCGACTGGCGTGAGCCAGTGGCTTACATATTTAAAAAATTAACCAAAATATTTAAAAAAATAACTAAATTGGTATTTTTACCAAACTTTTGTAGGTTGTGTTTAAAAAAAATGGTGTAAAGACTAGGCTATCCGTTAAGATATGTCTATTAATGTGGCGCATGGTTTTTCTGTCTAAATTATGGTACTTACTTATGTAAGAGAATTTATGGAGTTGATACATTCCAAATAATACATACATATCTTGGAGGAATAAGATTAATACATTATTGGTTCATATAACTTTTATTATTCTGTTTGAAATTTTTGTATGTCCAATATGTATTGTTTGTAGTACATAGACTGTGAATACAAAAATTGCCAAGTAAATTTTTAATACCCAATTTTTTTCTATTCGCCATGCTTCATAATAATAATAATCATCATTTCCTTGCACCCTGCGTCAAATGGCGAGTTTACTTCCATATGACAATTTCTTCCAACTAACCAGTGTTATCAGCTCAGAGAAGCAAAATTAATTTCAATCGATCGGACGCCCGCACAAAAACCACGGCTTACCAACTGTGCTACGGCAGTCTGCAATAATAATAATTTTAACTAATTCAAAGGAAGTACTCACTAGTTATTTAATAACAGATGTATAGTAGAAGTTATTTTGTTCTTGCATTAAATGTTTTAGTCAATAAATGAAACTTGTGCAAATATGATTCTAATTACTATTATATTTAGTCTGTAAATATAGCAATTAGACTCATTTATTTGCACACACTAAAAAATGCTTTATAAATTTTGAAGTTAACAGTTCATATAAACTGTGTAAATTCATTTGGTAGTGAATGTGTCTCATGATCGCTGTTAGTTGTTAATATTCTATGTATGCTGTGGAATGATTTACAAAAATCGGCAGATAGTCAAAAGTAATCAATAAACAGACGAGAATATTGCGGGGAGGTCCAAGATGATAAGCATCTTCTTGTCTGCCGAAACATAGTACAGGGATGTAACGAGGAAAACTTGACTGTGGTAAATGACGTGGAAATTGCTGCTGCAACATATTGGAGTGGAAAGGCCTGATATGTATGTCCGTATACTTTAAGTAAGTAATACACAGCATTTAACAACTCTTGGTGGTAGCGTTTGAAAAGAGCATATACTATGAATTTTGCAGGTTTGACAAATATGGCATACTATTAACTTGAGTCATTTATAGAGCCCAAACTATACGTTCAATTAACTTAATATTAATTTTACTTTATTTATTAAGAAATAAAATGTGTTGTTTAATATTATGTATATTTTGTTACACTATGTATTCTATAATTTATTAAAAAATAATCGAAATATGTTATTATTATCAAAAATAAATGAAACAGTGATATACCTCATGAAATATTGTTTTTTTTAGTGTTTTTATTTAAAGCCAATATACTTCTCTACAATTTATCCTGACAAATTTATATGGCCATAAGGTAATTTCTTCTCTGCTAAAATTGAATCAAGAATGTCGACAAAAATCAAACAATGGAGCCAACATAATAACTTCATGTTGAATCAATAATGTTAAATAATTTAAATATGTCTTCTTATTTTTTGCACCTGAAATAAATATAAAATATCCTCTGGGTTGCGTTCACAATGAACGCCGAGTGTACTTAGTGACGCTCTAAGCTGTTCATAATAACTGGAAACAGACGCTCAAAAGACACTCTGTCGAGTTCACATTAAACGTTGAGTGTACCCTCCAAACACTTGGTATGATCGTCGGGTGAAAAACGCTCTGACAGTCAGTATCTGTTGACATCTATTTTATCTGTGATAAGATGACTTCTATTTGTTTTGTGGTATCTATTATGTCAGTTGACATTATTTATGATGACAATATGCATTCACAAAGAGGTTAATCCAACTGTCGATTTGTTCAAGAGAACTTTGTTCTCTTAACATGTCGACAAAGTTTCAAGCCAGGATATGCGAGAATTGTTTGCACGGTCTATATTTTTCACGGTTTTTCCAACTTTGGAGTCTCAGAATTTGGAGTAGGACATTTAGTGCATGTACGTCCCCCCCTTATAACCAGTGTCCGACCGAAGCTTCGGCTTCGGCCACCTTCGGCTTCGGCCAAAAATAACCCGAATTTTCGGCCGAAGCCGAAGCTTTTTGTCAGCCGCTAAAAACAGTTAAAACTTGTAAAAATATGCGCAAACATGACATGTGTAGCGGGTGTATAGATTCGGCCGGCCCAGTGTCGCGTGCCGACTGTCGACAGAAACAAAACAAGAGTAGTTCTGAACGCACGTGATAATTAATCATTATTAATAATTTGTGTTTGTGCATTGTGTTTTGTTGGTTTGAATTAGAAGAAAGTTTGAGTAAAACATTAAACGTGAGTATTTTTTTGCTGTTGTTAAAACAATGTATGTACTTATTCACATTAAAGTACCAATTAGATAATATGTACTTTGGTCGTAAAATACTTTGGAAGAAATTCTCTTAAATCCTATGTAAATAAATTTTGAAAGCTTAATTTAACTCACTACTAGTAAATCGTCGTATCGATTTTTAATAATTTTAATATGCATGTACCAACTGAGTCACGAAAGCCGATTATTCATTATTTTAATCGAATTTTTTTAGTAAAATCAAACGACCCAGGACCCTTGGCTCAGTAGTTAGATATCTAACCAACTAAGTCACGAAAGCAGATTATTTATTATTTAATTGATTTTTTTAGTAAAATCAAACCTTCGGCTTCGGCCGAAGGTTATGTCTAAGGCCGAATAATCGGCTTCGGCCAAAATCTGACCTTCAGTCGGACACTACTTATAACTTTTGATCTGCTCAATTTACAGGGCCCAAAATTTCAGAATATATAGATAGTTATAGGCCTACAAAAGTTTTATACTCCGAATTTTGAATTTTTGTTTCAGTCAGGGGTTTATCAACTTTTGAAGTTTTACTTTATTTTTCCATATATCTCAGAAACCATAAAAGCTATAACAATGAAAATTGGTATAAATATAGGCAAATACAAAATCTCAAATTTATTTTTTCAAAATTCCAGAGTTTCTCAAATATTTTTTATTAAGGAATATAATTTTTTTATGATAAATTTATGTGTTTAACTGCCTATATTTCCAAAGTTTTTAAAAATATGGAAAAAAGCTGAACTAGATAATTTAATTTTCTATAAAAAAAATTTACATTGTATCATCACATCTCAATTTTTTTTTAACAATTTTTATAAAAATTTAATTGTGACGACATTGCTTCATACAATTTGTATGGCAGCCGCCTATAAATGTAAGAACACAATAGTTTAATACTTAATCTCCAAACATACATACAGAACCATCATGCTGTTTTCATATTCCGGGTAGGAAAAAAAGACTGACCTCCATACTGTCCTATCTTGACATACATACCTACATGTGTTGTATAGAAAACTAAATATCTTAAGAGGGTACTTCAACCATCGCTATAATTGAGTAGCGATAAAATCGTAAAGTAGTCGGAAGATCAACCAAATTTACCAATTTCCTTAGGAAGTTTTTATAGAAAACTTTTGGTTTCTTCCACCAGGTGTTACTTTGAAATAAAATTATATTTTTATTGCTTCAATATTTGAACGCCTTATTAGAGCTATTTAATTTAATTTATTATTTATGTATTTTATACATAATGTATTTCATAATTACTATATGTATACAAAACGAAAAAATACTCGGATGAATGCTAAAAAATAGTTTTAGCGCTAACTGTCGGATAATGTGAAAAGTTTTTTATTGGATAATGTATAAACGAAATGCAAAAATATTATAATAATTCATAGTCAAATACGCGTACCTTCCTTATTGATAAAATATAATAAACATATTTTATATAAATAAGGATTAAATATAAATACCAAACCGAATATTAAAAAGCTAAATAAATAATAATATTACCTAAAATATTCGATTGGTAAGTTCAACTTTCGATGTTTTCAAGGTCAAAGTACAATGTGTGTTTCTTGCAATGACGTATTATATTATATAGCATTATACAGATCATTACTTATTTATTATGTTTCAGCTTATCTACTCGTCTGCGAGTGATTTTAAAATAGTATTAAAAGGGCTTACTTAATAAAAAAATATTACCATTTATTATGCGAAGGAAAAAACACTATGAATAAAGAATATATTTTTATCAAGTGCCTTGTCTGGTGTATTATGCATCGCTGAAAAAACACGTACTTATTTATTTTTGGTACATGTTGTGAGGAGAGAGAGAGAGAGTGTGTGTAAAAGGAAGATATAGTTCTCGGTCAAATTATGTCAGCATTGTCAAGTAAGCTATTGTATGGGACAAATTGTATATACCGCTTAACGGTAGATGGCATAACAAAAAATGCTGGTTCGAATATAATATTTTTTTAGTATCCGAATGAACCACCAGTATGGCGCTGAAATCAGTGCATGAATGATTAATTTTTATAAAAAATGCAATAAATCGATCAAATATATTTTTGCAATAAAAATATTTTTAAATATTTTTCTTTGTATATCTCAATGTTGTTAGTTTTATTTTTTTTAAATAAAATTCTAATATGTCAGTGTTGTCTATTTCCTCCATGTTTAATGCTATATTTTATCAAATTATGATTACATAGCATTATTTATTAAACTACATTTTAAAGATATAAACTACATTTTAAAGATGGGTCGATGGCAGAACGGTTAGCGCGCTGGGCTAGTAATCCAGTGGTCGCGAGTTCGAATCCTGCCTCGACCGATTTCGTTCGCCTATAGCACAAGCATTTATTTGCTTATTTTAGGGAACGTAGGAAGATGTATATGTACTTGTTTAACAAGGACATATTCATTTTTTTTTTAAAAAAAAAAAAAAAAATATTGTTCTTCTCCACATACATAATCAGACGAATTATTTTTTTTTAATTTGTGAAAAAAGCATGGTCAAACCAAATGCCTGCCACAACGTTCATTTTGTTATTGTAATATCAGTTTGTAAATTGATTTTAAATATTTTAAAAATAATTAAAAATACATACATAATTTTTATGAATCTAAAGTTTCATTAAGATCGGAAAATGTATACATCCTTGATCTATCCCCTTTTTATAAGTTCATAGTTTGGTACTAATTCTTCAACTATACATACTATCGCTATCGACAGTTGGATCTCATGTGTTACAACATGCAACTAGTTTATAAAAATATTCAAAAATTTCCAATAAAGGTCAAAGAGCATTATTTACTCCATTGCCCAATTGTTGTCTTTCGATGAAAATATAACCTAAAAAGACACATGTATGATATTTGAAACGCCCAATGCTGCGTTCAGTTTGAAACGCCGCTCGAAAACGTTCAAGTGAGTTTGGTCTGAAAAATGCCATAATTTGCAACTTCAGGTACACTGACGCCCGACGTCGAGTGTTCTATCTGAACACAGCCATGAAGAGGATATGATAGAGATGTTGAATGCGAAAGATTTGAATTTGATATTGGTACCGTAATTAGTTGGACAGTAAATAAAGCATTTTCCAAATGGATTTTTCTGTATAAAATTTAATGTTAACATTCATCTTCTGAGTAATATGGTCACCGTCTTGTATTGCTAACGAGAATAATGATTTTTTACAGTAAATGTTGACTCCGTCACCGTCTTGTATTGCTAACGAGGAGATAATGATTTTTTACAGTAAATGTTGACTCCGTCACCGTCTTGTATTGCTAACGAGGAGATAATGATTTTTACAGGAGTTAATTGATTTTCGACAGCAAATTTTAATAAAATAAAACAAAGGGAGAGGATACTTGATAATAAAAATACAGTTTGTGGTGTGATTGCAGAATACAGTTTATTAATCAAATAACTGCAAAATGTGTGGGAGATGTGTAGGACAGAGAGCGCTGGACCATCACGATCCGCAAAGCTCCAATGACTCGAGCCAAAATTGACAAATTACGCAATACATAGATGAAAGAGTATGAACAACTAAATCTGTATAATCTAAAATAATCATTCTAATGAAATTATTACAGGTAGGAAACACCTTCCAACTTTCTTAATTATTAATTACATTCAAAGATTTTTTTAATTTACTAAGTGCACAGGCAAGATCGTCTCCAATAACTCTTCCGAAGAAAGTGTTTAGTGTGAGAAACCTCCTTTGACATGCCACACAATTCTACTACTGCCATTTGTTTTATAATATGCTCGTATTATGTCAATTTTCACACTCATGCAATACTTATTAATTTGCCTAACATTGAATTTTATAATATCAAACAATAATAGAATTGCAATTGGCCGCCAGAAAGGTGAACCCAGTGTAAGAATAGCCTTCTCCCATAAAACAATTGCGACTAAATAATTCACTATTTAATATAAAAATTAGTTATTACTACTTACTTTAAATAATAAGTAACACAAATCTGGCTTCATCCGATGTTTTAATATTAAAAGTTTACAGATGTTATGATTGATGACCTTAAATACATTGAAATGCAAGATTACATTATGTTTGTATGAATTTCTAATTGGAAGAAAATACAATTATTACCGTTGAAATACATCTGTGTTTACCTAAATAGTAAATTGTTTTCAAATATAACAAGAATGATAATAAAATTATATGAAAATGAAAAAAAGATAAATGTTTATTTTGCATAAATGATACCTGCATTTAGCACCTTTATTATTATCACGTAAAAAAATACATCAGAAGCCAACATAGATGTATAATCACAAAATATAACAGCTACAAATAAAAACTGTGAATACGTTTGCGTCACATTTAAATACATACATTGTAGGAATGAACAAGACTATAAAAATCACAATAATGAGTGCACAATTTCAATTTTATTTGTAAAACCTTCAACCACTCTTACACCATTACTGTTATTGTGAAATTATATTATGTGAGCCATTACATTTTGTTATTTTACCTTAAAATATAATTATCTCACTGATATTAATCAAAGTTTAAATTTAGTTTAATAAATAATTATAGTGTACATATAATATGCCTCGAAATTAATGTTTTAGGACCAGAAAAGTTAAATTAAACATTGTAATATTCTGTATAAATTTATCTGCCTGCATTTTATAGAATATTTAAGATTTTATAAACTGTACATATAATTAAAATGTTAAGAGAAATTATCATTGACATCTTTGTGTTTAGTCAAAGTGTAAAAAATAAATTTAACTTAATTATAATAAAAAAATATATAAATCAAATTATATAATGTTGAAAGATAATTTCTAATCCTCCCTTTCATAATGAAACAATTATTAAAATGCATGAAATTGTTAGAAAACTAATTTAGTGAGCACAATATACACAATAAGATATTGTGGATTAAAATAAACCATAGGTCCTAAAACCATCATTATATCAAATAAAATTGTATACATACATAAATTTTATCAAAATATAAAATTACCATTACATTGATAAAATAATTTGTGTATTTAGAAAAGATCTTTGGACTGAGTGGTGAAATTTTCTAGAAAGAAAATAGACCAATAGCTGCACTTTACACTCCACTTGCCATATCTTACTCTATACAAAAATAAATATGGGTGCATTTTGGTTTTTTATTCTTATGTACCAGAACAAGCAAAATAAAAATATACATATTATTAAAATAAAGCTTTTATCCGATACATTAAAAATTACACCTGACTATATTTTATAAAAAGCCCATTTGAAATTGTCTTTCTCTGAATTGCACAATACAAAAATATTTGCCCGTCGGGCAATTCCATTCACCGTCCATGGGGTTACTTAACATGCGTGCTATCAAAATAATAGTTTTCATGGTGAAATATTTAATATTACGTTTAATCTCTAAAACTCTCAAATATAGAAAATAATTATAAACATAATTTTAGTTTAGCACACACAATTTAAATACGCATGATGTAAAAAAAAATTAAAAGCATTTATGAGAATATCAATGAATAGAATATGTGTGAAATTCTACTTGTGTAATGAAAGCGTGTTACACGACTATGCTTAGCATAACTAGATCGGAATTGCCACTGAGACAAAGCTGGTGATTTTTTTTTATCATAAAATATTCTGCGATCTTTGAAATAATAAAAAGGTTTTTACACCCAAAAGCAAAGCGATTAAGCGTTAAGTATTATTTCTTTTACAAGAGATCTTTATAGCAATATCCTCATATAATATAATATATAAAATAAATTAAAAATTCATGATTTAATAATACATTCAGCAAAATGTAACAATAGCATTACAAAGCTGTTAAATTTATATTCACAAGTACATCCCTCTCCGTATATTTCCTCCTTCATCCATAAGATGCTACCCATTTGTAGCTCATTTAAATTACATTCTGAGAGGTGATACTCACCATCTTAATTTAGAAGCCAATGGGAAATATAATATTTGGTATGGAATACAAGGAGACATAAGTATTATATAACTAATGTACAGTAAGTGAAATGTCCTGGACAGCCAGCGGTGTTAGGATACGAGAGGTTTCTGTCGCTTCAGCCCTCCAGGTAGTTATCCTAATGCTGTTCAACTTTCGTCTGAAAATATCAAAATACACATATCAAATATAATTTATAAAATAGATATTTCATCATTTCCATAATAAACCAATTAATTCAATCCTATTTGATTATCTTTTTAAAATGATAATCATAAAGCATTCAATGTGTTTTATACTTTTACATAATACGAATTATTATCAGTCAACAAATTATAGTATTTCTGCAGTTGAATATGAACAAATCATCTTATAGTCAAATATATTAATAGCAGCTATACAACCTGATTGAAAAGCATTAATAATTGATAAATGATCTTATCAATTACTTTTGTAGCTATTTTATTAGTACCTACACTGTCATATGCATATATTCATCCAACATGGATTTTTTAGTCAAATATTAGACTTACCCCTGCTGCCTCCGATTATAATGGACTTGCGCTTGTTGTCTGGTTGAATAGGACGCACAGCTCCCCCTGTAACCAAGGGGCCCTGTCCAGCACGAATAGGTTTTGCTGTAATAATAAATTAAAATATTATTAACCAACCTTATAACAGAGACAGTTGCTTTGACAACTGTGCAAATACGGTAAAATTAATAAATTTAAAATTCATTTATAAAAATAACATTCACTTACCAATTTGAGCTTGAGGACCAAGCCGCACGCGTGTCTTCTGTCGAACAGCTTCTCTGATACGATCAACTTCATATTGGTAGCGTTTTCGGTCACGCATAGCTCCTTCTTTAGCCTCCTACAATATAAAATAAAAAACATTTATTAAATATTCAAATTCTAATAGTACTACATATTTGTTATTATGTCAAAGATTTTTTTAATGTCTGATATTTGTATGATTAGGAAATAATGACAAGGAAATCTTTTACTGTGCAATTTAAGTGTTGGCTATTTGATAATACCTTAAGTGCAGTTTCCAAAGCCTTTACTCTCTCCATTGTGGCTCTCAACCTCTTCTCCAGCTTGGGAAGTTCACAACGCAGGTCTGCATTGTCCCTCACCAGCTGCTTGTGTACTTTAGTCAGCTGATCTAGATTGTTCTCCAAGAAACTGATCTTTTGTTTTTGTGCCAAAGAGCCACCTTCTTCTTCTCCCTCTTCTGATGTCACAGACTTCTTGATACGTGCCTATAAATTAAAAATGAAAGAATGAATCAAATATTGAAACTTGTTATACATCAATATAATTAATATCAACTGATAAATTATTATATTTTAAAAAATGTTTTTACCTGCAAATCTTGTACAAAGAGTTTTCTCAGATTATGCAGGGTCTGGAGTTCCTTTGCTACAGTATCCTCTAGTCCCTTCAAGTCTGCACGAGCTTGTTTCTGTCTCTCCATGCTCACTCTGTATTGTTAAACATTACCCAGTTTAGTTAAGAATTCTCTTTATTTATGTTTAATTCCCTTTCGCAACACCCCACACGGCCCCAAACATATTCAATATCACTCTTTAACTATTCCTCCTTTGGCTCATTTCATATATTTGCTATTGTCTTATTTATCTCTTGTCCTTTTTCTTGTACAAATTACCAACGATATTCTTTGATACATTTCTTAGGAAATGAATATGAATGGGAGTCGTGTGGGACATAACAAATCAAAATAATAACAAA
Organism: Molanna angustata; assembly: GCA_963576475.1. Lineage (NCBI taxonomy): Eukaryota > Metazoa > Arthropoda > Insecta > Trichoptera > Molannidae > Molanna > Molanna angustata. The sequence continues at coordinate 9,840,012 of OY754970.1, read as the reverse complement.
ACTAAATTAATATAAAGTAGCAAAATAAAACATAAAAGCTTTGGTTGTATTGTAATCACAATAATAAAAATAATATTGGTAAAAAAATAGATCTCACCATTTACTCAATGCTTATAACAAATTATTTATAAAAATATATTTATTTCTTTGTTAATATTTAATCAATAGACCTCATATTGTAGAAATAATAACATTCATTAGAAGCAAACATTACCAGTGCCCACAGCTCGCACGATAACCGTAACACGCATGGAATAAAATATATATATCATTATTTGGGAATAAAAATATGTATTATTTAATTTATGTATAAATACTTTATACTAAATCTATATTGCAATGTGTCAACAACTTTATTATTTACTATTATTTAAGGCATTATATTTACACATTTACTCAATTTATTTTATACACCATATATTTTTTTTATTGACTACATACTCAACATTTAGTACGCAAGGTTTTTAAATAATTATCACTACCTAATACGAATAATCCTTATTTATAACAAAATCTGAATTATTTAGATTCATCATCGTTTAGTATCTATTAAATTTAAAAGGAGTTATAAAAAAATTAATAGAATGAAATAAAAATGAGGATATGTTGTCTTTAGTTTTGTTCAACATTTGTTTATTGTAAATGCACAATAATATTTACATTATCACAGTGTATAAATACTTCTTGAGAAAAGTAAGAATATCTTACTTTATAAATGGTCATAGAATCTCAAGTTAAAGAGGTCTATGCAGTATAATACTACAACTCGCCTTTTTCATAGAAAAAAAGGGAGCGAGCATCGACGCAACAAAAACCTATTAATTAAATAAAAGGAAATAAAAAAATGGTCCAAACTCAGGTACAAATAGCAACACCGACCACCTCTGACAAATTGAATCTTAATATTTAAATTTGAAACGACTATATACAAGAATTTTTTTTACACTTTAATATACAACATTTAAACTATATTTCACATTAAAACTAATAATACTTTTTCAACAGCGTGATCAACAATTTCATTAAGTTAAATAAAAAACACCTCACATTGTGAAGCAACGCAGTCTTTTCATATCAATATCATAACGTCTCATGAGACACAATTAATATATATATATACATATATTGTCATATGTTGTATCTCTTTATGTACAATGGGCTACATATATTCAAACATAAGGCAGCATAAACTGTTTAAAAGAGAAGTCTACTATTCTCTGAATAAATATAAACAATACGTAGTATTGTAAAAATTTACAGCGACAATATATGACAAAGCATATTATTGTTTGTGAATGAACACAAAATCTTTCAACAGGTATACGATATTTTACCATACCCGATCACTACATCACAACTATAAATATTGCAAACATGAAACGAATCATTTAGTTGAATATATTAAATGTTTCATCTCATTCAATTTTACTAAAAATGCAATAACAGAGCACAATAACTAGCACCAAAGGGGTAACGATGGTTTAACAATAATAATATTAAAAGCACCTGTGCTAGTTGTGCCGTTGCAATAAAGAGGTGGAAGGCAAATTGTCTATAAAGAGGAAGCAAATAATATTAAACCATGATGATGATGTGAGGGCAACGGTGTGTAATGATGATCATGGTAACGGATATGATGAGATGTATGTGCAGAGGATGGAGAGGGCAGTAGGGTAGGAGTGATAAGGAAGGACGAGTCTGTTCCTTCTTTTCCTCGCAATCTTTATTTATAATTATTTTGTCTTGACTCTCTACATCGTCCATGACGAGAGCAGAGAGACCGATGTCCCTTTTTATTGCAAATGATTCAAAAACGCCGCGTATATCGTTGGAAGCTTTGGATTTGACAAGAGAGGAGTTGACGATCTCCTTCTGTAGTTTGGTCATGCGGCTAGGATGAAACGCGGTCGCGGTACGGTTATTTCGGGCGTCGCGGTGGGCTCTAGATGGAGAGGTAGATACGAACATGAGCTCCTGCAGCTTAGCGGATTTTTCTGACTCGTCATGTTTCAGTTTATCATAATCACTTTGAAGTTGCTCCTGAGCTAGCACCAATTTCTGGTTCTCCCTGAAACAATATATACAATTATTAGAATTTTGTGCTATAAAAAAGCAATACTATCTGGAATAATGGTTCAATTTAATCAATTTAAATTAAAAATAGTCCATCATAGTGCTTCCTGGTGGGAAGTGAAAAGTTGTGAGTAAAAAAACTTACTTTGTAATTGTACATCCAAAATTTGGTTCGGTCTTAATAGTGCATTGAAATCTTTTGAACTTTAAACAAAACAATTATCAAGAAAAGTTTATGAAGGAAGGATTAATATTTATTTGAATAATATATAGCGATGATCCTAGCTGGAACACATGATTAGGTGTCTCAGGTAAATTATAATTGTTTAATAGATAATTTAAGAGTAATAAACCAATATCTTACTCTTTCACATCCTGGTGAAGTTGACTGGCTCTGTGTAATTCATCCCTAAGTTCAGCAAGTTGTGCTGTGTGAGCTCCTCGAAGTTGTTCCACTTGCTGTTCCAATGCAGCACGAACTTCTCCAGCGGCTTGTTGTTCACCAGCAGCTGTTACCTGTGACACACATTGAGCAAATTGTTTATACAGTATATATAAAATAACATTGTTATAGATAGTTTAAGTAGTATTTATCTCAGATATTTAAACAAGAAATTAATATAATATACCAAAGTTGATAAAAATTACTACTTAAACCGCATGTGTGATTCAAATATTTTAAGTACCTCCACTACATTCTTACTTTAAAATGCCCCATTTCAATAAATGAAAAATTTATCAAGATTACAGAAAAATCATCACAGGACAATATTTTCAACCAAAGGGTAACGGACAAATAAATGAAAGGATTTGTATACCTGGTTGGCAGCCTTCAATTTAGCACACTCGTCCCTGAGCGCATCGGCCAAATCTTCCAACTGTCTCTTTTTGGCATCAGCTTCTCGCACAGCCTCAGCAAGGGAACGTGCTCTGGCATCCTGTTGTGTGACCTGCAGTCGCCATTCAGCCAGGTCTTTTTCATACTCCACAACCTAACATAGTAAGTATATATTTATTATTAAGTATGTATTATATTTCATTATTATAAAAAAATGCTGTGTAATTACATAAAACTGCAATATTCATTTTCAATGTAAATTTAAACAGATACTAAACAAAGATACATTTTTCTGCATTTTCTCCCAATAAATTACTATACCACTCTACATAAATTTAATCTCTGAACTAAATAATTACTGAAAGGTATATTTTTTAGTGTCAATAACAAATATTCAAATACAGCTGGATGTAAAAATGATGGAAATCCAAAATATTGGAGTTCCAGTAAAGTTGTCTTCTACATCCAAACTAGTTTCTCCAATATAAGAATTGAGTACATCATAGTTAACTATCATCATCTAAAGATCTTTAAATTATGATCTACAGAATTTTCCTCCCGTAAAGAATGTTTGTATTTTCACTTTTAAAAATAATTATGACCAAAAAATAAAATCACCAAAAAGACTTGTTTTCAATGAAAACAAATTTCGGTCTGAAGCTACTGACAACTCGTAAAATAAACATGTACCTTTTTATTGGAGTCGATACTCGATGATTCCAAGTCCTGACATCTCTTAACCAGATTCTTAACATCACTTTTCATTTTATTGATGTGCAATCTGGCCACTGTGAATTCTTCTTCCAGCTTACCAACATTGTCGGCGTTGATCTATAATTTACAAAAAAGTGTTTGATTAACTGATCAATATTGACTGATCAATATTGACTGATCAATATTGACTGATCAATATTGACTGATCAATATTGACTGATCAATATTAACTGACAAAATAACAATATCTTTCAAATTATGAAATTTCAAAAAAAAACCTTAATGTCGTTCTCGCCACCAATAGCGCTGCCAATTTCTGCCAGATCCTTGAGCAAGTTGGCCAGCAAGTCTGCTAACCTCTTCTTCTGGTGTGCCATCATGTCTCGCATTTGTTGCAGCTCACTTGATGTGGTGTTCAATGATGACTGCAAATGCAAGAACATACCAACATTATAATGCAGTTTCTTTATAGACATATCTACATGTTCGCTAACCTATTATAAATGGAAATGTCCCAATATAAAAGAAAAAGGAGTCCTTGTTACAAGTACATATACATCCTCACACATTTTCTAAATTAAGCGTTAATGCTTGTGCTAAGGTGAACGAAATCGGTCATTGCAGGATTCAAACACTGGATAACTAACCCAGAGTGCTAACCGCTCTGCGACCACCCATCTATAATAGTGATGCAAAAGACCTCTTCTTCTGTTTCTGCAACTTTTATAACAGAAATTTGATTGGAACTTTACCAGTGCCGAGTAGCGCCCGTGACCTGAGTGTAATCACGTAAGATAAACCATATATAATATGAAGAACACCGGAAATGCCTCCCTAGAGAACATGTCATTTAGTTCAAGAAAAGATAACTCAATGTGTGGATGCCAGGCACGTGACTGGCAACTGTCACTTCCATACATTGAGTTATCTTTTCTTGAGCTAAATGACATGTTGTCTAGGGGGGCAGTTTGTTAGGTGTAAAAGCAGCCTATTTTTCATAAAATATAACATACCGTTGCTCAATTTTGATACATTTTCAGAAAAATATGTTACCTGTTTGTGCACAAGGTCCTCTTGGAGCTGTTCACACTCCTTGTTCTTAGCATCCACTTCCTGGCTCTTTTGGTCGTAGTTGACGGCCAGCTCTTCGAGAGCTTGGAGGACCTCCTTAACCTCCTCTTTGGCGGATTCATTCTCTTGCTGAATGCGGTTCATCTCACCCTGCAGTGATTCGTAGTCGCGTCTGGGAAAAAAATGTAATTGATTTTCAAATAGACACCCATTATGTCATCATTTGTATAAAATAAATCAAAGAGAATGCATATCATTCATAACGCTATCTTAGTGACCTATGCAAGTGAAATCTGGACATGGCAGAAGTCAAATAAAAGCAGAATAAATGCATAAAATGAAATTGTTAAGAAGAATCTGTAATAGGACCATGTATGACAGGGTAAGAAATGAGGACATAAGGAAATAATGTAAGATGGAAAAGATGCCATTTATGGAAAGTTAACACATTGAGATGGTTTGGCCACATGGGGAGAATGAATGAAGAACGCCTGATGAAGAAAATATACATTACGAACAGAAATGTAATGAGAGATCGGGGCCGCCCAAAAAACAAATGGCAAGACCATGTGAATAATATTCTGAAAGACGGAAATGTAAGATGATTGAACAACAGACGAACATGTATGAGACGATGCATGAATTTTGACAAGGTGATGAATAATAATAATAGGGGATTTTCTAAAGCGCCGTTTAACGATTCAAGATGGAAAAATGTGGTCTTTGTTTGTCTCTGCTTACTCCACGAGGAACATGGCATGATGGTATGTGTGTGAGACTATGCATACCTTGTGCCGGCAATGAGTTCCTCTTGTTCCATCATTTGATCCTTGAGCTTCTCCACCAATTGTGATTGCTGATTGATTTCCTCGTCCTTCTCATCCAGCTGCTGGTATAGCATCTCCAGTTTTGCAGCATCTGCCTCCCCACCTGGCACAGCAACAGCTGGAAGAACCTAAAAATACCACAAATGGTCAATATTCATCTAGTAAATTACATTACTGATGCACAGGCATACTAAATTTCTATTAAACTAAAATTTAATAAACACTTATACTGGCTAAAATTGAATAAATATTTTAACTAAAATCTCATAATGAGACATTTATAGGCCTACTATTGCTGACTCTCCATTGAGTTATAAAATCTATACTATAAGTTACGAGGAGATTTTGTTTTGTATTCCTATTTTAGTGCAGAACGGAATCTTGTAACAGTCAACAACATAAATAGGTATATATTAACTAACAATATATAAATTAACAAAAATATTATACTATTTTCAGAGGATTCTCTGAATTATTTTACTATTAGTTCCACAAACTCTTATAATAATATTGCAATACAATAACAAGTATTTGTAATACTTACAGGAATGGCGGGTTTTTCTTCGATAATGGATGTTACAGGTGTGACAGCTTCCACTTCCTGGAGATTCACCTGTTCCTCGGGGTTTACAGTCTCTCCCTGCCTCCATCTGCTCAGTTCTGCTTCTAACTTTTCCACCTAAAGAATCATTTGTTTAGTAACTCAATCAATCCATCAAAATACATTTGAAATACTTCATAACCAATAGTAAAGTATTCGACATACCTTTCCTTTGAATCGTCCAACCTTCTCCTTTTCTCGTTCGTACCTTCTCTTCCACTCCTCTGCTGTAAGTTCTTCGTTGACACAGACAACATTCTTTACAGTCTTTGCTCTGCAATTGAAAAACATTTTGTGTTAATTTCAAGATGAAACAATAAAATTAATCTTTTTTTAACTTTTCTACGGACAATTCTTGGTAGAACTCCATTTCAAATTATAAATAAATTTGGTATGGTAAAATAAAACCAAAGTTTTCAGTTCTACTACTTTAATGACACCGACTAGTTTCAGTCATCCAGTGATCATTTTCAAAGTGTGCAAAACAACAGGTGGTTGGTGCTTATATTATGTCTGATGGGTTTTGCAACTATTTTTTTATGATATATTAATTTTTAATAAAATTAATATATCGTCACCCACGATGCAGTACTCCTTATCTTAAATCAATAACGTTTCTGATATCTATAGATGCCTTCCAAAATATATACAAAAATTCCCCCACTAATTCTAATACCTTATAATTACAACAGTTTATTTTTTAAACACAGCATCTCTTTGTGATAGTGACAGATGATTATGAATAAATATTATTGTTAAAATTGTGTGAGTATATTTCAATGGATGCGTTTTCTTATAAGCAATTATAAAAAGTATGTTCTTTCTGTGAATTCATCAGAAGTTTAGACAAACACACTAAAATTTAAATGAAACAACAAATCTTTCAGTGTCTCATTGTCAATGTTTATAGATATTACAAAAAAAATTGTTTGTAAAATTATTTTTAAAATGCTGATTTTGAAAGATGGAGACATACCAAATAGGGGAAAGTCATGATGGTATGATATGCTAAAATCTTGTTTTTTTTAGTATCATATTAAGGAACTTATAAAAGATAAATAAAATAATATATTATCACCTTTTGCCAAAATCTAATGTGGATTTAGTTTCAGATTCATTGAACGACGCGGGTGAACAACATATGACAATGGTGGTTCGTGCATTACCACCAAGTGACTCTTGAAGAATACGAGTCAACTTAGAGTCTCGGTATGGTATGTGTGTCTTGTTACCGTCAGCAAGGGCCGATATCACGTTACCCAAAGCTGACAGTGATTTGTTAATATTTTTTGCCTCGTCTAATACTGTTCCTTCCGCTCCGGTTTTGGAAACCTAAAAATGAAAACACCAGTTTAATTTGTGTAATATTTTATTTATTTGTTACTTTCTGTACATACAATTTGCACACTGGCAGCCATATTGCCAAATGTCAATTTCTTCCAAACAACCAGAATTAATGTTAAATATTTAAAAAAAACTATTATACCAAGGATTCTAAGTGCAAAAATCAAATTTTCAATAGCAGATTTAACCAACCATTGACACGTCTGACACAGTATTATGTTCATTTTATATTTCATTAACATTTTTGCAGACCATTTTGTTTAAATTATATGTATAACATTATCAATTATCAACTGTAATTAAAAAAACAATGGATACTTTCAACATAGTGTTGCGCATGCTCCACTCAATAATTTGATGTCCAAACGGGTACTTATTTGATTGAGGCTTTAGTGTAAGTTTAATAATTATGAATGAAATAATTCACAAATAAACTGAGAAAAATTTGTATTAAGAACCAAACTAAAAATGAAAGATTAAAATTACCTTTTCAGAACCAGCTAAATCTACCAGATACAACTTTCCCGAGAGTTTCTTCTGATTTTCTAAATTTTCTTGTTTGACATTAATTAGGAATACAGAGTGAGATCTGGAGGAATGCTCGTTCATGTCTGGAATTTTGATTATATGTATTTTAAGTAAACATACAATAAATCCAAATTATACAGGGTATTCTATTACATACAATTGAACATTTTGAATAATGAGATCACCTGAGCAGGAAACAATTTTTAGGTTTTGGCTACACCAAAAATTGACACAAAATATTTGGTGATACCTACTACCCTTTCTTAAGTTGGTATATAGATTAAAAATGGTCATGAACGAGTCAAAATAAAAATTATGGTTAGGAAATTCAATAAATTCAATTTTTACAGAATGTTTATAAAAAATATATAGTGTTGTTAACACTTCTCTGCACTTTAAGCAAAGGGTGAGTTTATAGTCATACATAGTTTTTTTTTTCAAGTAATCAGTGTTTCCAACTCAGAAATATAAGAATCACAAGAGAAATATTATTAAATGGTATTGTACAAAATTAAAAACACAACTAACATTTTATACATATTTTTATATAAATTAAATCCAACTTACTGGTAACAGCAATATGCCTATTAGATTTTCCTTCTTCAATAACTTCAAATACTTCCTCTGGACTAGAGACAAACCTTTCTGTGGCTCCTTTTACAAACGGTACTCGGTTTTTATCTTCATGCACACTCAGATTCACCTTTGAAACTGAAAGTTAAAAAAATATATATATAAATGCATGCTGAGAAAATATTTATTAAGTTTATCGATGGACAATTCTTAGAGAAACTCCATTATGACAGTTAAAACACTTTTATTTTCATTAATATTGCTTTATTAAAGGTATTGACTGGTATAAGCATGTCAAAGGCCACAATCATCATTACTCTCACAATAGTCTTAGACAGATGATTCTGGTCAGTACCTGTGATAAAATATTAGTAAAAAAAAGCAAGTGTTTTAATACTATGTCTGAGAAAATAATATGTTTTATTCACAACTACCTATAACTATAAAACCTTTTGTCCCATTTTAAATAATAGCTGCATGTAACAGATGTGATTCAACTGTCGTTGGCTATAGTATGTATAGTTGAAGAATATATACCAAACTATAAACCCAAATCCAAATTATTGAATATTTTAGATCCAAATTATAGAATAAATTATTGAATTATTTATATTCAATATTACAAATTATTGTCAGGATAAGAAAGTGTGGAGCTCCATCCTTTTTTCCTACTCTGAATATTTAAACAGCTCAATCAAATGAGCTTAATTCTTAAATTTTTGAATGTTCCTATTTTAGTTCAAAAAGTTGCTGGATTGGACGTATTGTTTGTTTTTTATATAAAATAAAGTTATCTAGTTGGGGTGTTTTGGCGTTTTTCATATTTATAAAAATTTGGAAATATATTCAGTTAACACAAATTTGTCGAAAGAGTGTGAGACCTGGAACATTTTCATAAAAACAAGTTGGAGATATTGTATTTTTCTATATTTTTACATATTTTCAACGTTCCAACTTTTGTGGTTTTTGGGATATTATGTGGAAATGCAAAATAAAAATTCTCTGGTTGGTTGGAAGAAATTGCCTTATGGCAATAAACCTGCCTTTGTACACATGTACATAAATTATACAAATAAATGTTGATAACCCCTGACTTGAAAAAAGTCAAAATCCCGAGTATAAAAGTTTTGTAGGACTAAATTTTCAATATGTTCAGAAATTTTGGGCTATGTGCATCAAGCGGATTAAAAGTTAACATGAAAATATGAAATCTTTCATAACATTATTTATGTTTAAATTTTTTTGTAACATCAACAAATAATTTTAGAAATATAAAAAATATTTTCCTTGGGTATAGCTTGTAAATTGTGTCTAATTAGAGTAGAATAATACAAACTCACCGTCCAATAAATCTCTAATTTTATCCATATAAATTTCAAAGTATGATACTTTTATATGAAATTCCAGATTTTCTTCCATTGCATAGATATGGTTGAAGATGTCGTTCACAATTCGCGGGATGATACCTTGCTTTCCGGGATCACCTGAAAATAAACAAAGATTTTATTTAAGAAAAATTTCTTTCATAATTAAAAAAAAATCATTGCATCGGGAGTGAATCATATTTAACAAAATGTGCATGTATAAATTTACATCAATTATGCACATACATATTAAGAGTATTTAAACATGAATATTGTGTTTTATTATTCTATGTTTCGTAATTTTCTAAAATTATCCACAGAAATATAATGCAAGGTTATTTGAATAAAACACAATATTATTTTAACTTCCTTTTAATAATAAGTAAATATTCATATCAATTTGATTTATGAATCAATAAAATAATGAAGATGAATAATTAGTGGCTACATAATAAACTTTATCTGAATCAAAAAGATATAATTTTTTATGACAAAATATTTGAGATACTGGCATATTGTTGTTTATAAACATATTTATTGTTGTATTTTCCTTCGCAGCTCAGTGAGTTGGACATCTAACTCCTACACCGTTAGTTTCAGGTTTGATTCAAAAATGAAGTCACAGATCTGTGATTATTGTAATCATGCTGCAACTTGTATTTTGATGCGTATTAAACAATATTAATTTTGCAATCAGATCATTGTATTTATGTTTCAAATCAGTTTCAATACAACATAAGTCAATAATATAGTAAAGTCTGTGTAAACTCTATAAAGAATGTATAATCAATTGTGTACTTACTATTTTCCTGGCATTTTTAAATAAATGATATGTTATTATAAAATGTGCATTTAATATTAAACTGATATTTTTTTGAGATGAAACAAATTCAGATTGAAATCTCGGTAAAATGACTGACTCAGTCAGACATTGAAATGTGCAAGTGCCATGTATATTTCCAGGTGACAGTTTATTCTGACTGACCGGTGTTTCCAGCCCAGAGAAGCAAGGATTAAATGAATAGTTATTCATAAATTTTCCCTCTGCTGGGAATTGAACCCAGAACGCCCAGACAAAAGTCAAATGACTTACAACTGTGCCACAGTGGCCAACTATACACTTTATATTATTACTTGTAAAATACCATTTTTTAGACATCAGTCAAATAAATAAGAAGAAATAGTGTCCAACCTCTATCTGTAAAGCAAAAATTTTATACCAGTAATTATTTTTTGTTGATTCAAAATATTTCAAGTAAAATTAACAAACAACCTTGTGGTATTATATTCCAATATAATGAAGACCTTGACAGTATAATTCTTGTATACTCAGATGATCTTTCTTTGATATATACCAATAGTCGTCACTGTTGTTGATAATTAGATTATTATTAAAGTGAAATATATAAAATAAACACATACCTATGACACCCTCCATGGTATGTGTCTTTCCAGAACTTGTCTGTCCGTATGCAAATATTGTTCCATTATATCCAGCCAGTACATCAGATACAATGCTTTTAGCAGCTTCACTGTATACCTTCTCTTGTGTGGCATTTGGCTTGAATACTTTGTCAAATAGATAAACTTTACCCTGAAATTAAATATTTATTAGATTGGAATTATTACATAATTATCCTTCTAGGAATAATATTAAAAAAAATGTTTAATGTTTTAAAAAATTTCTACTAAATTAGGAATTGAACTCAGCAGGCCATGTCAGTAAAAAAAACGAGATCCGATAACGTCTCGCCGCTTTTCTCGCCTATGTTTATGCCTGTGACGACAATTCATAGTCACTAAGCACTGTCGAGTTCGTAAATGCACTTATTAGTATTTCTTGACATTGGGCGGTACATTTTTAAATTATCGTTTATGGCAATATACACAATATTTTCCCCATAATTTGAGTAAATGTCAAATTTGTTTACATAAATTTGTTAAATAAATGTCATATTTTTAGCACGACAGCAAGTTATAATACGAGTAAATTAAGTTTCTTTTGGATTTATTGAATGTTTTGAGTGTAATTTTAAAAGTTTGTATTTAATTACATTTCGATCAATTTATCAAGTGTGATGACATTTTATTAACTAAAAACTATGCAAATTTTTCTTTTGTTAAGTGTTAAAATACATATATGATAAAATAGCTTACAAGAATACTTTCTGAAAATCAAAAATTATTTCAAATATATACAGATAACATATTAGACGCAGTATATATTTATTTCCAATAAATATATACATGTATAAATCCTTTGTTACGCGGTAATTAGCAATAAATGAATTACGCGAAATATTTAAGAGGTTTGAAGAATCTAGTAGACGGCGTCATTCAACCTGTTTAATTATTCTCAAAATAAATATGAAATCCGACATTGTTTGCGTAAAAAATGGCGTTTGATCTCGACTCGATGTTGACCCAATCTTGCCGTCAAATAAGTGGGCAAAAACGTTTCGATGCGTTATCTTCATATTGACTACCTACCAAAAGTGTCAAAATATCGACTAGTCGAGATAATCTCGATATTTTTCGGTCAAGATCTACTTAGAGACTTAGCCTGCAGGGCGCTGTCACAAAAGTCATTGAATTACCACTATGCCACAATGGATGACAAAAATTTACTCTCTAGCCTATTAATTTACTATATGAGATCCACCAAACCATTTTTTTTTTCATTAAAAATTAGCAATAGCTAAAAAATCATTCCATGTCAAATAAACACTATTTATTTCTGCCAACCCCATTAGCCATTAGGGGCTTGGATTGATATGTATATCGATGAAAAGAGCATAAATTTTTTGTATAAACCAACACCACTCCGTTATTCTAGCTTAATTAGGATATTACAAAATATGCAGACTATTCAATTTTGTTAGTCTCAACACTATCAATATGTCATAATTTGAGATGGCCGAGATTGATTCATATTCAATTTATCATATTTTCAACAAATGAAATTTATACAAATCAAAAAAATTACACCATATAATACTGGTACAATAAAAGCCAATATTTAAGATGAGTCATCCATAACTGTAAAATGGGGACATAATATAAAAAATTGTTTTGTGAAAGTACAAGTCTGAGGTGAATGTACAATAAAACTCATACATCTATTCATATATTGGTCACTTTCACACAAACCTTTTTGATATGCAACAAATTAAGATATTTCTTACAGATGTTGGTTTGGTATAGTAAATATTATATAAAAAATATATTTCAAGTAAAATAAAAAGAAGTGTTTATAAAAAAAATAGAATAAAATGTAATGTCAATCCATAATAAATAAGACCAATCATTTTGTATCATAGACATTTTGTATCATGGTATTTCGAGAGGAAGTTGCTAATGTATCTATTTTTAATTATGACCAACATCAGTGTGTCACTATGACATAACTACATAACCTCAAATCTAACAGTAATAAATATATTTAAAAGTAAATTGATTATTAATCATCATTAAATTGAAAAATAGCATGTTTAAAATAATAATAAAGATTATAAAAATAATAAACAGGTCAAAACATACACAACTAAATTTCAATTTAATTTCAAATCGATGTCATAAATTAGCCAGATATTAATAATACTAAAAAGTAATTATAAACAGTAAATGATAATCTACTTATTAACCACCAGTGACAAATCTTCAAGACGGGTCAAGGTCGCAAAGTTGTATTTGTATTGATTTTCTCTGTTATTCTCTTTGGCGTAATACAGATTTAAATCTCGCCGGGTGCAACTATTATAACAATAAGATCTTTACTTTCCTTTTAATGAGATCAAGTTCAATACCCTTTCCACCTTCTTCACTGGGAAATACTCACTGTCGCGTAACGGATAATCAATAAAAAACACAAAGAAACAACACAAATTGAAAAGCTTCGAAAAACTTGATTATACTGAAATATACTTACCCCTATTGAAATACAGTTATCGTCTGAAGGGAATTTGACAATAAATTTCGATCCAGCCTTCTCTTCTGAATCATTGAGCGGTCGAAACCTGCATACTACCCTAATACTGTCTTCCGCCGCTATTTCTCGTTCCCCCGACATTTCGAATTTATTACTTAAATTAAAATTACTATAAATAATAATATAAATCTCTTTAAAAACTTAAAAAACACGAATAAACGCACAATCTTCTTTTTTCATTTCGCACCTAAGCTATCCATGACAAGTCAGCCAAAATGTCTCCCATTATCGAATGTCGAATCTCCGTGACGGCAACAACTGCGAACTAAACTAAACTTCGATCCAATAACAAAAATTGTATTCCCCACAGTACCTACTTATTTTATTTTATACTAGTTGCATGTAACACGTGAGATCCAACTGTCGATAGCGATATATACAGTTGAAGAATAAGTACCAAAATATAAACCCATAGTCTTCTTTGATATTGTGTACTATAAACCCAAATTCTTCTTTGGTATTGTGTACAGGCGACTGCCATACTAATTGTATGAAGCGATGTGATCACTAAATTCAATTTTTATAAAAATTGTTAAAAATAAATTGAGGTATACTACCACAATGTTGATTTTTTTTCCTTCTCGCACAACAGCTTTATGCCAGTTACAGTGCGAAAAAATTGACATTTACTACTGTAATGTTCATATTGTTTATAGCAAATTAAATTATCTCGTTGAGGTGTTTCGGCTTTTTTCGATATTTTTAAAAACCTCAGAAATATAGGCAGTTAAACACATAAATTTATCATAAAAAAATGTTTTTTTAATAAAAAATGTTTGAGAAACTGGAAATTTTTTTTAATAATAAATTAGAGATTTTGTATTTGTCTATATTTATGCCAATTTTCAACGTTCTAGCTTTTTACGTACAATCGCCATTGACAGTTTGGATCTCATGTGCTACATGCAACTAGTTATCGTAATTTGAGCCAGACTTCCCGTTGTACAGAGCGCAAATTTGAGTTTTATTGGTTGGTTGGTATATGTACAAATCGCCTCTCTCCACGGCTATACCTTATAGATTATTGAGTACTATTTTAAAGATTTAAATAAAATGAAAATTAAGACTACATAGGAATAAATAAAACACAATGTTGACGATGTTGACGTTTATTTTAGATATTTTTTTGCGTTGAAATAGAATGAATTGGTTTGTTACAAAAATTGATACAGTCACATATATTAGGGCAGTAAAATTTTAACTATTGGAAAATAGTATATAAAATAAAATACTTTCCCGTTTTATTAAATTAACTGTTTTTTTCTCTATATATGGATTTTATATACACATGGCAATATTATTATTTATTCTATTTAACACGGGTAGCGCTAGTTTCAAATGTCAAAATTCCCAAAAATGGAACGCCTACAAATTGCTACAAATCAACTGTTGTTAACTTTAGTTTAGTGGGTGCGATCTTTGTAAAACAGTTTTTATGTGTAGTGCTGTGATATTAATTTCTGGAAAATGATTAATATTATTGTATAATTTGGTTAATGAGTGTTTTGTGTATCGATAAAACAAATAATTATAGTGATAATTTCCTCAAATTCAAAGGTAAATTCCCAAGTATTTCTTGTACGTAAAAAGTCATTTGCAATAAGTTATTTATGTCCATATATAGATTTCTGGGATGTTGCAATAGCTATCCTTGTAAATCGTGTACCAATTTATAAATCCAGTTATCGTTTATGTATCTATCTGGTTTTAAAACGCTTCAATTTTCGTTCATTATTCGAAATAAGAAACATGATGAATGACATGATTTCTATAAATAACACTATGGCGGTTCTGCATTTATGTCATGACACACCTGTGTATTTTTATACAAATTTTATTGTATATGCTTATTGTTTTTTCTTCGATTGTGATTAAGACCAATGATCTTCTTATTGATATTGTGGAAAATTAATATTGCGCAATTATTACTGAAACCAACTGAAACACTAATATTTTCGAGCTTATTTACCCTGGCTTCACTTTTGTCTGTCACTATTGTTTTGTGTAGTTAGTCTGCATCAGGGGGGCAAGTCTGGTCAACCGTCGAAATCAAAACCCTCCATGTTTACCCTATCATGGATACAAATATCATATGGAGTTCTTTAATATCCTAGCATAGTATAGAACTCCATATGATAATTATATCCATGATATGGGTAAACTTGGAGGGTTTTGATTTCGACTGTCAACCAGACTTGCCCCCCAGGATTATTAATCCATTGAATTGAGAGGTTTTTTTTTATAAAGGAAGTCTTATTTGTTTTATGGGTGTACAGGTGTACAATTTAATTTTTGGTACGAATCAATCCTAGGATTATAACAAAGAAAAGTATGGAAATATATAAATTAAGTTATGTAATTTTTTAAACAGGACATTGTGTTGATGTTTATCAATAATATACATTCATTGGTTGCTAAGCAACAACCCAATGCTAGGGTTGCGCTCGGTAAACGTTGAGTGATCAGAGCTCGGGTGTTGAAGCGTCCGATCTGTTCGGATTAGATATAGCGATTCACGCGGCAATTCACTCTATGTGCATCAATCAGACGTTTGAAGAACAAATCAATTTATTAAATATTATTAATTTATTTACAGTAAACCAACAGTTATTTTATAATTTCAAAGTTTTTCGAAACACAGTGGAAGTTCACTGTGTTAACGAAAAACAGTATAGAACGAATTCAACACATATTTTTGAGAAAAATGATGTACATATTTGGTAATAACTACAAACTTGAATTGCAGACTTTACTTTAGGACCACAGACTTAATGTATCTTTATGACGTAATAAACTCAAATATTGAAAGTACAGACCTTTTGTAAATTATTAACTTCAACATATCAAACAGACAAACAAGGCACACCTTAACATTCTTTTAAGACAAAAAAAAAAACACTAACACCGCTCTGAATTCGCCATTTATCAATGCCTTACCACATATTATAAATGGGCTGTCATTTCAATAGAAGTTCGGTTTCTTGATTAATGTCCCATATTTTGCAAATTGAGATGCCTCCCACGTCCTTGGGTCTTAGTATAAAGGCTCCCAGGTGTCTGTGTCTGGATTCCATTAAAGCTGGGCATTCACAGATCCCATGTGATGCTGTTTCTTCCTCTTGTTGACACTTTCTACAGTTTAGTTCATCAGCGATCCCCAGTATGTAATAGTGTATTTTCAGATGACAGTGACCAGTGAATAAACCAGTCATTGTTCTCAGTTGTTTCTCTCTATACCTTTATTTCCAGGTACCCATACTAGATGTATTTTGTTGTATTCGCCTAGTGTTTCAAGATACTTTAGACAGTCCCATGCCAGTTTTGATGTAACCTGGTATGATTCTAGTGCCTTAAGGGCTGTCTGATAAAATATAAATGTTCCTGTTTTTGTAGTTCCTATTTATATTCTCACATGCCCATTCTATGATTGTATAAACTTCTGCCTGAAATATAGTTGAGCATTGTCCAAGACTACATGAAAAATTAATCTTGGTTCCCCAGCAATGCCCCCCCCGGCTCCAGTGCCCTCGCTGGTTTTTAATCCATCAGTGTACCAGATGCGGATTTATATCACTAGCAAAATATGTAGCCATGATCCAATTTGTCTGGTTCCCCTTTCTAAGGGTTACGAAGGTCAGATGGCAGTCGCTTCAATGTAATAACCAGACTCGCTAATTCTAGGATCATGATGGTCAAAGCGTACCCCGATAGAAACGGGATAAAAGCGCTAAGGGGAAAGAAGTGTACCAGATCAATCCCTGCTTTTTTTGTTTATATTCCTTTTTCCCATCCCATTCTTCGTACTAAGGGTAATTGACTGTGAATGGTTTTTGGTAGTGATATCTTGGTAACATTTTGTCTGAACTCATTTGTAGTAATGAGTCCAGGATAGAGTTCGCGTACTACTTCCATGCCGGAGGACGTTATAGGACCCTTGGTCCTGTTCATCCCCAACGCAGCCGCAATGTCGGACAACACAAATATCCCCTATCAAGCGAGTTCAACCACTACCCCTAAGAGTCCAACCACATTTGTGAAGGCCCGTAAATCATGGCATCGGTTACCCTCCCGGCAGCTCCATGAACAACAGACTGCCACAGGGAGCCTTCGCCACGCCCGTAGTACTTTCAATTCTTCAATTTCCACACCAGGCGCAGCGTCAGCTGCACCTGTCTCGTCATCAACTCAGTTCTTTGTCTCGACTAAAATTTGTATATATAAATTTATGACTCGCAAAGGCCATTACAAACTAATCTGTATAGTCCACGCCTCGCCTTTGCCATAATCACTATTTTAAGGGGTTCGAGGAAGGACCAAGTATCATTTGTCAATTATAACTCCAAGATATTTAACCCGGTCACTAAGCGTGATCTGTTTCCCAAAAATTGTAAGTGTAATATACCCTTCTAGTTTCCTCTTTTTGGTGAATGGTACTAGGACTGCTTTATCAGGGTTAATTTTCAGTCCCCCATCTTTGCACCATTCTTCAACTGCCCGGATAGCTGACACAGGCTGACACTTTACACATTATAATATTATGTTATGAATCAGATGCACCAGTGGCAGGGCGGCTAGGGTACATGGGGCTACACATAACACATTCTTAATACGTTCTTGTCGCCTTAATTTTAAAAATGTATAAATCAGTACTCCTTCATAATCTAATTACAATTTTACTCTACATTTAATCTCAAAAAATTGTTAAGATCAAAGTTAAGTATGAAATTGTCATTAATTGTTGTATAAATTAATATTATTATTCAATTAATTTTATCCTCAAAGATTGCTAAATTCTGAAGCTGATCTTAACCTTATTTTAATCAAAAAAATTCAGGTTTTTTTCTGAAATGAAATAAATACTTAACTTCATAAGTAGCTTTTCTGGTTTAGTAATTCAGAGGTAGAGCGAGTTTGAATCTCAAAAAAAAAAGTTATTTTAATTTATAGTTTATTTGTACAGAGGACACAAAATTTCCTACAAAGCCATACACAACATAATTATAATTCATGACAAAACTATCATTGTTGTCTCACTCTCTCATTGCTGTCTCACTCTCTCATTGTTGTCTCAATCTCTCATTGTTGTCTCTCATATTTACTACTCCAAGGTTGTCTCACTCTCTCATTGTTGTCTCTCATATTTACTACTCCAAGGTTGTCTCACTCTCTCATTGTTGTCTCAATCCCTCATTGTTGTCTCAATCCCTCATTGTTGTCTCAATCCCTCATTGTTGTCTCTCATATATACTACTCCAAGGTTGTCTCACTCTCTCATTGTTGTCTCACTCTCTCATTGTTGTCTCACACTCTCATTGTTGAAAAAGATTAAAAAGTTTATAGTAATAATTCTCAGACATTATTCAATAATAGTGGGCAGTAAAAAACTACGATAGTTCAACAGGTGAGATGTGATAAATAACCATCTAGAATTGAGACCATCTCCTGAGAAAAAAATATTTTTTAAAAATTAAACCTCATTCAATTCATTCAGGATTTGTCAACTTTTCAAAGTGTACATCAACTTTATTTTTATTTAAAAAAAAGAATGAATATGTTCTTGTAGTAACATGTACATATATATTTTCATACATTTCCTAAATCTAGTTGTATGTAACACATGAGATCCAACTGTCGATGGCGATAGTATGTATAATTGAAGAAAACGTACCAAACAAAATTAGTAAACATTGTAAGACATTAAAACATAAACCCAAATTAATAAATACTAGTTGCATGTAACACATGAGATCCAACTGTCGATAGCGATCTAGTATGTATAGTTGAAGAATAAGTACCAAACTATAAACCCATAAATACAAAGTATTTAATATTTTAAGATAATTGGTTTGCTATACAACACATGTACCTAGGTATGTATGGCAAGATAGGATAGTATGGAGGTCAGTCCTTTGATTCTACCCAGAATATGAAAACAGCATTATGGTATGTATGTATGTTTGGAGATTATTATCAAACAATTAAGTCTTCTTAGATATTGTGTGTAGGCGACTGCCATACAAATTGTATGAAGCAATGTCGTCACTAAATTCAATTTTTATAAAAATTGTTAAAAAAAATTTGAGATGTGCTAATATAATATCAATATTTTTTATAGAATATTAAATTATCTAGTTGGGGTTTTTCGGATTTTTTTGATATTTAAAAAAAAAATGGAAATATAGGCAGTTAAACTCATAAATTTATCATAAATAAATATTTTTCTTAATAAAAAATGTTTGAGAAACCCTGGAATTTAAAAAAAAACTAATTTGAGATTTTGTATTTTTCTATATTTATTCCAATTTTAGCGTTCTGGATTTTATGGTTTCTTAGATATATGGAAAAATAAAGTGACAATTCAAAAGTTGGTAACCCCTGACTGAAACAAAAATTCAAAATTCTGAGTATAAAAATTTTGTAGGCCTATAACTATCTATATATTCTGAAATTTTAGGCTCTGTGCATTGAGCGGATCAAAAGTTATAAGGGACACACACAGACACTAATGTTCTACTCCACATTCTGAGTAAATCCATATATTAAGATATTATATGACGAGAAATGAATTCTCTTGGACAGTTGGATAAGCGTAAATGCTTGTAGTGAAGTGTATAGTGTTGGTCACAACCTACTCGGTTTGAATCGCATCATAAAATAACGGAGATATTGAAGAATACAGTATAACAGTACAAGTGAAAAACCACTTTTTGCCTTGTTCTCCCAGAAGACCGCTGTTGACATAATATATCTACTTACACAAGATGCAGGATGAAATCTTGTATAGGTAGGTACTATGGAAACTGTACAGTATATTGCAATGATTGACCCGTTTGTTACTTGCTATTAAGACGGATATCATTTTTTACAGCAATCAATTACTAATTATCCTGTTTCTCGAATACCTATTAATCCAACTGTCGATTTGTTCAGGAGAACTTTGTTCTCTTAACATATCGACAATGTATCAAGCCAGAATACGCGAGAATTGTATGGAGAGGTCTACTTTTTTCATGGATTTTCCAACTTTGAAGTCAAAAAACACCAACTTAGAGGCTTCGCAGCATATATGTTCCATACACGGATTTACTCAGAATTCGGAGTAGAACATTTCGTGTGTCTGTGTGTGTGTGTGTCTGTGTGTGTGTCTGTGTGTCTGTGTGTGTGTCTGTGTGTGTGTGTGTCTGTGTGTCCGTCCCCCCCTTATAACTTTTGATCCGCTCAATTTACAGAGCCTAAAATTTCAGAATATATAAACAGTTACAGGCCTACAAAACTTTTATACTCGGAATTTTGAATTTTTGTTTCAGTCAGGGGTTATCAACTTTTGAATTTTTATTTTATTTTTCCATATATCTCAGAAACCATAAACGCTAGAACGCTGAAAATTGGTACAAACATAGACAAATACAAAATCTCAAATTAGTTTTTTCAAAAAAATTCCAGGGTTTCTCAAACATTTTTTATTAAGAAAAATATTTTTTTTATGATAAATTTATGAGTTTAACTGCCTATATTTCCAAAACTTTTACAATTATCGAAAAAAGCCGAAACACCCCAACTAGATAATTTAATTTTCTATAAAAAATATTAACATTGTAGAAGAAGATCTCAATTTTTTTTTAACAATTTTTTTAAAAATTGAAATTAGTGACGACATCGCTTCATACATTTTGTATGGCAGTCGCCTATACACAATATGTAAGAAGACTTAATAGTTTGTTACTTCATCTCCAAACATACATACATACCATCATGCAATTTGCATATTCTGGGTAGGAAAAAGGATCTTCTTCCATACTATCCTATCTTGACATACATACCTACATATGTTGTATAGAAAACAAAATATCTGAAAATATTCAATAATTTGTATCTATGGGTTTATAGTTTGGTACATATTCTTCAACTATACATACTATCGCTATCGACAGTTGGATCTCATGTGTTACATGCAACTAGTAAATAATTTGTATTTATGGGTTTGGTACTTATTCTTCAACGATACATACTATCGCTGTCGACAGTTGGATCCCATGTGTTACATGCAACTAGTGATACATATTTTTGCTATGAATCATTATTTAATTGATACACTGATCCAACTGTCGATTTGTTCAGGAGAACTTTGTTCTCTTAACATATCGACAATGTATCAAGCCAGAATACGCGAGAATTGTATGGAGAGGTCTACTTTTTTCATGGATTTTCCAACTTTGAAGTCAAAAAACACCAACTTAGAGGCTTCGCAGCTTATATGTTCCATACACGGATTTACTCAGAATTCGGAGTAGAACATTTCGTGTGTCTGTGTGTGTGTGTGTCTGTGTGTGTGTCTGTGTGTCTGTGTGTGTGTCTGTGTGTGTGTGTGTCTGTGTGTCCGTCCCCCCCTTATAACTTTTGATCCGCTCAATTTACAGAGCCTAAAATTTCAGAATATATAAACAGTTACAGGCCTACAAAACTTTTATACTCGGAATTTTGAATTTTTGTTTCAGTCAGGGGTTATCAACTTTTGAATTTTTATTTTATTTTTCCATATATTTCAGAAACCATAAACGGTAGAACGCTGAAAATTGGTACAAACATAGACAAATACAAAATCTCAAATTAGTTTTTTCAAAAAAATTCCAGGGTTTCTCAAACATTTTTTATTAAGAAAAATATTTTTTTTATGATAAATTTATGAGTTTAACTGCCTATATTTCCAAAACTTTTACAATTATCGAAAAAAGCCGAAACACCCCAACTAGATAATTTAATTTTCTATAAAAAATATTAACATTGTAGAAGAAGATCTCAATTTTTTTTTAACAATTTTTTTAAAAATTGAATTTAGTGACGACATCGCTTCATACATTTTGTATGGCAGTCGCCTATACACAATATGTAAGAAGACTTAATAGTTTGTTACTTCATCTCCAAACATACATACATACCATCATGCAATTTGCATATTCTGGGTAGGAAAAAGGATCTTCTTCCATACTATCCTATCTTGACATACATACCTACATATGTTGTATAGAAAACAAAATATCTGAAAATATTCAATAATTTGTATCTATGGGTTTATAGTTTGGTACATATTCTTCAACTATACATACTATCGCTATCGACAGTTGGATCTCATGTGTTACATGCAACTAGTTATAAAAAAACGTCAAATTTACAAAATTTTAAAAATAATGTATTGCAAAAGTTTAAAAACTGGGAAGGTCCGATGCTATAATAGTACTCGCTGGTGACGTGCGAGTTTAATCGTCACACCCGCTTGATTCTCGAGCAATATGCAAAAAGGACAAGAAGTTTAAAAAAAAGGCACTACGATTCCAAACCGATTTTCAAATTCATAAATGTAATACTAGACAAATGCAAAACAATTTGTATGGGAATAAATAATTCAAATTGCCTCTCAGCTGAAATAAAACAGATAAATGATTTTAAAAAGTTCAAACAAAGACTAAAAAAATATTTCACAATCTAAACGACTTGCCCGTTTTCTATTGTTTTTTTTTTTATGTATACTTGTTATTTGTATGTGCAAAGCTTTTTTTCACCATTGAATAACAGTATTATTTTATTCCAACTGTCGATTTGTTCAGGAGAACTTTGTTCTCTTAACATATCGACAATGTATCAAGCCAGAATACGCGAGAATTATATGGAGAGGTCTACTTTTTTCACGGCTTTTCCAACTTTGAAGTCAAAAAACACCAACTTAGAGGCTTCGCAGCATATATGTTCCATACACGGATTTACTCAGAATTCGGAGTAGAACATTTCGTGTGTCTGTGTGTGTGTGTCTGTGTGTGTGTGTGTGTGTGTGTGTGTGTGTGTGTGTGTGTGTGTGTGTGTGTGTGTGTGTGTGTGTGTGTCTGTGTGTGTGTATGTCTGTGTGTGTGTGTGTGTGTGTGTGTGTGTGTGTGTGTGTGTGTGTCCGTCCCCCCCTTATAACTTTTGATCCGCTCAATTTACAGAGCCTAAAATTTTAGAATATATAAACAGTTACAGGCCTACAAAACTTTTATACTCGGAATTTTGAATTTTTGTTTCAGTCAGGGGTTATCAACTTTTGAATTTTTATTTTATTTTTCCCTATATCTCAGAAACCATAAAAGCTAGAACGCTGAAAATTGGTATAAACATAGACAAATACAAAATCTCAAATTAGTTTTTTCAAAAAAATTCCAGGGTTTCTCAAACATTTTTTATTAAGAAAAGTATTTTTTTTATGATAAATTTATGAGTTTAACTGCCTATATTTCCATTTTTTTTTTAAAATATCGAAAAAAGCCGAAACACCCCAACTAGATATTTTAATTTTATATAAAAAATATAAACATTGTAGCAGTACATCTCAAATTTTTTTTAACAATTTTTATAAAAATTGAATTTAGTGACGACATCGCTTCATACAATTTGTATGGTAGTCACCTATACACAATATCAAAGAAGACTTAATAGTTTGATACTTCATCTCTAAACATACAATATACATATACCATCATGCTGTTTTCATATTCCGGGTAGGAAAAAAAGACTGACCTCCATACTATCCTATCTTGACTACCTAGGTACATGTGTTGTATAGAAAACTAAATATCATAAAATAATAAATAATTTGTATTTATGGGTTTATAGTTTGGTACATATTCTTCAACTATACATACTATCGCTATCGACAGTTGGATCTCATGTATTACATGCAACTAGTAATATAATGTATTGCTTAACTTAAAATTTTATTTTTTTTCTTATTGATTCATACTTATGTTATTATTGTATTCCAACTGTCGATTTGTTCAGGAGAACTTTGTTCTCTTAACATATCGACAATGTATCAAGCCAGAATACGCGAGAATTGTATGGAGAGGTCTACTTTTTTCATGGATTTTCCAACTTTGAAGTCAAAAAACACCAACTTAGAGGCTTCGCAGCATATATGTTCCATACACGGATTTACTCAGAATTCGGAGTAGAACATTTCGTGTGTCTGTGTGTGTGTGTGTCTGTGTGTGTGTCTGTGTGTCTGTGTGTGTGTCTGTGTGTGTGTGTGTCTGTGTGTCCGTCCCCCCCTTATAACTTTTGATCCGCTAAATTTACAGAGCCTAAAATTTCAGAATATATAAACAGTTACAGGCCTACAAAACTTTTATACTCGGAATTTTGAATTTTTGTTTCAGTCAGGGGTTATCAACTTTTGAATTTTTATTTTATTTTTCCATATATCTCAGAAACCATAAACGGTAGAACGCTGAAAATTGGTACAAACATAGACAAATACAAAATCTCAAATTAGTTTTTTCAAAAAAATTCCAGGGTTTCTCAAACATTTTTTATTAAGAAAAATATTTTTTTTATGATAAATTTATGAGTTTAACTGCCTATATTTCCAAAACTTTTACAATTATCAAAAAAAGCCGAAACACCCCAACTAGATAATTTAATTTTCTATAAAAAATATTAACATTGTAGTAGAAGATCTCAATTTTTTTTTAACAATTTTTTTAAAAATTGAATTTAGTGACGACATCGCTTCATACATTTTGTATGGCAGTCGCCTATACACAATATGTAAGAAGACTTAATAGTTTGTTACTTCATCTCCAAACATACATACATACCATCATGCAATTTGCATATTCTGGGTAGGAAAAAGGATCTTCTTCCATACTATCCTATCTTGACATACATACCTACATATGTTGTATAGAAAACAAAATATCTGAAAATATTCAATAATTTGTATCTATGGGTTTATAGTTTGGTACATATTCTTCAACTATACATACTATCGCTATCGACAGTTGGATCTCATGTGTTACATGCAACTAGTATTATTAAAAACCATAGGTAGGTACCCACTATGTAATCCAACTGTCGATTTGTTCAGGAGAACTTTGTTCTCTTAACATATCGACAATGTTTCAAGCCAGAATACGCGAGAATTGTATGGAGAGGTCTACTTTTTTCATGGCTTTTCCAACTTTGAAGTCAAAAAACACCAACTTAGAGGCTTCGCAGCATATATGTTCTATACACGGATTTACTCAGAATTCGGAGTAGAACATTTCGTGTGTCTGTGTGTGTGTGTGTGTGTGTGTGTCTGTGTGTCTGTGTGTGTGTCTGTGTGTGTGTGTGTGTCCGTCCCCCCCTTATAACTTTTGATCCGCTCAATTTACAGAGCCTAAAATTTCAGAATATATAAACAGTTACAGGCCTACAAAACTTTTATACTCGGAATTTTGAATTTTTGTTTCAGTCAGGGGTTATCAACTTTTGAATTTTTATTTTATTTTTCCATATATCTCAGAAACCATAAACGCTACAACGCTGAAAATTGGTACAAACATAGAAAAATACAAAATCTCAAATAAATTTTTTCAAAAAAATTCCAGGGTTTCTCAAACATTTTTTATTAAGAAAAATATTTTTTTTATGATAAATTTATGAGTTTAACTGCCTATATTTCCAAAACTTTTACAATTATTGAAAAAAGCCGAAACACCCCAACTAGATAATTTAATTTTCTATAAAAAATATTAACATTGTAGTAGAAGATCTCAATTTTTTTTTAACAATTTTTTTAAAAATTGAATTTAGTGACGACATCGCTTCATACATTTTGTATGGCAGTCGCCTATACACAATATGTAAGAAGACTTAATAGTTTGATACTTCATCTCCAAACATACATACATACCATCATGCTATTTGCATATTCTGGGTAGGAAAAAGGATCTTCCTCCATACTATCCTATCTTGACATACATACCTACATTTGTTGTATAGAAAACAAAATATCTGAAAATATTCAATAATTTGTATCTATGGGTTTATAGTTTGGTACATATTCTTCAACTATACATACTATCGCTATCGACAGTTGGATCTCATGTGTTACATGCAACTAGTGTAAAACAATACAGCTGTGAGTCAGTATGTATCCGATAAATTAAATATTATTTTCAAGCTCTACAATTATGTATGTACAAAAACTTATACGCGATTCGTTGTCACAGTTTTTAAATTCAAATTTCACATACATGTAGATATGTTCCAACTGTCGATTTGTTCAGGAGAACTTTGTTCTCTTAACATATCGACAATGTTTCAAGCCAGAATACGCGAGAATTGTATGGAGAGGTCTACTTTTTTCACGGCTTTTCCAACTTTGAAGTCAAAAAACACCAACTTAGAGGCTTCGCAGCATATATGTTCCATAGACGGATTTACTCAGAATTCGGAGTAGAACATTTCGTGTGTCTGTGTGTCTGTGTGTGTGTCTGTGTGTCTGTGTGTGTGTGTGTCCGTCCCCCCCTTATAACTTTTGATCCGCTCAATATACAGAGCCCAAAATTTCAGAATATATAAACAGTTACAGGCCTACAAAACTTTTATACTCGGAATTTTGAATTTTTGTTTCAGTCAGGGGTTATCAACTTTTGAATTTTTATTTTATTTTTCCATATATCTCAGAAACCATAAACGGTAGAACGCTGAAAATTGGTACAAACATAGACAAATACAAAATCTCAAATGAGTTTTTTCAAAAAAATTCCAGGGTTTCTCAAACATTTTTTATTAAGAAAAATATTTTTTTTATGATAAATTTATGAGTTTAACTGCCTATATTTCCAAAACTTTTACAATTATCGAAAATAGCCGAAACACCCCAACTAGATAATTTAATTTTCTATAAAAAATATTAACATTGTAGTAGAAGATCTCAATTTTTTTTTAACAATTTTTTTAAAAATTGAATTTAGTGACGACATCGCTTCATACATTTTGTATGGCAGTCGCCTATACACAATATGTAAGAAGACTTAATAGTTTGATACTTCATCTCCAAACATACATACATACATACCATCATGCTATTTGCATATTCTGGGTAGGAAAAAGGATCTTCCTCCATACTATCCTATCTTGACATACATACCTACATATGTTGTATAGAAAACAAAATATCTGAAAATATTCAATAATTTGTATCTATGGGTTTATAGTTTGGTACATATTCTTCAACTATACATACTATCGCTATCGACAGTTGGATCTCATGTGTTACATGCAAACTGTCGATTTGTTCAGGAGAACTTTGTTCTCTTAACATATCGACAATGTATCAAGCCAGAATACGCGAGAATTGTATGGAGAGGTCTACTTTTTTCATGGCTTTTCCAACTTTGAAGTCAAAAAACACCAACTTAGAGGCTTCGCAGCATATTTGTTCCATACACGGATTTACTCAGAATTCGGAGTAGAACATTTCGTGTGTCTGTGTGTGTGTGTGTGTGTGTCTGTGTGTGTGTGTGTGTGTCTGTGTGTCCGTCCCCCCCTTATAACTTTTGATCCGCTCAATTTACAGAGCCTAAAATTTCAGAATATATAAACAGTTACAGGCCTACAAAACTTTTATACTCGGAATTTTGAATTTTTGTTTCAGTCAGGGGTTATCAACTTTTGAATTTTTATTTTATTTTTCCATATATCTCAGAAACCATAAACGGTAGAACGCTGAAAATTGGTACAAACATAGACAAATACAAAATCTCAAATTAGTTTTTTCAAAAAAATTCCAGGGTTTCTCAAACATTTTTTATTAAGAAAAATATTTTTTTTATGATAAATTTATGAGTTTAACTGCCTATATTTCCAAAACTTTTACAATTATCAAAAAAAGCCGAAACACCCCAACTAGATAATTTAATTTTCTATAAAAAATATTAACATTGTAGTAGAAGATCTCAATTTTTTTTTAACAATTTTTTTAAAAATTGAATTTAGTGACGACATCGCTTCATACATTTTGTATGGCAGTCGCCTATACACAATATGTAAGAAGACTTAATAGTTTGTTACTTCATCTCCAAACATACATACATACCATCATGCAATTTGCATATTCTGGGTAGGAAAAAGGATCTTCTTCCATACTATCCTATCTTGACATACATACCTACATATGTTGTATAGAAAACAAAATATCTGAAAATATTCAATAATTTGTATCTATGGGTTTATAGTTTGGTACATATTCTTCAACTATACATACTATCGCTATCGACAGTTGGATCTCATGTGTTACATGCAACTAGTATTATTAAAAACCATAGGTAGGTACCCACTATGTAATCCAACTGTCGATTTGTTCAGGAGAACTTTGTTCTCTTAACATATCGACAATGTTTCAAGCCAGAATACGCGAGAATTGTATGGAGAGGTCTACTTTTTTCATGGCTTTTCCAACTTTGAAGTCAAAAAACACCAACTTAGAGGCTTCGCAGCATATATGTTCTATACACGGATTTACTCAGAATTCGGAGTAGAACATTTCGTGTGTCTGTGTGTGTGTGTGTGTGTGTGTGTGTGTCTGTGTGTCTGTGTGTGTGTCTGTGTGTGTGTGTGTGTCCGTCCCCCCCTTATAACTTTTGATCCGCTCAATTTACAGAGCCTAAAATTTCAGAATATATAAACAGTTACAGGCCTACAAAACTTTTATACTCGGAATTTTGAATTTTTGTTTCAGTCAGGGGTTATCAACTTTTGAATTTTTATTTTATTTTTCCATATATCTCAGAAACCATAAACGCTACAACGCTGAAAATTGGTACAAACATAGAAAAATACAAAATCTCAAATAAATTTTTTCAAAAAAATTCCAGGGTTTCTCAAACATTTTTTATTAAGAAAAATATTTTTTTTATGATAAATTTATGAGTTTAACTGCCTATATTTCCAAAACTTTTACAATTATTGAAAAAAGCCGAAACACCCCAACTAGATAATTTAATTTTCTATAAAAAATATTAACATTGTAGTAGAAGATCTCAATTTTTTTTTAACAATTTTTTTAAAAATTGAATTTAGTGACGACATCGCTTCATACATTTTGTATGGCAGTCGCCTATACACAATATGTAAGAAGACTTAATAGTTTGATACTTCATCTCCAAACATACATACATACCATCATGCTATTTGCATATTCTGGGTAGGAAAAAGGATCTTCCTCCATACTATCCTATCTTGACATACATACCTACATTTGTTGTATAGAAAACAAAATATCTGAAAATATTCAATAATTTGTATCTATGGGTTTATAGTTTGGTACATATTCTTCAACTATACATACTATCGCTATCGACAGTTGGATCTCATGTGTTACATGCA
This sequence comes from Molanna angustata, assembly GCA_963576475.1. Taxonomy (NCBI): domain Eukaryota; kingdom Metazoa; phylum Arthropoda; class Insecta; order Trichoptera; family Molannidae; genus Molanna; species Molanna angustata. The sequence continues at coordinate 9,809,909 of OY754970.1, read as the reverse complement.
ACTAGTGTAAAACAATACAGCTGTGAGTCAGTATGTATCCGATAAATTAAATATTATTTTCAAGCTCTACAATTATGTATGTACAAAAACTTATACGCGATTCGTTGTCACAGTTTTTAAATTCAAATTTCACATACATGTAGATATGTTCCAACTGTCGATTTGTTCAGGAGAACTTTGTTCTCTTAACATATCGACAATGTTTCAAGCCAGAATACGCGAGAATTGTATGGAGAGGTCTACTTTTTTCATGGCTTTTCCAACTTTGAAGTCAAAAAACACCAACTTAGAGGCTTCGCAGCATATATGTTCTATACACGGATTTACTCAGAATTCGGAGTAGAACATTTCGTGTGTCTGTGTGTGTGTGTGTGTGTGTGTGTGTGTCTGTGTGTCTGTGTGTGTGTCTGTGTGTGTGTGTGTGTGTCCGTCCCCCCCTTATAACTTTTGATCCGCTCAATTTACAGAGCCTAAAATTTCAGAATATATAAACAGTTACAGGCCTACAAAACTTTTATACTCGGAATTTTGAATTTTTGTTTCAGTCAGGGGTTATCAACTTTTGAATTTTTATTTTATTTTTCCATATATCTCAGAAACCATAAACGCTACAACGCTGAAAATTGGTACAAACATAGAAAAATACAAAATCTCAAATAAATTTTTTCAAAAAAATTCCAGGGTTTCTCAAACATTTTTTATTAAGAAAAATATTTTTTTTATGATAAATTTATGAGTTTAACTGCCTATATTTCCAAAACTTTTACAATTATTGAAAAAAGCCGAAACACCCCAACTAGATAATTTAATTTTCTATAAAAAATATTAACATTGTAGTAGAAGATCTCAATTTTTTTTTAACAATTTTTTTAAAAATTGAATTTAGTGACGACATCGCTTCATACATTTTGTATGGCAGTCGCCTATACACAATATGTAAGAAGACTTAATAGTTTGATACTTCATCTCCAAACATACATACATACCATCATGCTATTTGCATATTCTGGGTAGGAAAAAGGATCTTCCTCCATACTATCCTATCTTGACATACATACCTACATTTGTTGTATAGAAAACAAAATATCTGAAAATATTCAATAATTTGTATCTATGGGTTTATAGTTTGGTACATATTCTTCAACTATACATACTATCGCTATCGACAGTTGGATCTCATGTGTTACATGCAACTAGTGTAAAACAATACAGCTGTGAGTCAGTATGTATCCGATAAATTAAATATTATTTTCAAGCTCTACAATTATGTATGTACAAAAACTTATACGCGATTCGTTGTCACAGTTTTTAAATTCAAATTTCACATACATGTAGATATGTTCCAACTGTCGATTTGTTCAGGAGAACTTTGTTCTCTTAACATATCGACAATGTTTCAAGCCAGAATACGCGAGAATTGTATGGAGAGGTCTACTTTTTTCACGGCTTTTCCAACTTTGAAGTCAAAAAACACCAACTTAGAGGCTTCGCAGCATATATGTTCCATAGACGGATTTACTCAGAATTCGGAGTAGAACATTTCGTGTGTCTGTGTGTCTGTGTGTGTGTCTGTGTGTCTGTGTGTGTGTGTGTCCGTCCCCCCCTTATAACTTTTGATCCGCTCAATATACAGAGCCCAAAATTTCAGAATATATAAACAGTTACAGGCCTACAAAACTTTTATACTCGGAATTTTGAATTTTTGTTTCAGTCAGGGGTTATCAACTTTTGAATTTTTATTTTATTTTTCCATATATCTCAGAAACCATAAACGGTAGAACGCTGAAAATTGGTACAAACATAGACAAATACAAAATCTCAAATGAGTTTTTTCAAAAAAATTCCAGGGTTTCTCAAACATTTTTTATTAAGAAAAATATTTTTTTTATGATAAATTTATGAGTTTAACTGCCTATATTTCCAAAACTTTTACAATTATCGAAAATAGCCGAAACACCCCAACTAGATAATTTAATTTTCTATAAAAAATATTAACATTGTAGTAGAAGATCTCAATTTTTTTTTAACAATTTTTTTAAAAATTGAATTTAGTGACGACATCGCTTCATACATTTTGTATGGCAGTCGCCTATACACAATATGTAAGAAGACTTAATAGTTTGATACTTCATCTCCAAACATACATACATACATACCATCATGCTATTTGCATATTCTGGGTAGGAAAAAGGATCTTCCTCCATACTATCCTATCTTGACATACATACCTACATATGTTGTATAGAAAACAAAATATCTGAAAATATTCAATAATTTGTATCTATGGGTTTATAGTTTGGTACATATTCTTCAACTATACATACTATCGCTATCGACAGTTGGATCTCATGTGTTACATGCAAACTGTCGATTTGTTCAGGAGAACTTTGTTCTCTTAACATATCGACAATGTATCAAGCCAGAATACGCGAGAATTGTATGGAGAGGTCTACTTTTTTCATGGCTTTTCCAACTTTGAAGTCAAAAAACACCAACTTAGAGGCTTCGCAGCATATTTGTTCCATACACGGATTTACTCAGAATTCGGAGTAGAACATTTCGTGTGTCTGTGTGTGTGTGTGTGTGTGTCTGTGTGTGTGTGTGTGTGTGTCTGTGTGTCCGTCCCCCCCTTATAACTTTTGATCCGCTCAATTTACAGAGCCTAAAATTTCAGAATATATAAACAGTTACAGGCCTACAAAACTTTTATACTCGGAATTTTGAATTTTTGTTTCAGTCAGGGGTTATCAACTTTTGAATTTTTATTTTATTTTTCCATATATCTCAGAAACCATAAACGCTAGATCGCTGAAAATTGGTACAAACATAGACAAATACAAAATCTCAAATTAGTTTTTTCAAAAAAATGCCAGGGTTTCTCAAACATTTTTTATTAAGAAAAATATTTTTTTTATGATAAATTTATGAGTTTAACTGCCTATATTTCCAAAACTTTTACAATTATCGAAAAAAGCCGAAACACCCCAACTAGATAATTTAATTTTCTATAAAAAATATTAACATTGTAGTAGAAGATCTCAATTTTTTTTTAACAATTTTTTTAAAAATTGAATTTAGTGACGACATCGCTTCATACATTTTGTATGGCAGTCGCCTATACACAATATGTAAGAAGACTTAATAGTTTGTTACTTCATCTCCAAACATACATACATACCATCATGCAATTTGCATATTCTGGGTAGGAAAAAGGATCTTCCTCCATACTATCCTATCTTGACATACATACCTACATATGTTGTATAGAAAACAAAATATCTGAAAATATTCAATAATTTGTATCTATGGGTTTATAGTTTGGTACATATTCTTCAACTATACATACAATCGCTATCGACAGTTGGATCTCATGTGTTACATGCAACTAGTATTATCTAATCCAACTGTCGATTTGTTCAGGAGAACTTTGTTCTCTTAACATATCGACAATGTATCAAGCCAGAATACGCGAGAATTGTATGGAGAGGTCTACTTTTTTCACGGCTTTTCCATCTTTGAAGTCAAAAAACACCAACTTAGAGGCTTCGCAGCATATATGTTCCATACACGGATTTACTCAGAATTCGGAGTAGAACATTTCGTGTGTCTGTGTGTGTGTGTGTGTGTGTGTGTGTCTGTGTGTCTGTGTGTGTGTGTGTCCGTCCCCCCCTTATAACTTTTGATCCGCTCAATTAACAGAGCCTAAAATTTCAGAATATATAAAAAGTTACAGGCCTACAAAACTTTTATACTCGGAATTTTGAATTTTTGTTTCAGTCAGGGGTTATCAAATTTTGAATTTTTATTTTATTTTTCCATATATCTCAGAAACCATAAACGCTAGAACGCTGAAAATTGGTACAAACATAGACAAATACAAAATCTCAAATTAGTTTTTTCAAAAAAATTCCAGGGTTTCTCAAACATTTTTTATTAAGAAAAATATTTTTTTTATGATAAATTTATGAGTTTAACTGCCTATATTTCCAAAACTTTTACAATTATCGAAAAAAGCTGAAACACCCCAACTAGATAATTTAATTTTCTATAAAAAATATTAACATTGTAGTAGAAGATCTCAATTTTTTTTTAACAATTTTTTTAAAAATTGAATTTAGTGACGACATCGCTTCATACATTTTGTATGGCAGTCGCCTATACACAATATGTAAGAAGACTTAATAGTTTGATACTTCATCTCCAAACATACATACATACATACCATCATGCTATTTGCATATTCTGGGTAGGAAAAAGGATCTTCCTCCATACTATCCTATCTTGACATACATACCTACATATGTTGTATAGAAAACAAAATATCTGAAAATATTCAATAATTTGTATCTATGGGTTTATAGTTTGGTACATATTCTTCAACTATACATACTATCGCTATCGACAGTTGGATCTCATGTGTTACATGCAACTAGTAATAAAATACTGTCAATATTTTCCGGGTTTTTAACTTTGTGGCATACATTTTATTAATTAAGAGAAAAAAATAATTACACATCACACACTGTTGGAATCTACCCCAACAAGAAAATGTGTTGTCTATGGTCATAGATAATGTATTGGCCTGTATCTGTCTGCCTTATCCATGTACTTGCTACCATTGTACCGATCAGTAGTGATGGGAATAATCGATTGAATTTGATAATCGAATGAACGATAATCGATTATTATAATAATCGAATGATCATTCGAATGATTATAATCGAAAGAGTATACAGCAGCGGGGGGGGGGGGGGGTAGATTAAAAAATAACGCATTATAAAAATTAAAAATCTCATTCATATTTATTATTTTTTACATTTACGTGAATATGGAATTCTAGATGTAGTACTCTGTGCAAAAAGTGAGTCATGGAATATTGCGCGTTTGACGTTTTGGTTGGCAACATATTTCAGTTTTCCTTACATTTAACACATCCTAGATAACTGTTCTCTAAATCTTAACAAACAAAGTGTTTTTTTTTCGACAAATGAATCCGAAAACAATTCACATTAGTCCTTATGGTCTATAGAAAACCAAAACGTCGAAAATCCCCCGGAAAAATGCCTCTCTTCGATTCATACAAAAATTGCTAACAACGACATCTAGTATATTATAGTAAAAATCCATGATTCAACATTACTGGTAGGTAGGTACCTACTTATTACCGAATACTAATGAAAAATTAAGTTGCTAAATTCATGTCATTCATACATTCGATTGAATCAATCGATTATCATTCGAATGAAAATATTCGGTTAGTCTGTTGCTAACTTCATGTAATTCATTCAATCGATTATGCAATCGATTATCATTCGAATGAAAATAATCGGTTAGTCTGTTGCTAACTTCATGTAATTCATACAATCGATTATGCAATCGATTATCATTCGAATGAAAATAATCGGGTTAGTCTGTTACTAACTTCATGTAATTCATTCAATCGATTATGCAATCGATTATCATTCGATTGTTATAATCGATTATAACAATCGAATGAATTTGAAATAATCGATTGTTTCGAATGATTTTGATAATCGATTGAATCGATTATTTTCATTCGATTACTCTCATCGCTACCGATCAGTCTAAAAATAAATGTTCAACTAGATACACGGTCCTTCGAGCCGGATCAATGAAGAAATTTGTGGTCCTTATTATATATATATATATATTCCAGGTCGCTGATGGAGCTGACTTCTTGTGTTAATAAATTAAAACAATGCGTGTACTTAGTACTTTTATTACACCCCGTGCAAGTTGTGACTTTATTGCCAAAATATATCAATATCGAATCAGAGATATGCGCGAGAATGAATTCTTTACAAATTTCTCCTCTGCTGGATCTGTGAGACAATTCAAAATCTCCAAAATATGGCAACTTGTTATTGGATGCGTGTAAAATTAATATTTGACATAGTACCTTACTGTTAGTTGTCCGAGAAATAATGTATATTTTTTAAAAATAAAACCCTTTTTTAATTGTTTATTGTGTGTTTATTGTAAATAACTGAAAACTATAAAACCACTCTCTTAATTTTCCTTTTTTACTATTGAATTACTTTTCTTGCTATTATAAAACCACCATCTAAATTTTCCTTTTTATTGCACGAAAAAAAACGGAGGTATATCACAGATTTGGTGATATAGGTACTTACTATATTTGTTCGTGTTTCATACATAAAAAGGTAATAAATTTGCATATTTCTGTACATCCCGTATGCCCAAGGTCATAGACGTTAAAAAGTGCGTTAATTTTAAGGTCTGCAGTCTATCGAATGTTGCTTATTTGTTTATTGATTAGAAAAAAGATTGTCTAGAAACGTTTGTTCCCGACAAATATCTACCTATATCTAATTTAGTATATTGGGCGACCATTATTTCCGTTGTCTGTCTGTAAATTCTTATTCCATTTTCTCGTCGGTCCAGTTGGCACTTATACTTTCAGGTGTCGAAGGTCGGATGTAGGCGGATCACCGCCGAGAGAACCGCTGTCGTATCAACATCGTTTGCCCACAATACTAACATATTATGTACCATTAGATATTACATACGTATGGTGGCATAATCATGTAAAATACACTTTGTCTAAATAAGGCGAGAGCGTTCGCAGAAGCACAGCATGGCGCTCATGGTCATAATTGTCATAATGCGACAAAAGCCAGATTAAAAATGCATCGTTAATGTCTTACGAAATTATGACAAAAATACGAATTTCAAATTCCGAATCGAACATTTCATAGGTAGAGGACATCATGTCGTGTCCCGTACGAACGCTTTTACCAAAAAACATCAAATTAAATGTAAACTAACTGTTAGTACCCATTCGGAGCTCTGATCCTTGAGTAGAGCATGCGCAGTTTCATTGTTTTCTGTGACAATTTGCTATTGATAAAGCTATGAATATAATTCTACTAATTTTAATGAAATACGTATTAAATAAATAGAAAACTTCGTCGAGGTTCAGCTTTGGAAGATGAAACCTAAGCTGTGAGGCACCGGCTTAGAATAGTGCTTCCATTCTTTTAAATCATTGTTTTCGAGTGTCCCGTAAGAGCCTGGTAATCGAAAATACAACAGGCAACAATAACATCTCACATAGTTCAGCAATGAGGTTCACCACCCATTCTGAATGTAGTGCCTTTTTTGTTGAAACGAGACTGGTGTGTGGGTATACATATATGTGTTGTTCTCCCTTTTATAAGGCAATGCACACCCGGACACCTTTCGGTGGTTACCCCACATTGTGGGATATGCCGTGATGGTATGAATGAATGAATGAATATAATTCTACTAATTTTAATGAAATACGTATTAAATAAATAGAAAACTTCGTCGAGGTTCAGCTTTGGAAGATGAAACCTCAAAGTTCTGTTTAATAATAATAAAAAAACTATTTATCTAACAACAAAAAACTACGAATAAATAAATGAATTAATTACAGCCCTGACGAATAGAAGATGGGATTCCGAAGGAATGGCCATCACAAATTATTTAATAAATGAACTGCCTTTATATTTTTATGTTTGTATAGATTGACCTAACACCATCACTTAAATATTATTCCCCTAGTATAACGGATTGTTCTTCAAAAAATATCTGTGAAATTCAGCAGAGTAATAATAATGTCAAGTGTATGTTCAGCAGATCGAAGAGACAAACTATGATTTGACAAAAAGTGTAATTAAAAACACGGCGTTCGGTTTAATCTGCCTAAATCCAAATAGGGACTTTGCATGATTGTATGGCAAGGTTCAATTTTTAGTATTAAAAAAATAATTGAGGACATCCTTTTCAAAGTTTTCTTCACATATTAAATTTGCAATCGATTTTTCAATAGCATACATTAAATTACTCAATATTTATTGCTTGATTTCAATTTAGTTGACAGTTAAATTATCTTTAGAAATGTATATTAAGATTTTAACTGTTTTTTTTTCATTAAAAACATGTACTTAGGTGTACACAGTAAAATATTATTGTTTGATCTAATCGTATAAAATTCAAATTTTATTTTAACGCTCCGCCGGAAACGCATAGCTTTGTTTACTTATGAAATACAGAATTGTTCAATTTTATCAAAATATCAAATGAATCAAGCTAAGTTGTGTATACACAAGTTTTGAGTAAACAAAGTTTCAGAGAACTGGTCGGGAAGTTAGTTAAAAATCGATTGAAAAATTCCAGTACAGACAAAGAGATAGACAATAGACAAGTGAATCATTTCCGAATATAAACTTGCACTGCTTGCACCTAGACGATATGAATGTTTTACCACCTGTAATAATTAGGTACCTACGTTGTGTGATTCACCGACCCCTTGTGTTTACCACCGCAAGGTTGAAATGAGCTCAAATATTTTGTTATGTCATCAAGATGATCTGCCAACTATTATTAATTGAAAATCGACTGTTTACTTCACACCGAACACATCATGTGACGTGTCGCCTTTCATTGTGTATTGGGTTTAGTCATATAGAATGGATGATAATCGTCCGATGAAACGAGTATAAAATTAAAAGACAATGATTCTGACCACAAAAAAATTACCACAAGGGCGACCACCTAATAGATGGATGGACGACATAAAAAGATTTGTTGGACCACAGTGGATGGGAGTCGCACAGGAACGGGAGGAGTGGAGAAGGAGAGGGGAGGCCTATGTCCTGCAGTGGGAAAACACAGGCTGACGATGATGATGATGATTCTATCATTCTTTCTCCGATAGCACTATAACTCAAATTGAGCCTTGACTTCCTTCAACTCCGCTTATACTCATCCGCGATCTTCCAACTCGCCATCTGGAGAAGCAGCGTCCCATCTCAACCTGATTCTTCCACCTGGGTGTCCTATGATTTCTTTTTTACCTGTCTGATATTCTCCGTAAATGTCTGACTCATCTCAATAGCTTCATTTGTTTCGTAATACTAGGGGCCTGGTATAATATGTTGTACAACCCACCATTATGTCGGCCTTCGTCGCTCAGTTGATTACAGCAAATTATATCCTGAGCAAAAGGTCCCAGGTTCTATTCCCGATGGATACACAGTTTTAATCGTGTTTACAGTCTGGATCTGTGAGACGATAAATATCATTATACGTCTCCAGAATGTGGCAACTTGTTATTGAGTGCATGTTTAGTTGCTCGAGAAGTTATCCCTCACTGATCATCACATTCTTCGTTACACCCTCAAGTGTATCCAACATTTCAGCTATCTTCAACGTCAGTGTAAATGCCTCACCTACCATACTTACATCATACATAATGGTTTTGTATAGAATTAACGCGAATACTGACAAATATGTCTCTAGAGTACCTTCGAAGAATACTTTATAACTAGTTGCATGTAACACATGAGATCCAAATGTCGGTGACGATAGTATGTATATTCGAAGAATACATACCAATCTATAAACCCTTAAATCCAAATTATTCAATATTTGAAGATATTTCATTTTCTATACAATACATGTATGTCAATTTAGGCTAGTGTGGAGGTCAGCCCTTTTTTCCTACCGCGAATACGTTAACAGTTCGATGGTATGTATGTATTTATGGAGATTAAGTATCACTATTGAGAGTCACCTTAGATATTGTGTAGTGTATACTGCTATACAAATTATATGAAACCATGTCATCACTAAATGCATTTTTTGAATTCTAGGCTCTGTGAATCATGCGAATCAAAAGTTATAAGATACACACACAGACACACTAAATGTTCTACTCCGAATTCTGAGTTCATCCATAGTATAAATATAACATATATGATGCGAAGCCTCTAAGCTAGTGTTTTTTTACTTCAATATTGAAAAACCGTGAAAAATATAGATCTGGCCGTACCCAAACTCGCGGATCCTGGCTTGAAACTTTGTCGATCTGTTAAGCGAAATAATTTCTCTAGAACAAATTGACAGTTGGATAAACACTCATTTACACCCTGCCGCACGTGGTGAGTTATTGCCAAATTGTAATATCTTCCAACCAACCAGTGTTTCCAGCCCAGAGAAGCAAGATCTGCACGAGAAATTATTCATTCATTTTAAATAAAATTCCCTGATTGGAATCGATCCCAGGACGCCGCCAAAGAAACAAAACGGCTTACTTACCACTATACCACTGGGCTGACTAATCTAATTTTAAAACTCTAGAATGAAAGAAAGGTGTTGACACAAATCTTCGGGCCTGTCTGTGAAAATAGAACATGGAGGATTAGATACAACCATGAACTAGAACGTATGTACAATGATCCCAACATAGTAAAGTACATAAAAACTTATCGCCTTAGATGGTTGGGACATCTCCAGCGCATGGAGGAGAACCGAGTCCCGAAGAAGATTCTCAACACACAACCAGATGGGAGGCGAAACGTGGGAAGTCCCAAATTAAGGTGAATGGATGGTGAGGAAAGGTACTTGAAAGCAATCAGTGTAACTAATTGGAAGGTGCGGGCGATGGACTGGGTGGAATTGCGGAAAGTTCTCGAGGAGACTAAGGCTCATGGACTGTAGCGCCATTGATAATGATGAAAATACCGTCAACGACTAATGAAACAAAACTGTATTGGGGTTCAAAACGCAGCATAGTATTGTTTCAATTTGTCTCCATGTATGGGTTAGGTTTCTCTTCGAGTGGGCGAACTAGTTTACTTCATACATTCTTATTGTATCATTACATGACAAGCTGCGTACGACTTTTTCAAACCTTCAACTTCCGACACCTCCGCAAATTACTTATTGAACTTTCAACGAAACTTTAATACCTATATTGATTCGTTCATTCAATGTCATTTATGTATTATCAGATCTATCGACGAGTTTATATACATAATATCTATTAGTTATTAATTTATACCGAGTATTACTCTGTCGCAATCCGCTTGAGATCATCGTCCTTCGTAAGCCCTTTAAATAATGATTCTACTTAAAATTGATTCAACACGGCACATTTTTAATGAAACTGCTATAATTTCGTCGTTCACACAACTGTTTCGGTTTTAGCTTTTGGCGGAGACAGCGAAATAGGGCCTAAGGAACTATAAAAATACATTTGACTACAAACTCAATCATTCTCGAAACAAAATTTATTTTGTCGCATAAGTGTCGATTTTTTTTTTGTTGCTAAATGCCTCACCAAAGCCGCTACGATAAAGCTATGCATGCAGGTTTTTTCTTTGAAAATACGATTTCATTAATTATATTTCGCACCAGTAACAAAATATTTCGTTCATTTTCTAAACATCTGTGACGTTAAAGTCAATTTCTGTGACCTCTTTAAGAAGTTTAATTTAAAATCGTCAATTTCAGCAAGATATTGGCATACCATAATATATAATTAAGCCGTCCTTGAAGATGTTGATTTAATTCATATTATATTGATAGATTCTACTTGTATGTTCAGTAATACTAATTCCAATGGTTTGATTTTGTATTCATTTACATAATATTATGCGCGAGGTGTTTAATTTTATCGGTCGATTCTTAACAGTCACGTTTACATACGCATCATTTTCAAATCAATACGTATCGGAATTAAATTAATTATTTTGAAAAAAATAAAACACATGGGTTCTTGATTTAACATCGGAATATATCCCATAAAGAATAAACACAATTAATGTTAGTCGATATGATTAAAGAAGTTAAAATAAAAAAAAAACTCTTATTTGTTGGTAATTCCACTTGATTTGTTTTCAATGATTTCTTCCTAGTCATCTCTCCACTGCTGGATGTAGGCCTCCTTCAGTTTTTCCACCCTTCTCTATCCTGGGCGTACCTATACCACTTTTTTCCCGCGACTGTTATCTCTTCTGGGGTTGACCTACCCCTCTTTCGTCTTCCCAAAGTCTCTATTGTAGAATTCGTGGTACTCATCTGTCAACTTCCTCTCTTGCCACACGATCTACTCATTGCCATTTGAGACTGACAATATGGTCTCAAATGTCAAGAAGCTTCTTGGTACGACGTCTAATTTCATCATTCCGTATTTTGTCCCTAAGACTTATCCCCAGCATTTGTCTTTCCGTAGACTATGTGGGCATTTCAGTTTATGTGTGGTAACGACAGTCAAGAGTCTTGATTTCCAAACCATATATAATTACAGGAAGGGCGTAGACTACGAATACTTTCTTTTGAGACTTACGGGATTTAGAGAACAGTTATTTTCTCGGAAGTGTTGAAATGTATGGAAAACTGCAATATGTTGCCAAACAAGAAATCAAACTCGCGATATACCATGACTCACTCATTGCACGGAGTATATAATATATCTAGTATATTATATGGAAACCATTGATTTGACTGATAGAAGACGCATGAAATATTCTTTTGTTTTTATACAGCATCACTCATGACTCACTCATTGCACGGAGATGAGAAAGTTTTTGTGAGTTTTTAGTAGGTATTTTATCATTTATCTGTTATTTTGGTGTCGTTTTGCTAAAATATTGTGTAGTATCTTGTTCAAGACGTAATTTTTCGTCTTAAATATATGGAAATAGTTATTAATTTTCCTTTATATTAATCACTTGACTGTCCATCCCATAGATTAAATCACAAAATACACCCTCAGCAAAATGGTTCCTGCTGCTGTCACACCCAATGCCTGCGCCTTGTTCCACTAACCCATTTCCTTGGTTCATTTTTCTAACAGTCCAGAAATTGCTCGTAAACGCTAAATGTCAATTTCCCTTTGACAGTTTTTGCATTATGAAATACTATATATACAATAAATCGACATCTTGTCTGATAATAATAATCATAATAAAAATTTATAAAGCGCCGTTTAGTGATACGAGATCACTCCAAGGGCGATCACTGATGTCGATTTGTTGTTCCTCCATTTTCTATTAATAAAATATTGCACACTTCTTACACTGCGAAAAAAGTGGAAAATTTTTTATATAAAAACTAGAATTCCGTTTAAAGCACGAGGAAAAAAATAGTTTTTAAACGTTTTTTTCGCTGTAGTAGCCAATAATGATTTATTGTCTAATTTTAATGAATCTCTGTTTAACTTAAAAAAATATACGAGTTTACAATTTAAGTGACAAATATCAATGAAACATAATGTTTAGAAGTTATTGCATAAATAACACGAGCAAATAAAGTTACACAATACCCCCTATTCAATAACTATATTCTAATTAAAATAGGAACGTACTAAAATTGTACATTTTAGATTTACGGTCTTATTTCAGCGTTTTAAAATATCAACTTGGACTAAATGGAATAGGAACGTACCTATTATGACCGGAACGTTCTTAAAAAGTTACTGAATCAGACGTATTATGAATAATTATGAAAATTATGAAATTTTCATCATTTTCATAATTATTCAAAATACGTCTTATTCAGTAAATTTTTAAGAACGTTCCGGTTAATATAGGTATGTTTCTATTCCATTGAGGCCAAGTTGATATTTTATAACGCTGAAATGAATTACGGTCTTATTTCAGCGTTATAAAATATCAACCTGGACTAAACGGAATAGAAACATACCTATATTAGCCGGGACGTTCTTAAAAAAATACTGAATTAGACGTGTTTTGAATAATTATGAAAACGATGAAAATTTTTATAATTATTCATAATACGTCTGATTCAGTAACTTTTTAAGAACGCTCCGACCAAAATAGGTACGTTCCTATTCCATTTAGTCCAAGTTCATATTTTATAACGCTGAAATAAGACTGTAAATCTAAAATCTACAATTTTAGTACGTTCGTATTTTAGTTACAATAGTTACTGAATAGGGGGTAATAATATAACGTTGAAATTGCACTAATAAGACAAAAGTTGTAAAAAAAGTTACCCAAATATACTGGGTCCAAGACAAAGTGACCATAATACCGTCAAAACGCTACACATCACATAAAAACTACACAAAAACATTGTGTCAACTAGTGTCAACAATAGTTTACGTGTCGAAAGTAAAGAAGAATTCATTGTTAAAGTTGTATGGAAAGATTAAATTAATCTTACTTTCTTAAGTACATGCTATATGTAGATAGACAAAGTGTAAGTATGATACAAATTGTTGTTGTCGATGCCTTTGATTAAAAATGATTAACTCGCTATGTTGATTCAGAGTGTGTCAATTACTCATCTTGCACGTATCAACACAATATTATTTAGCTAAACCCGCGGCAGCCGTTCCCTTCTGAGTCAAACGTTCATCGAATGTTCGCCATCTTTGATTCGTATAAAATACATCAGTCATAATAATTATAAAACGAACGGTTCGAGTTATTGTTAATACCAAAAAACTCTCCCGGCATGTTCCGCCGTCCCTTGAGAGATTTCTCTTCACCACCCACGCGTACTTGTAAATATATAATGTAGGTACCTACCTATATTATAATTCACAGCGTTCTGGCGCCACTTACTCGACTCTTAGGTCGGCGACAGACATCAGAATCATTCAGCATCTGAATAGAGTCACTGAATCAGAATTTACATCTTTCGTTATATGAAAAGCTTGGAATTGTGCTGTGTCTGAATTTTACGGGTCTTTCTGATAAATGTGTATATTTTGATATAATGTTACGTGTTCAGATCATTGGACGCTTGATTTAATTGACGGGATATTCCTGTCTTCTTTTGCCAGTATTAAAGCTGTGATAGACAATCCTGTCCATAAAATAGACTCCCACATACCCTTTCAGACATACATTTTGGAAAAGATCTGAAAACGCACTTTTCCCAAATCTTACCAAAGCCAATGATATTCGTCATTAAGGTGAGATATTCAAATAACATATCCATCCTTATTTTTAATTGCACAGTATGCAGTTCGCCTAGTTATTATTCAAACCTTTATTTTGCCTGTGTTTTTTAAATTCTATTTCTATCTTATTTTATGCACATTTGTCGTATGATACAGTTTCTATTTCGTTGTCTGCTTTTAAAAAAACATCTTCTTATTATAATATTTTATTTTGTGTATGTGAAGATAAACACGATAAATCTTATCTCCGCTTCTAAGAACGTTTGTTCTGATAAAGCTTTTCAGGTGAAGTTAACTAGCCATGTACCTATTTATTTTGTTCTTTCACGCTCAATAGTCTTTTTACAACCTGAATACATGGCTTCGTGTCTCCGAGTTTTGTAATACGTCTATATAAGATTACATATTTAATAAAAAATAAGGATCCAGGTCGAGCTTATTGAAAACAAAAATAGGGGAAAACATCGACAAATTGATAATGTTCTGTATAAATTCTTGTATAAAAATAATGGCATACCCCGATTTTCAACGTTATCTTATAATTTTTAATAAAATATAAGGCGTAGTTCAACATATTTTTTTTTTATATTAAAGAAGACAAAAATATCTAGAAAAATATGATGTGACGTTGCATTAATGCTTGAGGTTTAGTAAAAAAACCTAAAAAACATTTATTTTCCATTCAGCGCCATTGCGAAATAAAAGTTTTTTTGATTTATTAACTTAACCTGATGCATTAATTCAACGTTACATCGTATTTATCCAGATATTTTGATCATCTTTAATTTATAAAAAAAATATAATGCTCTATATCTTATAGTTTTTTAGAAATTACGATAAATGTCAAAAATCGGCGTATGCTTATTATTTTCCTATAAGAATATATATACAGAACATAATTACAAAGTTAAGGTACCTATATTTTTCTTTATTAATATCCAAATTAACTAGCTTATTTTTTTCAAAATGATTCGTTTTGAAGTAATGATGCAAATTCAAATTGAAAAAATAGGTACGTTGGCGGCAGTCACCCTCTTAAATCAATTTTAGGTTCCCAATCGTATTTTTTAATCATCCCAATAAAAAATTCTCTTCAAGGAGAAATATTTTTTTGTCAGTTTATGTTTGTTTATTTCGATAAATCAAATAAAGTCCTCACAGTGAGAAATTTTCAGTCTTATTTTCTTTTTATTCGATAGCAATGCGTGAGAATGAAATGCGTGATAGCAATGCGTGAGAATGATCAAGATTGAAGTTTTTTTTTCTAGAAACACTGTTTTTCTGATTATTGACGCATATTGCTCATATGGCCGCAGTTTTCCCAGGGCTATCCTAGACCATTTGCCGATTTTTTTGTTTTCCGTAAACTTTTCTGCCAATCTTGCCTTGACTTTTCGTAAAATCGTTTTACTTATAAATATATTATGTTTGAAACTTGGTATTGTGCTGTTCACTTTTATAGGTATTTTTTATAGAGTTGACTAATAAAGAAATCTAAATCGATCTTTGGGTGTCGATATAGAAGCAATCAAAGATCTTCATTGCAATATTAAGTATATTCAACTTGCGGAGTGTTTATTCTCAAAGGATGACGATGACCTTAATTTGAAAACGTCTTTCTTTCTTTGTTATCTCAAGTATAGTACATTCTGCCTTTACTAGCAACCAATAAGAAATGTTTGTGTAATGCAAGCCGACAAAAAGACGGTATTGCGAAATATCGAAGACAAACTTCGTAAAAAGTATAAACTTCGCCATATTATGTTTGTTTTCCCGGCAAATATTATAATGTTCAACGACCGGATGTGAAATAAAGGCGTCCGTTGGAAGACACCGCCGCAATGGTCGTGCGCTGCTATCTAAATCTATAAATAAGACATCATCTGCGCCACGTGACCACTTCATTCTTCCACTGTTTCCATCTTATCACTGCACTCTGGTACGCTTGATTCTGTCTCGTCTGCCGCCGTTCCTGACGGGGGCCTTATTACAGGAAAACCACAACATTCAAACAAAGTATAACTTGCGGGCATCAATGAAAATATCAGATTGTTTCTATTTACTCAAAAAACTTAGCAATATTTCAAAAGTTATTGAATATATCGTATTCCTGTCCTAGGTTTTCTAAGCCGTATTAAGCAAATATCTTATCCACAGGACCTTCTTTCTTCGACACCGGACAGGTTACCTACTAATGTCTATTATTAACATTGACACGCATCCAAAATTAAGTTGCCACGTTTTGGAAACTTAGTCACACAATAAATCAACCCGTTCATTTAGAAACGAGTGGGTTGTGGCCAACACTAAACTCTCCACACCATCATAGTAAGCGTCAATTTTCCTTTTTGAAATGTTGACAATCTCTATAAATGCATTTTTATGAAATACATTTCTATTAGATTCTTAAACAAATATAAGATTCCCAGAGGACAAAAGTTTTAACAACACACACAAAAACATTGTCACGAAACTCATAGTATGCATTTTCTACATGATACATGTTGAGAAATTTTAAGTAAAATTGCATTACTGGCAACATTAGCATGTATGCGACAGTGTATCAATGTTGATGAGGCGATGTATGTGTCAAGATAGAATAATGCGGTGTTCGGTTCTCACTGCCTACTGCCTACCCCTTGAGGAAGATACATGAAATCATATAGAAGAAATTAACGGATATCTATGGAAAACTAATCAGCTCTAGGTCTATGCACTTTACACATATGATGTAAATATGAAGTCGATCGAACTTATAGTTTGGGCTGTAGAGAGGACACAAAAAGGATAATTCCGTACGCCGAACGCCATACATACAAACACATCCAGACGAAACTTACAGTGTGCACTCTCTACATGATACCTGTTGAGAAATTGATTTAAAAAAAATATGCTTAAAAATTGTGAAATCGTGACTCTCACTATTCCATAGTGTGGAGAGTAAAAACATACTCCACCAGCAATCGATCATCACGGGATAGATGCTGCTCAAGAGTCAGATGTTATCTTAGGCACTCATTCTCGCTATTAATAGCATGTCATAACATATCGAGCAAATATATTTTCTGTAATAGATCTAGGCGTTCAACGAAGAATATTTTGAGAAAAAATAATTACTTTGTCTAAATTACATATATCGTAATCAAAGCGCATAATGCAAAGTTTGACTAAGATATTTTGTATAGAATTACTTGGCTCTTGTAAAGTCTGATTTTTTTAAAAATGCCAAAGCTCATTGGGTGACCATGGTGTAAAAGAAAAAAAATATGGGATTTTTTTTATCATTTCATGATATAAAACGGTTGTAACTTGCACATGCATATATCTTCAAAACCTTCAAATCTACTCATACCTTTACTTACCCCCGGTACCATGCGGCTTTGATGGGTCTACATTATTAGGTATTTTCTGCAAATGTTAATGGGCATCTCCTGGGAAAGTAATATTTAAACAAAATATTTATTTGATACATTTTATTAGGAATATAAAAATAATACATTATGAAGAAATTAATCCTTATAATAATAAACAGTTACATATTATTTTACAAAATAATAAAATAAGTATATTATACAAAATATTTATATAATAGTTCATTGGGCAAACACACATACATAAATGATATAACTATGTAACTAATACAAATAAATAATGGACACTTATTCTATACTAAGACACGGTGATAACACATTTTTATACATACCATCACGCCGTATCCCTACTTGGGGTAGGCAGAGAGGACTGAACGCCAGACACCTCTATCTTGACATACATGTTTTGCCTCATTTACATCCATGCATCGCGTGATACATGCTCTCCTATTATTCTGACTTCGTATATTACCATCTTTCAAAATCTCATTTATATGATCATGCCAACTCTTTCTCGGGTGGCCACGACCTCTCATTCCACTCTTTTCAGTCTTGTATACTTTCTTTGTCAGGCGCTCATCGTTCATTCTCTCCACATGTCCGAACCATCGTAGTTTATTTACTTTCATTCTACTCACAATATCTCTTTCAATCTTGCATTCTCGTCTGATGTCCACATTCCTTATCCTATCATAGATCGTTCTACCACACATTCGTCTTAACACATTTTTATAATAATAATTATATAAAGAATATTAAACTAAAAATAAAATACACGAGTTAGAAATAAAAAATCATCAATGAAAATAATTTTAAATAGGTACAATAGATATTAAAATATTTTAATTATTGTTTACAATTTACGATCATTCATCAAAATCCAATGTACAATCGCTGTTAGAACACATGGTCACCATAAAAAAATCAAACGTGCGCTCACTTCGAGAGATAGATACGTACTGTCGAGTTTGTTGATGTTTGTTCTTTGTTGTTAAGGACACCAAATGGTGTAAACCAATCAGCAACCACGATTCTACTAATACATTTACATGCGTAAATACTATGCATTTTTTTTGTTTATGCATAGAATTGGCACTTTAAAAAAAATCAGACTTTACCACACTACTTATCTGTAATAACGTACCTATGGTATAATCGCCGTTGACGAATCGCGTCTTTCCTCGTAATTTAAAGATAACGTCATACATCCGTTTCTCATAGTTAACGTGGTCAGAAGGTCTTGTGATCGAAACGCTGCTATTATAAAATGATTTGTATAGCTACATATAAGTTAAAAAATACAAAATAGGTATATTGGTTTTTTATAAATCAAATAACTATTATACCTACCTACATAATTACGGTGTCCTTCTGTAAAACTTAGATGGTTATTAAATGGGACAAGTTTATTGCAAATTAAATTTTGATACTATCTAATTAGTTATCGGGATTATCTTTGAACAAAAAGTGATGTTTCGGTACCCCATTAATTAGTTATAAAAAAAAACATCAATAAAAAATATTTTATGAATAATTGTGATTTATGATTTTTGCACTTTTACCAGGGCCTGAAACTAATCGTGGATTCGTTGTAGTTTTAAACATATTCTCAATTTTATTTATCGACTGTTATCCATCATCCGTCCTTTGGAAGAAGTGGTCGTTTCGAAACCGGTAGTATCAAATAACTCATTCGTGGTTAAATTAAAGTTGTTTTAAATCGTGTCCGGACAATTGACCGTAGCCCATTGACCGTACGCTCTTTTTACCGAATGGAAAATCGACCTTGAAGACAATTTACCGTATGGACAGTTGACCGTGAGGACAATTCACCGCGTATTATAACTCAATATTCACCGCACGGATAATTGGCCGTTGGAACAATTGAACGTGGGGACAATTTACCGTATAGACAGTTGACCGAATGGACAATTCACTGTGCGATTCTTTTTTCGTATTAAGGAGTTAAGAAATTGCGTCTTCGTGGTTATTTTAAAAAGAAGTTTTAAAAAAGGATTTCTTTTTTATTTCAAAATACTAGGAGAATTATATAAAGATTTATATATTTTTATCGTATCTGTACATAATATAAATAAATATATTGCACACTGGTGAACTTATTGCCATCAGGCAATTTCTTCCAACCAACCCGAGCAACGTGAAATCTCTAAAGTTAAATTGGTACAATAGTAGGTATTTAGTGAGAAATTAATAAAAAAAAGTAAAAAAAACACCTCACATAGCAATGAGAAAAAGAAGGAGGGTACGGAAGTATACAGAAGGAATATTCAGGAACTATTTGATAAAGTTTTTTTAGTTGACCTTTAAAAATTTGTATGGATTGTAATTTTTTTGAGAGATGGTCAAATACGATGACGAATGTCCCGTATATATGTAAGTATTCAATACAAGATGTATGACAACCCTATATATGTACATACATATATTTTCAGATTTATCTTCATGTCCAGTAACTCAAGAAAGACTTTAAGCATGACAAGCTAATTTGTCCCTTCTGCTCAGCAACAAATGGTTTGATGTTCGTCTGTGTATAGTCATAATAAACTGGGAGTGTACCCGTAATGTTACACGTTCTTGTTCTGTATTGATTTTCTTCGGACAAATGTTTAAAATGCGCTCGTCCACTTGCAGAAGCGAACCTGTATGAAGATGATATATATTTTTTAATATACAACTACATAATAATATATTATATAAATGTTTTAATCGAGAAAATATTTCATTTTTTTTATGTTTATTTTTTTAAAGAACGCATAAAAAATCTTGATTATTGTACAAGATAGAACCATCTACCTTTTAGAAAAAGAAATTGATGTATTTAATGATTCAGCAAATTGCATAGATTTTTATATAATATACTAGATGTCGCAGTTCGCAAATTTTGTATGAATCGAAGTGAGGTTTTTTTCCGTGGGACTTTAGACAACAAGGTTAGCAGACCACATCGTTTTTCTATAGAGAATAGCGACTAATGAGAATTGTTTTCGGATTTATTTGTCGAAAAAAACATTTTGTTCATTAAGATTTAGGGAACAGTTATGTATGTAGGAAGTGTTGAATTGTATGGAAAACTGCAATATGTTGCCAACCAAGAAATCAAACTCGCGATATACCATGACTCACTCATTGCACGGAGTATATAATATATCTAGTATATTATAAGGAAATTTTCTATGTACAAGGTGGGCCAAAAGAAGTCTTCCGATGTTGTTTGGCTCTCATTTTTTTTCTAAATGAAAAACTTCGATTCTGTTTTTTGATTATGTTTATAGATTTTATTGGTCAAGTCGAGAAGATGATATCGGCCAAATGGGCGCCGTCACAATTGATTGCCATACGGGCTCGTTTTATGGCATTTTTCATCACTTCGGGCGACAGATTCTCGCACTCGTGTCGAATGTTGTCCTTGAGGGCTTCCAGGGTCTCGGGCTTGTTCACGTAAACACGGGACTTCAAAAATCCCCACAAAAAAGTCTGGAACGGTTAAATCGGGCGATCTTGCGGGCCAGTGCAAATCGCCAAAACGAGAGATAAGGCGACCCGGGAACGCCGCCTTCAGAATATCGGTTGTGACTCGCGCAGTGTGTACCGTTGCTCCGTCCTGTTGGAACCACATGTCCTCCAATCCTAATTCGTCCAATTGCGGCAGAAAAAACTCGGTTAACATGACCCTATAGCGCGCACTGTCCACTGTTGTCGTTTGACCAGCGGCGTTCTCGAAAAAAAAATGGCCCGATGACTCCTCCAGCGTGAACAGCGCACCATGCAGTCACTTTGAGCGGGTGTAATGGCTTCTCGTGCATCACTCGTGTATTTTCGGTGCCCCAGAAGCGATAGTTTTGCTTGTTCACGTACCCGCTGAGGTGGAAATGAGCCTCATCGCTCATTATGATTTTGGTCGAAAAATCGTCCATTTCGTCATCGAAATTGAGGATGGCTTGGGCGTAGGTTACACGCGTTTGGCGGTCAACAGGCAGCAGCTTATGCACGGACTGTACTTTGTACGGGAACATGCGCAGGTCTTTGACCAAAATTCGCCTTAGGAACGACCGGCTGATGGCTAATTGCGAGGCACGGCATCTGGTCGATGTTTCCGGTGACAGCTCGACATCCTCGGCAACAGCGGCTATATTCTCGGCAGAACGGGCGCTCCGTGGCTGGCCACTCCTGGCAACGTCTCGTGTGGTCCCATACTCTTCAAGGTTGGTGGCCAAACGGCGCAGTGTTTGCGCAGTCGGTATCAGACGGCCGGAAAATCGGCGACGGAATTCGCGCTGCGCCAACACCACAGACGAATTGTTACGCAAAACAATAGACACGATTATTCCTCGTTCTTGGGGAGTGTACCACTCCATGGCTTGTTCACTTGTATTCTACACCTGTCTAGTCCACAAATGTCAAAACAGATTTGACATTGGCGGCTATTTGCAAAAATAAGAGCATCTTCCAATAGGGTGATCTCTTTTGGCCCACCTTGTACTTATGTAGGTACTTTTGGTATACCTATCTAATATTATTTTAGACAAACACCTGCATTTACAAGTTTGTTTGAAGTCAAAATAAATCTCGAAAGAGACGTCGTTCGAAAGAGCATATGACCCGCCGTTGACTGAATTAAGTGATCATTTTGCATGCTTGCACAACAGTTACAATCATTCCACGTACTGGTTTTCATTCACAAAATATTATAAATGGGAATAATAATAATTTGGATAATTTATTATTATTCCCATTTAAAGTGTGTGTTGTGATATTTTAAAGTGTGTTCAAATATATCACTTAACTAAATCTTTAATAATGATTGGTAATTTGTACATAACAGAAAGTAGTTTAATAATACACTAAAGAAAATACAAATATAATTTTCAATTAACTTGATAAAATTAGTGCGGAGAAGACACAATCACAGGTAACTTACAAACTGAACAAATGATTAGTTCTCTCAGTCGCCAGGTATTTGGTCAACGATGTGGTGGTCACGTGGTATCCTGCAAATAGAGGCCAAAGGGAGGGTTGTACAAATGATACATACATACATACCATCACGCCATGTCCCTTACGGGGTAAGCCGAGAGAACCGAGCGCCATACTTCTCTATTTTTGCACACATTTCTGGCTTCCTTTACATCCATGCATCGTCTCATACATGCTCATCGATTGTTCAAACTTTTTATGTTTCCTTCTTTCAAAATATCATTTACATGGTCATGCCATCCCTTTCTGGTGCGACTTCTGCTATTCACTCCATCTCTTGCACCCATGTATATGTTTTTGGTCAGTCGTTCATCGTTCATTCTTTCAAAATGTCCAAACCACCTCAAGGCATTCACTTTCATTTTACATTATATAATATCCTTTTTTATCTTGCATTCTCTCCTTATGTCCTCATTTTTTATTCTATCATATATCGTTCTATTACATACTTTTCTTAGTGATCTCATTTCTACAGCATTTATTCCACTTTCATGTGTCTTTTGCCAGGTCCATGTTTCACTAGCATACGTCAAAGTAGGCACAACATTTGTATTGTGTACTGCAATTTTGGCTTCCTTTGAGATGCTTGGATCGGACATTACTGGTCTGAGTGCTCCGTTTATTCTATTACCTGCCATAACTCTTCTTTCAATATCTTTATCAGGTCTTCCATTCCGTTCAAACATACTCCCCAAATATAAATATTCCTCAACTTATTCTAGCCATTCGTTCTCTACTTTTATCATAAATGCAGTTATACTTTCAGTATTTTCAAATATCTTAGATTTACTAACATCCATTCTCAGTCCATTCTGCAGGCATCCTTCTTACACTTTATTCACTAAATACTGTATATAATATGTTAATGATTTAATATATCTTTATTTACTTTTTATCCCTAGTATCTACTGTAGATTAAATTATTCTCTTCTTTGTTTCAGAAACATGAGTACGCCATCTCGGTTTTGGTTGACGCTGGGTGCATTGATAAGTTTACTGGTGTCACTATGCATTGCCCAACAGCAACAACAGGTGGCTGAAAAGTTGACAGCGCAGAATCCCTGCGTTGGTAAATCTACATGCCGGGAATGTATACAAACCAAAGCTTGCGCTTGGTGTTACCAGCCCAACTTTGGAGATCGAGCTCGCTGCTTTCAGCCCAGCATGCTCTCACCAGCTAGTGCTCGCTGTTTGGAAGAGTACATATATATCCCAGGCAATGAAGCTACCATACTAGATAACATGGAACTGTCAAAAGGTGAGTCAGTTAAATCTTAATGCTTTTTTATCTTATTCGAGTAAGTAATAAATACTTTTTTTAAAAAATTAAAGGTCCTTGTGAAAAGTACATAATACACATTTCCTTAATTAAGCATTAATGCTTGTGCTAAAGGCAAATAAAATTGGTGGAGGCAAAGTGGTGTTTGAACTCTCCATCACTAAATTATTATGCCAGTGTGATATCTGCTCTACCACCGATCCATCTTAAGAGAGATAAATTATTTACTATTTATATCTTCATAAAGACGAAGTTGCGATCTATTGTCAATCATTGTTAAATATGTGATTATTTTAATATTGATCAATTTTATCTGCTTTTTATATTATTCTATATTCACAAATTTGATTTATTCTTTTGATGAAAAAAAAAAAGTGATTGATTTCATTAATGTTGTCACATGGATGACCCAATAAGATTAACCGACAGGGCGATTTCCACCGCCACACATTGGAGTGGCAAAATCTGAGTTCCGGACTCGTTAAGTAAATAAGTAATGTTTTAGAATTTTAATCTTCTTTTATGGAATGAGAGGATTATAGCCATCGCTCTAATTTACATTTCACAAATTTTTAAATAAAATTTGTTGAATATGAAATACAGTACGATCTCACTAGTTCGGCGCTGATGAAGGCACAAGAGTGCCAGATTAGTGGAAGATTTTGATTACTAGAATGTCTGTAAAATGAGTAAAAAATCGTAAATATTTTTTATAAATAAAATCTGCTTGTTACTATCGCCAAAGGAATGACAGAAGGCAGAAACCATGGAAATCGCCATAAAGTGTTAAGGTAGGCGCGCATGGAAGCTAATTTCATCGGCCGATTAATTATCGGTGAGCTACAACATACGAATTACATGTAAGAGCGCGCATGAAAGCTAACAGAATCGGCCGATTTAAAAATCTGTGACGAGACCAGCGGCGACTCTATATGAAGTGCGTTGGATCAATTGCACTACCAATTTTTAAATGGTATATTCTAAAAATTAATATTAAAATATGTTTTTAATATTATATCATTACGCTTTAATTTATTACTGTTATTTTTCTAAACCAATTGATTATTATATATACCCTCGCAATCGACATCATATTATAATGAAATCTACCGCAATACAAATATTATCATTATGTAATGTATGGCGTGCGATATCCATATTGCACCAAAATTGATTTCTTTTTAATACAGCGTATGTATGAAGAGAAAGAGATAGTCCCCTGGCAGATGAAATAGCGATACTTGTACTGAATTCATAAGGCAGACTCGTGCAGGCTCGTGCGCTGCACCAAGCTTATCATATCTTAGATGTAATTAGTATGTATACATCTATCTCGCTCTCTAATTCATAAGCCATTCGTATTGAAAGAGATGAGTGCCACGTATACATGACATACAGCCGATTCCGCGACTAAAATACGAGTGTCACATATTGACACACAACTTTAGACCTAATTACTTAGTATATTAATACTTGATTGAGAGGAAAATTATATGAATAATACTCCCATACATTTGTCTTCACGACATATGTTGATAAATCAGTAAAACAATATTGTAAAATAACAATATCACTTATAAAAGAGAACGCTGGCGCGGTTTTTAAAATTATTTGAAAACAAATACTGTGACTTTAATACATTTTTTTAAATATCCTATATTGTATTTATGGTTTAAATACCTATTAATTTATTATTAATTCAGGAAAAAATTGCACTACCAAAAATGATCAAAAATACAATCGACCAGTCGCCACTGGACGAGACACAAAAAAATCGGCCGATCGAGATCGGCCGATTTTTTGTAACCAATCCTGTTGTATGAGAGAGCGCGCATGGCGCTTGCTCACCGATAATTTAATCGTCCGAGCGCAGTAGATCGAGAAGTACGTTGTCAGTGTTGTCAAACGAAATGTCAGAAAATATGTATGAAATAAATATTGATTCCGAACAATTAATTACATTAGTTGAAGCACGTCCTTCATAGTATGATTAAAAATTTAAAAAAATATAGTGACCGCCAAATTAAGCAAAAATTGTGGTTGGAGATTAGCGAAATTTTAATAACTGGTTGGTGTACTTAAAAAACTCCTCAAGGTGTGATCTTAAATCTTCGAAGGACCGGACAAATTGTCCTTTCGGTAATATAGCACTTATTAGCGGATGAACCCAGTGATTTTTTTTTTGACGTTTCTTTTACGCATTTTAAGGACAAGAGCACAAAAACATGCTACTTCAAAAAAATCCATATTTCTAATTATATCCGTATTAAAACTTATGAATATGCATATTGTATTTTAAATAATATGAATGTTGACCGCCGTATTATTTCCAATCATACGATTCTATAAGCTTCCATGCACATTAGAACCGATCGGCCGATTTATTATCGGCCGATAAATTAATCGGCTGATAAATTAATCGGCTGATAATAATCGGCCGATTTATTTAAGCTTCCATGCGCGCCTTACCTTATATGGATCAGGGGGATAAGTCCGGTCAAACAGTGAAATCAAAATCCTCATGATTATCCATTTCATGGATGTAATTATCATCTAGAATTCTATTATCATTATCATCATCAGTGGCTCCACAGCCCAGGATGGGCCTTGGCCTCCTCAAGGAATCGTCTCCATTGCACCCTATCCATGGCCTTTTCTCTCCCAATTCCGCACACCGGCTATCTGAAGGTCCCTCTCGACTCCATCCATCCATCGTAGTTTTGACCTTCCCACCCCCCCTCTTCCTTCCGGACGTGTTGTGTGGATTCTATTACGAACTCTATGAGATATTACAGAACTCCATATGATAATTATATCCATGATATGGGTAAACATGAGGGTTTTGATTTCACCATTTGACCGAACTTGCCCCCCTAGTGATAAGTGATGTGCGCTGTAGCAGCCTCCAAGAGGTGAAGAGGCTGGCGAGCAACATATACCTATATGTGGAGAGATGGAGCGCTTGGTGCAAACTAATCCTAGGATTGTGACCACGAAGAAGAATTAAATCCAAATACAAACAATGTTTTTCCATCAACAATGTTGCCATCTTAGTGAGTCTCAGATTCATGAGACCATAATATAATTTGTTTAGGTCAAGCGAGCATGATGGGAGGTGGAGCAGCTTGGGGCTCTGCGTCTGGTTCTGCTTCAGGTTCTGCTTCAGCCAGTGGATCAGCTTCAGGATCTTTTGCTGGAGCGGCATCTGCTCATGGTGATGTTGTACAGATCCGACCGCAGAGAGTCAGCTTACAACTTAGAATAAGTGAGTTTTTTTTTAGATATTTGTTCATATTTTATAAAAATACTTTGCAACTTGTTAAAATGCCGAAACACTTTGATAACCCTTTGTATGACTGTGGAGAATTTTTCATTTCAAATTAGATCAATCTTCTTGTTCCCCTTCCCCTAAATGTCTCATCTTCGTTCTCTAAATTCAGGTAAAAATTAATTTACTCTCTACTATAGTGAATCAAATCCATTTTGCCATAAATGAGTGAATTTACTTCTACCTCAAAAAGATTGATTGAAACTTGTCAGTATCATCAGTATGGACATGAATGTCAGTAAATGTATATTTTATTGTATCTAACTCATCTATGGCAAAATAGTCTTTATTCACTACACTGTTCTGACCACCTATCAAAATTCATTATTTTAAATTAAATCAAATTTTAAAAGATATTTATTTATTTATTGTATGGTAATAATAATAATAATAATAATAATAATAAGCCCCTCAAAAACCAAACCCACGTCCAGTTAAAAACATCTAGAACTACGTGAGGGGCGGGGAGCTACACAACTACATCGAGTAGCTTGCCAACGGGTAAAGGGTACAAACACACAACACATACATGGATCACACAAAAAACACAAGCCTCGGACAAACACCGCTACCTGGGGAGCGCCAGGGCACGTCCGGAGTTAGCGCTGGGCGTAGCAGCATGAGAGCCGCTAATGACATGCTGTCGAACAGGCGGACACATGCCGGGACACCCGAAGAAACAACAGCCGAAACCCAACACACCCGACCTGCTGAAAGTGCTTTGTCGGCAAGTCAACCGACAACCACCAAAGCGGGAAAACCACGACAACGCATGAAATGGACAGATGACATGAACATAAACCTCATGCGTTGCTACTACACTATCACACAAGGAGACACACAAATAATTGGATACAGACAGGAGCTACATACACAATTCACCACAATTTATCCAGAACTCTCACACATCACAGAACAGCGACTGGCGGACCAGAAAAGAGTTATAATAAACAACAAAAGAATACAACTATCAATACTTGATCAAATAAAACAAGACGCAATCAGAATGAGTAATCAAAATAGAATAAGTACATTAACACAAGACATAACAAATACGCAAATAAACCACAACAATCCACAGGAAATATCAATAATACCACAGCAAAATAACACTGAACAACCAAATATAAACATAACTAACGAATCCACCAATATGAACAATAATACAACAATAAGCCCTAACAACAATGACGAGACCAACGGAAGAACAGAACACAACCCAGACACAAAAGCACAAATCACAAACACACTAGAACACACAATCGAAATATATAAAGATAGCGACCCCACAACAAGACCACACCTACCAAAGCTCAAAATCAACAAACAAACCATTAACATGATCAATATTATCAACACAATTCTACATAACATGATTAACACTGAAACAACACTCGAAAAATTACATCTATTAGTTTACTGTAGTGCATACACCATTATTACACTAAACAAACAAAATATAAACAATAAAACAGAAAACTCCCATAGAACACACAGAAGCACTATACCAGCATGGCAACACAGAATACAAATCAAAATCAACTCATTAAGAAATGAAATAGGCAAAGTAACACAAAAAATTAAAGATAATCTAAAAAATCCAAGAAAAATACGGGAAATTGAAACGATTAAAGACAAATACAATGAACACAACCTAACTATACTCCTTGATACGCTAACACAAAAGTTATCAGCACAATCACATAGATTAAAACGCTACAAAAAATGCTATGACAGGAAAACACACAATCTCAATTTTCAAACAAGCCAAAAAAGCTTCTACAACAACCTAAAAAACAACAATATAGAAATTACAGACGCACCTAAATTAAATGAAATTGAATCATACTGGGAGAACATTTGGTCTGAAAACAAAAAACACAATGAAAATGCCACATGGATAACAGAGGAAGAAAATGACAATAACCAATTTCAAAACATGGCCACAATACAAATAAATATAACTGACTTCAAAACTGCTATAAAGAAGACACACAACTGGAAGACACCAGGCATAGATAATATCCAAAATTACTGGTACAAATATCTCCCTGTAACACATGAAAAATTCTCCGAACTATTACACAAATGCGTAACGGAAAACCAAAACCTCCCATCTTTTTTCACTAAAGGTATCACATATCTCAAACCTAAATCAACAGACACAAAAAATCCATCTAAATATCGTCCAATCACATGTCTACCCACAATATACAAAATTCTTACCTCAATTATAACTACAAAAATAGATCTTTTCCTAACACAAAATAACATATTAACAGAAGAACAAAAAGGATGCAGAAAGCAAAGCAGAGGATGCAAAGAACAAATCATCATCGACCGGACAATAACAAATCAGGCGATAAAGAAGAAAAGGAACATGTACTGTGCATACATAGATTACCAAAAAGCCTTTGATAGTGTCCCCCACTCATGGTTAGTAAAAGTTCTAGAAATATACAAAATTGACATAAAACTTGTAGAATTTTTAAAACAAATAATGAACACCTGGAACACGACAATATACCTAAAACTAAACAACAAAATGATAAAATCAAAACAAATAAACATTAAAACCGGAATCTTTCAAGGTGACTCCCTAAGCGCACTATGGTTCTGTATCTCCCTCAACCCACTCTCCAAGATGCTTAACAAAAGCAAACTTGGCTACAAAATCACAACACACAACTTAAATACCAATCCTATAAAAATCAACCACCTTTTATACATGGACGATTTAAAACTATATGGCAAAAATAATGACGAACTAAAACAACTAATTTATAAAACTGAACGCTTTAGTAATGACATAAAAATGAAATTCGGTATTGATAAATGCAACACATGCTCAGTAGTAAGAGGTAAACCCAAGGAACACACGGGAAGCACCTTGAAGGATACGAATGAAATAATACGCGCAATGGACGAAGATGAATTTTATAAATACTTGGGAATTCTCCAGAACCCAAGCATAAAAGATAAAAAGATAAAAGAAACCACCAAAAACGAATACCTTAAAAGACTAAATATCCTCCTCAAAACACAACTAAATGGAAAAAATATGACTAAAGCAATAAACACATACGCAATACCAGTACTAACATATACATTTGGAATAATTAAATGGACCAATACGGAACTTGACGATCTCAACATTAAACTCAGAACAACATCATCAAAACATAGAATTCACCACGAACATTCAGCAATAGAAAGATTCACACTGCCAAGAGAGGAAGGAGGAAGAGGACTCATAGACATTAAAAATCTACACCATACACAAATAAATAACTTAAGGCAATACTTCTACACAAAACGAAATAGCCCAATACATAATGAAATCATAAACATAGATCACACATACTCACCACTTACACTTAACGACAACGAACGCAATCTAGAAATAACAACACATGACGCAAAAATTGAAACATGGAAAAATAAAACATTACATGGAATACACCCAAGTCATCTACAACAACAACATATTGATAAAGCCCTTAGTAATAATTGGCTCAAACACTCAGACCTCTACGCAGAAACAGAAGGATTTATCATAGCTATTCAGGACAAAATAATAAAAACAAAAAACTACACGAAACATATTATAAAAGACAATACAATAACAAACGACACATGCAGAAAGTGCAAATTACAAAAAGAAACAATAGAACACATAACAGGTGGCTGCTCAACTCTTGCACCGACGGAATATACAATAAGACACGATAACATCTGCAAACACATATATTTGGAACTAGCCCACAAACATAAACTTATCGAAACACACCCCAAGTGGTATCAATACACACCCCCAGCTGTAACAGAAAATGATAACTACAAACTATACTGGAATAGAGACATAATCACAGACAGAACAAACCTACATAACCGACCAGACATTACATTAATCGACAAAATACATAAACACACATATCTAATAGAAATATCGATACCAAATACAGCAAATCTACAAAAGAAACATTTAGAAAAAATAGATAAATACATACCTTTAGCAGAACAGATAAAATCACAGTGGAAACAAGAAAAAGTTACAATAGTCCCAATAATATTATCGTCTACAGGCATCATACCAAAAACTCTCCAAAAAAATATAGACATACTAAAGTTACCCCCATACGTAATCACCAACATACAAAAAACTACAATTATCAACACATGCACAATAGTCAGAAAATTTCTACAGGTACCACTTTAAACAACTATACACAACCACACAGACACACAAACACATAGCCTCACAACTTGAGTACGCTCCGTTGTGAAGGAAATTACCGGATCATAACCGAGATCAATCTACATATAATAATAATAAAATACTTTTATTGTTTTACACAACGTGGCGGACTTATTGCCCGCAGGCAATCTCTACCAGTCAACCACCAGTATGGTACTAGTGAATCAAATGTTTAAAGTCAAAATGAACAAAACACAGCAATGACAGCAATCAAACACAAAACAGCACGATATGTCAATCACACATTCACGTCGAGGGCTCCGAGCCAATCCACAAATGCTGGTGTCAAATCGCAAATGTCCGACTTTGGGCCTTCATATGCATGGACGCTGCATTCTTCCAATATGTGTTGCATTGTTTGAAAGGGGTGGCTGCAATCGCATTATGCGGATGGAAAAATGCCCCACTTTGCCATAAGGTAGTTGCAGCGTCCATGTCCAGTGCGGATCCTATTTAGGGAGGTCCACAGCCTTCTTGGCAGCTCGAAACCTGGAGGTATCTTCGATGGAGTTTCCATGTACCTATTAACATCCAGGTTGGAGCTTACCCAGTCACTGTGCCAAGTCTCATTCAGGCTGAAGTCCTCACTAACAAGGTTACATCCGAGTTTCGCTGCTGGATTCCTTGAGGCAAGTCTTTGCTGTCCCTCAGACGGAACATCACTGTGGATTGGCAAGGTGCCATTGTCACAAATTCTCTTCCATAGATTAAATAGGGAGAATTTTCTTCTTGCGTCAGGGGGAGGTATATGTGCGAGCACAGGAAGCCACTTTATTGGGGTAGTCCGGATGGTGCCACTAATGGTCCTCATGGCCACATTCAGTTGAGTGTCAACTAGTTTTGTATGTGCACTATTGAGCCATACAGGAGCACAGTACTCTGCTACCGAATATACAAGGGCAAGTGACGATGTTCTAAGGACTGTTGCACTAGCCCCCCAAGTTGTTACTGCCAGTTTATGGATGATGTTATTTCTGGACTTTAGTTTAGCAGCTGTTTTTTGAATGTTAGAGTTCTGTCTATTGTGATTCCTAAGCACACACTCATTATATCATGGAACAAATCACCCTCCTTAGATGGGATGATCTCTAGATGTGATCGGTAGATCCTCACACGAGACATTCACTGTCCTGGAAAGAGCTACAAACAAAATTGGACTTTGCATCGACTCCGATAAGACCAAGTATATGAAAGTTTCCAAATCCTTGTATAATGACCAAACCTCAGCTACAATTTGCATCGGTTCTCACACAATAACTATTGTAACAAATGTTCATAATACTTCCACCGAGATCAAATGCTAAATATTTATATAGAAAATGCTTCTTTGGTTTGACATAGAAGACTTGCTTCTCGTTCCATTTTTTGAGAGGTTAAAGGCTAGCGTCAATACAGGCGCAGCCTTGGAGGAATAAAAACGAGGGCGCAGCGGACTGAGCGCATCAGACGGATTTTAGAATTCTTTGTATAAGAATTCATACTAATGTATAATTCACCTGAAAATAAGACATTAATATTGCCATCTATAAAGTAACGAAGAAACCTTTTTTTGTAACGCCATCTATTGAGAAATTGTTTACAAATAAACCAATTCTCAATCTTTCAAATATAACTTTCAAAAATTACATAGATAAGAGAACTCAATATGAAGGCATAATTGGGGAACGTTGCGCAAGCGCATAAAGTGATCGCGTAAACCAGCCGATGACAGGTCGTGAGCCCTGTAGGTGCCTTGAGTTGCTTGTTCTTCTATAATATCTATAAGTTGTAAGTAAAAATAATTTTGTTTTTGCATTTACTATGGAAAATTGTCAACAAATCCGTCCTATGCGCCCTGACCGCTGTGCTTGTATAGACACTAGCTTTTATTCTTCGTGTATACTATACAATAAATGCATTTTGTATTGATAGTGGTATTTGACATTTCACGTAATAAAGTTTCAAATAGAGAATATGGTAAATAATACTTACAAAAAAAAAATAGTATTATCGTGTATCTTTTAATGAAATATTCAAACATTCATTATTTTTTTTTAAATATTGATTTTTTTATACTACGTATTTTTTAACAACTACACCACAATAGCAATTACATTTACTAAAAATTAAAAGAATCATTATAGTTTCACTATTATTTTAATGTGGCCTCTGACTGGTGTTGATCTCTAGAAGACCAACTTGAAACCGATACCGGTCCAGTACCTACATTAAGATAATATGTCATAACGGAGTTTCACCAGAATTGTCCGTTAACAAACTTAATAAATGTAGTAGACTAAATTTGTTGAATAAATATTGTCATTTTTTTTACTAATTTGGTTACTAAATCTAGCGTTAATTTGTTAAGTTTTTTTTTTTCATTATAAACAGATACTGTTTTAGAGTATCTTGTTTCCCTTTTAATTTTTATTATATGTCAATAAGTGCTCTGTATTTCATTAATTTACAAATCGGTATCTGTAAATATAAACAGATGAAGTCCACAAGTTGAATGTGTGGTACGCTCAGGCTGAAGACTATCCCGTAGACTTGTATTATCTCATGGACCTCAGCAAGTCTATGGAGGATGACAAGGAAAAACTGTCTGCGCTAGGAGATTTGCTCTCCGATTCAATGAGGAACATCACTTCAAACTTCAGATTAGGATTTGGATCGTTTGTTGACAAAGTTGTAATGCCTTACGTGTCCATGGTACCCAAAAAGTAAGAAATCCATTTTTTTTATTGTTCGTTTACGCCTGTTTTGATTTGCTGTTCTTTTCATCGACACTCATAGATTTTTTTTAATATTCCCTTTTTTACTACATATTATTTATTAATCATAACATTTGTCCTTACTAAAGAAAGAAATATATAAATATGGTGCATGAAAATTGATACATTACATTTGTGTTAATAAACAAATAATACATTTATTAAATAATTAACAGGGCTGTCACTTAACAGAGTCGTGGAGTTATTGTTAGATGAAATCAGAGTTGTATTAGATTTTTCAACTCTGACTCATTTTGCTATTTTATTTCTGAATAAAGGTTAATTAGTTTTTTTTTTTTAGATTTTTATCAATATGAATAAAATTGATAAAGTGTATTTTCAAACACCTACTAAATTATTGCATTATGTAGTAATTGTTATTGACGCAAGCCATAAATCTGGAATATGTGTACAGTTCTGGATATCATCATAAAGATATTGTTGATCACTTCAACATAACTTTGGACTCATTGTCAGCCTTCGTGGCTCAGTTGGTTAGGTATCTGACTGCTGATCCAAAGGTCTCGGGTTCGATTCCCGGGGGAGACACAGTTTTTAATTGTTTTAATATCGTAAGTCTCCGTAATGTGATAACTTGTTATTGGGTGCGTGTTAAATTAATATTTGACATAGTACCTGTTAGTTGCCCGAGAAGTAATGTAAATAAAAAAAAAAAAATTTAACTACATTTCCATTTGCTTGCTTATATCTTTGCATATAAATAAAAAAAATGAGTGAGCCATATGCCATATTTTTTTTATGTCAATTTAAATTTTAAGTCAAAAAAGAGTATCTACTTAATATGTATAGCTTTAGAAAATTAGCATGTAAAATGTTGAAATGGTTTCACAACACCTTATCTCAACACAATGAATTTTACAATTTTCTTTATAGTTTTACATTCATATATTTTTTTTATTTGATTTGAATATTTATAATTAAATATACAAAGTCTGAATCACAACATTCTATTTAATATCATTTTTTTACATTTCATGTGATTAAATAAGGAAAATTATATTTTATTGTTTTGAGATTCTTTATATACCTACACAAACCACCACAATAAGGTAAATAATTGTTTAGGGAAATTTGTTAGTTTAATTGAGTTTTGTGGGAATGATATAACATATACCTAAATACAACACATAGGTAAACCTTCACAAAGTATTTTTCAAATTATTGTCCTATTCAAACTGATTCACCAGTTATACTAGCGTCTACACTCTGATTTTCCCGATTTCTGATTGGTTGGTAGGCGGTAACTTTGAACCGGATGTACCATGTGTAAATGTTAACAGGCAAAAAAAATAGGAATAAAATAAAACCAAAAACATTTTGTTTTCAGGGACTTATTTATATATATTTTTTGTATCGTGAATAAAATAAAATGTAGGTATGCATTAGTAAAATAATTATTTCGTATATTTCAATGTATATTTACTATAAGATTCTTAGTAAAACAAGAACTTTACTTTTTAATAATTTAAATTATATTTAAAGAAAGTATTAAGGTATACCTATTATATGTTCATGGTGTCACAATTTAATCGATTGATTTCTTCCAGAATTATGTTAATAAGTTTTAAATCTTGGAAATCTGTATAATATTTATGGGTGATTCTCATATAAGAGGCAAATCGTTGTATGGAGAGGCGGCACAAGACTTTTTGTTGAAATTTTATTTTTTCTTAGTATATTTCTATCTAGGCACCTATTTTGTATATATCTGTAACACGGCCAGTCATTAAGTCTTTTTTTTCTCATTTTAAAAGCGACCAGGGAAGATATGTACCTACTGCATCCAGGGGAGAGACATTACTAACATATAGGGTAGGGGAAATTATCAACTGGGGAAAGACATTATGTGCAATGTTGGTTACAATATCAACTGGACTGGACAGTCATGAGTGTTGATTTACATATTATAAGAGAAACACTGATATCTTTTATAAAGTATTTTTTTTTATTATTATGAATAAGACATTACAAATTTTAGTCTCATATTAATCACTATAATTATAATTCGTCCTGTATCGTCACAAATTTTACAGAAGTTCACTTGAACTTTGTCTTCTTCTTCAACACAAGTGTACATTGGAACGTAACGATATTCTGTTTCTATGTGTAAAATTCTAACCAACACAAAATCGCCATTTCTCAGAAATCTTTTCCCATATGTTGAGACTAAAGGTTGTTCATCTTCATGTAATGCACCAGAAGCCTGCGGTATATATTGGGACTCTACAATTCGGCTAGTCATTATTGACACCAGTGTTTCATCGTCAGAATCAGATATTGACCCAAATACATCCTCAACATCAAGTAGAGGTTTTGGATTAATGGCTGGATAATCCTCACTTCCTAATATAAAATGACTGCAATCTTCCAGATCGCAGAAGCAACTTAAAGCCTTCATCACTAGGTGATTAGGACGAAACACACTTGGTGGACCTACAGAGTGCCTGTAAAGGATTTTTAGATTTTTAGCTGATCCAAGTTATGATTCTTTGATTAAGATTTCTGCATCATCAATGGCCAAAACTTTGATGTTTGGGCAACTTTTCTGAAGAGCACTGGTCAAGTCTTCCAACGATGAAATATCAGTGCCACTAGCAACTAATCTGTCTGCAGTCCTTTTGCATGTTGCACCCTCTCCATCGGGAGCTCCCTTGCTGTGGCCAGCTTCGTGGTAATTCCACGTAAAGTTTTAAAGTTTTGAAATATTGTGTGTACATTATATATGTACATACAATATTTCTATTGTATCGCAATACTTGCATTATGAAAATAAATAATAAATTAATTTAAGTAAGCCATAACTTAAGCCATATTATATTCTAAACTGTTGTGTTTGTCTTTACCCTGGACGCTTGTCTCTACCCTGGCGTCTTAAAATGCAGGGGAAAGATGGCAGGGGAGGGACTTTTTCATTGAAAAATCAAGATAAGTTTATAACTATAAATCGTACAACAATAACAAAGAAACACGTTAAAATAAACACATATTCCAGTAAATATTTGTAATAATCTACATATTTACATAAATAATTACAAAATTGAACTCACCAGAGTAGAGACAGGACTCACCGTAACAAAAGCGCGCGACACAGTGTCAAAACCGAACTGAACGTCTATAAGATCTCCCGGATGGCTCACTCAACACTAGTCACTAACTTCATACGAATTCCGTGACATTGAAAGGTTCGAATTCGTAACAACCAAATAATAATTTAATATTTTGAAGGATTATAAAAACCCAGGGGAAGGGATGCAAAATCTGAGGGACAAAATCTGTTATGATTTTTTTAAATGAAAAATACAATGTTTGATAATTTTAATAATTTGAATAGGTTTATTAATTATTCTGGTTCATTTAATTAAAGGCAATATACTTTTTTAATATATTTAGATGTGTTAAAAGATGTTGACCAATTGAAAATCAGGTTAAGGGACAGGCCAGGGTAGGGATATTTTGCGTGTTTAAGATGCAATTATAACTAAACTAAGTAAACTACAGTAATGATAATGAGTAACCCATAAACTACCCGTTTTGTTTTACTATAATAATACGCTATTTGTAACATATATTAAAAAAATGTGTGTTTTTTTAATCGAGACACCGAAATGACCTCTTATATGAGAATCACCCTTATATGTACCTACATTTAAAGAACTTGATTATTTTAAATTTTATCGAACCGTCGAGATGTTTACAATAATTATTTTCTATCATCCGTATTAAAAAAAAATACGAAGTGGTCTACAATCATAGACTTTGCAACATATACTTATATAATATATGGATGAACTCAGAAAAAATTCTATATATACATATTACACCGCCGTGGCACAGTTGGTAAGCCGTTCGATTTCTGAGCGGGCGTCCTGTTTTCGATTTCCAGCAGAGGAGAAATTTATTTCATTAAAATTTTGATTCTCTGGGCTGGAAACACTGGTTAGGTGGAAGAAATTGCCATACGGCAATAAACTCGCAACTTGCGCAGGGTGTAAGGAAGTGTACATTATTATTATACATCAACTCAAAGAACCTTCGCAGCAAATAATGTTCTGTACATGGTTTTATTCAGAATTCGGAGTAGAACATTTAGTGTGTCCGTACCCCCTTTATAACTTTTGATCCGCTGAATGCACAGAACCCAAAATTTCGGAATGTATAGATAGTTATAGGCCTAAAAAACATTTATACTCAGAATTTTGAATTTTCGTTTCTTACAGGGGTTATCAACTATTGAATTTTTACTTTATTTTTCCATATACTTATCTCAAAAACCATAAAAGCTAGAACGCTGAAAATTGGTATAAATATAGACAAATACAAAATCTCAAATTTGTTTTTTTTAAAAGTTCCAGGGTTTTTCAAACATTTTTTTGTGATAAATTTAAGTATGTGTTTAACTGCCTATATTTCCAAAGTTTTTAAAAATACCGAAAAAAGCCGAAACACCTCAATTAGATCATTTAATTTTCTATTAAAAATATGAACATTGTAGAAGAACATCTCAAACTTTTATTTACAATTTTTATAAAAATTAAATTTAGTGATGACATTGTTTCATACAATTTGTACGGTAGTACATTATACAATTTCTACGGGTACGCAATAGTTTGATACTTAATCTCTAACATACATACATACCATCATACTGTTTTCATAATCTGGGTAGGCACAAGACTGACCTCCATACTATCCTATCCTGACTTACGTACCTGCATGTTTTATAAAGAAAACAAAATAT
This sequence comes from Molanna angustata, assembly GCA_963576475.1. Lineage (NCBI taxonomy): Eukaryota > Metazoa > Arthropoda > Insecta > Trichoptera > Molannidae > Molanna > Molanna angustata. The sequence continues at coordinate 9,770,441 of OY754970.1, read as the reverse complement.
TTATTAATTACTTATTATAGTTTGGTACATATTCTTCTTATTTATTATACATACTATCACCATCGACAGTTGTATCTCATGTATCTGGTCATTACTGCAAATGACATGAGTAATTTGAGATTGAATATTGAAATAAAAACTAATGTTCCAAATCTCTTTTTGAATATCTATAAAATAACCATATTGAAACAAGAGACCATTGCTTCCAAGTAGAAGACAGTCCGTTTAGCACTAAAAAGTTATTTTTTTGTCCTACTGCATCCATAGTTCATTTTTGAATAAATTTTAAGATTTGACGCTGTAGTCTTAAAGATGCGATTTATGTTTAATGTTCCTATGTCCTTTATTTTCTATTGTTAAATAATTACCATGTTATCCGGGGCGGAGACGAATCCAACAAATAAGAGATCATTACAATTGTTCCAGCTGTTCTTGAATTATAAATAGTGTAACTCATCTGACTTTCTTTTATTTATATAGATTTCCTTCCCATTTATTAAAACTTTTTATTGGTTGATACTTTCTTCCTATATTATGAATTCTTTGTAAAATATATTATATTGAAACTGTTGGTTTTCATTTTATTTAATAAGTTTAAGTTCCAATTTTAATTATTGTAACGACTTCTCCAGAGATGTACAAAATGGGTACCCAAAACCATTTGAAATGCAAAATGGAAATGGGTTGAAACTTTTCCATTTGAAAATGCAAAATGGTTTTTAAAAAAGCATTTCAAATGCAAAATACCTATTTTCAAAATGCTAAATGGCTTTTCAGGTGAAATGAAAAAGTTGAAACAAACAGTTTTGTATTAAAATGACTATTGAACTAAACAGTTTTGTAATTTAATAATGAAAAATAAAGTAGAACAGCTTGTGGAATAATTTTCTTAAGTTCAGACTAATTTTAATTCCCCAAACAAATAATAGTTACTTACATATTAGTGTGCTTCTTATTTGGTCAAAAATTTATATATATTTTTTTAAATTTCTATGCGTTCACCCCTTTATTCGATTCTAAGACACAAAAAAATATTTATATATATTTTTTCATATCATGTTTAGGTGTCGCTACCAGTAATCAAAATTTAGAAATTTATGAAAAAATATAAATTGCTTATATTGCCTGAAACTTACAAATTAATTTAGAAAATGAAAAGTATTGCTAAAATTATTTTTTAGAGTTCTTTTAAAAAATCGTATAGCGCCGATTAATGAATCAGAAGCACTCCAAGTACTTATGCTAATATTTCAGTGTTATGTTGCTCTATGAAACAATTATTTTTTAGTCCTTGAGAGAGAGTTGTCATGCTTTGGACACTGTGGACATTTGGTAACAATGTGGCAATCCATTCAACTCTGTTGGACCATTTACACCAAAGCATCGAACACAGTAAGCCGCTTTGTTGGCTCACTCCAGCCACTTAAGGTAGAAAGGTAGAATTTTTGGTATCAGGGTACTTCTTTAGTTGTTTAAAGATTAGAAGAAGATATTGTTCTTTAGTGATGATTAACTTATTGTATAGTCTTCTTATTTCAAAAGTCGGATACGATTCCATTTCTGGAAAAAATTCTTCGTCAAAAAATGCAAGTGCGATAAGCTCTTTGGATTGATAGGTGCCACAAATGATCAAGGATATTTTTCAATTCCTTTGTTTCCATAATTCTTGAGTTTTTTAAGAGCCACAAATTGTTTCTTAGACAATGCGTGGTGGCCGCTTATTCTGGCCAAGCTGAAGCTGCGGGGTTGCCCTCGTTGACTGTTCGCTATCGTGAGCAGCTACTTCAGCGACCAGAGGATAGTAGTCACGCATGCCGGACGCGTTGTTGAAAGAATAATCAATATGGGATGCCCACAGGGACGTTCCAGTGGAATGACCTCTTCGACGATCTGTTGAGGTTGCTGTTTTCGCTTACGACTGTAATCATTGCGTACGCCGATAATGCTCTGCTCCTCATTGGAGAAAACTCCAGGCCGGAAATCGAGCGTAAATTAGGAAACGTGATCAATGCAAACTAAACTGGGGTAGGGTGAACAGCTTGGTCTTCTCGTTGAGTAAGGCGATCGCAATGTGAAGGGAGCACCTAGCTGGGCAAGCCTCTAGGCGAGTTAGGGTTGTCGATGAAGTTCGCTACCTAGGTATCGTCCGAATGTCAAGTCCTCGGCTGAAAAAGTAGCGGCCTTATTTATGACATTTCGCAGGATCAACAGGAGTAACTGGGGACTCCATTCGGGTAGGGTGAGGGCTATATACAAAGCTAAGTATGTTGCCCAGATCGCATATGCATCTGAAGTTTGGTCCCATCGGCTGAGCGTTGGCTCGGTTGCTCTTGCGATCCTGAGGGGCCAGCATCCTCCCTTGCTTGCTGTTACAGGTACGTATCGCACGGCGGCCAGTGACAGTCTTCCGGTCATCACTGGTGTTCTGCCTGCTGATATTGAGGTGCGGGACTTTGTTGCACATAGGAGTATCAGGCTCAATAGACGGGATGAACATGTAGGAGTGATTGTTTGTATTGTGCCAGGAATTAGTGGTCTGAGTGGGGCCATCAGTAGTCAAAGAAAGGACGATGAAAGTTTGGCAAGAGCGCTGGGATAGAGGAGGAACTGCTAGGGTTACCTATTAGTTTTTCCCTGACCTAAGAAAGAGGAAGCGTATGAGATCGCTGGCACTGTGCCACTATGCGTTGCAGCTTGTGTTAGGAGACTATGATAGGAGGTATGTGTGCTAGACCGCCCAGCCAGTTTGGTTTGGCGAAGTGCTGGCGAACCATCACAATGTGGCTCGTTTCGAAGAGTTTTTTTTTTTTTTTTGTTTAAGGCAATTCACCCTGTAAAGAGTGCTATGTGCCTCGAAGAGTTTTAAGAGGGGAAAAAAGTGAAAAGTTCGTGTATATATGTTCCGCAAGTTTTTCGTAGGGACGGTATTTTAATACATTTTTTTGTATGGGACGGTATTTTAGTATAGGTAAAATTTTCAGTACAATTTTTGTATGGGAATTTTAGTATAGGTATTTGAGTTCAGGTGAAAGGTGGTTGGGACTTGCAAGAGTTTTAATGTGTGGGTCTCACGCTGGGATGAGCTCCAGAGACCGGGTTTACCCCCGGTCAAAGATCTCGTATAGCGATGTCCTAATCTGGCATGGAATGATGCTTGATGTGCAAAACTCACGCTGGGAGTGGCGTGGATGACCGGGTTTACCCCTGGTCGAGGATTTCGTACAGCAGTGGGCCTAACCTGGAGTGGTGCTGTAGCGGGGTGGTCGACGACTCGTTAACAATTCGTGCCGTCCTTTCTCCCTCTTGGAGGTGTCTGATTGCATGACCCCGTCTGGGTGGGTCCTCCTTCCTCGCGTTTGATGTAAGCTATCGCATCTGGTAATGCGGGTGCGATGGTCTAGAAGCACCTAGAAATTAAGATTAGTTTTAATTAGTAAGGCGCATTAGGTAGGCTTCATCCCCTGGATAGGGGCACTGAAAATCCATAATTTAGCAGGCGGGGTTTGTTGGGGGGAGCACATCCGGCGAACTCAGAGCCCGCGTGCATAAAAAAATAAAAAGTGCGGGTAAAGAGGTGCTAACGCGCCTGAGATACCCGTGTAAGCGGTGGATGACTTTCAGTGTCCTTCGTCTTGACAAGAGCTGCATCTGATGTTTACTTCTCCTGAACCTCCTCGGGGATGGTTAGTGTTGATGAGGTAGATGGACCGGTGGCTCTCCCCATTACGTCTTCCACTTCAGCCGCTAGCGCGCTAGTGCGACTGGACTAGGACAGTGCTCGATGACGAAATTGTATTCTTGCAAAAACATGGCCCACCTGATTAGTTTTTCTCTCTTGTCCATTGCCTTATGAAGCCAAGTGAATGCCCGGTTGTCAGTCACCATAGTAAATCGTCATCCTCCAATGAATGGTCGGTACTTCCATACAACGGTACTTCACCCACACCACTGCGAAGGCCTCTTTTTTGTTCGAATGGCATTTCCTGTCCGCCTCACCGAACTTGCAGCTTGAATATGAGATAACCTCCCGTGACCCGTCCTCATTCTGGTGAAATAGCACAGTTGCTGCTCCATCTTTACTCGCATCAGGAAGAAGATCGCGACCCACTTCTACGCCGGTGATGTTATAGGATCCATTGGTCCTGTTCAACCCCGGACGCAGCCGCACGTCGGACAACACAAATATCCCCTATCAAGCGAGTACAACCACTACCCCTAAGAGTCCGACCACATTCGAGGAGGCCCGTGAATTACGCCAACACGAGGACCGAGGGGTCGGGGGCAAGCCCCTCCGACTTGAATCGGAGTGTACATAGGGGCCGATTTCGAAACCGATCGGAGGCCCCGACGTGTGAGGTTGGATTCTCGGGGACAGTGGTTGAACCCGATGGATGGTGAATAGTTTGTGTTTTCCGACGATGCGGCCGTGTCCGGAGGTGAACAGGACCAATGGGTCCTATAGCGTCTCCAGCGTGGAAGTGGAATCCCGATCTCCTTCCTAAACCAATGTTAACAAGATATTATGTATTTTTACTAAAAACATTTTAAATTAACACAACAGGTAAGATTTTGACATACAAGTATGACTTGTTAAAAAAAATTCAAATATATCACCTTTATCTCTAAGCTTGAAAAGACCCTGGTGGCTAAAGAACATCTAATTTTCAAATTTTCAGACACAGCTACCGTCGTGGTGAGTTTATAAGATGGAACTTCTTTGTACAGGTTCTCATAATATGTTGGTTTCTCAACCAATCCGGTTGTTTAACTTGGCATGAACTTTTCCCTTGGAACTCTTCTAGAAATTAAAAAAATAATCACAATATACAAACAGAAGTGTCAAACTAGTGATTTTTACAGCTATCATTCATAGTATATCAGTATTATTGCCTTCACAGACACACAAGTATATTTAATTAACTGAAATTATATAAGAATATAATTCATTTTAACTTTGCCTTCTTCGGATCCTTCCTTCTTATTTTGGGTATATTGTATCTGCTGTACCAAAGACTTTTCTGTGTTTTTTGGGCGGCTAAATGAATAAAACAACATATTGTTAAATCTGACAGTTTAAAGTTATAACTTTTTGCGGCAACGTAAAACAAAACACACCACTGTTAATTATAGAAAAACATTTTTACAGGGGGTTATTTAAAACACTGTACAACATAATAGTAAAGTTAAATTACCAAAAATCAATAAGAAAAAACAAATAAACTCACCGTGCTGTTTTGATACAATTATATTGAGATCCGGTCGGAAGTCAGAGAAGCAGTCGGAAGATCGTCCGGATCGTCGTTTTGACAGTACACGCCCCTAGCTCGCCCTAGCCAATCAGAGAGGAGCCAATGCAAAAAAGAAACTCAGAGGCTAGACGCTACTACCAGTTATCACTCCCAGAAAATTTGGTGATTTTTTAAAACTATTGTTGGAACAATCCAGGGGTCACTGTTTTGTTATTGCATATTGTGTGTGTGTCTGCAATTTTATTTTTTTTATATTTAATATATGTATGTTAATATGTATTATGTTCCCACATACATGTTAAATACTTTTGCACAAATATTACAACGTTAAGCTTGCTTATACATATATACTGTAATATGCACTTTGAAAATGTATTTTAAGAGATAAACCTATTGTACATATCAATTTTTATTTTGCTTCCCAGTTTTTAATATTTCTTTTAAACTCCCAAATATCTAATTTTCCCGCAGTAAAACAATTCCTTTGTACCGATGAACTCTTACATCACCAACCATACTATATAATAGTGTGACTAAATAAATATATGATTTGTATAATGCGCTTATTATTTAGTAACACACACTATAACTCAGCCGTTGAAAGTTATTTTATTGAATTTGCTGCTTGGTTCAGATTGCAGATGCCGTGTGACAAATGTGAAGCTCCATACGGATACAGAAATCACATGCCCCTTAGTACAGACACTAAACTTTTTGCTGTAAGTCTAACAGTCCTAACCTCCCAATAAACTGGCAGTTCAGTGAGTCACCGTGATCATTCTCCAACTTATTCCACTTCCCCTTCCTTCCCTACCTCGCTTATATTTTGATTAATTAACACCTGTATGCTTGGTTTTCTTTGTTTGGTGTTTGTGTTTGCATTATATCAATTGCTATGAAATATAGCTGCTATGTATTATTAGATCTATCTAGTCCTTTCAGATTGCATCCTGTAATAGATTTATTAGTGTATATTCTCTTTATTATCTCTTTTTGGTGTTTGTTCTTGTAGTGAGTATTCTTTATAAATTATTTGTGGTACTCCTTTCAAATTATGTATATATTATGTATGTTGTTTTTATTTGTTCTACTGAATCCTTTCTCTTTAATCATAATAGCAAAAAATTCGTTTCTTTGAATTTCATTTGTTTATATTTAAATTGTACAGTGAAACTTTGGCTCACAGTCTGTTCCTGGACCATGAAATATTCTATGTAAATGCAATCAAAACATTACATACTCTGAAACTTGATATTATGGGTTAATTTTTGTTAAGAATGCACATATATTACATAAATTTTTATATTTGTGCATTCCCAAAGAATAAAATAAATTGGATAAGTTGAATCTTAATAAATAGCTTTATTAAGTTCAATGAGTGTCTCAGTTACTTAGATTTATTACTTTATGTGAAGATTATTTAGATTTTCTTAGCAAAAGTTAAACTTGATGTTAAATTTTTAAACAACTAAGGGATACAAAAAGCTCCAGTAAACATACATTATGCTACATTTGAAATGCCAATTGAACTAATTGGCAATCATGGTTGTAAACCGGATTACTGTAGACAAACCCAAGCAAAATTTGGTTGGCAAAGCTGGTTGTGAATTTAAGTTCCACTGTACTTGAATAATTGAAAAAATTGTGAAAATAAATTAATTGTTTACAGGTTTGTGGAATAATTTCTCTATTTAAATCATTTTATTACATCTTTGGTTTCATAAACTATAGAATTTCTTGTGTAATTAATGGCCAGTTTCATAAAAATTAAAGGAGACTTAATGTCGACTTTTAAATAAATTGCGTTTCATAACAACAAAATGTCACTTAAAGTTCACTTTAATTTAAAGTCCAGTGTCTTCGTACTTTAGTCACTAAAGTCTTCTTTAAGAGCAGTTCATTGTTTTTGCCACCAGAGTGTGCTGCAATATGACCTAATGTTCAAGTCAGTTCTTGTTGATGTCAATATTGTCAATTGAATGTTGACAATCATGTGCATATTAATCTAAAGTAATAAAGCAATCAAAATGTTAGTGTATGTGTGTGTGTATGTGTGTGTGTGTGTGTTTGTCTCACGCCTTCTGAAAAACCAAGAGCATCTAAAAATCTAATTTATGTGCGAACGTGTACCTGTATACCTGATGCAGTGTCACGCTAAAAATAATGCGATAAAAATGCTGAATTTTAAAAATATTTCAATAATTATTTTTTTCATACAAAATTTTCCAAGTCGTATCTGTCAAAAAAGTGTACATTTTGCACGCATATATCTGTTAGTTTAAAAGTTAGAAGTACGTATTTACACGAAAAAAATTTTCTTTCAAGTATAACTTAGCGTTTAAGTGAAAAACATGGTGAATATTTTGTATAATTATAATGTTTAACTTATTTTTAAAGTAAGCGTTTTGTACATAAATGCCGCCATTTTAATATCTTTTCATACAATATTTCATTTTCCTACCGAATGAATATGTTCTTGAAAATAATAAACCTTTGAAATAAATATAAATATGAAATAATAAAATGAAACACAAGACATTACAGCAAGTTTTAAGACGTATATTGTAAAAGTCTGTTAATTATTAGTAAAGATATGGGCATAATAAAATTGCATAATTTGTATATAATATTTGATATTTCGGACAATTTTCATTTTTATGGCATCGAACAAACCAATGTAGGTACCTACATATTCAAAAAATGTATCCGAACCATTCGATATTGCTTACGTGTTCGAATCGTTTCCATGGCTACAGAAAGAATGTGATATTCAAATAAAATTTGTTAGGAATCGAATTTATTTAGAAGGTTGTTGTAGGTAGGTACCTACCTAATACTATTTACTTACAAATCAACAATAATATACCTATACTGATTTCCTATAGGAAAATTATTTTATTTATTTATTTATCAACCGTTTGTCCGATTATAATGAAACTTTGGTGAATTGTCGAGCGTATGCCCAGGATGGTTTTTGGATTTAAACTTTTTTCTTATTCTTCTTCGTGTATTTGGTCGTTTTACCTATGAAGGGGGAGTATCCTGGGAAAAGAAGGTCCGACTGTCCCTCCATCTCTTCACAGGTCTTCCAGGACGGGTTCTGCATATAAACTTTTTTCTTCTTTTTCTTCAACGTGTACTTGGTCATCTTACCTATGAAGATGAACTATCCTGGGAGATGAAGGTCCAATTTTCCTTCCATCTCTTCGCAGGTTTCTGGATTTAAACTTTTTTCTTCTTCTTCTTCATCGTCTATTTGGTCATTTTACCTTTGAAGGTGGACTAACCTGGGAGAAGAATGTCCAATTTTCCTTCCATCTCTTCGCAGGTATCTGGATTTAAACTTATTTCTTCTTCTTCTTCTTCATCGTGTATTTTTGGTCATTTTACCTATGAAGTTGGAGAATCCTGGGAGAAGAAGGTCCAACTGCCCTTCCATCTCTTCGCAGGTATCTGGGTTTAAACTTTTTTCTTCTTCTTCGTGTATTTAGTCATTTTACCTATTAAGTAGAGCATCCTGGGAAAAGAATGTTCTTTCATCTCTTCGCGGTTCTTCCAGGATGGTTTCTGGATTTAAACTTTTCTTAACCGACTGATGGGACGGGATGTAATGAAGGGAAGGGATGCACTAAAGGGCCTGAAGGGACGGGAGGTATAAAACTGCCTGAAGGGACGGAAGGTAGTGAAGGGTCTGATGGGAAGGGACGTAATGAGGGATTAAAGGGACGGGAGGTACTGAAGGGCCTGAAGCGGCGGGTCCTGGAGTCTAATTCTGTTTCTTCTTAATTTTATGTAGACCTTTAGGGCAGTTTTTATACAAACTATTTCCTATTGTCTAATTCATCTTCTTCTTCTTTTATGTATACATTTGGGTCATTTTTTTATAAAAATTATTTCCTTTAGTCTAATTATTATTCTTCTTCATTTAAGTACGTAGACTTTTGGGAGAGTTTTAATACAAACTATTTCCAATAGTCTTATTCATTTTCTTTTATGTAGACCTTTTGGTCAGTATTTATACAAACTATTTCCAATAGTCTAAATATTCTTCTTCTTCTTTTTTGTAGACCTTTGGGTGAGCTTTTATACAATCTATTTCCAATAGTCTAATTCTTCTATTAGGTATATGTATTTTTACTTATTTTATGTAGACCATTGGAATAGTTTTTTATACAAACTATTTCTTATAGTCTTATACTTATTTTTCTCTTTTTTATTTAGTCTTTTGGGTTAGTTTTAAGTCTAATAGTCTATTGTGCAGAAATATTATTAACGATATGCACACTTGATGAAAATACATATGAAATGAATGGGATATGGGATGTGACGATATAACCTGCACTAGAATCTTTTCAATACTTTTGTTTAATTAAATTTAAACCATTTATATCATCCTATTTTGAATAATTTTCAACACCTAATATTTAAAGAATGGGGGTTGTGGCCATTACTGAACTCTTCACAACATTTATATTCAAATTAAAAACTATTTACTATAGTTCAAGTCTTCTTCTTCTTCGTTAATGAAGACTTTCAGTCAAATTGAGCAAAAATATAATGCACACTTGATGAAAAAATAAAAAAACGAATGGGATGTGACCAATACTAGATCTTTTCAGTACCTACGTTTGTTTAATCAAATTTTAACCACATCCCAACATCCAAAATTACTAAATTTTCAATAGGTACACATTACAATTTGTTTTCGATGATAATATTTAAAAATGGGGGTTGTGGCCAAACCAATCTCTTTACAACGTTGATAAACAGTCATATTTAAAACCATTACGCATAGTCCATGCGAGCAGAAATTGTATAAATATTATTCTTCATTCACACTTTATAGCAATATATAAAAAAGAATGGGTTGTGGCCATCACTTGAACATTTTACAATACTTAAACTCAATCAAATTTCAAACCACTTTTCATAGTCTGATATTGCAAAATAATTGGGTGACAATATTATAAAAACGATTGCTTTTTCTTTCACAATTTTACATTCTTGGCCAACGGCGGGACATAAAAGCTAGTATTCAATAGTTTCGTTAATTTTTAAACATTTTTTTATAAATAATATAACAAAATGATGTTTTCAAAATGAGATAATTAGAAGATGCGTACTGTGATACGGCGGTGAAAAGTATATATGTAGGAAAAGAATCGACCACATGGAAAAGTAGAATTGAGGAGAATTTTTTGATAGGTTTTGTTCCATAAACATGTCCTATACATCAATGATCTATTCAATGACAGAAATAACATATTATATGGTAGTAAACAGAAAGATTTACCTATGCTATGAGCTATGTTTCCATAGATTTTGATAGCAATATTGCCAACTTTCAGGTATTTTGGTGACATTTCTGCCTTTTACTAAAGTACGCTGCATTATTATTTATGAAACGCAACGACTTAAAGGCGACTTTAAATTTTTAAAGAACCTTTAACTAAAGGGTCCTTTTGCTGCTTTTTATGAAACTGGCTGTAAGTGTTTAAAGCAGGGGTATATAGCAAAATGGGTTCCAAAAAATAGACCCAAAAGTTCATTTACCTGGATTTAGTCCTTTATCTTTTATTTTATTACAGATTTATTCATTATTTTCAAGGATATCCAATTCAATAATAAAAATATAAATTGCCAATCTAATTAATAGTTTCTTTACTCAATTTGTAATTGAAATATGAATTTGAAACCTAAGATTATTCTTTATATTTGATGTATTTTATAAGATGTTTACTAGCGGGATGCTTGTATTGGTTATTTGGTAACATTGAATATGTGTTTAGCTTGCAAGAGCCCTGCACAGGATGTGCTGCCCCCTATGGATACCATAACGTCATGTCTCTGAGCACAGATACATTCCAATTTTCCGTAAGTTATTTAGTATTTGTCATATTTTAATATTTGAATACTAAAAAAATCACCGGTAAGTGCTAACAATAAATAATAACTAATTATTTAACTCACGAGGATTTTGTCACCATACACCATATTTTTTTTTTTATTAAAAAGAATGGATGTGTTCTTGTAACAAGTAAAAACATTTTTTTATTTATCATACAATAACACAAAACATTTTTTTTTTAAATACCTAATAATTACGTTATACTCTCAATGGAATTATGAACTCATGTTCAAGAGCATCATACTTAACACATTACAAATTGATTACACTATAATAGAGATATATTTACATACAACAAAAATACAACTTAAGGGATCATGTATCACCAAAAATATAACTTTTTTAAGCTATTTATTTTGATCTCTCAATTCTCTAATCCAAATACTTTCCCCAAACTATGCATAAATACTTGCACTATAAGTAAACAAAATCATTCGAGGAAGGGTGGGGTTCGACTTAGCTGGATTACGATACCCGTTTGCCACTGACTCTATGAATAATATGTATTCATGTTTTATGCAAAAAAAAATTCTCCATCATTAAAATTCTTCAAGTCGCATCATAAAAATACAATAATTTTTTAAATATGCAGTATTTACTATCTGTAATAGTCCACAATAAATGTTTAATATAATGACTGGTGTAACACAGTATTAGCAGTCTATTTGGCTTCAGTACTGGCGCCCTGGATTCGATTCTCAGCTGAGGGGAATGTCATTTTAATATTTTTTTCATGCAAGTCTCGCTTCTCTGAACTGGAAATTCATTTTGCAATAAAATAACCACTTGCTCAGGATATAAGTAACTGATAAATATTGTTATAGATTTGTCAATCATTAATTAGACATCATACATTTATATTAGAATACACAAAGTTACATTTTCATTGTGATGCCAAGCATGTATTTTGTTCTCAGCTAAATTTAGATTTTTTTCCAAAAATTAACTAGACAATTGACTGCATGAAGTTGTCAGTTTAGTTAATCTCTACTAAAGGAGAATACTTTATTTACTCCTTTGACTTACTATGAGAACAGATATTTGCACATTACAAACTACAATGAAAATGTGATTAATTTAAAATGCAAAATGACTACAATATTTTTGGTAAGTTATTAAATCACATTATTATGAATATTATGTATATCTTCTTTATATTATAGTTTTGAAATGCCTGCTATTAACTTAGTATCTCTATTATTAACAAATGGTAATAGTATTGATTTCTTCAAAATGCATTTTATTAACCAAAACTATTTCCCTATTTTTATTCCATATATTTATATTAGTTTGAATTAACTTTAATTCCCGAAGACCTGCTGATACTGCACATACTGTTGATTGTATTTTATGTATTTTTTACTTAATGCTAAATAATAAATTATAGGTAAATAAATATTATTTATTTTTTCTAGCATATAATAACATGATTAATTCATTTCAGTTTTAAATCCGCAATACATAACAACTTACATTTTTAATACCTATCCATAAAACATAACTTAATATAAATTTTGTTTAGTATCAATTGTAATACAGGATAATATTATTATGAAATGAAAATCATTGATGATAACTGAACACAATAATTTAAATAATGATAAAAAGGAAATTCCTGATATATAAGGTGACTAATTATTGTGTTTCCTTACACATTACTCTGCATTATGTACATATTTCATAATAAATGTTTTATGTATAACTAAATATTTTCTATTACTTTTCAAAATTTTATAAGTATATTAAAACAAAATGTACGACTCAATAAAACATATGCACATAAGAATAAAATGTGATAAATATAACAAAATAAAAAAAAATAATTAGTGGATAAATTGTGTATTTTTTTATTAATAGTATTTAAGTAGATTGATTTGTGTATTTAGGGTCAAGTGCGTAATGCTGCAGTGTCAGGTAATTTGGATGCTCCCGAAGGTGGATTTGATGCCATCATGCAAGCTGTAGTCTGCCGTCAAGAGATCGGATGGAGAGAGAAGGCCAGAAGGCTCTTAGTTTTCTCAACGGATGCTGGTTTTCATTATGCTGGGGATGGAAAGGTATATAACATGTGATATCAATCTAATTTTGCCCAGATTCAATCAAATATATAAAAGTTCCCACATTGACTAAATTGTGTTCCTGCTTCTGTGAATAAAAAAAAATTACAGACTTGTTTGTATAACAAAATTCAAAAATATTTATCAAATGATATATTTTCTCATTACTTTACTAAAAAATAATGTCACAATGGGCCCAATTCTGAATACTCATCAAAAATTATATGTGCATTATAATCACTATGGATAAAAATGTATTCACCAGAACTGTCACTTTAAACTGTATCCATTTTATAACACGCTACTGACATTCTTTTGTAGTTTTAGTCTTATTTGGTATCCTGCTTCGCTATTGTAATTTGAAATTAAGCTTAAATTTTAATGCACACGGAAAAAGGTATGAATTAAATTAAATTTACGATTTTGACAGCTTCTAATTTTGAAAAACACAATTTCTTTTACTCAAATTATGTTAAAATAACCTCAAATGTTTGTATATTACATACGAGAAATGAAGAACAGCGTCAACAAAATGTAATTTGTTCAATATAAATAGAAAAAATATCTTAATTTTGACATTAATACATAAATTTTTAAAGTGTAACATGTTTTCCAGAATAGAGAGTAGTGTAGCGAACAGGCAAATATAGGATTTCGCCAATCCATTTGATTTGCCATACCAAAGGTTTGTCAAGCTTTTTAGGCTCTCTAAAGAGTGTGATAAACATAGAATTATAATGTACAGAAGCCGCGTGTAGTACAAATTTCGAATTCAAATGTAGGACAAGTTTTTTTTACATGTGTGTGTGAGGCAGTAGATCTACGTATTATGTAGGTGTGCGTATCGGTAGGTGTACGTATACGGCCGGGCGAGTGAAACTCAGAACATTGTTCTTAGTTTATGTTGTCATACTTTCATTGCGCTGACTAGGTATCTGTATCATATATAATCTAAGGTGATAAATTTAATATCACTAATTGAACATAACTTTTTTATATGACAATTAATATTCATATTGTTAAATGTTTAAACATAGAAATTGAAAGAAACATGAAAACCAAAGACAATTTCAATTTAAAACCAATGTGACCTTATAAAATTGAACTTCTTTTATTTTAATCTTCAATTTTCAGAATAGCAAAAAATACTTATAAATTTGACAGTAACTAAAATTTTAGTGCGTGTTCAGAATTGGGCCCAACTTACCCACAGTGTACATGGTACATCCCATGTTTTTGTTAACTCTAACTACAGTATTTTTTTTTGTATAAACTGAAATGATTGGTTCCTACTGTGTATTTAGTTGGGAGGAATTGTAAAGCCAAACGATGGACTGTGCCACTTGAGTGGTTCCGGATTGTACACCCACTCCAATCAACAGGACTATCCCAGCATATCACAAATCAATCTCAAGGTAAGCTTATTTTGAACATTCAATATATTTCTATATAAACATTTTTTATGACCATGTGTATTGGGAAATAAAACCTAATGATATGTGATTATTTTGTAAATTGGCAACTTTATTTTCTTAATTAGACCATTCACACTAAAGCATCCATTCCCATATAATTTTAATTCTTTTAATATTCCAGATATATTATGTTTATGAATGAAATAATAAGTTTTATATTTTTAAAAATCCTAATATTTTGTGTTAACACAATTGAAGTTCATAATTGTTAATTAAATTTTAATATATTCAAGACATATTGTACTTCCCAACTTCCCTCCCCTTCATACCGTTATTCCTCATCTCATCTTAAGCCCATGTTTGCCAACTCCAGGAAATAAGCTACCCTTTTGTTATTAATATTGTTTGTTTGAATTTTGTACCAACGTATTTAGTATAAATTTTGCATCTGAGGATGCTAGTTGTGTCCAGTGAAAGCACTAAGGGCTAATCAAATTCATACTTGATGTGGATTAAAAAATTGTTTTATTTTATTTTTACAAACAATTAAACCTATATTTATTTTTCAGGTCAAAGAAAATGCCATAAATGTGATATTTGCTGTAACTGCCGAACAAATCTCCGTCTATGAAAGGCTAAAGGAACACATTGAAGGTTCATCAGCCGGCACACTGTCTGCTGATTCCAGCAATGTTGTTGATCTTGTTAAAGAACAATATAGTGTAAGTTCAATATTAAATTGTGACATCTTTCATACAATGACATGTTCTGACGAGTGTGCCCAGCATAACACCCACCATACTTTTGTTTGTATTTAAGCACAGCATGTACTTTTTGCTAGCAGTTTAGAACGGACAATTTTTTTTAGTCCATTGTGATACTATATATAATATGCTGAACGGGTAAAATGAATAAACCGCCATTCTCTTAAATGTGCGTGAGGAGTGATTAAATTAAAAAAAAAAATACACACATGCAAGAGTAAATTCCATTTCATAAATTTGATCCTTTTACTCCATTTTATGATTTCCAAATCTCTAACTATTACAGCTTTGGTAGTGTAATAGAGATTGAGATGTTTTAAATCAAAAATGAGTTCATCATTTTTATTTAGTTACTTTGTAACTTAACAAAAATATATCTGATTTTATTCATATGTACATATAACACATTTTCAAATTACATGGTACTCAAATACTCTTTTCTTGTAAAATGATTAATGCAGTTATTGGCGCTATAAAAATTGATATGTTCTTATATGATTGTAGTAAATTTTTAATAAATAAATAAATCATTTCCCCTTTCTGGCATCAATATATTTTCTTAGTGTATGGTGAGTCTTTAGCACCTGACGCAGTTGAGTCACTAATTATAATAGTTACCTTTAAAACACAGTTATTGTTCAGACTATATTTCTACTTTAGCAGCTAATGCAGTTGAGTCGCTAATTATAATACCTTTAAAATATAGTTATTGTTATTGTTTAGACTATATTTTTAATCCCTACCTAGATATTCAACACCATGTTATCCTAGAAATTTTATTTCATGTGGTGTTCACTGGTTTTATGTGTATCTTTTGAAATGTTTCAGAAAATATCGTCATCTGTTGAGATGAAAGATAATTCAACGAGTGCTGTTCGCGTGACTTACTTTTCTTCGTGTCTTGGAAATGGCAGCGCTGTGCAAACTAATAAGTGTGATGGCCTTAAGGTAATAAAGAAAAACTACTAAATATGTGGGTTTTTTTAAACATGGTTACGTAAGGGACACCGACTTTTAAGATTTGGGTCCATTCTACTCTTCCGAAGAATCGTACTATGTAGCGTTGGGAAGGGTTTATTAAATAGTCATCTCTAAAACTTTTATGATTGAATAAGATGTTAAGAGTTGAACAATACTACAGAACAAATAACATACTGCAAAGAATACCTTTTCTTTCGTTGATTTGAGAAAAAGCAAACAAAAAACTTAAATAAACAAATACTGGTTGGTTGGAAGAAATTGCATAATGGCAATAAGCCTGCCATTGTGAAATATATTTTTTTTAAAATTAAATACATTCTTATTTTTGTTAATTACGAGAATCGTGGTTTTGAAGTTATTTAAAATAATTATTTATTTATATTATTTGACACACTTAATTTTTTGGTATGATTTTTGACCATTGAAAATAAAATTTAATTCAATTCTGTTATTACAGGTCAATGACCAGGTGATGTTTAGCGCAGAAATAATGGTAAAATCTTGTCCAGCTGATCCGAGTGAATGGCGCCAAGTTTTCCAGATTTATCCTGTTGGCATCAACGAGAGTCTCATTATTGAACTGGAGATGTTGTGTGATTGCCCCTGTGAAAGAGAAGGTTCAAAAGTAAGTTTGTTATGAAAAATTCCAATCGACATTTCTGTATGATCACACATTCACATAAATATTTAAATTGCAATTAATTAGATATAACATTGATCTGTCATTGTCATTGTCATAACATTGTCATTGTCATAACATTGTCATTGTCATAACAGTGTCATTGTCATTGTCATAACAGTGATCATTGATCTGTCAAGTCTTGTGTCTTAGTGTGAATGTGTCTAATTATAACTAAATTAATCTGAAAATACTAACCAATTTTTGATAAAAGTTGTATAAATATTAAAAATTAGCTCATTATCACCCGTTTAACAAAATTTCTTTCAAAAATAATTGGTTTTGTGCATTTATAGTGCTTCAAAGTTTGGCTGTGGTGTATACTTAGTAATAATCTTACAATGGCTCAGTTTGTGTGTGGTGTGGATTCTAGCCATGATATTCACTACAAGTGTGACAGTTGCCAGAAGGACACCTGTGCAAGGTGCTTAAAACTAACAGCAACGGAAATTAAATGTTTGGCCTTGAATACCAGGGTCTTGAGATTCTTTTGCCAGGACTGTCAAAAGGGGCTCTCTGAGGTCCCCTTACTCATCAAGAAACTGAATGAGATGCAACAGGATATTGAAAGACTCAAAACTGGACCAAGAGAAACAGGCTCTCAACAAGAGGTCCTTGAAGAACTTGTAGAGCGGGAAACACGATCTAGAAACATCATCATTTATGATGTTCCTGAATCTAGTGCCCAGGAGTCTGCGGATAGGATCCAACATGATAAAATTGAAGTGGGAAAAATTATCAAAGTGTTGACTAATGTCCCTAATATGGCAATAAAGGTGTCCCGTTTGGGAAAGCGCCAACAAGGGGAACAAAAATGGCGACCCCTCAAAGTGATAATGGAATCTAGGGAACAAGCAATGACGATTCTCAGGAACAAGAAGCGGCTTCCGAGGCCTGGTAGAATCAAGAGTGATCTCACTCCTGCTCAACTGGAGCATCTCAAGACACTGAGGGAAGAATTGAAGAGTCGTCAAAATAGTGGTGAAGTTGACATAACAATAAAATATATACGGGGGTGTCCACGAATTACTAAGTTTCAAAAAAACCAATAGCGAATAAGTTTGTAACCCTGCCCATACTCTATACGAACATAGCATCCCTTACGGCAAAGTTGGATTCGTTGTTGATTGAAATTGAAAGAGTACGTCCAGTGCTTATTTTGTTGAGTGAATCGTGGCTGAATGGTGATATTCCTGACTCTATTGTAAATATATCAAACTATTCTATATTCAGATGTGACAGAGTAGATAAGCGTGGAGGCGGAGTCATAATATATGTGGCTGAAAAATACCAAGACATACCTATTAAGGCCTCACTACGATTGAGAGAAAATTTTGGTTACACTGAAGCCATATGGCTTAATGTCCATATTGCTAACTTGACTTTTGTGATTGGTGGCATATACAGGCCTCCTTCTTCGAGCATAAGTGATGACAATGCTCTATACAACAATATACAGGCTTTTACTGGTGAAACATTGACCACTCTGATTTTTGGAGATTTCAACCTACCAGGTTTAACATGGCCTCTTCAAAACTTACAAAGTTCCAACACACACGAAAACTTGTTTTTGGAAATGTATTCAAATAGCAATCTTTACCAGTTGGTTAACCAGCCGACTCGATACAGGGCAAACCAAACCCCTTCTATATTGGATCTTGTCATGGTTAATGAGGAAAATCTTATAAGTGAAATAAAATATGAACCATGCATAGGTAAGAGTGATCACGTTGCCCTAATAGCTTTACTACAGTTGCATCTGGAGTTATTACAAGGGTCGCAAGATGAAATATTGAGAAAGAACTATAACTTAACAGATTACAACGTCACTGAGACAAGCATGATGGAGAGAGACTTCTCTTTTATTACCAATTTCTCAAGTAATATTGATGAGATCTGGAACAGGTTTAAATGTGAAGTAATGAGCACATTGGACATCCATACACCCACAACGATTAAAGGAAAGAAGATTAATATTAATAAACCTTGGATTAATCTCCAGACAATACAATTAATTAAGGAAAAAAGAAAGAGTTGGGACAAATACAGAAGGACTAAATTACCAGTTGATTACCAAATTTATAGAAAGCAGAATAACAAAGTTACATCCTTCATGAGAGATTGTCGTAGAGAGTTTGAGGAGAGAATAGTGATGAGTGGAAGCAAACCTTTTTTTAATTATGTGAATAAGCAACTGTCCTCGAGGGTAAATGTTCCTCCCGTGTTGAATGTTGAGGGGGGAGGAACAACATCAATTCGTGAAGAGATAGCAAATATATTTGCAGATCAGTTTCAGAAGGTGTTTATTAGAGAACCAGATGGTCCACTCCCAGATGTTGAAGGAATTCAAAGAGTTAATAACACACTGTGTGACATTAATTTCTCTGAAGATCTCATAAAAAAAGTATTGTGTAACCTCGACGAGCACTCATCCATGGGACCAGACAATGTTCCTCCAATTGTCTTGAAGAGATGTGCCGAGTCCCTGTGTCGACCTATCACGCATTTGATGAGAAACTCATTTAACACTGGAAGGATCCCTACGGAATGGAAGAGGGCAACTATCACACCAATCTACAAGAAGGGAAACAAACTGGATCCGAGCAATTACCGTCCTATCAGTTTAACAAGTGTTCTGTGTAAATGTATGGAGAGGATTATTGTTGATCAGATGCGGGCCTTCGTCAGAGAGAACAATATTATTGGAGCAGAACAGCACGGCTTTATGCCGGGCAGATCTGTTGTGTCTAACTTGCTATTATGCTTACATCGGTGGACCCTGAGCTTCGACCGACATGAACCTGTCGATGTTATATATTTGGATTTTCAGAAGGCATTTGATACTGTTCCGATAAAAAGATTGCTCTTGAAATTGGACCATCTTGGTATACGTGGCAAGCTGCTTAGGTGGATTGAGGATTTTCTGACGGATAGACATTTCCAGGTGAGAGTGGGAGATAAGCTATCTTCTGAGAGACCAGTTCTGAGCTCTGTTCCGCAGGGATCAGTGTTGGGACCTTTACTCTTCATTCTATACATATCGGATCTCACAATAGACACCCAGTGCCATTCGGAACTATTTGCGGACGACACCAAGTTCTTTGGAAATCCACTTACTCACTCACAACAGCTGCAGGAAGATCTCGAGAAAATGTTGTCCTGGACCAAGAAATGGTTGATAAAGCTCAATGCTGACAAATGTGTAGCTCTCCATATTGGCCCAAAGAATCCCAAGCTGCAATACAGATTGGAGGGAACCATTCTCAGATCAGTGAATAGCCAAAGGGATCTGGGTATTACAGTGTCTAAAGATCTCAAATGGGACCAACATATTCTTGGTATAGTAAAGCGAGCTAACAGTATGACATATCTGATACGTAAAACGTTTAATAATATTAGCCCAGAATTACTGGTGAAAATGTATAAGACTTATGTCCGGCCGCTATTAGAATATGGTTTCCAAATTTGGTCACCATATTTTGAGAAGGACATTGCACTGCTGGAAAGAGTGCAGCGAAGGTTCACCAAACTGGGAGCGGGGCTTAAGCATTGGACATATGAGGAGCGGCTCCAAGCCTTGGGACTGACAACGCTTAAAGAAAGAAGAACGAGGGGTGACCTCATTGAGACATATAAAGTGCTAAACAATCATTATGACTCTCCTGAACTCCCGCATATATACACTCAGAATCAAAACGAGCACTTGCGTGGCCATAGCCTGAAGTTAAATAAAAGTGCGTTTGGTCAGAATCCGTACAAACACTTCTTGAGCAATAGAGTGGTGGATGCTTGGAACAAGCTGCCTCAGGATCTGGTTGTTACTGAGAGTGTTAACTCATTTAAGAACGGACTGGATGGATTGCTGTGACACTGGACTCATTCAAGCATATCAGCTTTTTGCTGCCTGCTTGACATCTCGATAATAATAATAATAACATTTATTAAAAGTAAAACAAATACAGTTGCTTTTACCAAGGTGCATTAAATCAAATATTAAGTAGGTACCCATGCAGAGCTGAAATCCTTGTGTGTTTGAATAATGCCTTGTCACACGCCAAATACCATTATTATTTATAATATCAGTTGACTATTGATAAAGTTTTGCATATAATCTATAGTAAACGGTATACAAATAATTAAACTGGAACCAGTTTATGAGTGCATTTCGGGAAAGATGGTCTCTTTCCTTCATGGACAGATATTGGCAACCAAAGGAATTATTATAGAATATTTTATTTTCGATATTATTTAGGCCCAAATTATAGATTCGTTCTCCAGCTTGAGATTGGTCTTGAGAACACGTTTTCAACCAAAATGGTATTAAAGAAACAAAAGTCACTGAGCTTGGTCTCAAGACCGGTCTCCAAATGTATAGAAGAGTTGAAATTGCTTCGAGACAGCTATCCCGCTGTCTTGAGAACGGTCTCAATGAGAGAGAAGGAGACAACACTTTACACGAAAAAGAGACGCATATAGACATGGACGAATTTGGCATTAATTACTATTTTGAAGTTTACGTTGTTAGCGGTACTAAAATGGATCGAGAATCTTATTTAGAACCTTCCGGGGGTAATTTACATACAATCATTTATAAACTATGTGAATAAAATTTTGTAAGATTTCATAAAATTTCCAGCACATCCAGTAAATATCATGTTCGAATATATTTTTATTATTGCATATGCGCAAACATTGGATTTTTTTCCCTGTCGGGAGTCAAAGATATTTTTTAACAGATTTTTAATTATTTCAATAGAGACGAAGTTGGAATATTTATTGTAGGAGAACCGGGAAATCAAGGCACCTACAGGGCTTACGACCTGTCATCGGCTGGTTTACGTGATCACTTTATGCGCTTGCGCAACGTTCACCAATTATGCCTTTTTTAATGAGATCCCTATCAATTCAATTTTGAAACATCTATATATTGTAATACTGAAATTCTTTTTGCTTGAAAATAAGGAATTTTTACTACAGCCATCTATGGGTGAAATTATGAACAACAATATTATTATTTTTTTATTAATTTTGTTGTAACGCCATCTATTGAGAGAATTGGTATTTTGTAAATAATGAAACCTACAATTCTTATATGTGAGGTGACAATGCATTTTTCGCATAGAAGTCGGGGTGACTTCTATGCGAAAAATGCATTGTCACCTCACATATAAGAATTGTAGGTTTCATTATTTACAAAATACCAATTCTCTCAATAGATGGCGTTACAACAAAATTAATAAAAAAATAATAATATTGTTGTTCATAATTTCACCCATAGATGGCTGTAGTAAAAATTCCTTATTTTCAAGCAAAAAGAATTTCAGTATTACAATATATAGATGTTTCAAAATTGAATTGATAGGGATCTCATTAAAAAAGGCATAATTGGTGAACGTTGCGCAAGCGCATAAAGTGATCACGTAAACCAGCCGATGACAGGTCGTAAGCCCTGTAGGTGCCTTGATTTCCCGGTTCTCCTACAATAAATATTCCAACTTCGTCTCTATTGAGATAATTAAAAATCTGTTAAAAAATATCATGTTGTTATTCTATGCATGTTGTATCATATTTTGAAATGGTTGCCTTTCCTGGAACTATTGACTGTAGGTACACACATTCCCATAATATTCTATATGACAGATAAACGAAGAAGTACTTATTTTCCTCTTCTGAATAAAATGGTCGACATTTTCACTATAATCAGGTATCATTTGAGCATGATCTCAAGATGGTCTCGAGATGACACATTTGGGGAACGGTCTTGAGAATTATTCTATAATTTGGGCCTTAATCTATGTATCTGTATAAGTACCTACATATACTACGTCCCATATTAGGTAGTACAGCAGGTAGATAAAAGAGGATATTAAATTGCAAATAAGTACCTACTTATTAACAAAAAATAGTTACTGTATTGCTCAGTACAAGGGGCCGCCCTTACGTAAAATTCCATACAAAAACCAAATACCTAAATGCAATCAACTTCTTAGCCTATGGAAGTTAGTCACAAGTGACAGTTATGACAATATAAAGACAAAAATAAGTACTTTTTTTATCTCGTGGCAATATTATTTTAATGGCAACGTTGAAGTTAGAAAATGATCCACGAATTAGTGATGGTCAAATATTATTTTAAAATTGAATATTTTTAATTTATAATTACGATAATTGAACAAAAGCATTTTATAATAAAATATTATTTTCTGCAAAAATGTCATATATATTTTACTTTGGTTATGAAAAAATAAGGATCACTCATTAAAAACAAAAAAAATAAGTGTTATTATTTGTAGTGCTTATATATATGGTTGGATAATTTATATAGCGCCGTTTTCGTGAAAACTCACCTCAAGAGCTAAATTTTTATTAATATCATTATTAAATCGGCCAGCGCCGTAAAAAAATTTAAGAAAAATATTTACAAAGATCATTGCAAAATTGGAGATTCTCCCTAAAAATAATGAAACCTTGTGCTTCGTGGAGGAGTTCAGGAGTTTAAATAATTTACAGGAAAGGGATTGAATTAAAAAATGCTTAATTCATAAATAGTTTATTTAGTTTCAGTGCCGGCAATCCGAAGTTTATTGTTCAAAAACAAAAACATTATAACAATAAAATTATTCGTTCCCCGTCTCACTAGGAAAACCTGTTCTGAGACGGGTCACTTACAAGATTTGACTATAGTATATATATTTATATATATAACTGTAGTTTTTTTAAACATCTTTTTTTCAAAAATTATTAGTTTGTTTTAATAACTATATGAAAAATATAAATTTTTCTTGGGGAGTCCTGAATAGGAACATCATTTTCAGAAATATGGACTGGATTTGATGACGAAAAACTAGGCACCGAAGGTTCACTAAAGATGGGCAAAGTTGTCTGAAAAAAAAGAGATAGTGTTTAACATAACGTCCACAAAAATATTTTTATTTACGCATCTAAAAATAATATTTAAACAAGTAATATTGGTAAGGATTTCTAATATAATGTAGGTACCTAAGTATAATATATAAAATTTACAAAAAAAGTACAAAATATAATAAATAATTAATATAAATAAACACAAAATATATGAGATATAATATAGTACTATCAACGTACTTCAGGACAAACAGTATTTAATTGGGAGAAAATTGAAGGAACAGCATTTGGCTTTATTCTTCTTCGATAACCACTACATTCAATTCCATCATCTCTGAAATGCTTCGAACAAAGGACACAGCCTGAAGATGGTTGCCCATTCGGTCCACGATTGACGGCGGCAATCCATAAAGCTCTTAAAGCGGGATTTTTTAAAAATCTGTAAAAAAAATATGTCTATTTATATCACAAAAGAAATATGAAATAAATAAATGAAATATTATATAAAGTATTCTGTATGTTTGTTAAATTAATAAATTGCATATAAGTATTGTATTTAAATCGAATTAAAAATTAAAAGTCGAATAAATAAAAAGAATGTACATATGGTGTTTATTGATCTGGAAAAAGCGTTCGACAGGGTCCCACGTAGACTGATATGGCACACATCAAGAGCACATAATATTCCCGAACAGTATGTTGACCTCCTGAAGGATATGTATAGTGAAAGCAATACCAGGGTCAGAAGTCCTGCGGGTTATAGCGAAAACTTTGATGTTAGGGTCGGTGTTCATCAGGGCTCAGCTCTGAGCCCCCTAATCTTTAACATGGTGATGGACTACTTAACAAAAAACATCCAAAAACAACTACCGTGGTGCATGCTATATGCAGATGACGTCGTGCTAATAAACGAAGACCCCGTAGATCTGCAGGAGTCTCTGAATGAGTGGGTGGCTGCCTTGGAGGACAACGGTCTTAAAATCAGTAGAACGAAGACAGAATACATGCCTTGCATTTTCGATGGTAGTGCAGCTGGCCCCGATATATACATAGATAACACACCTCTTCCAATAGTTAATCAGTTCAAATACCTCGGATCCGTTGTGACACCAGATGCCTCCGTAGATGCAGACGTAACACACCGCGTGAATATGGGATGGATGAAGTGGAGAGCCCTGTCGGGTGTTATGTGTGACCCAAGGATACCCATAAAAACTAAGGGCAAAGTATATAAGACAGCTGTCCGCCCGGCTATGCTATACGGATCAGAATGCTGGACCATGAAGAAAAAGCACGAGCAAAAAATGCACACAGCAGAAATGAAAATGCTCAGGTGGTCCGCAGGTGTTACAAGGGAGGATAGAATTAGAAACGAATACGTCCGAGGAAGTTTTGGGGTCGCGCCTATTCCGGAGAAATTAAAAGAAACAAGACTCCGATGGTACGGACACGTAAGCAGACGAAGTGATGATCACGTGGTCAAACTCGCACTGGACATACACACACAGCAGTCCAGAACTAGAG
Organism: Molanna angustata; assembly: GCA_963576475.1. Lineage (NCBI taxonomy): Eukaryota > Metazoa > Arthropoda > Insecta > Trichoptera > Molannidae > Molanna > Molanna angustata. Next base: position 9,745,000 of record OY754970.1, on the reverse strand, counting down.
GTCGTCCACAGGCCACCTGGTGGACAAATATTGAAAGGGAGCTGAGGAAGGAGCAGCTAACCAGAGAGATGACACAAGATCGAAAGGTCTGGCGATTACGTACCAGAAGGGCCGACCCCAGATGAACTGGGAAGAGGCAAGGAAGAAGAAGAAGAAGAAGAAGAAGTATTGTATTTAAATCATATAAAATCGCGTTTCATAAGAAATATAAATAAATAACGCCAGGAACTAATAGATACCGCAAGTTGACTGAATTTATAAAAAACTATTAAAAGATATGGTAAAAATAAATATAGATTGGAAATGTTATGCACATCACTACGGCCTTCAAAAAAAAATATGGCGGAATCTAATGACATATGATGTGATTTTTGTGCTCTATCTTCTTAAATCATAAATAAAATATTTGGGGATTATATAAAACGTTATAAATATGAGACATAAGATTGAAAAGCATTAACAGTGAATGGAAATTATATTTTTTTCTCAAATTGTGTCAAATACAACATTATTATAAAAAGTAATGGCTGCCGCGACCATTTACAAAACCAAACAAATAAAACCATTTTACTATTTCATTAAACTATCACAAACAATTATATTGTTCGTAATATTAAATCATTAAGAATGATTCATGTAAACAAATAATAACTACGCAACTTATAATAATAGGTATATTACGTTTTAATTTTTTAGGTTAGTTTCGATACTTACTTGTGAAAAGATATTCCACCTCTACTCCTGCATTTTGCCACACAACAATGCCTGTTCGACATTTTAATTTCGATAAATCAAAAATTAGTATATTTTTGGGATCAAAAATGGTCACAAATAAAAAAGATGGTTGCGAAATTTTTGTGTGTTTTGTTTACGAAACAATATCGTGCTGTATCGCAAGAGAGTGTGACTGAAGTTTGCTCCAGTTTGCACAGCATACGTCATTCGTTGCTGACAACTTTACAGATAAAAAATAAGCTATGAATTTGATTGCACTTTTCATGTACAAAGGCGTCTCCATCCTATTATACCCCCATGGCTCAGTAGGTATAATGGTTAGCGTCCACATAAGTGCAGCGGACATAGCACATCAGACGGATTTTAGTTTTCTACATAGGAATTCATGCGCACGAATCGGATTGTCGGCAATAACAATGTCATTGCTAAGAAACAAAAGATATCAATAAAGTGTAAAAAAATACCAGTTGACAATCTCCCATAAATGTTTCGTTGATTTATGATATCCAAGTAAATAAGTAGAGGTGAAGTGGGTGGGTTCAAATGTATTCATAGGCTGGCCTCACTGTAATGAAATATAAATGTAAGACAGTAGCTGCTCATATTGTGTTGATGATCACTAGAATCTTCGGCCCAACTTTTCTTAGATTTGACCTATTTATCTATTCTCATCCCATGGTCTCCATTCCAGAACTCTGGGTGACCATCGTCAATTCCCTGTCTGGCAACATGACCTGCCCATTATCATTTAAGTTTGACAATTTGATCTATCACATCCACACCTTTTGTCTGGCGTCTGATTTCCTCATTTCTTAATCTGTCCCTTAGAATTATGCCTAGCATTTGTCAGTTAATATTTGATTGCAATTCAAATGATTTTTGTACTTTTAGATACTTACAGAAAACATGAAATATTACAAATTGTTACCAATGACATTGTTCCATTTCTACCCTAGGCTACTACAAGATTAACAGCCATAGATGTATTCATTTTTATTTTTACTTGGTGTGCTGAGATATTTTTAAAAATCTACTTTGGATAGATTATTATTGTGTTAATAGCTTGTTTACCTAAACATTATTTATTTTATTTATCTTTTGCATTATTTTTTCATCAGTGGTTCGAGAGGCATTCACCAAATTGCAGCAACCATGGAACATATGCGTGCGGTGTTTGCGAATGTGACCCGCAGTACTTTGGGCGTGTGTGTGAATGTTCAGTGCAAGATGCACACAGCGGAATAGGAGGCGCATTCGGAGCGGGAGGATGTCGCCCAGATAACTTTACGACAGTTGATTGCTCAGGACGTGGCACATGCGCTTGTGGTCAATGTGATTGTGAAAAGAGGGCTAACACCAATGAGGTAAATCCTTTTTTTTTTATATATGAATAGTCGGCCTTCGTGGCTCAGTTGTGAGGGAGACACAGTTTCTAATTGTGTTTTCAATCTGGATCTGTGAGACGATAAATATCGTAAGGCTCCAGAATGTAGCGATTGGGTTCGTGTTGAATTAATATTTGACATAGTACCTGTTGGTTGTTCGAGAACTAACACTACACAAACTATTATTGTCTCACAGAAAATCAGTGAAAACACAATTAAAAACTGTGTTTTCACCGGGAATACAACATTGAAGTATTGGCTCAGGAGTCAGATTCAACTGAATTCAGGAGTCAGGATTCCCGGTGGAGACACGGTTAAATTAATAAGTAACTGTTAGTAGCCCGAGATGCAATAGAAAATAAAAAATGGAATATTACTGCATTCCTTCTTACTTTGTATTATTATACCTTCTATACCAGTCCAAGGCAAACTGAACGAAATTCAGTGTCGCCCATGAACAATAAGTGTCAAAAATCAGAGAAAATATTTTTTCTAGAAAAAAAAATACCAACAAACTTGGCCATATCATTCACACGCATTGCAATAAAAAAAAGATTTATCTACAAAAGAAAACTGAAAAATTCTCGTTGAGTGGATTTTTTTTATTGGGATAATACTTATTATTTTTAATTTACTTATTATTCTGTATTATTGTACATAAAATAATATTGGTAAGTACCTATATTTATATATTTCTCCATTTGTAAAATTTCACAATGTAATGTGCAATGATGGAAGTTAGTATTTTACTTGTAGGGCCCGCCATTCACTTTGAATTTCTGAATCTGGTCCCGTTGTCCAGGCCTGTTCTATACTATAATATTTCTTTAGTATATATGGAGTTTTTATTTATCAGTTGAATAGGCCCTTACCAGATGAAACTGTTTACTTTTACTTTACAATATAACTAATTATGGAGTTCTACGATATAAATGCTGTATCAATAATTTAAATCATTATGTACATTGTGATATTTGTTTTGAACTCAAAATATTGTGTTGTAGGAAATAACTGGTAAATTTTGTGAATGCGACAACTTCTCTTGTGACCGCCACAACGGTCTGCTTTGCTCCGGAGAGGAACACGGTCACTGCGTGTGTGGACGTTGTGTCTGTGAGAAAGAATGGACAAGTGGGGCATGTGACTGCCGTGCTTCTAATGACACTTGTATACCACCAGGTACATACATTATATAATATTATGAAATTCTATTTCTTTTTAGTTAGGTGCGAAAAAACATATATTAAAGAAACAATTATAGTTCACTTTATTGGCAGTCATTATAAAGATGGTTCCGTGACAGAGTTGCTAGCTATCTGAATTTGGAAACTCAATACTCGCCTTGACAGATTTTGTTCACTTACAGCACAGACATTATTTATGCCTACTTTAGTGAATGTATGAGGATGTAAAGCCATCAAACAAGATGAGGATTAAAAAAAAGTATGCGATGAGATTACTATTGCGGTAGATCACCTAACGTAGGTAGCTACAAGTGTACTCAGAATGCACTGGAGATGAGATTACTTTTGCGGTAGATCACCTAACGTAGGTAGCTACTAGTGTACTCAGAATGCACTGGAGATGAGATTACTATTGCGGTAGATCACCTAACGTAGGTAGCTACAAGTGTATTCAGAATGCACTGGAGATGAGATTACTATTGCGGTAGATCACCTAACGTAGGTAGCTACAAGTGTACTCAGAATGCACTGGAGATGAGATTACTATTGCGGTAGATCACCTAACGTAGGTAGCTACAAGTGTACTCAGAATGCACTGGAGATGAGATTACTATTGCGGTAGATCACCTAACGTAGGTAGCTACAAGTGTACTCAGAATGCACTGGAGATGAGATTACTATTGCGGTAGATCACCTAACGTAGGTAGCTACAAGTGTACTCAGAATGCACTGGAGATGAGATTACTATTGCGGTAGATCACCTAACGTAGGTAGCTACAAGTGTACTCAGAATGCACTGGAGATCATCGAATCATATTATGAATAAACTGACTGTTGGGTCATTTTGATAATACCTACCTACTATTGTGGGTGTAGGTGGTTTTTTTTTTGTTACATATTTCATTCGATTTCAAACATCAGTGGGAGCAACATCAGTTGCCATTTTTTTTCGCATCGTTACATCAGTAACCATTATAATTTGTTTAAAAAAGTTCTCATTCATTTTGTACCATATTTGTATCATTAGAAATCTGTGATAGTGAATTTGGGTGTAAGTTCGCAAAAAGAAGCCTATCCTAATTTCTCTTCCAACTCCAATTCCCGAATTCCTTTCTCCAAGGCTTCGGTGGATTGGGATCTGCAAGAAGGGTAAGTGCTACCAAACTGTAGTTCTGATTTGTCCGTAGTGTTGATTCATTTATTTGCAATACAGTCCACCATTTAACATACACTGACAATACTCTGATTGGTACATTACTACGGAAAGAAGCAACTCGTAGAGAGATGTTCATTGACCTCACACATTTCATTCAGCCCCGGGCTTAAGACTATGTAAACAAACAAATACCTGTTTCATCATCCCAGTACCTGCACATCGTGCGAACAAATTCAGTGCACGAATACTTTTTTCCCACGCTCAATACGGTTTCTAAGAATAGGAACTAATTGTTAATTTACTGTACATTTTTAATTTGTTTTTTTGTGTATTTATATATCGTGACACACAATATATTGTAAGTGAATCAAACGTTTCTTTTCTCTCTCCTTACTTTAACCCACTGTCTATTTTAATCTGTAATTAGTGGTCCGAACCCCGAATACTTAGTGCATCACCTTCCGTAGTACAATGCTATCTTAATGTGACCTTGTAATGAAAGAAAATAGTTTTTCCTTTTCTAGGTAGAGCTTCCCTCTACTTAATGGACGTAACTTGTCCTGGTGACCCTTTATTCTTTTGAGTTAAAGCATTGTTCTCTAGCACGTAACAATAGAAAGCTACTTGGGCTGTGACCAAGAACTACATTCCTTCAGGAGTCAGTTTTCTATATTAGACCAAAAGGAATTGAGCCTATGGTCCGGTGTAATTCTAATATACCGATTCAACCTCGACCTAAGCACCGGTTACATGACGAGTGGTGTCGGTTTCTCTTAACCGGTTTTACAAGGATACCGGTAGGCTGGAGAATAAGAATGATACTAGTCCTCTTATTCACACGAAGAAAGGGACTCAGTCCAACCTATAAAGCATGGGTAGCCAAACTTTTTAACACTATTTAAAATTACAGAATAGTTACCATTGTTAAAATTATAATTTGTTTTGTTTATTTAATTACTTAATGTGAGTATTCTCATTTCAGGTGGTGGTGAGGTCTGCAGTGGACATGGGGATTGTGTTTGTGGCCAGTGTGTATGTCTATTAGGAGACGAGGGAAGATATTCAGGACGCTTTTGTGACAAGTGCCCTGTAAGTAATTACATAGTATCTTTGTGTTATCAATATATTTTTATCTTTGTGTTAAAACATTTGTGTCGATGAAAAATAAAATAAAATAATTTTAACTAACCAGGTCATCAGCTTAATTTGATATTCTTGTTTATCTAAAAATGTGATGCTGGATGGAGCCAAGATCCAATAATACCCAATAGTTTTCAGAACTGTTTTATCACCTTAGGTCAAAAGCTGCCAATCAGTGTATTCATTTATTAATATTAGATTATTTTTTTTTAATTTAGACTTGTCCCGGTCGCTGTGCAGAATTCAAAGAATGTGTTCAATGCCAGATGTATAAAAAAGGACCACTAACAGAAAGTGAATGTGCAACCAACTGCACATTTTTTGTTCCCATTGGAGTTCAAGTTGTGGAAGGTATTTATTAACAAAATATTTTTATTACAATGAAACCTTGTGAATATTTTTTATTTATATACAATGTCCACGAACAGAAAAAGTTACGCCAAAGAGAAAAATAATGAAAAATAGTATATAATCCAGTAATGAGATATTTTGAAAGGACGTGATATTTTCAGCAGCACGAGCTATATAAGAGTGCTAATTTATGTAAATTGAAAAATAAATGTTAATCAATTCAAAATGACCAAATAAAGGTTCTTATTTTTAAGACGAATAATTAAAAAATTACTGTGGTTTCAGCAAATGAAGAAAAAGATGAAAACTTGTGCGCTTATTACGATGAAGAAGATTGCAGATTTGCTTATGTGTATGCTTACGATGAGAATGAAAAAGTAATTATCAGAGCTCAACAGGAGAGAGAATGTCCACCGCAGGTAAGTGATTATAAAACTGTTCAATACTTGTCTATTATTATTTATTTGATCTCATCAGGAGATACGGTAACCCAGAATAAAGGTTTTAGGTACCTCACAGGAATATAACCTGTAATTAGGAAATTATGGTGTCAATAAAGGCCAAAGGTAAGGTCGATAATTGTATATATATCATTTTGTATGTATCTTAAACCTGTAAAGATAAATATATGAATAAATACAAAGATTTTTGTATGTGTTCTTTGACTTATTTATATAAAAAAAAACATTAGAATGACCTTAAAACAATTTGATCAAAATATCACAATTTCTATTTAATTTTTTGAGCATGTAGCATTAGTTTTCTTGTTATTCAAATTTTATTTTCATTTGAAAAACACAAATATATGCATATATATAGAAATTTCATTATTTTATGTTTGTTGTAGGTGTACATGTTAGGTATTGTGTTGGCTGTGATAGCAGCCATTGTACTGATTGGTATGGCTTTACTGTTGCTATGGAAAATGGTCACCTCAATTCATGACAGGAGAGAATTTGCTCGCTTTGAGAAGGAGCGAGCATCCGCTAAGTGGGATACAGTAAGACATATTTCATTTTTAATTAACCTTTTCATTACTCTACTTTGCACCTATTCAATCAAATCTTAAGAATACTGACTCAAACGTATTGTCTATAACTTATCCGCTTATTAATGTGTGTCCTTTGTTTTTAGGGCGAGAATCCTATTTACAAACAAGCCACTTCAACTTTCAAAAACCCAACATATGCAGGAAAATAAGTTCAACTTACAATCTCTCCATGAGAAGCTCCGAAAGACTCTGTCAATAGATATTTTATTGTTTGATTATAACGACAAACACAAAATACTTTGAATTTAATGTACGAATTTACGTTTTATAATATGTAATCTCAATACAAGTGCTTCTTCTTCTTCATCATGTATTAATTAGATTATTTGACCTGTTTGTGAGGGTGGAGTATCCTGGAAGGAGGAGGTCCAACTGTCCTTCCATTTCTTCTCAGGTCTTCCGGGTAGTCATCTGTTGTTGGGTATTTCATTCATTCATTCATACCATCACGGCATATCCCACAATGTGGGGTAACCAGCGAAAGGTGTGGGGGTGTGCATTGCCTTATAAAAGGGAGCACAACACATCTGTGTATGCCCACACACCAGTCTCGTCTGTCTTAACAATTTTGACAATCCTATTGTCGTCCATGAATTCAACATGGTCTCTCCAGAAGCAATACAATACAAGTTCATATGTTTAAAACAACATAAAAAATTTTAGCATCCATTAGTTTTGAATTTTCTCAATGCATGAAAAGAAATATTTTTACTTTTTCACAGTTAATTACTAAGCTAAGGATAATTTTACATATTTTGCTTTTTGCTGAAAACAATGGATGATTTAATATAATATCTATGAAAGAAAAAAAATTAAATCATTGCCCTCCAAAAAATATATTAAAAAAGATTTTTTCAAACACCCGCAAAAACCATACTATTTTAACCATGTACCAAAAACATCATAATGACCATAATCATAGAAAAGATGAATAATGACATCATGGTTACTGCATACATAATAAGCCTACATTTACATATAATACATTTATTTTCATTGTATAAATCCCAGTACTGCCGTGCCATACAGTATGTATGTAAACACTTGATTATTTATAAAATTAAATCAAATGATTGTGAATTACAATTTGCTGATTGCTATTTTATTGAACATGGAAAATCAATATTTAAATATATTATTCAATATGCAATTATAGTATTTATTTGTGTAGTAAATAAAATTCTATTTACAAAATGTGAATTCATTTAACGATAAACATATTATTTTTGTTAATCATAAATAGTATCATTATAAATTATTGCTGTTTAAATTTATCCGTTAACTACGAATGTGTTGTTTTAGATAAATATATTACTTTTTGGTGAAAATTGACCGAATATTACGAAATGGTGCCAAAGTACATTGAAATACTATTATATATTTAAATGGATCGTTTAAGAGTGGTTAATGCACTGGACTAACAATCCAACAGATCTGGGTTTGAAAATGCCTCAAAGAAAGACATTCGCCTATAGCAGAAGCTTTTGCTTATTTTAGAGAATGTTCATACATATTAAAACAAAAAAATCGAAACAAACATATTGGATTTTGTAAATGTATGAATGTGTTTTATAATAAAAACCAAGTGGCCTTACATTAACAGAATTAACATTAAATTCAATTCCTATTCTAGATTTGAAATAAATTACTACGAAATATAAAGACTACATGACATAAAAATAGTAACGCGACGTCCTACGTAGGCGATTCAAAGCGAATGCGATTGTGAAGGGATCCGATGCGATTACACGCAAATTCAATGCGGCATGACACGGCGGTTCTGTCCTACGTGCGCCCGAATCGGGCTTCTGACATTATACTTAACCAAAAAAAACTATGGCACCGCGTCCAATTCGCACGAAAATATCAAACCAACTGATTGCGTTCGCTTTGCATCGCGCCGCGCCGCACTGTACCCTACTCGCGGTTGGTAATGTAGGACACTTCCATAGTTACCGACTGTTAGTTATTTTCGCGCCGCTCCGCCTCGCGTTCGCTTTGCATCGCCTACGTAGGACGTCGCGTTACTTTGTATACTGAAACAAATAATATGTAATATGATTTTTGTTTTTTTTTACATTGATCTTATTTGTTCATTGTGATACAATTCTTTTGCATTTAATAAAATGGTGGCTCATTTAAAAATTAAGTTTGTTTATTTCATGCATAGTAGATAAAATATTTTATATTTACATGTTGCAATCAGAATAAATTCCTTGTTTTAATATCTTAAACAATACCAAGTATTGTATTGTTTATTTTATGTTGGATTAATACTAATAAATTATTAGCCACCATCTTGGGTGCAAATTATACATTTGTACCAAATGACTGGAATATCACGTATACATATGTATTTCATATAATTCAGGGTTGTTATTTCCCTTTTTCAATGGAATTTTTGACATCATTACTGACATTAGTATGTATGTATATACAATATGAAATAATATAAACATTCTTTTGTTTTCATATGAATCTTTTTTTTTTCTAAAAATCCTTATTATTTAAAAAAGTGGATAGTTATAACTATCCATTTAAACATTATTTAGTGAATATTTCAATAAACCAAAATTGATTTAAGACAATGATATTATTGTATGATATTTCAGAAATTTAGATTTGTTTTCAATGATGTTTTTACTGTTAAGTTGACATACTGTCTGTATTTTATTTTCAGATAAAAATAGTTGTTTTCTAATTCTATTATGAATAGTCGGCCTTCGTGGATCAGTTGGTATCTGATTGCTGATCCAAAGGTCCCGGGTTCGATTCCCAGTGGAGACACAGTTTTTAATTGTGTTATCGGTCTGGATCTGTGAGACGATTAATATCGTTAGTCTCCAGAATGTACACAGTACTTGTAAGTTGCCTGAGTTAATATAAAAAGAAAATGAAATTATCAATATTTTTATCAATTTTAAATCTTTTACGTCATTATTGTGCCCGCCGAACATTGTGCCTTTCAGACAAATATCTTAATTTCATCATTGATTTAGTCAATGCATCATTTAAGTAGGTGCCAATAAGATCTTTAATCTAATCTGACCATTTTGAAAAAGCTAACTTCTTAGCAAATTGAATTTAAAATATACAGTTACTGTATAATTCTGAATAATATTCATTTTACATAATATGTGTAATTATGTACCTTTGTTTTCATTAATATAGTATATAAATATTAGTCATATGTTGTTAGTTTTAGTAATAATATTATTTTATAATTAACTGAGACTTAACTTATTTGCTTTGTAACTAAGGCATACCAAATAATTAGTGAAAATTGTAATGTATTGTGTGTTTGACAGATTTAAGTGTATTTTATTTTACAGAATTATGTTGCAAAAATTGCCATGTAGTTATATTAATTATGACTACATTTTACTACATATGTTGTAAACACTTGTTATATGACCATAACATTTTACTACATATGTTGTAAACACTTGTTATATGACCATAACATTTTACTACATATGTTGTAAACACTTGTTATATGACCATAACATTTTACTACATATGTTGTAAACACTTGTTATATGACCATAACATTTTACTACATATGTTGTAAACACTTGTTATATGACCATAACATTTTACTACATATGTTGTAAACACTTGTTATATGACCATAACATTTTACTACATATGTTGTAAACACTTGTTATATGACCATAACATTTTACTACATATGTTGTAAACACTTGTTATATGACCATAACATTTTACTACATATGTTGTAAACACTTGTTATATGACCATAACATTTTACTACATATGTTGTAAACACTTGTTATATGACCATAACATTTTACTACATATGTTGTAAACACTTGTTATATGACCATAACATTTTACTACATATGTTGTAAACACTTGTTATATGACCATAACATTTTACTACATATGTTGTAAACACTTGTTATATGACCATAACATTTTACTACATATGTTGTAAACACTTGTTATATGACCATAACATTTTACTACATATGTTGTAAACACTTGTTATATGACCATAACATTTCTGATCATAAATGATGCAGACCTCTACAAAATAATGGTTCAAAATGTTGAACTGATATTGAATTTTTGATAATGGTGTATTTTTAAAAAAGTTGTTCTACAATTACTTATGATTTTATCATTATTTACAAGAGTGTGTGTTTTTTTATTGTTTTCAATGAAATTTGTTTCCAAGTGTAATGATGATATTTTTATAATGAAAGTAACCCACCAGCGCCGAGAACTTTTGTTTCTGTTATATTTCCATCTTCTTTAGTTTAAACGCAATACTTTACATCTAAATGAACTATCGATAGTAAAATTTTAGATGTAAAGGTCACGGATGTCTCTGGATAGACCGTTACATATATGTAACATTTGGTGTTCCTAATGACAAAAGTTATTAAGTCTAAGAAGAGCATAGTGTAACAATCATATGAAATTATTTAAGTTTTTATTGAATAAAACAATTGTAAATTATTTATTTATTATTGAAAAAAAAACAATTCCTCCCATAGGTATTATACTCTTTTATTACGGATTGAAGGTTGCGGAACTTTGATTATTATCTTCTGCTGCCGAGAATTTCTCTTTGAACCCCATATGCCATTGACACTTTGATGATTTGATTATATTAAAAAGATACGGTTTGAAAAATTATATAATTTGTATTTTACATATTCCTATATATCAACACTTCACAGTAGTCTGAGCTCTAAGCATTGCTTATGATATAGCACTCAAATTTAGGTATAGAATTGAGTACTAAAAAAAGGCAACTTTAAACATAGATATTCTGTATTATTTGTAAAAAAATGAAGTGAGATGGATAATAATTATAACAATAGGTACTAACCCCTCAAACTTTCTCATCGTCGAATGTCAATCTTCAATCAGTTGTGTTAACGCACGCGCATACAGATCAGGAGTTCACGCACAGGTACCACTAAACAGCAGTCCTTCTATTGTAAAAATATGACACAAATTTGGCAATATATTCTTATTCGATTTATTTATTTATTTATTCATCTTTCTATACATAATATAAACAAATATAAATATAGGTGGTGCGTTACATATATTTATCAGCTGGCACTGGTGGATTAAGAAGCTGTCAAATGATTAAGCCTGTTTCAATTTTTTTTTCTTCAAGAAATCTTATTCCTTTGTCTCTAAAATTATCATATGTATGAATGATTTTTTTACTTTATATAAGAATTTTTTATTTTAAAATTAGGGTATTAAAATTGTTTTCGAATGTAGTACATATTTTTATTAATTATTTTGTTCCCTTTTTTTAGTTTGGGAAATTTTTAAAGTAATATTAGGATATTTTGTCTTTAATGTTAGTGCTTAATAGAGAGTAATGCGAGTCTTTTACATATTGAAAATACATGGATATCTATATATTTATGTTAATACATATATTATACCAACCAAGAGTCATTTAGTTGTATACATTATATGTATCTTTGGATTTTTTTTATTTTTAATAGGTATTCTTGAAATACTAAAATATTTTAGTTAACACTTTACATTGCTGTGGTAAATTTTATTGATATGAGTTATAATTGTAACCAATATTCAGAAATAATAATATCCAAGCATTTTCCCAATATCACGAGCGCTGAATAAAGATATGATTGCCAAGACAATTTTAAAAGCCTGGAAGTTTTAAAAACCTTGAAAGCATGTCTATGAGTTATATTTGCCAGAATGAACAGAAATTTATTTAACCTGGGAAGAGGTAAATATTTACCTACGTCAACTATTTAGTTTATTCTTTATGACAATCTCATCAGAATTTACAACAATCTTAGGTTTCTTATGTTTATTCTCCAAATAAATTTTCTATATCATTTAGACCATATAAAATAACAGGATTCAATTACAAATCATAATTAATATAGTTACTATATTGATATTGTGTAGGTTTGTATGTGCCTTTTGAAAGCCTTCCATGTGCCATCATTATATTATTAAAATAATAAGACTTGTTCTTGAATACAACGAGGCCTTTCATTTGCCTCTCATAAATTAATAGTGTATTTTTTTTTAATTTTATGTATTTATAAAGTATACAATGGAACTTTTTACAAGCTTCCGTTTACTGTAAATATTTTGTGTAAGTTTGTTCTAAGTATGTTTTTTTTCTACAAACTACATAATATGTATAATTTATCTATATTATTGTGCGTGATGAAATAGTCAATATAACTTTATTTTTTTTAAATCAATACAATTTCTTATTGGATATCTGAAATAATATAATTATTTCATGAATTTAGATTTTCATATTGTTTCTTACTGTATGTATATTTATCATATTACAGTGTATCTTAAAATTCAAATGTATGCATTGAATAACTACCAAAATAATATTAAAAAACAAATTATCAGTATTTTGTAACTAAATTTAAATTGATGTTTTCATATAATGCATTTATTCAGTAGTTATCAACATGTCAGTATGTTTCTTAAACACATATTTAAAGGAAAATGATTTATGCTTTGTAGCACTATGTGAAAAGTGTTGAATTTCATTATAAAAAACAATGATTTAAAAATAAATTTATCAATATCAATTTTAGATATATTTAATATTACTAAAAAAACTAAGACTTTTAATCAAAATTCTATTTTGATATATTTGTTTCATTTATGGTGTTGCATGTCGATTGATATAAAAAGTAAATCATTCTCAAGATACCAATACCATAAGTTCTTAACCACTACTGTAGAGAAAATTTATTATGTGTATCATTTCTTTGCTTTTAACAAAAAGTTGCTTATTACGAAAGATATTTTAACAAAAAAATAATAAATTTAATTATTAATTGAATTATTTTTATTTCCAACCATTTCCATTTGTCATTAAAAAAAGTAAGAAACTGCACGTGGACCCCGTTGTCCACGTTTGCTCCGGTCGTGCTTCGAACCACAAATTATACTGTAATACAGATGGTCTCACTTCATACAAACCGTTCGGTCATTCAAAACTATAGACCGTTCATTATTATTATGCCTTCTTTATGTTGGCAAGTGTGCGTGCATATAAATTTAGTGTATTGTAAAATTTAGAAATTTATATATATGCATGCTTGCCAGGGGACTTGCCTTACCGGTAAGTCACGGGTATGGCGAACCCGGGGTACCTGAGCTGAGCATTTTTATCCTATCCCTCTTCCACGTCACGGATAATGCTCTCCTATACCAGATCTCCCATATCTCCACAACCTCCTATATCCACACAATCCCAGCCCAAGCCAAGGTGTTAGGCGACCCGTGCCGAGGGCTGAATGATACCAGGGCTATATGGTATCGCTAACGGAGCTTCCAGGATACCGGGCGACCTCCTGGAATAACTAGCCTTACTGCATCATTCGGGGCTCTGATGCAGTCGATCCCTATTTCCCTAGATGCTCGTGGGAATCAAAATGAGTAGAAAAAACAAAAAAAACCAACAAAAACCATACCACCAACAGCGGGTCAACACCGCAACAAAACAAGCTGGTCTTCAGAAGCCTGGAGTGCCTGCCTGCTTTCTGAGAAATCCTCAGATGCAGGCAACAAGGCAATCTGGGTCAATGGAGCACAGCCTCCAGAAACCTGGGATGCCTACCTGCTCTCTGGGAATACCCCAGAAGCAGGTAAACCTGCAGTCTAGGGCAATGGAGCATAGCCTCCAGAAACCCGAGGCATTCACCTGCTCTCTGGGAGAACCCCAGAGGCAGGTGACCATGCAGTCTGGGTCGATGGAGCACAGCCTCCAGAAGCCCGAGGCATTTACCTGCTCTCTGGGAATACCCCAGAAGCAGGTAACCATGCTGTCTGGACCAATGGAGCACAGTCTCCAGAAGCCCAAGACATCCACCCGCCCTCTGGGAATACCCCAGAAGCAAGGTGTTGTACGGAAGGCCACAAATCTGCCACCTCCGGGAATGCCCGGAGGCATGGATGATCCACTGAGAAAAGGCCTCAGTGGAGCAGGGACAAAGTGGTATCTCCGCTTCCTTGCTGAAGGTCTAACACCTAGTGAAGCAAGGAAGAAGGCACTTGAGAGGAAGCTGGGAAATCCCCAGCCTACTCGAGGTGCAAAAAGAGTCATCACTCCTCCAAAGGGGTCAGACCCTAAGAGGAGAAAGGCTCCTGTACAAGCTCAGGCAAGAACTGAGCTAGTTGGGCCAGCCATCAATTATGCTGGTGCTGCCAGTATAATAAGAGTGGCTGTACTCCCTAAAGAGTACCCAAGGGCCCAACTAAGTAGCAATGACCTCACATTATTAGAGGACATCATTGCGGGGGAACTGGCTCAGCCATCGGTCTTGCCGACCGCTATGCTGCAGTTTAAGAGCATAAAGTTCCGCCCTAGTATGCTCGTCCTAGAGTGCCTCAACAAGGGAACAGCAGAGTGGCTGGAAAACACAGTCACTAAGCTGAGAAATTGGGAAGGAGTAGAACTGGCGGTGTGTCCTGGGGATGAAATTCCCAGGGCGCACAGTGCCACAATATTCATCCCCAAGTGCTCTACGATGGACACTCAATGCCTGCTGAGCATGATCAGCAGGCAGAATGGAGGGCTAAATGCCACTGCTTGGAAGGTGCACAGCAGTAGAGTCGAGGGCACTGGCCGAGTACTCCTCGTGGGAATGGACGAGGACTCCTGCAACATCATAAAGGGGATGGGCTACACCATCTTCTACATGTTCGGGAGAATCCCTGTCCAGGGCCTACGTAAGAAGGTAGAAGGCAAGGGGAAGAATCCGCTTCCTCCTTCCGCCCCAGCGGAGGCTGGGACTTTAGTGGTCCATTCAATAGATGAGACCCTGGAGGAAAGAGTCTATCCCTCCACTTCCGGGGAGGGTATGGATGGTACCCATCCTGCCATCCCTGGGGAGGCAAGCTCTAATGTGATGGATGTCGAGGACTGTCTCACTCGCCCATCCACCTCCAATGACGGCGGTGACTACGCCCGTCCCTCCACATCTTGGGGGGATGGCTCGCTGCTCACAGCAGGGGGGGAGCGAGGGATGTCTCCAATGGATACATCTGTTGCTCTCCTATTGGCTGATCGTAGGGGGCGTGTACCCCTGGGGGCCAATTGTACCCTGTCCTCAGAAGAGGAATAGAAGTCTCGACTCTCTGAGTGAGGAATCCTTCAACTCACCTAGATATGACACACCCAGTAGTGACCTCGAACACCAAGATAGGTCAGGTGAATCTGCACCACGCGAGAGGAGCATCGGCGGTTATTGCAGATATGTTCACCAAAGCTGAACTAAGCATTGTATTTATACAAGAACCCTGGTTCTTTAAAGGGCAAATCAGAGGTCTTCCAAGTAAAGATGCAAAAGCAATATGGGACACCCGAGAGGATCGCCCCAGAGCATGCATCCTGATAAGGGATAAGGTTAAATATATTACACTGTCTGAGTTTATATCACGAGACTTGGTGCCAATTCGAGCTTGCATCGAAATTGGCGACTTACATCGTGATATAGTAATTGCATTCTCTAGTCAGACCATTATTGGAATATAATTCTGTAATCTGGTCCCCCTACTACAATGTCCACATAAATCATATTGAAAGGGTCCAAAGAAAATTTTTGCGATTTGTAAATTATAAAAAGGGGATACCAATAGAACACATCAATTACACAGATCTAATGCTAGAATTTAAACTTTTAAATCTTGACGTTAGAAGAAAGGTTTTTGACCTTTCCTTCTTACACAAAATATTGAACTATGCAATAGACTGTCCCGAACTCCTTAAACTCATAAACTTAAATGTTCCGGCTAAAACCACTAGACAGTGTGTTATGTTTCGTGAGAGCCATTCTCTGAATAATTATGTCTACCACTCCCCAATACCAAGGCTACACAGACTTGGTAACATTGTGGGGAGTCACTCCGATGTTTTTGCCGACGATTTTTCTACTTTCAAATCAAAAATAGTACATTTTCTTTCTCTTAACTCATGACTTATCATAGTAATCGTTATGTTTGGGATTTATTTTGTTTTATTTTGTCTTTATTGATGTTTCTTAACTGATATAATGTATTGCTGAACTTAATGTGTTATACTTATGTTATTATTGTATTTATAACTGTGTTGTGTACTGTTCAATTTTTAACATTATATTTCATAACAGATATTATGTATCACCGAATTTTAAATTTGATTTCTTCTGATTTACAATATGTTATTGTTATCTTTATTGATGTTTCTTAACTGATATAATGTATTGCTGAACTAAATGTGTTGTAGGTACTTATGTTATTGTTGTATTTATAACTGGTGTTATGTACTGTTAATAATATGGTGTTATGTACTGTAAATAGGCTTTCAAGCCGTAAATATAATTAAATAAATAAAATAAATAAAATAAGGTTCGATGTGGAGGGACTGTCAACCACAGTAACCTACATAAGGAACCCAAAGAAAACAGATTGGGATAAATATGACACCAATCTAAAGTATAACCTTGTAACGGTAGATTCAAGGGCAAGGAATCATTTAGGATTAGAAAGAGCAGTGGACTCATTAACTGAAGCAATAATAGATGCATATGAATCCAGCTGCCCTATTAAAGAAAAAGTTAACTGTAGGGACACTCCCTGGTGGAACAACTACCTGTCACAATTGAGAACATCCGTACGTCGACTCTTTCACAGAGCCAAAAATAACGGAGAGTGGCAGGCTTACAGGGAGGCATTAACCACCTACAACAAAGAAATAAGAAAAGCTAAAAGGAAGAGCTTTCGAGAGTTTTGTGAAAACATCACAGAAACTCCTATAGCAGCCAGGCTACACAAAGCAATGGCAAGAGGAAGAATACAAGGTCCCATGACTCTTAAGAAACCAGATGGCAGCTACACAGAAGATGAAGAGCAAAGGGCCCTTCTACTTCTGGAAACCCACTTCCCTGGAAGTGAGCCTGTCAAGGCAGAGGAACTACAGGCAATGCACTGTAGATCGAACAAAAGAAATTGGGAGGTGAGTAAAATTATCTGTACACCACAGCGACTGAAATGGGCAATTGACACCTTTCAGCCGTATAAATCACCCGGTACAGATGGTGTATTTCCTGCCCTACTACAAAGAGGGCCACAGGAAATGCACGCTCACCTACTAAGGATATATAGATGTAGCCTAGCATTGGGACATATTCCCCAAGCCTGGCGGATCGCAAGAGTCATCTTCATACCAAAGAATGGTAAGAAGGACACGACCCTACCGAAGTCCTACAGACCCATCTGCCTCACATCGTTCTTACTAAAAACCTTAGTGAAATTCTGGACAAGGCACCTCTGCATAAGAACCAACATGCATATAGAGCGGGCAAATCAACCGACACCGCTCTATTTGAGCTTACAGAGGTAATACAGAAATCACTTGATGAAAAAGAGATAGCTCTATGCTCCTTTCTGGATATAGAGGGCGCCTTCGACAACACCTCACACAAGGCAGTTGAGGACGCTCTAGCTAGAAAAGAAGTGGACAGCACACTGTCCAGATGGATTAACAATATGCTAACAACAAGAACAGTGGCGGCAAACACTAGTGGAAAAACCATCCAGGTTAGCACCACAAGGGGATGCCCACAGGGAGGAGTACTGTCACCACTGATCTGGAGTCTGGTCGTTGACGAGCTGTTGAGGCGGCTGACCGAGTGTGGATATCACGTAAACGGTTATGCCGACGACATCGTCATCCTAATCAGAGGTAAATTTGAGGAAACACTGTGTCTCCTAATGCAGGATGCCCTCAAAATCACCAAAGAATGGTGTTTATCTGTGGGCCTGAATCTAAATTCAGGGAAAACCACACTAATACCATTTACCAACAAAAGAAATCTCCACAATATAAAGAATATCCAGATAAATGGAGAAGATATTGAATGGAGAGACCACACAAAATACCTAGGAGTGATACTAGATAAAAAGTTGCTGTGGAACAAGCATGTTGAAGAAAAAATCAGCAAAGCGAAATCAGCTATAATGATATGTAGAAGAATTGCAGGAAAAATATGGGGATGTCACCCAAAGATCCTACTATGGATGTACACTGCAATAGTAAGACCTATCATCACCTATGGTGCAATAGTATGGTCAAGCAGAACCAAGCTTGAAACAACGAGGAAATCACTCGAGAAGTTGCAAAGGCTAGCCTGCTTATGTATAACAGGCGGTATGAGGACATGTCCGAGTGCGGCAATGGAGGTCATCCTAGACCTCACTCCACTCCACATAGTAGTGGAGGAAGTCGCAACAAAGGCCTACCTCAGACTGTACAAAGAAGGGTCAATAAAGGGTGGGCATGCTGAGCTAGCTTTGCCTAATTGCACACACCTAATCGACCTACCAGGAGACAAAATGGTCAAGAAGTTCAGTCTCGAAAAGAACTTTGATATCAAGCTGAACACGAGAAATGATTGGAACAACCACACCATCCAATCACTCAGGGAAAATACTATTAAATGGTATACCGATGGATCCAAAACAGAAGAGGGAACTGGAGCAGGAGTATATGGACCAAGGACAGAATATTCTGAAGCAATGGGCAAACTCCCTAGTGTCTTTCAAGCGGAAGTTCACGCAATTGAGAGATGCGCTCAGTTCAACCTCGACAGAAGATACAATAGGCAGGATATTGCTATTCTATCTGACAGTCAAGCAGCCATCATGGCATTGAATTCCCCAAACATTGACTCAAAAATGGTTTGGGAATGCTTAACAAAACTTAATGAACTAGGCAAGAATAATAAAGTCTCCCTGCTCTGGGTACCAGGGCATATGGGCGTCGAAGGAAATGAGCGAGCTGATAGACTCGCCAGGAAAGGTGCGAGAGAGCATCTGATAGGTCCAGAGCCATTCTGCGGCCTAGGAAATTCATATTTTCAGGCAGAAGTAAAGAGAATTACGGAGAAAGTGAGATCTAGCTACTGGATTGAACTCCCGGGGCTCAGGCAGGCTAAGGACCTGCTCGGTAATTATGACCGAAAAAGGTCCAGAACATGTTTGAGCCTCGGCAAGAAAGCCCTAAAAAGTCTGACAGGGTTCCTCACAGGCCATTGTAGACTTGGGGAACATCTGCGGAAAATAGGACTAGAAGAAGACGGAACATGCAGATTCTGTAGGGAGGGGGCGGAAACGCCACACCACCTTCTCATGCAGTGTGTTGCAGTGACACAAGTTAGAATGAGGACCTTGGGCAGGCCCCAAATGGACATTGGATCCATACGCTCATTGAATCCCCTGCGAGTCCTAAACTTCCTAAGAGGGCTAGGACTCGAGGGGATGCTGTAACAGGAAACCCGGTAAGCAAGTAGGGGGGAGCGCAAAAGATCCCAAGGGTCGCAGTGCATAAGAACACCCTCTAATAATAATAATAATAATAATAATGTTTGCCAACATAAACATACAAAAAGAGTTATTACAATGAACGGTCTATATTATCAATTAGTATCATACCTTCATGGTACCAATATTGTCTGCGAAGGAGAGAATGAAAAAGCATTTTTACATAATCTATCTCACCGCATCTTTTGTCTCTTCTATGACCCTTATAGAAGCGCCTCCTCTCATTGCCAACTACATATATGAAAACTATCAAGGACCCATAAAGGCCATAACCAGTTTTAGTAAGAGAGTGAACAAACCCTGCCTTGAACTCGAAATTTGACCACATGTCTACTGTGGGACGCGAGTGTGTTTGCGGGAATGAGACCTCTGCAAGCCATGAATGCAGTGTATTAACTAGGACGCGTTCGACTGCACACATCCCTGAAGACCGTATCTAACCAAATTGCATTCTACCAAAATTGCACTGCACTGCACTAGTTACCTTACCCACAATACTTGATAAACACATATATACTCGGTTTATTGGTAGAAGAGATCTTAGCCTAACAAGTACCTATAATGTTATATACCTAGCTAATATATTTTGTCCAAATTTAACGCAAATAAAATAAAATTATATCCATGATATGGATAATCATGGATGGTTTTGATTCCGCTGTCTGACTGGACTTGTCCCCTGTTGGTTGGAAGAAATTGCCAAATGACAATAAGCCCGCCAGTGTGCATTTTATTTGTTTATATTATGTACAAAAAGATCAATGAATTGTCCCTATGGTCAACTGTCCTCTCTGCAAACTGTTCACACCATGGAGGTATAGATTCCACCAAACTTCTTAAGCCTTATTTATACGCTTACCGAACGGCCAGTGTGACCGTATTCTAAACTGCCGAAAATATCAAACTTGTGGTGAAAATATACTAAACCCAATGTGAAAAAATACCAAAAAAATACTAATTTTTTTTTTAACGATATTTGGAAACATACTAAGGAAACACCCATATATTTATAGTAAAATTGTTACGTATATAACAAGGAAGAGCGTGGTAAACGAGTTTAAAACCGGATAAACAAAATAATATGGCTGGGGAGAAAGAATGTGTCGCGAGTAAGAAATAGAATAAAATGAAATTGGTTATATGTACAGAATAATAATGATCATCTTTGCGGAAAAGTCAAATTAAACACATTAGCTCCTGCTAAATAGAATTAAAAAACAATCGGCTGTCATGTACTTGAAAATCCAAATATTATATTCAAGGCAAAAATAATATATAATTGAAAAAACTTACAAATCTGAGGTGCTCACGTACTGGAGCTGTTAATTAAACACTTAACAATGTCACAACTTCTTTCGAAAACAAAGATACTTATAATCGCCCCATAGATCTGAAAAAAACCTATTTTTTTTACTACAACACTAAATAAAGATTATGACTAACAAAAGATCAAGATTACTTAAAGATTAAGACTTAAGATGGTGGATCTGAAAGAAAATTTATAATGAAATTCATTTCATTATAAATTTTCCCATTCAGGACAATCTTTTTGCTCGTATGTTCGCTTAATAATAATTATTATAAACTCCACCAAAGCACAAAATGTCAACAAACTTTGTTTGATGTGGATGATACATGTTATTTTACGGAAGGAATTTAATGTTCGATACTTATTAGTATTTTTTAGTATAATGTGATTTCCAAAATTCATCAATTTTGCTAATTAGAAAGTCACTAATTAAAAAATGTAATTCAAAAAATCCCGCCACCACTATGTCCATCAATGAGTAAATCATAGAAGTATAGTTGTCGCCAAATAACTTGAACTTTTAGTCGAGAAGGGGAGCGATTTGCACGTAAACCAACGAAGGAAAAATACACAAATTTGCGCTCTGCGCAACCGGAATCTCGTTCAAGATGTTTGGCGAAAATTATAAAGAAGGATAAAATTATCATAGACATTGTTATAGCCGAAAAACAGTGTTGTCGAAAAACAATAATTTTAAATTTTTTCCGCGGCAACATTTTGGCGGAAGACTACTAGCGCCCCTGACGGCGTGAGAGAACGACAAGGAAGCTTATAGCCAACGAGTCAGTGACGCGCTCTCTTGGCATTCGACACTGGCATAGAAAAGAGAACTTATTGACACTGGTGAAGGACGGACACGTGCTCCCGATGGCGGCCATATTTTCGACGGCGCAGGAGGTCTGTGTGACAGGACCCGTCACGCGCATGGACGCTGATGGTGCCCCAGAACCAAGATGAGGGCATCAACAGGACAGGAGGTTGGAGGCAGAGCGCAGTGTGAGGCCACCGCGTAGGGAACGCGGCGGCTCGCAGATTGGACCACGAAGGGCAATCCGTGTCGTCTGGAGCGTCGGTTCGCCTCCGGTGCGGCCCCAACTGGTATGCCACCTCTGTCGAGATGCGCCGTCATAGCGTGCCGTGGGGCACAGAGCCAGCCATGGGTGACGGTCTGGAGGAGGAGATCAGGAGGAGAAGAAGAAACCACGCCGGACACGAGGAAGACCTGCTAGCCTGACGCAGAGGCTGGGCCCCACCGATCTACCGTCACCACGTGGAAGACAGTGACATGCCTGGAGTAAGGATGTCGCTGTACCCTGGGGCGGTATATTCTGGTCGGCGTCTTTTCGTGTGTTCGCGTGTGTTTGACAGTTCGTTTCGGTAGATGCCACGTGTTTTTATTTGTTGTCTGTTGTTTTGTTTTTTTATTATTTTATCGCCATGGACCATTTGTGAACATTATAAATAAAAAAACGCCGTACAAAAACAAATTTTAAGTGTCGTCATCATTTGTCTCCTTTTCTTCCCCACACCTTGGCTTGATGTTTCCTCGTGGTAGACGAGAGGTCTCATCAACATCAAAAGAGAACGCAGACAGAATATTATAAGAAAATACCAAAAAAATGGTATGAAATTCTCTAAAAATCACAAATATACCAAAAATTTGAAAAATACTAAAAAAATACCAAACGGGTTCCAAAGTGGCGAAAAAATTGAATTTAGTACTAGGATGGAAGCATAGATAAAAATGTTGTAACCGCGGGGGGGGGGGGTCGCCGCCATCTTGCTCGAACCAAGTTTCATAGTGACCACGGATGTAACTAAAGTAATGGATGGATGCATTGATCAAATTTTTGAAGCTGCAGGGCGATTTCAAGGAAGTGCTGATTATCTTCATATATATATATATATAATTTATTTTAGTAAATGAAGCACAAGATTTGTGTAAACTGGAGTAAATGAAACCATTATTTCACTATAGAAAACAAATATATTATATGTATATAGAAAACTGCATATTTTCAAGACTTTACTATACCTACATACTCAAAGCAAAGGAATATAAAAAAAAAATATAAAATGTATACAATGTATAACAACAATAAAATTATAAAATGTAAATAAAGCAAAGCAATAAAAATTATTATGTATTTTTAGAAATTATCCGAATAAGTACAATATATTTACAATATTATATAATGGCCAAATTGTATTAAAAATAAAAACTGGTGAAAATAGATTATTTTCTTGATTTTTTAATGGAGTTTTACATGGAATATTGTTCTTGGTACGGATCCGTACCGTGAACACACGAAAGGTTAACGCCGTCAGCGATAAAAATGCGGTACCTACAATTTATATTTTCAAATGAGATTAGATTAAAAAAATGCGTTTTACCTTTAAAAAAACACGTGTGCTCCCAGAAAATACACGTGTTATTTTTATTTTGTATTGCTTCTCGGGCAACTAACAGGTAGGTACTATGTCAAATATTAATTCAACACGCACCCAATGACAAGTTGCCACATTCTGGAGATTTGTGATATTTATGTGTCCCCACCGGGAATCGAACCCGGGACCTTTAGCTCAGATACTGGGCCATGAAGGCCGACAAATGTTAAAAAAAACACAAGTTACTTTAGGGACATTATTTTTGTCTGTAGAATACCTACACCCCAATTTCAAATGTATATACATACATATAACAACAACTTCAAAGAACATATTAACGGTGAAAATAATGTTAAAAAATCTAAAAGACCATTATATTAAATGCAACACAAATCCACTTACCTAGAATGTGACAATCCTCTTTCTTGGAATGATTTAAATACTCGGTCTTTATTTTTTACTCGGTCGACTTTTGCAACCAAAAGCAGCACACATCACCATATTTCTTTTTATTTAATATTTCATAGAACAAATAATACACTGTTTCAACACAAAAATGATTTTAAAAATAATAAATTAGGTATGCAAAGGACACCCTGACAGCTAGACGCCAAACGACAGACTGGTTGGAATAACGCGCGGCTTCAAAAATATTACGAATGCCTCTATCTATCCAGTTAGTGTACATCCTTGTGCTACCAGTGCAACGTTTGGGTCGAGCAAGATGGCCGCCTGGGGGTTTCTCCACACCCCCTATTGGACTCAAATGTCTTTACATATTGGTTCGAAAGTTCCATCCATTACATCCATGTAAAAATACCAAAAACGGTCACACTGCGTACGGCGAACGAAAAAAAAAAAAAATCAGAACGCGACCCTGGTCACGTTCGGAATTAGAGTTAATCGCTCTTCTGGTACGACCTGAAGTTGCAAAGAGAGCGACATTTGGGCGATGTGTATTCCGAACGGCACTGAGCGATGTTGGGGTGACTTGAAATTACGCGAGCGCGGGAAATTTAAAATTACGAGTTTGGTGTTACTTTAGTTGTGTCAGTTTTGGTCAAAAATTATAACAAAATAGTGGTGGTATCTTTTGTTTTGGTATTTATCGGATGTTTTCATTATAATAACGAAAGAATAATCTATTAATTATTCATTTTAAAAGTATTAAACGTGTTGTGACAAGTGATTCGTATTATTCGTAAGTATTTACGATTTTTTCTTAGGTGTGCATGGTTTTCACGAGCTTTTGTGTTTTGGGCATTCAAAAATTGTATATTTCCCTTAAAAATGATAAACACTCATTTAAAAATGCTTTATTTTCATAAAACAAAATACACGTACTTTTAATGTTTACCATTAAATAATGGCCTTCCACATTTCTTTGTGGTTGGCCATTATTATCCATGTTAAATTTATATGAATTCATATCCATTGAATTATAAATAAAAATAAAACCGACCAAAACCACACCGAACAAAGTGCTGACGACTATGTGAAAAAGTATAAATAGCCGCCAAACAAAATGTCACTTTGACAATGCGAAAATTCATAACTCCCGCCGCGGGCCGCAAAAAAAAAATAATTTGATAGGAGCGACATTCACCCTACTATTTCATAAGAGCGACTTGGGCCCATATAATCTGTGACTTGGGCGACATTGGTGTGAGTCAACCGTGATTCCGAACGGGCAGAGCCAATGCTGACTCCAAAGAGTATAATATAATACCTACGGATACCGATACTGACTCCATAGTGATAGTCAGCACTGGGAGAGCTCTGGGGCAGAGCGAATCGCTCGATGAATTCCGAACGCTCAGGACGACGCCCTAACATCGTCGATACGTCGAGCGACTTTCCGAACACCACCATAGTAGCATAGAAAAGAAATTTATTTTCTAGTAAAAATTGCTGTCACTTTTTTCTATGATTGCTGTCACTTCATTGACTTCTTGAAAGTTGTCAATTTTCGTAATTTTAGGATATTGGTGAAATTAACTTTTTACTTACTGAGTCGTTTCTGTTTTATTTCGGGAATTTTCTTTAACTAGAAATAAAATTTGATTTACTTTGAAATTAGAAAGTATATTCAATTAGTTCTTTTTGTGATAATTTTGAGTATCTGCCAAATATTAGAGTTTGTGTTTGTTTGAACCAAAATATGGACGGAAACGTTTATTTAATAGACTCACGTCATCTAAATAAATTTATTTTATCTTCAAATGGAGGACGCATTCAATCAAATTTGGACGATTTATCCTTGAATATTTCCAAACAATGCATTGAAAATCAAGTGTTAAATGATGAAGGAAATTATGTACAAATCATGGAAATAGTGGTTCCCAAAGAAGAATCCTCCAATGAAGATGAAAAAGAATCTAAAATATTTGTGCCTTGTGTAGAAAATGGTCATTTTGTGATATCTCCTAATCATCATCCACAAGAAGACACTGAGACTGTTTTTGCAAATATTAAGACATCACCTAATATTTTACAACTAAATGACACTTTAGAACCTATTTCAGTTGAAATTCCTACTTTGATTTCCTCAAATGCAACCAGTTCAATGCGTATTTTTAATAACACGAGAAATTTACCACCCCAATCGAAAATTACTCGTTTAAATTATTCTAAAACACATAACTACAGTCAAAATATTTCAAGGAAGTATGCCAAAGAGAGATATTCATTGTACTCTGGATCAAAAGGCACTTTACGATATAACAATTTTAAAGAACGCATCATATCGGTTGACACCGTCAAAATGATTCCTCCTCAAATTTTCAAAAGACAGCTTATGGACACATCAGATATAATAGCTCCCCCTTTGAAGCTTCCTGCCACACGTCGTCAACTGGAAATACTAGACTGGTCTGTCAGAAAAATATTTGCTACGCCTTACTCTACAATGTGTTCTAGACTGTTTCGTGCCTTCACAAGAAACTGCTTCACTAAAACTGAAGAAGATTCAATAAATGTAAAAGATCTAGGATTGTTACCTGTTGGTTATCAAGCACCCATAGATAAATCAAAAATCAAACGAATAACTAGAAAACGAAGGACTGCATACAATAACAATTTTAACAAATGTCTTTTTCCCAGTGTTTTCTATCCAGAGACTAAAATTGAAGTTTTAGAAGACGATCCTTTAAAAGATGCAGAAGAAAATAGTGTTCAAGTTTATGTAGAAGATGAAATAGAGCAAGATACTTGCTATTTAATTTCAGAGGACACGGAAGGTGATACCCAACAGATAATATTCATTGGTGAACATCAAGATGAAGAGCAAGGACTCATTAAAAATAATATTCAAGTGTTGTTAGCTGCTGCTGCCGAAGAACAATTGTCTCCTAAAGAAATATACTTTTGTCAAGATTCAGACGTAAGTAACTGTCAAGATAGTGAAACTATACAAACCACTAGTGATCAAATTATCTTCACTTTTGATAGTAATGATGAAAATGAAGAAATTATTTTACCTACATGAACTGTACACATTTTATTATATCTATTGTACTTACCTAAATAAATGTTCTAATCAATATAATGTGTTAATTTATTTTAAAAACATATTTTTATTATGCAATTGTTTTATGATTTTCTATGTAAGAAAAGAAAAAACATGGATGACATTAATAGCCAACGAAAGGAAGGCAAAAGAGAACTATAAAGTATGCAAGAAAGTAGTAAAATACACCGTAAAAAGAGAAGTATATAATATATAAGAAAGCAGTATAAACAGGGGTGCAAATATGAGAGCATGACAGTTAAGCGAAGATGAAATTATGCAAGACGAGGTGCTTGAAGCAGTGAAACACGCAAAAACAGGAAAAGCTGGTGGGGTTGACAGTGTATCAGCTGAACTTATAAAATATGGCGGCGAGCAGACGTTGGAATGGCGCCTCTCTCTTTTCAACGTGTGTTGGGAAGCAGGATGCACTCTGTCGGACTGGAGAAATGCAGTCGTGGTACCCTTATATAAAGAGGTAAAGGCCAGGATTGAAGCTCGACTGCAAAAACTATAGAGCCATAAGTTTGTTAAGCTCAGTTGGTAAGATGTATGCAAGGATTCTGGATCAAAGAGTTCAAAAGATATGGGATGTCCAAGGTGCGTTTGTGGCCGGCAAAGGATGTATAGACCAAATTTTTTCTCTGTGAACGGTCACAGAAAAGGTTCTGGATAAAAATCAGAAAATTTTCTGTGCCTTTATAGACCTAGAAAAGGCGTATGATAAAGTTGTTAGAGAATAATTATAATAATAATAAATAAATTTGGATAATTTATATAGCGCCGTTTTTGTGAATATCTCACCTCAAGGGCGCTGAAAAATTTTGTTGATTACGTTGTATCGTTTTGGCTCTGGTAAGATTTGCGAAAAGGTGCATTTGAGTTTTTTTCTGAATGAAGATATATTTTCGGTTTGTCTGAGGGTGTGTGGGAGCTTATTCCATGCATTTGGTCCTGCCACAGCAAATGCACGATCACCGAAATTAGTTGTGTGCACCCTGAGTATTTCAACTAATTTCCCAACCATGGATGAAGAAGCAAAACGAAGTGATGATTGTCTGTCATTTATTGAAAGCGGAATGCACAGTTCGGAGAGGTAAGTAGGAGCCATACCACGAAGTGCTTTAGATTATGAGACAGAGCTTATATTCAATTCTTTCGGGGACTTTAAGCCAATGTAGATTGCGAAGATGGTGAGAGATGTGAGAAAATTTGGAGGCTCCAGTGATGAGTCAGCATTGAAAACTGACTGAATTTTATTAATTTCTTTCTTTGGTAAATTCGCATATATACCGTTACAATAATCCAAACGGGAGACAACAAAGGCGCTTACCAAATATTTCATGGCTTCAATTGGGATACTCCTTCGGATTGACTTTAAACGTCTTAGTTGAAAGAAAGCAGAAAGAAGTAACTGTGGTAATTTGGTTTGAAAAGCTTATAGGATATACTAGCGGTCTATGGAGTGAAGAGCAATCTGATACGCGCAATTGCGTCATTATATGAGAACAGCGAAGCATGTGTTCGTGTCAATGACACAGTGGTTCTCTATAAATAATGGCGTTAGACAAGGGTGCGTGCTGTCTCCATGGCTCTTTAACCTGTACATTGATTTCTGCATAAGAGCTCTTAAGGATGATAGCAAGGGTCTGAAATTGAGTACTGTAATAGTGCGAGATTTGATGTATGCAGATGATAAAGTTCTATTAGGTGGTTGACTGGTAGAGATTGCCTGCGGGCAATAAGTCCGCCACGTTGTTTAAAACAATAAAAGTATTTTATTATTATTATTATTAGCTGGAAGTATGAAAGAATTACAGTATCTTGTAAGTATGGTATATGAAGCATGCATAGAGAACGGACTGAGGATGAATGCCAGCAAATCAAAGCGTATAAAATACGAATGACTCGAGCAAGTCAACGAATATGTATACTTGGGAAGCATATTTCAACGGAATGGAGAGCTTGATAAAAGAAGAGTTATGGCAGGAAACAGAGTGAATGGAGCACTTAGACCAATTATGAATGATCGCAACATATCAAGGAATGCCAAAGTTGCCATTTATAACTCCATCATAGTGCCAACATTGACATGGCAGAAGACGCATGAAAGCAGAATAAATGCAGTTGAAATGAGATTGTTAAGAAGAATCTGTAATAGAACGATGTATGACAGGGTAAGAAATGAGGACATAAGGAAAGAATGTAAGATGAAGAAAGATGTTATTACTAGAATGTAAGTGAACACATTGAGATGGTTTGGTCACATGGGGAGAATGAATGAGGAATGCCTGACAAAGAAAATATACAGTGCGGACAGGAATGGAATGAGAGGTCGGGGACGCCCAAGAAAGGGATGGCACGACCATGTGAACGATATTCTGAAAGATGAAAATGTTAAAAGTGTGAGCAAACGACGAACATGTATGAGACGATGCATGAATGTGGACGAGGCAAAGGATGCGTACCAGGATAGAAAAATGTAGCGTTCGGTTCTGTCTTCCACCGTGAGGGACATGGCGTTATGGTATGTATGTAAGAATTTATTCAATAAGTGAAAATCAATATGAATTGTTTATAGAAATAGTATAGAACTTCTTTATAATCTTGTTACATTAAATTTAGATTATCATCCGAAATTACTAAGGATGTGTGAACAATATCTGAATGCCTAGCGGCCTTACTCTCCACTGCAAATCTGATCCAATCCGCTAAGAACTTACCTTTGTAGCTGAGAATAATACAGTAAGTCATATTTCAATGGTAAGTATAATTTTCGCCAAACATCTTGAATGAGCTCCCGGTTGCGCAGTGCGCAAATTTGTCTTTGCTGCTTCGTTGCTTTATATGCAAATCGTCCCCCTTCTCAGCTAAAAGTTCAAGATGCTTGGCTACAAATCTAGGTATGTTTTAATAGTACTAGTTGCATGTAACACATGAGATCCAACTGTCGATAGCGATAGTATGTATAGTTGAAGAATAAGTACCAAACTATAAACCCATAAATACAAATTATTAAATATTTTAAGATATTTGGTTTTCTATACAATACATGTACCTAGGTATGTATGTCAAGATAGGATAGTATAGAGGTCAGTCCTTTGATCCTACCCAGAATATGAAAACAGCATGATGGTATGTATGTATGTTTGGAGATTAGTATCAAACTATTAAGTCTTCTTAGATATTGTGTGTAGGCGACTGCCATACAAATTGTATGAAGCAATGTCGTCACTTAATTCAATTTTTATAAAGATTGTTAAAAAAAATTAAAATTGGAAATATAGGCAGTTAAACTTATAAATTTATCATAAAAAAAACATTTTTCTTATTAAAAAATGTTTGAGAAACCCTGGAATTTTTTTGAAAAAATAAATTTGAGATTTTGTATTTGTCTATGTTTATACCAATTCTCAGCGTTCTAGTTTTTATGGTTTCTGAGATATATGGAAAAATAAACCAAAAATTCAAAAGTTGATAACCCCTGACTGAAACAAAAATTCACAATTCTGAGTATAAAAGGTTTGTAGGCCTGTAACTATTTATACTTTCTGAAATTTTAGGCTCTGTGAATCCAGCTGATCAAAATTTATAAGGGGGGGACGGACAGACTAACACACAAAACTCACATAAAATGTTCTACTCCGAATTCTGAGTAAATCCATGTATGGGAACATATATGCTGCGAAGCCTCTAAGTTGGTGTTTTTAGCATGCAAAAAGTCCACTATGCCATACAAAATGTTCCTTCGTACACGCATCTTGGCTTCATACTGTCGATTCATTCAGAGAATTGAATTCTCATGAACAAATCGACAGTTGGAATCGTCGAAATTTGAATGTACACATACAACAGGCAGGTAAGTTCTAAACGAAAGTTTGAAATTGGGATTGGATTAGAGTTCAAAGAGTAAGGCTACTGATATCTGGGGGGCAAGTCTGGTTCAATCGGCGAAATCAAAACCCTAGTGATTACCCATATCATGGATATAATTATTATATGGAGTTCTACAATATCTTTAGATGTCATAGAACTTCATACGATAATTATATCCATGATATGGGTAATCACTAGGGTTTTGATTTCGCCGGTCGAACCAGACTTGCCCCCCTGATTTATTTTTGTAAAAATCCATAAATGTTCTAAATAAATAATTCCAAATCAAATATTTTTAAGTTGCATATACGCAAACATTGGATCTTTTTCCCTGTTGGGAGTCAATGATATTTCTTGACGAATTTTAATTTATACTATATATTTTATATGAACTAGTTCGTGCATAAAATTGGTAACTATATAAAATTATACTGACATTGCAATGTTTATATTATATTTTATACTTACTTTTAATATTGCTAATGCAACTCTAATTCTCTTCATTGAGCATTGTCGTATATTAAGAAAATTATTGTTTTTCAAACTGTCAATTTGTTCAAGAAAATTTATTTCTCTTAACTCGTTCACTGCCTTTATATTTTGGATATTTGTACCCGAGTAGCCAACATATAAAATATGTTTATTGAGGTAGTATTTTGACTTTCCCGGTGAATCACTCAACGTATAAAAAAAATAAGTGTATAGTATCACGCCACGAAACACACGACAATCCACTTCAAACGCCGGACGAATATGCTGAATACAAAATGTATCGAAACAAAACCCCGATCAGGGTTCATAGCGGTTCGTTATACTAGCCGAATAACCCCGATCGGGGTTCGTGGCAGTCAATGAGTTAACAGATTGACCAAGTTTCTAGCCAGTCTACATTTTTCAACTTTAAATTCAAAAAGCACCAACTTGGAGGCTTCATAGCATACATTTGGAGTAGAACATTTAGTGTGTCTGTCTCCCTTTATAACTTTTGATTCACATAATGCACAAAGCCCAAAATTTCAAGCTGCGAGTACACAGTGGTCGACGATGGCCCACTGCAGGCCATCGCCATTGTGTAAACAGGCTAATTGTGCCTCATGGCGTACAAATGGTGGCGTGCAATGGCCACGGTTTCAGGTTTTTGAGCACACTTCAAAGGGATCGTGGCGTAGTGCGCTTCAAGTTTGTGTATTTTTTAATTTTTCCATATGTCTATCGTGGAGTAACAAAGAAATGATGAATGTTTTTTTCAAACCCCAGACGAAAAAATTTCTATTTATCTATATATAAATAAAATAGTATATTTTTTTATGTTTAGGTACAACATAAAAACATTTAGCTAACATTGTGATATAATGTGAAAAAAACCCTGCAAAATTTAAGCAACACTGCCTGTACTTTTTATGTGGTCACCCTACATAGCAATAGGTCTGTTGCTGCTGTATTGGGTTAATGGGTACTTTGCCACCAGCCTGTGTGTGATGATTTGTGTTATATAATATATATGTACATATTATGTATGTTTTGTTGTATGTTTTTGAGTGTTTTTGTTTTGTGATTTTATGTTTGTATAATTTAAATATGTAAGTTTGCTTCTCCCGACACAGGACATTCCTAGTGGGAGAGGCCAACGTTACTATGAAATGTTTTTTTGTTTTTTTTTATAATGATGTTATTATTGCTTTCTTTCTGTTATGTTCAAATAAATAAATAAAAAAAAAATAATTGCTGTCCGAACATAGAATACAAACAGAAAATATATATTTTATTTGTAACTTCTTGCACATAGGTAATATTATTTATACCTATACTGGCAGGTTTATTGCCAAATGGCAATTTCTTCCAACCAACCAGAATTATTCCGGTACACACTCATATAGTATAGCCATTTTTTAGTACTTTGTTCCGGTATACACTCATATAGTAGTTGTACGCAGTATACAAATAAATTGCCGCAGCCAAGATTACTTCGACATCCTTCATCAGTGCCTCGCTATGCAGTAATGAGCCATGGACCATTGTGTGAACAGGTGTGAACACCTTTTCAGGTGTTCACACAGGTGTTTATTTTTTTAATGACAAATTTATGTTTAACTGCCTATATTTACTTTTTTTTTTTGAAAATGCCGAACACTACAACTAGATAATTCAATTATATATAAAAAGTACATACATTATAGCAGTATTTCTTGAAAAAAAAAAAAAAAATTTTGTAAAAATTGAATTTAGTGACGACATTGTTTCATACAATTTGTATGGCAGTATACACTACACTATAATTGCACTATAATCTCCAAACTTATACACAAACTATCAAGCTGTTTACATATTCAGGGTAGGAAAAAAGGACTGACCTCCACACTATCCTGACTTGACATACATGTTTTGTATAGAAAAAACAAATATCTTGAAATATCCAATAATTTGGATTTCAGGGTTTATTTCTGTTTATTTGGTATATATTCTTCGCCTATACATACTATCATCATCAATAGTTTTGACCTCATGTGTTACATGCAACAAACATTACATGAAATAAATATAGAAATATGTGTCATTACAGAAATGTTAGTTAAATGAATTAGGAAATATTAAATAAAATTGTGTAGTTTATTGGAATATATATTTCATATAATAATATTCAATCTCACATTCCCATTGTGGATATACAATAATTTATTGCTGCATACTGCTGCAGTACGGCAGATCTAGGTATATACATGTCAGGTATCCTATCAAAAGTAAATTTCAAAATAATTTTCTAAAGATCCATTTCATTAAACCATGATTATTTATTTTGTTATCAGTCTGTCATAATAAAATTCATATTTTTCAACAAACACATAATTAACAATGTAGTTTAACATAATCCATAATTATATTAAGTAAAATATCCGGTGTTGGGTATAGAGAGAACATTTTGGCCTTATCTCGGGATGATTCTGTATAATTTTAATATTTTTTTTTACAATATATTTACTATACATTAATGAGCATTCCAACACACATCACATTTCATATGATAATTTAGAGGACAACTAGAGAAGAAGCTTTACTAACTTACTAAAATATTTGCACAATAATATTTATGTATATATAAAGACATTTAAAAGCAAAAGCATAAAGGCACAATTTCTCCAACCGTCAAGAGAGCAGTTGAACCGACAGCCTTCATGTTATAAAAATCAATATACGTAGCGATAGTGTTACGCACAAAGTTATCTCCGAGTCACTTCACATGCACAGTCTTATTCTGCTGTATGGCTCCTACCGCATCAAATACAACTTTGCCCTGCCCGGCAACAATCATGGCACCATATAATAAATGCTTTCATAAAACATACTTAATACACAAATCGATACGCATGCAATAAAAGGATATAAAAAACACTTAACAAATAATTATTATATTAAAACACACATCCTCGATTGGAGTATCTCAACAAATTTATGCTGAACAAGATTTATTATGAATTCATTTGTATACCTCATTACGAGCAGTCTCTTTACTTTTTTACAGCATAACAGGGACTAATGTGACAAAATAGCGCTGCACTGCGCTACATATTATATAATATATATATATACTTTGATAAAATTTAAAAAATACATAACAAATTAATAATAACATATAAAAATTATTATGAAAGGGCTCATACAATAATTATTTGTGCCATATAAGAATAAATTTGCCACCCGACAAAATAAGAATTGTGCAGTGAGAGATTGGTGTACCAATTGTAACATTACAATATTATTATAATTATTTTTTTCTTATAAACCTATTATCACTGACTATTGAATATGACGATGCAAGTAATGTTACCATACCAATGTTAGAAATATTTCACAGGAAGACTGCCAGTGGCTGTTTTGTTATATCTGACCCTTCTCTCCTACTTCATTATTTATTATTATTTTTACTTCAATAAGCCGCTATTCATTGTTATAAAATATATTTTTGGCAATACTTTTCTTCAATGACATCTTTATGTATATACCTCTATATCTAGATGTTATTTAATCGTTATTTACACTGAAAAAGATTAATATTTTAAACAATCTCGAGGGACATTAAATAATAGATGTTCATTTTAATAATTATTAACACTAACAAAATCTATTATGGTTGTATTTATACTTAACGAGCTAACCAACATAAAATATTATAAATTATGTAAAAGGATGCAGAGCTTCATTAGACCAGACACTATTGTATACTAGTCAACGGAGTACAGACATCAGGACCTATCTAATCTTACAGAAAGTTAGAAGAGTCAGGTATAGAAAGTAAGCGGGCTAGCGACGCGGGCCCCATGCTGCGACAGGGGCCTGAGTGCCGGGTGGTGGACCGAACGAGGGGAAGTCCCTGGTGGAAGATGTGTCCGGAGCGTTACGGTCCCATGGTGCAGCAGGTACTACGAAGCCAGGTGATTCTTCCTTGTTATTGGTACTTCCTGCGTTTTCACCTTCCGCTCCACCAGCCTCTGTCGGGGGTGTCTTATAATAACTTTCACGCAACTCCGCTTCCAGCACATCTTGCATCTGAAAATATTCAGCAAATAAGTCTGTTGTTGATTGAATTAATAAGTGGAGTAGGAGAGGGACAACCAAAGGCTGGAGATGATATTTTCAATACAAAATATGTAATCATTATATGAATATTATATAACAATTATTTTTTACATGATTAAATAAAATAATAATTGAAATATGTTTACATATTCCTCCTGAAGGTTTTCTAGTGTTATCTTAGCCTCCTCGACATTTTCTGCCTTGTTTCCAATAATGATTACTGCGTTAGGATCTCCACCACGTCTGGGAAAACGAATGTCCACCTTATGGTCATCCATGATCTTGCGTATATTTCGTCCACGAGCTCCTATCAGACGGGAATGCACACGCGAATCTATCTGTATTTCTTCCTTTATCAAATTATTCTGAAATAAAAATTAACATTATTTGTTATATTTTATTACCTTTAATGAAAAACAATTACAGTATGAATGATGAAATAATTCAAAACTATCTCTCAAACACAAGCCACGCATACTCTCTAGATTAAAGATTCTATATTTCATAATATAGAATAAATTTACAGCATTGTGAACAAAAATAGAATATAGATATGGTGATATAATGTTGAACTAGGTAACTTAACAGACATTTCATCATGCACTGTATAAAACAGTTACTATTTAACGTTCAACTACTTCCATGTTCTATAATGGGAGTGACATTCACTCAACAAGACACAGATGCTGGGATGCTTCTAAAAAATCGGTAATAGTGTAGGTAAAAAGATTTCATAAAATTGTGCTGTTTGATGGAATTGGATTTCAACGAAACAACCATAAGTATTGTTAAATTTTATGCAATCAAAGTATTTAGTAACAGTGAAAATGGAAAGTGATTACTTAAATTGGATATAAAAAATATCTTACCAAATCAGCAACAATTTTTAATATATCATCTCGAGCATTGTTGGCATCTTTCTCATATCCTTGAATAGTAATTATTCCCTCGTCTGGGTCTCCTTTCTTTGGAAGATTGATCTGCACATCATGAACTGTGCGTATCTTGGTAATGACTGCTCCTCCTTTGCCAATAATCATAGGATGATATTCTGGATCTACTTCCACCTTCAATTCAAAAGCCTTCAACTTTCTCTCTTCCAGAGCCTCACGAGCCTTTTCCACATTGCTTGGAGTTCCCATTACCTGGACATAAAAACAACTAAGGTATTAAGTATGCCAACCACAATAGAATAATAGCATCTGGTGGATTTAGGGGAAAATACATTTTAATTCTTACTTACAATTTCAATATACATATTTTCATTAAAATATGTAATGAAAAATGCACCCGTTATTAAAAATATTCATCAATACCAATTACTCATGATTTTACAAAAAGAAGAAAAACAGAGATCGTACATTATTTGAATTCTGGTCTCATATGAAATGTTAGACAACTTTCCCTCCAGTCAAGTTGCAAATACTAATGTTTCTGTCAAGAGAAATGTTTTTTTTCAACAGAATTATACACAGTAACATTGGCTATATGTCAAATCACAGCAGTAATATAGCAGGGAATTGCAGGGTAGATGAATTTGCCAGAGCGGGTACCCTGTTATCTCTAGATACTATCAAACATAGACCTGGGGGGCAAATCTGGTCCAAACGGCGAAATCAAAGCCCTTGTGATTACCCATATCATGGATATAATTATCATATGGAGTTCTATGACATATAAAGATATTATAAAACTCCATATAATAATTATATCCATGATATGGGTAATCGTAAGGGTTTTGATTTCGCCGGTTGGACCAGACTTGCCCCCCTGGAGTCCCCATGGCAACATGTAAACTCCTGGTCAGTGATAAAATGAGCTAACCGGAGGTGGTCTGAGGAAAGCACATGTCATGCTCCATTGCCAAACAAACATGGCCTGTAATCGAATGTAAAACCATGGCTTAGAATCTCAGAAGAACCAGAGAGATACTCTCATTCAGAAGAGACCCACTCGCCAGAGTCATAGCGGTATTAACGGGATACTGGCTCATAGGAAAGCATGCCAGAAGACTAGGGCTGGAGGCATACCATTACTGCAGAGTACGCCAAGACGAAGAGGAAGAAGAGACTGTGATCCATATCCTCTGTCACTGTCCTGCTCTCTCTAGAGTTAGGAGAAGTTTCTTCTACGATGAACTAATGGACATAGTTTCAGCCGATATCCAAGACGTTATAACATTCATTAGCCACTCAGGGTGGGTAAGTAAGGGGGAAGCTCCACTGTGGTATCACAAAGGGTATATTGGCCTAAGTGTGTTCTCCTTCAGAACTGCCACACGCAAAAAAAAACATTAAATCACATTTCTCTCAACAGAAACGCTGGTATTTGCAACCTTGTAGAAATATGATAGTTTTTACCTTAATAATGTCGAGCTTTTGATCCGGTTGTGAAAGAGAAATTTGAACGTCAAACCTTTCTTGCACTTCTTTGACATCGCGGCCTCGTTGACCCAACAATGATCTCTGTATGTCATATGCCATATCAACTTCAATCGTAACAGGAACCTGCAAATAAAAATTATTGAAAAATTTCAGTGATATACATGGGAGTTAAAACTAAATAGGTATTTAATTTATACAGTTAAATGTAATTCACATTATAATTACATTTTTATATTTGAAGTAATATTAGTCGTTTTTATGATTGGCATCTTCTACAAATGGAATCACAGAAACAAAAAATTGATCAATAATATTAAGAGAACCTGATCCAGCAGGGCTTGTTTAGCAGCATTGCAGTTCTCCAACTTGCCATGTATAAGTATAATGTCCTGCGGCCTGGATGGTGCACCTTCTGTATCGCCTTCCTCTCTTCCCTCGTTTTCTGGATCACCATTCAGACCGCTACCGTTCACCAGTGGTTGGTTGGAGCCCTGATCTCTCTCTGGGAATTTGATCTGTACATCGTGCTCTCGAGATATGCCTTGAACCTTGAGGCCCTTAGCACCCATAACGTTCCGGTGATACAATTGTGGAATAACACATTCTATCGTTACCTGAAATAATAAATAAATTTACTATGAAGTTTTTCAAATACGTACACCTAGCCAAATTGCACTATAGTGGGCATATTTCAGATATCTGCGTAAAATAGCTATATCTTTTGAACTATTGGGAGTTTTTCAAAGAAACTTTCAGTAACATACTTTAAAATTAACCCTTTATTTATTGCACATAAAATATTTCTTTTTGCAAGTATATAACTAATTGTTTTTTTTTCTTATTCTATATTTTTTTATCATCAATATGTGTTTTTATGTATGTATGTAAAAGGTTATTTATGCCATAAATAATATTCAATTTTTTTTGGTACACAAAATTACTATTAGAAAAAAAATTCACAGTCAAAATACTTTTATTTTTATTAAATCACAGTAATTTTTAATAGATAGTTTACGTTTATAAGTAAGACAGTTAGAATATAAATAATTTTGAATGAAAAGTATTTTATAAAAGCAGACTAAACTCAGGAACAAAAAAGGAAGACTACCAAATGAAAACAGTAACACGAAGTCACTGGAAAATCAAAATCCTATGTTTGTAATCAAATATTTTTATTATTGCATATGCGCAAACATTGGATTTTTTTCCCTGTCGGGAGTCAAAGATATTTTTTAACAGATTTTTAATTATCTCAATAGAGACGTGAACCACGTAAACCAGCCGATGACAGGTCGTAAGCCCTGTAGTTGCCTTGATTTCCCGGTTCTCCTACAGTAAATATTCCAACTTCGTCTCTATTGAGATAATTAAAAATCTGTTAAAAAAATCCTGTTTGTATTTTATTATTGTGTTTGTAAATTTTACCGCTATTTATTTTTATATGTGGTGTCTCCGTTGGATTCCAAATTTTTTGCATCGACAGGTGCCTACATAGTGTACCACAGTGTAATACGCAGTACTACGCCCGTCTGGTGCTCTTGTATTATTTTTCTCTTGTATTTATTTTTCTTTTTGTATATACTTGTAGAGTAAGAGACAATCTCTTTCTATATAATTTTTAATGAAACATTTACTGTAAGGATCAATGAGCAATATTAATGTAATTCTACTTAAAGTTATTGTTAGTGTTATATATTTTAAAAAGACAAATTTTTCGTACCTGAGCCTCGAG
The DNA here is from genome assembly GCA_963576475.1 of Molanna angustata. Classification (NCBI taxonomy): domain Eukaryota; kingdom Metazoa; phylum Arthropoda; class Insecta; order Trichoptera; family Molannidae; genus Molanna; species Molanna angustata. Next base: position 9,704,861 of record OY754970.1, on the reverse strand, counting down.
GTCGGTGACGATTTCACTGATACGTTGAATCGCCGCTGCTATGCAATCTTTGGGTCCTTTCAGCACAACTCTATCAGAGGTAACACCGTGTCGTGGGAAGGATATCTGTACACCACCACAGTCTTCAGAGATGCGACCCAATACTTCACCTCGCTTGGCCACAAAGTGACGATGATATTTGGCAGGGACTTCTGTCTCACCTTCCACAATGTTATCAATATCACGGATACTTGCTTCTAGACGCTGCTTCGCATCTTCTACAGCCTCTTGTCGACCTGCAGTAGAATACATTACATAAGTTCAAACTACAACATATTATTAAACATCAACATTCATTTCAATCAATCAATAAATATTCATTTGATATTTTATACACATGATATATTTGTTTTAGTTTGTTAAAGCAATGTCAAGGTATGCTCTAATATAACTGCAAAAAAATATTTACTACTAGGATCTTAACTTCATAAAAATATTCTAATATAAAAATAAATTTACTTTATTTATTTTTCAGTAAATTAAAATTATTTTAATGAAGTATTTGAGAGAATTGTAACTGACCTATAATGATGATGGCCTCTCTATCAGAATCTTGCTCTCCAGGGAAAATAATCCGGGCCCCAGTCTGTTCTCTAAGTTTCCGAATATTGGCACCGTTCTTTCCGATGAGGAATTTGTGATGTTGTGGATTCGCTCTAACTTCGCAAGAATAAGAGGACAGCTGACGTTCACTAGCTAACTCCAGAAGCTGCGTTTTAGCCTTTTTCACCTCTTCTGCGGGTCCTCTGATGGTCACTTTATCACTCTTACTCTCGGCTAGAGGGAATTTGATGGTCACACCTCCACACTCTTCCATAATGGAATGGATAAGTTTACCTCGTGTGCCAATCAAGGAATTGTAAAATTTAGGAGGGATGACAACTTCTTCACTGACAACATTGGCAAGCTCGTTGTTTATTTGTTTTATCCTTCTGATGGCCTCTTCTACATTCTCTCTCTTTCCCATTACAGTAATAAACTCATTTTGATCTCCCTCAGCTGGTAAGTCTATTTTGGTTTGAGTCTCATCACGAATTTTACGAATGTTTGCACCACCCTTTCCAATGACAAATTTATGGAATTGTTTGAAGATGGGAACTTCCTGAACGTACGAAGACTCTGTAAGCTCTTTGACTACTTTCAATAGGTATTTATGGCATTGCTCCACTTGGTCATGAGGCCCTCGCAGTTTGACAATATCTAACTTTTCATTGAAATTAGGGACAATTATTTGAACGTGGTTATTGAATTTTTCTTTGATTTCTTTAATATTTTCCCCCTTTGTTCCTATTAAACTTTTGAAATATTTATGATCAATTATGACATCCTTTTCTCTTTCATTTTCAAGTTTGCTTATCATGTCTTTCAGTTCTTTTTCCACAGCAGTAACACCTTCAATACTTCCCTCTACTCTTATGCTATCAATATTCACAGCTATTACGACACCATGCTCATCTTTTAATCTATTAACTGAAAAAAAAACAATACAAACCATTAAATTTAAATAAACATTTAATTTTTTTTTTTGACGCTTTTTTTTAATTGAACTTGTAAATTGTTGTAATAGAGATAATTAACATAAAATAAACAAACCATTAGCACCGGATTTTCCTACAATATACTTGATGTATTTGGAGTCGCAATTGATATCACTGAAGGTAAGAGTATCCTGAAGATTTTTAACAACAGCTTCTAGTTCTGCTTGAGCTTTAGCAACTTCTTCAGGAGGTCCTTCCATGGTAATAGTCTCACCTTTGTCAGGAAACTCTAGCCTAACCTGGAAACAAGATTAAAGAAACTTTCTTATAAAAAAATATATTATCTTCTTGTTCTTCGTGCCATATCAGGTCCCCCCGACGTTGGCGATCATTGCTGAGAAGGCACCTCTATCCACCGCCGTCCGGAACAATTCGCTGACGTCTCTGATGCCGGTCTACTCACGAATGTCGCAGAGCATCTGACGTCTTACTATTCCTCAGAATCCCTCTATTTTGCCCTTCATAATCACTTGGAGCAGCCTGTACTTTTCACCTCGCAAAATGTGACCCAAATATGATATTTTTGTGGATTTATTGTGTCACTCAGCTCGCTCTCGACATTTGCTCTCCTGAGTACCTCCACATTTGATACTTTTTATCGACCCAACCACCAGCATGCGGCAATGCAGCCACACTTCATTCAAAGGCCTCTAGACGGTTAAGCATGTTGACCTTTATGGTCCAGATTTCAACTCCATATAGAAGTATGGACCACATGTATATATTTAAGTATATACTTGTAATATTTATAAAATAATATAAAATAACTTTTTTACACAAATATTACAGAATTATGAGATTAATGGGCATATATCTTAATATATATAAATATCTCGTGTCACGATGCTCGTATACGCTAATCTCCGAAACTGCTCAACCAATTTCAATGAAATTTTATCAATTTGTATGGATAGTTCCGGATTGAAAGATAGGTTAGTTTTGCACCAATTAGATGGCACTGTTATTGAGACCTAAAAAAATATTTTTATTTTTAACGATTTTTTTTTAGATTTTTCATCCAAAAATATATATGTATACATATAACAAATTTTGACTCTCTTACACCTCCCCCAAGAATTTTACACACTTTAAAAAAGGGTCGTAATTCATGTTTAAGCTGTGTAATTGTATTCTAGATGCTTAATATACATCGTATTACATTACATCTAGAGAATGAAAATAAAATTTAAAATAAATGAGGTCTATATAAAATGCGATCTGTGGCAGAATAACGTCTGCCTAGGTCCATTAATATTTTATAAAATAATAAGGCAAAAATCTAACAAATACAAAATAAATTTCAACCTACATTGGGGAAATCTTGGTGAATCTTTTTTATTTTGGCTCCTTTCTTTCCAATGATGTATTTATATATCCATGATGGGGCCGTAACAGTCAAGATACACTTGGAGTTAGCTTTGTCGTAAACCATTGATAGAGCTGAAATACATATAAATTATAATATAACATGGTTGCTATAGTTCACACTTAATGGCATTTCTCAATTTGATATTATATATTGGGAGATATTACAACAAATAGTTTTTATATGGAATAAGTTGAAATAAAATAATTTGTTGTCTGTCTCCCAAATCCCTTTGATAGATTGTAATACTACCTAAACGAAAATTTAAAATCGGTTATGTCTAGAAATAACAAACTTTCTTCTTTCAAAACATTGACAATAGTCAAACCGTTGGAAACAATACATGGATAACCATGTATTGTTTCCAACTCAATTGTATAGCTACTTTTTAGTGGAATTATGTAAAAACAACAGAAGGAAATGTAATAAATTAAAAGTAATACTAAAAGAGTGTGTTTCATGTATTCAATAACTTAGTGACATAATTGTTTGTCATTTTACATTGGTAAAAACTTTCTGGGTTCTATTTCTGAGAGGATATTTTTTTAAAACTTGCTTCTCTTTGAGTTTTGAAACACTGCTAAAACCCATTTAAACAAGAGTGCGAGGATGTTAGAAAATTTAAAAGCAAAATTACCTTGTCCTAATTTGTCCTGAGGTCCTCTGAGGTTGATCGTTCCGTTAGCAGAGTCAGCTGGTGGCATCTCGATGGAGACACCGGTCTTCTTAAGAATTTCGTGAATGTTTGCATTTTTGATGCCACTAACATACTTATGTTGACATTTGGGTACTTCTACACTTACAATAGTGCACCTCTTTTCCTGAAAAAAAATATATATATACAAAGTATTACAACCTGTTTACCAAGTTGGGTTGAAAAATATAAAAATAAACACTAACCGTCTTATCAGTATGTGGGTGCCTCAATTCTATCAGTATGTGGGTGCCTCAATTCGCAATCAAAACACACAGTGACGTAGATATTTATAAAAAATACATATTATGTATAAGTACATTAATTACATAATATGCATAAGTGATAAATATATAACAATAAACACTTCAAGTGGCGAGTTTATTGCCGAATGGCGGTTTCTTCCAACAAACCAGTGTTTCCAGCCCAGAGAAGCATTTTAACGTTTTGTTTTGCCAATTTCCGAACATTTTTTGCGGCGTTTTATGATGACCAGTATTATGTTGCCATGTACCTACACTAAATATCTGAGTGCGCTTGTTCTGTGCAGTGATGGTAACATTATTATTTTGCACTCGGAAAATGTTCTTTTATTTTATGTAGATTTTATTTTTGTAATCAATAACTCTTACTGCAAATACTTAGCACGTTTTAAGCGATGATTGTTTTTACATAAATTAATATTTAGTACTAACTATGTGACAGACGCCTGTCATTGGAGACCTGTCATTGTTATGTGTTTGTATCATGTGTTAACTAGTGTGTGTGTGTATATTTCAATGTTCTGTTGGTGTCTTAAATAAATAAATAAATACGTCAAGTTAGAACAGGTCAAGAAGTTCAAGAAACAATTAGGTGAAACAGTTAGTCACATTTTAGTCAGTGAATGTTTAATTATAATTTATAAGTACCATGTCCTTGTGGATAGCTTCAATTTTGGCCTTGGCAGCAAGTACTCCTTCCTTCTCTCCAGCGATGATGATCTCATCTTTCTGGACGGGCGCTGGAGGGATATGGATTCTAGCTCCAGTATCCGCCATCATAGCATTCAAATTCTCACTGTTAGCACCAAAGATGAACGGATGGTAAATCTTTGGAACAGTGATACGCTCTAGAGCTTTGCGTGACTAAAAATAATTGAAAGAAATGATGAATAATAATGATTTTATAGGCACACAAATTAGAAAAAAAATCAGTACAGAGTAGTCCATAAAGTTCAATGCAACAAGTTTTTTGACCAATCGGAGAAAACACTTCCTGTCAAATATAATAATTTAGTCATAACATCCATTCGATAGTTGATCATTAACATACTTATGGACACAAATTTTTTTTTTGTCTAAAATATATTGTAATGAAAAATTCTCCAAAGGATCTATGAAACAGTAAATGAAACGGGCACATAGAAGTTGGATAAATAGAATAAAAATAAATGTGACTTATTTGATGAAATAATTATTGAATGGATAATTAGTTTCCCGAGAAGTAAAGAAAATATTATACTTGCTTCCTAATTGGTCTTGAAACCTTCAGTAAATTACTTGAAACTATTTTATTTCACAGACCTTCTATTTATGATCTTTCAACACAAAACTTTGGAATGACCTTGCACCATAAAATATTTGAAAAATCTAGTCTACTTCAATATACTCACAACAGATAAGACCCCTACTAATAAGGACAACTTTTGCCCAGTGACATTACCCGCTTCCTTACTCTTAAGGCCCCCATTCACGATCGTGCCATCCTTCCAAATGGCTTGCCATCACTCCAAATAGCGCTCGTGAATGTCAAATCCCGCGCAGCTCAATTGGACTGACACATTAAAATGGAATTCCAAACGATCAAAACTCTGTAGTACTGCGAAAACGGCGCGGCGCATCCTGTCGGCACGGCATGCTCGTGAGTGTGAAAACCAGAGGTACATTGCGCCGAGCTGTTTGACACTCTCGTGAATGCGAAAATACAACTTTTTCTCTTTGTTTTTTTCTATTTATATATAAAAAAAAACGATAAATAGCAGTTGTATAAAACTCATCATCAGAATTATAACTCATTTTGACTTGAAAATTAAAAAAAAAATAGAACTTATTAATGCGAAAGCGCCGACCACTTGCGTATAGTAATTTTGATGGCTCGATGGCGCGCCCGTGAGTGTGATGAAAATTTTACAATGCTCCAAATGGAGCCGGTCCATATGGAACGACGCCAAATGGCACGATCGCGAATGGGCTGCTTTAGACTTTACAATAGAATATTACCCGACGAACACAATATCTTTTACAACAGAACAAACTTTAAAAAACTGGTAACAAATTGACAGAATACAATCTGCTTATATACTAACAAAATTCACTACTCTCTGCACTCATAACCTGAGAATCTCTACAATAGCTTGGTGCCATTCATAATTTCCATTACAATTTTATGGGATCAAATAACTGAGAGGTTAGTGTATATTTTTTGATAAATTTTATTTTTTTAAATAATTTCTGTTAATTCTTTTGCATTTAATAACCTTTGACCAAATTTTAATGGTTATCTAAGGGGAATTTATGCTGAATTTAAAATAATGTAATGAATATTCATAGAGAAATGTTGAAAATATTTATGGTATTTTTTTTAGAAACACACTGTTAAACATATTTGAGAAATTTAATTTCAAAATGCGATGTTTAGGTTTATATGCGCTTTTAAGATGGTTGCTTACTTGTTCATCGGAGCAGACTCTTATTTCATGTTCGGCAACCTCAATGCCCTCTTTAGTGCCTGTAATGGTGATGACATCGCTGGCATTGTCAATACTTGGAACATTGATTTTAGTAGCAGTTGATCGCTCCAAGTCTCTCAACTTCTGTCCCTGTTTTCCTAGAATCCATCGATGGTGCTCTTTTGGAATATTGATCTGTTTGCTAGCCTGCCAATAAAAACAATGCAAGTATTTTCATTGCAACTTTTGGAATATTGATCTGTTTGCTAGCCTGTCAATAAAAACAATGTAACTATGACGGTATTTTGGAATATTGATCTGTTTGCTAGCCTGTCAATAAAAACAATGTGACTATGACGGTATTTTGGAATATTGATCTGTTTGCTAACCTGTCAATAAAAACAATGTAACTATGACGGTATTTTGGAATATTGATCTGTTTGCTAGCCTGTCAATAAAAACAATGTAACTATGACGGTATTTTGGAATATTGATCTGTTTGCTAGCCTGTCAATAAAAACAATGTAACTATGACGGTATTTTGGAATATTGATCTGTTTGCTAGCCTGTCAATAAAAACAATGTAACTATGACGGTATTTTAAGTGAAATTATAATTTTCACATAAAATAAACATTCTGAAATGATTTCACATTTATAATAAATTATAGTGCATTTAAAAATTGAAGAAAGACAGTTGAGATCACATTGTGAAGCAGGCTATGGCCGTAGACATCCCCAGATCAACGAATAGGGGAAGACTCACAGTTGATGAAACAAGAATTGACATTGGAGGCGGCCCAGAACCGAAGAGTGTACAGCTTGAGGACGAGGAGAGCTGACCCCAACAGTCTTCATCGACGATAAGTTGGGAAGAGGCCAGGAAGAAGAAGTGCATTTAAAAATGTACTAAAATGAAATGCTACAGAACTGACCCCAAAAACATACATAAATCAGTGTTATCTCAAATAGTTCACTGTTTATGATGATGATTAAATGAAAACATATTTTTATATGAGACAGTAAATGTAATGGAAATTCAAAATTACATATCAATTAAAAATTTAATATAAAAAAGCAAGGATTTATTTGTAAAATACAAATAAATTATGTATAGGTATAATTTTCACCAAACATCTAGAACAAGCTTTCGGTTTTTGCTCTTTTTGCTTTCATGGTTTACGTGCAAATCGCCCCCCTTCTCGGCTAAAAGTTCAAGATATTTGGCTACCACTATACATCTTGAATGAAACATTTTTACAATCTGATAAAATTAATTTATGTATTTGCAGTACATTTTGAATAATAACATCAAATAATCTTCTCTTTTAATACCATTTATTAGATGAAATTCTAGGTATTGTCAAATATCTTGATAATTTAAGGTGGAAAGGGGGACGGTTTGTGCAACAACCAAGTAAAATTCCCAAATTTATGTTCTGCGCAGCCCACATTATTTTTCAAGATGTTTATTGATAAATCTACATTTGCTTTTTTTTGTCTACACAAAGTTGCTAGATTTTGATGGTAATGGGAAGAAGCAGTGGCTTTGAAACTAGTCAACTTCAAAAAATATATTTGTGGTTTAAAACAAAATAATTGTAATAAAACATAATTGTCAAAAAAAAAATTGTTTTAATCATTCAGTATCGTTTTAAAACTCCTAGGGTCGTATTACGCATGTTATATGAGAAAACGGTGAGATAATCTTTCCCTCTCCAAATTCTCAAGTCGTATTACAGATGTTATTTGGTATTACACAAGTTATCTTACCCTATCTGCATCTCACGCGACTGTCATTATCTGTCAAATTACGATATTTGTGAGATTTCGGTGAGGTAATGGTGAGGTACCAATTTAGCTACCTTATCCATACAAATGTGAAAAAAATAGTCAACAACATATTTTTTGGAGACTTCTGTAATTTAAATAATTATATTTAAATACTAACTTACACGAATACGCGAACCTCAAGGCTATATTCGATAAAAAAGCAGTTATATTTTAACAAACGCACTGTTGAATTTGTTAAAAAAAATCTCATTATAAAATATTGATTTGAATTTTATGACCTAAACAATGTCAGGTATCATAAAATTAACTCGATGCTTATGTGAAGAAAGTATTTAAAATCCATAACTTCAAAGTTTTACATGTATGCTAATGAAAAAAAATCATAATAATTCCAATACAAGAGGAAGTAAAATGTACAATTTTAGGAGTGTTCCATTACTAGAAATATGTGTATGCTTAGGTTAGGTTTGGATATGGGTACTTTCATTGTACATATTTAACTTAATGAACTCTTGTTTTGACTACACTGGTTGAAGCGTCCAGCGCGAGTTGACTACATCATTTGTTTGACAGTGTTTAATGCTTTGAATAACCTGGCACCACAGTACATTCAAGAGTTATGTCAGAGAAAAGAGCTAACTGGGAAGCATCTCACACTCAGGTCTTCTGGATCACAGAGTAACAACTCCCTAAAGAAGTTAGACAGAGACAACTAAGCGGCTTACAATGATCGATACTTAAGCGTGAGTGGTCCTATAAAGTGGAATAGATTGCCTCCAGATATCCGTAGTGCACAAAGCAAGAGCACATTCTCTAAAGGACTGAAAACAGCTTTGTTTCATAGAGCAACATTAGACAGAATATAAGCGCCCTTGGAATGATCCTGAATCATTAAACGGCGCTATATAAATTATTTATTATTATTTGATTCTAATAAAAATAAAATTTGGCATTTTCTTAGCAAATCCAAATTTTAATTTGATTATACCAATGAAATAAGTTTTGCATCAAAATTTCCTGACTACATACAATGAAATACTACAAGACGCTACATAATATTATATGTATTAAATTCTTTTCCTGATTTTAAAGTGTGCACTTTATATATTATAATCTAATATAGTGGACCAAGGTTTTAATTTTATCAGTTACCAATTTCATTCTTCTATAACACAAAAATTTACTCAAAGAATAATAAATCCATTTTTTACCCTTAAAACCTGATGCCATACGCCTCTAATCTTGTAAACATTCATGCATCGTGTCATAAATGCTCGTCAATTGTTAAAGTTTCTTACGTTTCACATGGTCATACTACACTTTTCTAAAATGACCCATACTATTCACTCCCGTCTCGTACACCCTTGTATATTCTTTTAATATGGCCAAACTACCTCAGGGCATTCACTCTCATTTTGCTAATACTTACTTACTTAACGAGTCCGGAATTCAGATTTTGCCACTCCAATGTGTGGCGGCGGCAATCGCCCTGTCGGTTAATCTTATCAGGTCGTTCATGTGACAGCCTTCGTCCAGTTTTGCTATAATATTCTTCTTTATGTATCACAGATTATACTTTTAGTTTTTTCGAATACCAGTATCTTAGATTTACTAACATAAGGTAATACTCAATTCGTTCTGCAGGCATCCTTCATACACTTTATTCACTAAATATTGCAAACACACGTTCTGCAATCAAAACTGTTTCATCTGCATAATAAATAATAAAACTGTTTAATACAAATAAATATATAAGGTACATATTTATTACAAAACACATGAAATGTGGATTTATACTATATACTTACATGCCATCACGCCATGTTCCTCACAGGGTAGGCAGAGAGAATGGAACGCCCCATTTTTTCATCTTGACACACATTCATCACCTTGTCAACATTCATGCATCGTCTGTTGTTTATGCTTATTACATTTCTGTTTATCAAAATATCGTTCACACGGTCATGTCATCTTTTTCTTGCAGGCATCCTTCATACACTTTATTTACTAAATACTGCAATCACACGTAATGCAATCAAAACTGTTTCATCTGCATACATCAAATCATGTACGATTGATTTGTATCAAACCAACATTTACATACTTTAATGTTAAAGCAGTGCAACATTAACAGCGTGCAATTAAAAGACATTATATTAAAGTATATTTGTTTATTTAACATCAATAAAAAACGAGTGGGTTGTGGCCAACACTAAACTCTCCACACCATAGTAAGCGTTCATTTTTTCTTCTTGAAATGTTGACAATTTCAATATGGTAAAGAATGCTTATGTTGTATGAAATATTTTAATAAAAACAGATAAATTTTGTTTTAAAGAGCGATAGAGCATTTTCAAAATTATAACATGTGATATCATATGAAGAATTTTTTTGCTATTTATGGAAAGCTAATCAGTTCTATGTTCAAGCTCTTTACCTTATAACATGAAATCAAATTACTGAACTTTTCCATACATAAGAAATTTATCTAAAAACATTTTTATTCATACTAAATTTTACTACCAGGAATACATATTTTCTAACGATAGTATATTTTTATGTTAAGATAGACAAACTATTAATGCAGTATGGTGTAGAATGCTTATGTTGTATGAAATATTTTAATAAAAACAGATAAATTTTGTTTTAAAGAGCGATAGAGCATTTTCAAAATTATAACATGTGATATCATATGAAGAATTTTTTTGCTATTTATGGAAAGCTAATCAGTTCTATGTTCAAGCTCTTTACCTTATAACATGAAATCAAATTACTGAACTTTTCCATACATAAGAAATTTATCTAAAAACATTTTTATTCATACTAAATTTTACTACCAGGAATACATATTTTCTAACGATAGTATATTTTTATGTTAAGATAGACAAACTATTAATGCAGTATGGTGTAGAATGCTTATGTTGTATGAAATATTTTAATAAAAACAGATAAATTTTGTTTTAAAGAGCGATAGAGCATTTTCAAAATTATAACATGTGATATCATATGAAGAATTTTTTTGCTATTTATGGAAAGCTAATCAGTTCTATGTTCAAGCTCTTTACCTTATAACATGAAATCAAATTACTGAACTTTTCCATACATAAGAAATTTATCTAAAAACATTTTTATTCATACTAAATTTTACTACCAGGAATACATATTTTCTAACGATAGTATATTTTTATGTTAAGATAGACAAACTATTAATGCAGTATGGTGTAGAATGCTTATGTTGTATGAAATATTTTAATAAAAACAGATAAATTTTGTTTTAAAGAGCGATAGAGCATTTTCAAAATTATAACATGTGATATCATATGAAGAATTTTTTTGCTATTTATGGAAAGCTAATCAGTTCTATGTTCAAGCTCTTTACCTTATAACATGAAATCAAATTACTGAACTTTTCCATACATAAGAAATTTATCTAAAAACATTTTTATTCATACTAAATTTTACTACCAGGAATACATATTTTCTAACGATAGTATATTTTTATGTTAAGATAGACAAACTATTAATGCAGTATGGTGTAGAATGCTTATGTTGTATGAAATATTTTAATAAAAACAGATAAATTTTGTTTTAAAGAGCGATAGAGCATTTTCAAAATTATAACATGTGATATCATATGAAGAATTTTTTTGCTATTTATGGAAAGCTAATCAGTTCTATGTTCAAGCTCTTTACCTTATAACATGAAATCAAATTACTGAACTTTTCCATACATAAGAAATTTATCTAAAAACATTTTTATTCATACTAAATTTTACTACCAGGAATACATATTTTCTAACGATAGTATATTTTTATGTTAAGATAGACAAACTATTAATGCAGTATGGTGTAGAATGCTTATGTTGTATGAAATATTTTAATAAAAACAGATAAATTTTGTTTTAAAGAGCGATAGAGCATTTTCAAAATTATAACATGTGATATCATATGAAGAATTTTTTTGCTATTTATGGAAAGCTTATCAGTTCTATGTTCAAGCTCTTTACCTTATAACATGAAATCAAATTACTGAACTTTTCCATACATAAGAAATTTATCTAAAAACATTTTTATTCATACTAAATTTTATTACCAGGAATACATATTTTCTAACGATAGTATATTTTTATGTTAAGATAGACAAACTATTAATGCAGTATGGTGTAGAATGCTTATGTTGTATGAAATATTTTAATAAAAACAGATAAATTTTGTTTTAAAGAGCGATAGAGCATTTTCAAAATTATAACATGTGATATCATATGAAGAATTTTTTTGCTATTTATGGAAAGCTAATCAGTTCTATGTTCAAGCTCTTTACCTTATAACATGAAATCAAATTACTGAACTTTTCCATACATAAGAAATTTATCTAAATACATTTTTATTCATACTAAATTTTACTACCAGGAATATATATTTTCTAACGATAGTATATTTTTATGTTAAGATAGACAAACTATTAATGCAGTATGGTGTAGAATGATTATGTTGTATGAAATATTTTAATAAAAGCAGATAAATTTTGTTTTAAAGGACGTTAGAGCATTTTGACAATTTTGACATGTGATATCATATGAAGAAATTTTTCGTTATTTATGGAAAGCTTATCAGTTCTATGTTCAAGCTCTTTACATAATAACATGAAATCAAATTACTGAACTTTTCCATACATAAGAAATTTATATATTTATATACATTTTTTCATTCTAAATTTTACTACCAGGATTTCTTTCTAACGATTTATTTTCTAACGATAGTATATTTTTATATTAAGATAGACAAATTTTTATATTAAGATAGCCCCATAAGCAGAATCGGTGGTGTTGTTTACAATATCAGATGTTGTCTTCTATGAGGTTTTTCTTTGTGGTCATGGTAACATTTCATAACTGAAAAAAAAGGAAAAATAATAGTAACATCAAAATAATAATAGGCTAATTTAATAGGATTTTTCATAACAGTCATTGTATTAAATAATAGTAGAAAACCAAAACATATTTCATATTAGTATGAATGATGATACTAGCACAGCATGAATTATACCAAAGAAGTTAATTATAATGACATCTATGGATTTAAATTGTACCGACATATTCTATCTACAGTTTTGGCTTTACTGATGTATGATAATATAAAAAAGTATTTTAACCAATCTTGTCAAAATCAATTTAAAGTATATATAGGACTCGCCAAGCGAATGTATATGGGTGATATCACCTGTGTATAAACCAATTTTAACAATTTAAATTGTATCAACCAATAAAATCAGTTGATGTTCGACGTTATACAGCGTATTGAGGCACATTTCCCCTGACCTTTGCAAAAATGATTTATAAAACTGTCACCTACATCCTCTTATATGGCGAGCACTAATAACATTGTAATTGTTTCTATAGACACTCAAAAGATTCTTTTTAAGTAAACCATGTACGCTCAAAATTTTCTTATACTAGTCGTTAACGCCTTTATAAAGCATACTTTATGTACTCAAGATTTTTATGAATAATTTTAAAATCCAATACCTACCGTCGACTGTCGCCATAAGTCTTCTTCTTCTTTTTCGATCTGTTAGCCTGTTAAAGTCCTGTGTCAGTTTCCTTCCTGTGACGTCGAATGCCAGCTATCCTTCTATCTTTTGGGAGGACGTCCTGAAGGTCTGCTTTCATGGCGAACATTATCCCTGGCTTTTGTTTGTTCGTGTTCATTCCATAACCTATGTTTCATTGTTCCAAGTTTTCTAGAGCAGAATGACAGTTCTCTGAAAACATCATTTTTGTTGGTTAAAATGTCCTTATTTGCGTACAGTAAAATATAAATTGTGAAAAGTGCAAAGATATTATAGTAAGACTTTATTTTATGTATGGAAGTTTATCTAGTTTACGGTTATGATAAGTAATTTCATATAATTCTTGTTTTTTTATAACTCTTGTTCATTGTTGTTTTTTTTTTCAGAATTGTCAAATTCAACATCTTATAAAAGCAATAATGAACAAAATTAATAATCTTTTTTAGTAGATATAGCAAGAATACAGATTCCCACTGTAATATAAATGCTTTTATAAGGTACGTTGTACATTATAAATCAATGTTTATAACTCATATGAAAATACTGTAAATACGTAATAAAATAACAAAAGTATTTAATTAACTTACCAGATTCCAAATAATTGTGCCCAGCCGGCAACGTTTATTTTGTTTTATGTGTTTATTTATCTAAATACGAAAATAAACGAAGAAATTGTAATATAACCTCGCGAACTTTTATGACCAAACAACAAAATGTCAAAATCGTACGGCATGGATTCACACGAACCATAGAAAATAGAGTTGCCATTAATTAAAAGTAGTGGCGCTCGCAGACGATGGCCAAAAAGATACACTCAAAGTAAGGTAAGATTAATCTTAACTTACTGTACATTATAGGTTGTCCAAAATACCGTTGCCAAGGAAAGATAGATCTTTCCTTAAAACAATCTTACAGTGAGGTACCTCAACTTTTTCTTATTTTTTTCTCAAGATAACTAACGAAATACCAGCCCTATTATATTACATAATGTTTGTTTTGCAGTGGCAAATATAATTAAGTAATATACAAAAATTAAAGAAGAGTTAAAATTACAATCAAACATGTTGTCCTTTTGAAGAGTTTGTAATATTTGTTCAGCTGAAATATTTATTTAATTTAAGTAAACCAAATGTGCTGGGCTGTGATAACACATTCCAAACTTATCCATGTATTAATAATCAGTAGTTATTAAGATATATAAAAAACAAACCAACTGCTTACGTTAATATCAACAATGTATATAATTCAATATGTTTCTTGGATCAATATTATAATAAGTGATAACTACACTGAAATAAATTATTATTGAATAACAAACAGAACAATCAAGGACATGCCAATAGTTCAATTCAATGATAAATATAACACATTTGTAAATACCTTTGTTTAACGCTATAAAATAATTAAACCCCTTTAATAAAATCCAGATATACAGTATTGTCCAACATCTCTTTGGTCAATAGGCCATTTTGATTTGTAACATTTCAGGGGACAAATACTAGCATAAAATTATAAAACAAAAGTAAAACCGTGTGATTGCTTTAATTTTAATTTAATACATAATTCTACAAAGTTCGTTGTTAGAGTTGAAGAAATTAACTAACTGCAGACTTCCGTTTCACATACACTCCATCATGCTATGTCCCTGTTATTAGGGTAAGCAGAGAAAACCGAATGCCATATACTTCTGGATTTGCATACATCGTCTGATACATGCTCGTCTGTTATTTACATTTCCTTCTTTCAGGTTATCGATCACACGGTCCTACAAATGCTTTCCTGGCCCCAGCCACCATCTCTCATTCCTTCTTTATCAGTTTTATAAATTTTCAATGTCAGTTATTATTTTAATTTTCATTTATTATTTCCGTGTGGCCAAACCATCACAATGTGAACTTCCGTGTAGAAAATTTAAAATAACACACTTCGGAACATTGAAGACACAAACATTTAAATTAAATGAAGTAAACAGTTACCTGGGTCTGGAAGTTGGCAAGGATCCGGCGTCGAGCTTCAAGAACGGCAGATTTCTTGCCTGTTACCACAAAGGTAAGGCTCTGGTCCTTGCTGCTAGACAACTCAATATGGGCTCCCGTCTCTCGAGTGATGTTCTGGCAAGTACGCACAGATTCTCCTTCACCAAACTTTTCAGAATGGTCCTGTTTGCGCTCAGAAAACGGTACCATAAATACCTGAAATAGCAACAATTTGAGGATTAATTATAAAAAAGATGCATATTTCTCTTTTAGAAGATTCATTTAGATAATTTTTTTTTTTGTACAATAGATATGAAATAATCTGCGAAAATATCTCTGACGAAAGTAATCAATATATACAATATTGTCACTTTTGTTGGGGTAAACAGAAAGAACAGAACGTCATACACTTCTATCTTTGCACTATTCATCGACTATCTCGCATTCATATATACTCGTCTACTATTTAATAAAGCATTTAATATTCTTATTTATTACAAGTCATACACTTAAAAGTGAACAAAAAAAAATCATTTTATTATAGTAAAAAAAAGGTATTGTCAATGAATAAAAAGTATGATATAAGTAAATTTAGCGCAAGATTTAAAGATATAAATAAATTAGTGTACGCTATCTGACCTATAATAGGCTCTTCTGTGATATACAATTTTAATTACTCTCTGGTATATCACCAAATCTGTGATATAAGATTTTTTTTAATTTAAAGAATAGTAATTAAAATAGTAAAAAAAAAGCCAGTAGATTTATGTATTCTTTCGATTGAAGTAAAAATCTACTTCATAGGCCTTGTAGTTTTTAGTTATAATATAAAAATAAAAAAAGGTTATATATAAATAAATAAAAAAAAACTCACGCAACAGAATAAAGATGTAAAAATAAACTGTTATTTATTTCAAAGACGTATCTTTTGAGGGTACTGGGGAAAATATTTTCAAGTAACGGGTGGTTAAATTTCAAGGGCCGATGTTCAATGTGAACCACACCTAAACGTCAAGTTTTTTTCTGCATTTCATTTGACATTTCTCAATTTCAGACTAACTCAATTTGAACCATGGAAAGATACACAATCGAGCAACGCGTTAAAAGTTATTCAGGCCTCTTATGAAAATTTTCGAAGAAAATCATCTTTAGTGATGAGGCACATTTTCACCTCAGTGGATTCGTCAATAAGCAGAATTGCCGCATTTGGGCGAATGATAATCCAAGAGTGATTGTCGAAAAACCAATGCATCCACAAAGAGTGACTGTTTGGTGCGGTTTATGGGCAGGCGGCATCATAGGGCCGTATTTTTTCCAAAATGAGACCGGTCAGGCATGTGAATGGTGTTCGCTATCGTGAGATGATAACGAACTTTTTATGGCCCGAATTGGAAGATATGGATGTGGACGATATGTGGTTTCAACAGGACGGTGCCACTTGCCACACAGCTAACGAAACAATGGCTCTTTTGCGCAAAAAATTTGATGGCCTAAGAATCTCACGTCGCGGCGATGTCAATTGGCCGCCAAGATCATGTGATTTGACACCTTTGGACTTCTTTCTTTGGGGTTATTTGAAAGAAAAGGTGTACGTCGATAAGCCAGCAACAAACTCAAGATCTAAAAGATGAGATAATTCGGCACATTAACGACATAGAACCTCAATTATGCCTCAGCGTTATTGAAAATTTGGACCATCGGACGGAGGAGTGCTGCCGCGGCCGCGGCGGCCATTTGGCCGATATTTTGTTCCATACATAATTGAGCCATACCAATATTATCATAATAAAAAGAAATGTCAATAATTTCCTAAATAATTTGTGTTTATTCAAAATCAACATCGGCCCTTGAAATTTAACCACCCTTTATTATTATAAGGTATTTTATTTAATTTCAAAACAGTATGGGAAGGTATAAAGATAGGAAGTATTATCATTTTAGCCAATTGCTTTAAATTTATATTTGATTACTGTCAAATTAATATTACTTTTACTTTAACTCAATTTTGGTAACATATAACTAAGAAATTTTAACATTATCTAGAAAGTATGTAAATGTTCTCCAAGGGCGCAATAGCTTAGTTGTTGGATCTATGAAACACTGTGTTTGATTGTGTTTCGGTATGGATCTTTGAGACGGAAAATATTATAAATCTCCAGAATGTGGCAACTTGTTATTGGATGTATAGTACCTGTTAGTTGCCTGACAAATTATCTAAATAAAATAAGATACAAATTATCAATCAAGGGGCGATTTATTTCACTTTAAAGGCCTAATCACACTGATTCAATACTCTGTGATCCAGATGATCTCAATATAAGATGTTTTCCATGATAAACTTTATTCACTTTCTAACATGTATGTGTAAAGATAAATGTATAACCTGAGTAACGCTGGAAGAGCCAACTCTCATGCTGTCATTGATGGGAGCAGCGGGGTGGGGATGCTGAGTGGGAGACATGGGTAGAGCTGGGAAGAGGTCATCGTAGGTGTGTAACAGTTGAGGGGGTGCTGCCTCCTTCTGAAGCAACCCTCCCTCTTCCTCCACTTCACCACATACAGACACCTCCACATCTTCTATTGCCTGTTGGATCATCTTTCCTCTACAATGATTGTCCTTATTCGCGCCAAGTCGTTACAGTAACACTGCACAAACAAAACAACATACATTTATAAGAAGATAATGGCACTCTTCCCTGTCATGGATGCCAACATGCACTTAAGATAAGGTTTTTCTGCTCTCCACACAAACTTGACAGTATACAATCCAACCTAACCTATCCTAAAATGTCTGTTGTGTGCGTGTTGACGTTCATAAAACGTATGAATATCAAGATCAAACGTTATCAAAAAATGACTGAACATGACACCGCTCCACGTCATGTTAGCGACTGACAATTGCAACACCAGAACTGCACTATGGAACCAGTCCGGACTCGCCTACTCTGAAATACTACTAAATTCGGGATTTATTTTTTGCCGCTCCCTGTATAAATTTGCACACCCATACAACAATTTTACTGCATCCATTCTTTTTTTAAATGTGAATATTTGAATCAATCTAAAGAGGAAGCTTTCACATGGCCTAGATAAATTAAATTATGACAAGTGTTTAAGTAGATTTTAGCCAAAGCTGAAGGATTCTCTTTTTTTAAGGAATTCTATAATAGTACCTACTGTATAAAAAAATCATAAAAATATTGATGCAACCTGTGTTACATAAAATAAAAACATTGCATTTTATTGAAATGAAATAAAATAATTATTATATGTAAAAAAATTGCTGTGGGACACCGATTTAGAATAGTGCTTCCACTCTTTTCTACTGTCATCGTTTTTGGGTGTACTTTCAGAGCTAACGGATTCCTCATCAATCAGAAAAATACAATGTTAAATTTATTTCAATTACCCAGAGTGAAAAAACCTTTGGACAATTAGAAAATATTACCTTCCTGAAATATAATAACTATAAGAGATGTGCCGACTATGATTTTGGCCGACTAGCCGACCAGCCGATTAGTTGGGTGTAAAGAGGCCAAGCCGATCACGGTTTCGGCAATTTACGTGACCCTTCGTTTAAAGCTGACTCACGTGCAAATCGCAACCACCACCTGCGAGCGTGTCAGAACATGTTGGCACTGTTGTACATCTGTGGTCGAACATTTGATCACAGAACCTAACTGAAGTAACAGGGTTGGATGTCAGTATTTTATATGGTTATTTATACTCGTAGTATTTGGTGTTTTTCCCTGCTCACCATGAGAAATTATCATTTGGCATTGTTTACACTTAACAAGTCAGTCGTTTGAAGACTTGATTCTAAAATAAAAATACTACCTAATAGACAAGGTTTTTACTTAATGGAGTTCCTCCTATACACAATGTATTGAGAATAAACATCCTGATAGTCAGTGGCTGGATAGTCGGCTTTACCGGCTAGTCAGAACATCACTAATAAATATGTAAACTAGAGGAACATCAACCACCGGGAAGACCATCAAAGAGATGGAAGGAGAGCTGGACATCCTTGTCCCAGGATCTGTAGAAAAAGATCATAGATCTACCAAAAGAGGAAGAATTAAACTATCCAACATGATTATTGACAGCAGCCTCAGGATAACATAAGTTTGGGTGAAAATAGTATAAACACATTGAAGAAAAGATATAAGAAAATTTGGAACCTGGAGGTTATTTAGCTGCAATTGAATGAAAATGTATTCAAAATTATAAATGCATACACAAGATTGTACCTATACATGAATACTTATAGAATTAAAAAAAAATACGCTCACAATTGCACAATTTGTAAAATGATAAGAGTTTATGACTATAAGACACCTATAATTTATGAAACAGTTATTGACAGGAAAGCAATATGTTCATGTTTATTCATACCAATTATTTTATATAAATAAAATGATAAAGCCTCCTTTGTTTAAATTGAAAATACTTTCATTTTCGTTTGGTCAATTTTTGAATTTTATTAAAATATAATAGAAGAGTATTTGAAAATTGTGGGTATCAACGACATGAACGTTTCATTTCAAAACATTACCAAAACCTTACAAAAACACCAATACATTTCGTTTATATGATAAATTGTGAAAATCAAAGTGAGATTAGAAGAATTCATAAATGAAAACTTTTATATTATAAATTAAAATATGATGCCACATACATCGGGAATAAACGAGTAAAGATGTAAATAATCTAAGTCACAGAACCCTTCAAAAGCTTATTATAAAGGACATTGTTGTAATCCCAAATCGAAAACATATGGATGAAGACCCGACGAGACATAAACAAAAATACGATCAAATTGCGTAAATTCACAAATAATCAAATGAAATAAACAAAAATATATTAAATTTACGTAGCGTAAATGTGGCTTTTGGCTGGTCCACTCCAGCCTACGTGTCACGTATCTAAGCAGATTGATTTGACGTGGAGTCGTTCACTCATAATAAACTGCAATACAACTTACTGTACTGTAATTCAAAGGATCAGGCCGATGTCGATTGACGTATTAGCTCCAGTTTTACGTTGAATGCAATTATTTGAAAAATTATGCGTCTGCAATTTTGTTGAATATCACGCAGAACAACGAAAAACACGCCACACGACGCACGACATCCAGTTCAATTGGCTCAGAAAAACCAAAAGAAAGATCGTGGAGTCATTCATCGTTTTAAAAAGACTATTTTATCATAAACTATCACCGTGTTCATATTTACATTATCTATGTTTTAAAGGTGTTCATCATATAGGTTGTTTACATGTTTGTGTAGGTTTGGCAAACCACCCCAAATTCAAAGTGTAAATAGGGCGTTTGGATATGTTTGCCAGGGTTTGCGCCCGATCCGATCGAGTGTCGGTTTTTAGACACAAATCAAAGGGCGTTTGCGGCAAACGTTTGCGAGGCGTTTACACGTTTGTGCTGACATTAGAATCGTTTGTGACAGTGGATAAACATCTCGGGATTTTGACAGAGGCGTTTTCTTAGATTATAATATCAACGATTACTTCGTGTTTTACATCTTATTTGAATAGTACAAGTAATGTTTATGACTAGTTGCATGTAACTCATGAAATCTAACCATTGTAATATTTTTTATAGCAAATTAAATTATTTAGTTGGGGTGTTTCGACTTTTTTCGATATTTTTAAAAACTTTGGATATATAGGCAGTTAAACACATAAATTTATCATTTTTATGATTTCGGTTGGGTGACTGTCGAGAGCGAACGGCGGCGGGGCGAGTCTCAAGGAAATGCAGAACGTTGCTCCGGGGTCCAGCGCAACCCAACAGCGTTTTGGAGCAAAGCGGCTCTCTCGCCAAATGGTGCTGCGCAGATCCATTTAGGCACTCCAGCAGGCTGATTTTATATGAAACACCAAGAGTTGTCTTAACTTGATATTTCCATAGGTATTGTGATCGATATATTATGATATCAAAGAAACCCAATAACCATTATTTTACTTCGGCCTAATGTATTTCTTCTATTAATTCTAGGAACGGATTATAGCGGCCCCCCAGGCCTTGTTCATATGTTTTAGCATTGTCTTTTATATTGAAAATAAATTTGAAATGTAAAATGCATTAGGCAGATTCCTGGAATCTTGGTTGTCACCCGGTGGTACGGGTTGGTTCTTCAGTTTAACCATCCCCCCTCCCCTATTCCATGTTTCACGGGCGTTGGGTCGCCCTGCTGTGTCCGATCAGTTGTCATTCGGTAGGAGTCAGTGGTTGGTCGGTAGTTGTAGAGACCCGCGTGCGAGAGTGCGAGTTTGCTAGGCTATCGGACGGCCTTAGCATTTTTTTATTGTATAAAGTAGTGATTAAGTTCTTTTCAGGTTCTCTACCTATCATCGGGGGTGAATTTAAAATAGTTTAAGTTACTATTAATAATAACTTTTAATAATAAAAATAACTAAAATAATCGCATAGTAGTGAATAAGTGTGTTTTAGGTCCATATAGTCAACGGGGGTGAATTTAAGATAGTTTTAAGTTATTTTCAATTAATAAAAAGTGATATTACATATGTAGTGTAAGTGTTTCATCTACAGCCCCGTAACGAGAGCAGCGGTTGATAAGATCTTTCTGATTTATTATTATTTGTTTTCTTTGCTCTGAACGTTTCGTTTCGTAATTTATTTTAGCAGGATTGTCATCAATATTACACGTGCATTTCATGTATTTTATTATTTTTTTCAGCACTGTTATTCTCTGTTCCACGTGTATTTCCTGTATGTAATAATTCTTTTCAGCGGCCGTCACCACTGGTTTTCTAATTAATTTTCTTCTTAATTTTAAAGCAATTTTTATTAACCGATAATTACTAGTACGCGTGTATTTCTGTCAATTTAAGCATTGTTTTATTTTATACGCTGAACACGTTCTTTCGTCTCCACCATATTTAATTATTGTATTGACTAGCCAGCATTTAAACACTTTTATCAACGATCTTCTTTGTTATATGCGATAACAATTTGGCGCCCAACGTGAGGCGAGTACTCTTCTCCCCCTCTCTCTAGATATCGATTGGCCCCCAAAACGTGGAACATTTTAAAAACAGTAGTTTTTAATGGACCGCCCTGAGATTTTGTTTTGTTTTGTAGATAGCTGTGTTTTTTGAAGCGTGTAATTTTTAAGAATGATTTTTATATTTATTTTACTGATATTGAAATATTTATTTGTCGGGATACTTGAGCATGTTTTAATAACTGTTGTTTTCACAGACCACGTGGAGATTTTCAGTTGTAGAAATTTATTACTGTTTTGATAGTTATGTTTTTTTTAGGTGGATTTTCTTTATATATTTTCGGTCGTTATATATGTATTTAACTTAAGGATAGTAGAACATGATGTCGAAATCAGTGGTATACTTACAAAAATATGAGACTAGATTTGTAGCGAATAATAGGTATAAATGATAATATAAGCCGCGGTAATATAGAATTGCTGTTATATGTTAGACCGGGAGTTAGATATTTATTCTAGTTTTAAATATTTTAAACTTATGTTAAATCAATAGAATATTTAGTACTATTTTTACAAAGTCGGATAGTAAAGGATATGTAAGCGTTTTTTTTTTCGAAGAAATTTTTTGTTGCTGTTGTTGTGAGTTGTTCTAAATAAATATAACCTGCGTTCCACCAGGTAAAAACACGTGGAACTGGCGCCCTGATTATGATGATGATAATAATAATGTAATAACGTTTGAAGATATCGTGACCTCACGGGAGGCTGTAAGAATCTGTAGGTGAATTTGTAGAAAATAATTCTGTATGAAATGAAGATTGATGAATAATAAGTCTGTAGATGACGAATTTATTATAACTCTGACGAAGTTTCGTTGATTATAATTCTGTAGGCAAAGCATAACTCTGTAGGTGAAGAATTTAAAATAACTCTGATGATGGAGGTGGATAGTAAATCTGAAGCTGATGAAGTTGTAATTGACGCGACCTCTCCTGTTCGCGTTATTTTTATTTAAATTCGGCGCCAAATCAGCTGACCACAAACAAACATTTGTGAAAAATATAGTGTGTGAATAAAAAGAAAAATTTGACAATAACACATAACAAGCAGTAAAAATAAATAATGTCACATCATATATATTTCATGCATCGTCTGGTGTCCCGCAAGGTTCCCATTTGGGACCTGTCCTTTTCATACTTTTCATAAACGATATAGTTGATATTCTCGAAAATGTTGAAGTACTTCTCTTTGCGGACGACATGAAAATATATCGAATCATCAATAATATAAGCGATTGCTTAATCTTGCAAACTGCCTTGAATAATGTTAACAGTTGGTGCCAAAAAAATAAACTTTACTTAAACATTATGAAGTGTCAATATATACGTTTCTTCAAAATTAAAAATCCCATTATATTCACGTACACCATAAATAATATACAGTTGAAATACCAGGCAGAAATTCTTGATTTGGGCGTAACGTTTGACGAAAATCTCTCATTTGTTAAACATATAAATAATATTTGCACTACGGGACTTCAAACTTTGGGGTTCATTTTAAGAATTTCCAAAGATTTCAAAAATTTGTATACATTAAAATTACTTTATACATCACTTGTAAGAAGCATTGTCGAGTACAACTCTTCAATATGGTCGCCCTATTATCGAGTCCACTCGGACTCTATAGAAAAAATTCAGCATAAATTTCTCCGTTTTGTAAATTTTAAAATGGGTATACCAATCGAAAGATTAAATTATGACTTTCTTTTAAAATCAATGCATTTGTTAAAGCTTTCAGATAGGCGTAAACTCACCGATTTGTTTTTCTTGTTTAAAATCAGTATGCATAGCGTGGACAGCCCTGAAATACTGATGCGCATCAACTTTCATGTACCGCGTGTGGGTACTCGCGATACAAACCAATTTTATTGTGACAATTACCGCACACTAGCGCATCACAATTCTGCACTGAACAGAATTCAGAGGTTGAGCAATGAATATGCTAGTCATATTGATCTGTTTATAGGCAATATAAATAATCACAGAAATACCCTACGGGTTAAATTCCACTGATCGTGTTTAATTTTATTCTTCATTATTCATACCTGCTTTACCAATATTGTTTATTTGTTCATTTTATACCTACTTTCATTTGTTTTCTCTTTATTTTTTGGTTAAATTTTATTTGTATGTATTTTTATATGTATTTTTTATAAGTTTTTCCTTGTATTGATTTCTTCTTGCTTTATTTTCATGGTTTATTGATTGGATATGTTTGTTTTTTTTTTATATATATACATTATCACACATTATGTACTATATTTTGTATCTTTTGAATTATTCTTGTAAATGGCAAACGCCGTTAATAAAATAAATAAATAAATAAATAAACCTAAATTTGTGACAGATGAAAATTTTTGACAGTCGAAAATAGACACGCGTCGTGTCGACACGGACCGCGCTCACTGTGGCCAGAGCAGCTGCAAACCGCACCAGAGGGTGTCGGTTAGGCTCGCTCCACATCGGCAGCCATGGATGTGACACCTGGAGTGCCGAGATGGATCGGCGCACCACCATTCGGCGAGAGTGCCGCCTTCCTGGACCGAAGCGGGTGCTGAGTTTGGAAAGTGTTCCAAACGCTGTTGGGTCGCGCTGGACCCTGGAGCAACGGCCTGCATCTCCTTGAGACTCGCGCCGCCGTCGTTCGCTCCCGCCAGTCGCCCAACCGGCATCTGCCGGTGTCTGGGACCCGAGGTTGCTGTCGCCGATAGCCTTGCCCCTTCGCCCATCGACGACGGTCCATTCCGGCATTGGCAGTGCATCAGCACGCCCATGGCCGAGACGAGGAAATTATGTGTGCCCCAGAAAACTATATACTTATATGTGATAAGTATATAGTTTTTTCACATATAAGTATATAGTTTGTGCCCCAGAAACTATATACTTAATTTGTTTTTCTCCGTGTGACAATAATTCGGCTGTGTTTGGTTTTTACTAACTTATTTTATTCATTTTAACGTGTGACGTCCAATATTGACTATCTATCTTAATTTGTGACGTCCTAATTTATCGACAATATTATTTATTTCAACATTTTATCTTGTGACATGACCGTGCCGTCTGACGTTTGTGTGCTGACACTTGACATTTGTGTATCGTCAGACCACGGCTTCCAATTTTGTTTAGTTTTTGATCAATCTCGTTCAGCGACTATGTGTGGAATATCAAATTCCATTTTAGACATTCAAAAAAGTGAGCTCGACCTCCAGCCTCTTGGGAGGAGGGTATCATAGTGGTTTATAACTCTGACGATGGAGGGTGATAATAAATCTGTAGTTGATGAAGCATGGTGGTTTATAACTCTGACGATGAAGGTGATTAATAAATCTGTAGATGGTTTTGATGAGTAATAAAAATTCTGTGAATGAAGAATGAAGTTGTTTGGAGGATAAGGAATTTTAACCCCGAGTATTTTATTGGGTTAAGACAACGAAAGAAAATTCGCTTACAAAATACCAAAAACATACATACATTGGTGTTAACCAAAGATATTAATGTATATACCTAGATGGAGTACTTGTCAACTATTCATAGCGGTGAGGTGATAGGCAAGAGAAACGCGGTTTGTATGAAGATTGTTGAGTATGACATGATATTTTCGTATTTATTAAACGAAAATAGAGTTAATAGTTAAAAAAAATAATAGAAAGCAATTAAGGAAGTAACTAGTGTGTATTGTAATGTAAAAAATACCAACATTGATTTTATTTTTATCTTTTTTACCTGTTTGTGTGGTGGTTCATACATTGTTGGTAGCTTGGTTCATCTACCAGCTCGAAGTACTGAAATAAAACCCTAGGAATATTGTTCTTTATTTATTTAAACACTTCCTTACACCCTATTTAAGTGGCGAGTTTATCGCCAAATGGCAATTTCTTCCAACTAACCAGTGATTTGCGTGAGAAATAAATTTCTCCTCTACCGGGAATCGAACCCTGGACGCCAGCAAAGAAGAAGAGGCTTACTACTGTGCCATGGCAGTCAATATCATCTTAATGTGAAAAATGAGTTCATATTTTTTATCACAGCTAAATAAGAATGGATTCCCTTTATTTCATCAGCAACATTTCTAAAATTTACTACTCTTGGACATTTTATCTTTTGTTTTCAAAGATTTAGAAAACAATATTAAATCAAGGGGTTTGTAGAATATTAAACAACAATTTATTGAAAAAAAAAACAATAACTTTAATTCTTTAAATTTTGGTATAGGTACATAAAACTAGCAACTTATGTCTCACAAATTTGAAAGTATTGGGTCTCTGATCACATAAAACATTTTAAGGTAAAATATAATCAAAAGTCCTTTTAACTATCACAATTACTGTGTAAATAAACTTAACCACTAATGTTAACACTAAAAATATCATAATAAACTGTTTTTAACTTAGAAATGTCAATAAAAATTAAAAATCACACCAAACTTAAAATAAAAAACAAATCGGTATTCTAATTAACGCAAAACACTAAATAAGTCATTGGTACACCCATTAAAATGAATAAAATAAGGTATAACGATGAATTTTTCACAAAACACGAGGAGCAAAATGTACCGAAAAACGTACAAAAATCAGTCTTCTGCCTACCAGCGCGCAAAAACTCCCGCGAATTTCGACACACTTTTTCCGACAAGTACTCCATCTAGGTATATACATTAATATCTTTGGTGTTAACGAGCTAAATCCACAGATAAAATAGTACTTAACTCCTTTCTTCTCCTCTGGTGTTTATACAAAATCAGCCTGCAGAAAGATCTTACCAGCCGCTGCTCTCGTAACGGGGCTGTAGAGGAAACACTTATCACTACATATCACTTTTTATTAATTGAAAATAACTTAAAACTATCTTAAATTCACCCCCGTTGATTATTTGGACCTGAAACACACTTATTCAATACTATGCGATTATTTAAGTTATTTTTACTATAACAAGTTATTATTAGTAGTAACTTAAACTATTTAAAATTCACCCCCGAAGAATATATGGACCTGAAACACACTTAGTCACTAGTTAAACCATGGGGGTATAATAGGAGTTAAACACACTTTTGCGATAATTTAAGTTAGTTTGTTAAAGAGTTATTATTAAAAGTAACTTAAAACTATTTTAAATTTACTCTCGGAGAATATATGGACCTGAAATACACTTAGTCACTACCATGCAAATATGAAAGTTAATGCTGAGCATCAAGCAGACGCCTCGCAGAGATAAGATTAATTTTTCAACGTTCGCGGTCTACGTTCGTTTTTAAAAAAATATAAGTTATCTTTCCGTATGCGTGAGTTAAAATTCGTCTATCCCGGCCGAGCGTCCACTAGATACTGATTCAAACCAGCTACCGCGTTCACCGCTGGAGACAGGGAGGGAGGAGCTACCCCACCGCGCGGTGGGGCGCGTTCTACCATCTACCAATAGGAAGCCTCCATTTCACCTACTAAGTTAGAAAGTATAAAGTTCCAGGAATATGCATTGAATATAAAATTATTAGAAATGACATATTTACAAAATATAAGCATTGTTTAAACACATTAAGGACCCTAAGACCCGTTAATGATAATAATAATATACACTATCACACAAGGAGACACACAAATAATTGGATACAGACAGGAGCTACATACACAATTCACCACAATCTACCCAGAACTCTCACACATCACAGAACAGCGACTGGCGGACCAGAAAAGAGTTATAATAAACAACAAAAGAATACAACTATCAATACTTGATCAAATAAAACAAGACGCAATCAGAATGAGTAATCAAAATAGAATAAGTACATTAACACAAGACATAACAAATACGCAAATAAACCACAACAATCCACAGGAAATATCAATAATACCACAGCAAAATAACACTGAACAACCAAATATAAACATAACTAACGAATCCACCAATATGAACAATAATACAACAATAAGCCCTAACAACAATGACGAGACCAACGGAAGAACAGAACACAACCCAGACACAAAAACACAAATCACAAACACACTAGAACACACAATCGAAATATATAAAGATAGCGACCCCACAACAAGACCACACCTACCAAAGCTCAAAATCAACAAACAAACCATTAACATGATCAATATTATCAACACAATTCTACATAACATGATTAACACTGAAACAACACTCGAAAAATTACATCTATTAGTTTACTGTAGTGCATACACCATTATTACACTAAACAAACAAAATATAAACAATAAAACAGAAAACTCCCATAGAACACACAGAAGCACTATACCATCATGGCAACACAGAATACAAATCAAAATCAACTCATTAAGAAATGAAATAGGCAAAGTAACACAAAAAATTAAAGATAATCTAAAAAATCCAAGAAAAATACGGGAAATTGAAACGATTAAAGACAAATACAATGAACACAACCTAACTATACTCCTTGATACGCTAACACAAAAGTTATCAGCACAATCACATAGATTAAAACGCTACAAAAAATGCTATGACAGGAAAACACACAATCTCAATTTTCAAACAAGCCAAAAAAGCTTCTACAACAACCTAAAAAACAACAATATAGAAATTACAGACGCACCTAAATTAAATGAAATTGAATCATACTGGGAGAACATTTGGTCTGAAAACAAAAAACACAATGAAAATGCCACATGGATAACAGAGGAAGAAAATGACAATAACCAATTTCAAAACATGGCCACAATACAAATAAATATAACTGACTTCAAAACTGCTATAAAGAAGACACACAACTGGAAGACACCAGGCATAGATAATATCCAAAATTACTGGTACAAATATCTCCCTGTAACACATGAAAAATTCTCCGAACTAATACACAAATGCGTAACGGAAAACCAAAACCTCCCATCTTTTTTCACTAAAGGTATCACATATCTCAAACCTAAATCAACAGACACAAAAAATCCATCTAAATATCGTCCAATCACATGTCTACCCACAATATACAAAATTCTTACCTCAATTATAACTACAAAAATAGATCTTTTCCTATCACAAAATAACATATTAACAGAAGAACAAAAAGGATGCAGAAAGCAAAGCAGAGGATGCAAAGAACAAATCGTCATCGACCGGACAATAACAAATCAGGCGATAAAGAAGAAAAGGAACATGTACTGTGCATACATAGATTACCAAAAAGCCTTTGATAGTGTCCCCCACTCATGGTTAGTAAAAGTTCTAGAAATATACA
This sequence comes from Molanna angustata, assembly GCA_963576475.1. Classification (NCBI taxonomy): domain Eukaryota; kingdom Metazoa; phylum Arthropoda; class Insecta; order Trichoptera; family Molannidae; genus Molanna; species Molanna angustata. The sequence continues at coordinate 9,674,924 of OY754970.1, read as the reverse complement.
AAATTGACATAAAACTTGTAGAATTTTTAAAACAAATAATGAACACCTGGAACACGACAATATACCTAAAACTAAACAACAAAATGATAAAATCAAAACAAATAAACATTAAAACCGGAATCTTTCAAGGTGACTCCCTAAGCGCACTATGGTTCTGTATCTCCCTCAACCCACTCTCCAAGATGCTTAACAAAAGCAAACTTGGCTACAAAATCACAACACACAACTTAAATACCAATCCTATAAAAATCAACCACCTTTTATACATGGACGATTTAAAACTATATGGCAAAAATAATGACGAACTAAAACAACTAATTTATAAAACTGAACGCTTTAGTAATGACATAAAAATGAAATTCGGTATTGATAAATGCAACACATGCTCAATAGTAAGAGGTAAACCCAAGGAACACACGGGAAGCACCTTGAAGGATACGAATGAAATAATATGAGCAATGGACGAAGATGAATTTTATAAATACTTGGGAATTCTCCAGAACCCAAGCATAAAAGATAAAAAGATAAAAGAAACCACCAAAAACGAATACCTTAAAAGACTAAATATCCTCCTCAAAACACAACTAAATGGAAAAAATATGACTAAAGCAATAAACACATACGCAATACCAGTACTAACATATAAATTTGGAATAATTAAATGGACCAATACGGAACTCGACGATCTCAACATTAAACTCAGAACAACATCATAAAAACATAGAATTCACCACGAACATTCAGCAATAGAAAGATTCACACTGCCAAGAGAGGAAGGAGGAAGAGGACTCATAGACATAAAAAATCTACACCATACACAAATAAATAACTTAAGGCAATACTTCTACACAAAACGAAATAGCCCAATACATAACGAAATCATAAACATAGATCACTAATACTCACCACTTACACTTAACGACAACGAACGCAATCTAGAAATAACAACACATGACGCAAAAAATTAAACATGGAAAAATAAAACATTACATGGAATACACCCAAGTCATCTACAACAACAACATATTGATAAAGCCCTTAGTAATAATTGGCTCAAACACTCAGACCTCTACGCAGAAACAGAAGGATTTATCATAGCTATTCAGGACAAAATAATAAAAACAAAAAACTACACGAAACATATAATAAAAGACAATACAATAACAAACGACACATGCAGAAAGTGCAAATTACAAAAAGAAACAATAGAACACATAACAGGTGGCTGCTCAACTCTTGCACCGACGGAATATACAATAAGACACGATAACATCTGCAAACACATATATTTGGAACTAGCCCACAAACATAAACTTATCGAAACACACCCCAAGTGGTATCAATACACACCCCCAGCTGTAACAGAAAATGATAACTACAAACTATACTGGAATAGAGACATAATCACAGACAGAACAAACCTACATAACCGACCAGACATTACATTAATCGACAAAATACATAAACACACATATCTAATAGAAATATCGATACCAAATACAGCAAATCTACAAAAGAAACATTTAGAAAAAATAGATAAATACATACCTTTAGCAGAACAGATAAAATCACAGTGGAAACAAGAAAAAGTAACAATAGTCCCAATAATATTATCGTCTACAGGCATCATACCAAAAACTCTCCAAAAAAATATAGACATACTAAAGTTACCCCCATACGTAATCACCAACATACAAAAAACTACAATTATCAACACATGCACAATAGTCAGAAAATTTCTACAGGTACCACTTTAAAAAACTACACACAACCACACAGACACACAAACACATAGCCTCACAACTTGAGTACGCTCCGTTGTGAAGGAAATTACCGGATCATAACCGAGATCAATCTACGTATAATAATAATAAGTTTTTTATTCCAGTCTGTGAGCAGGGGGGTGCAATGCTACACAAACCATATTTTTACATACCAAAAATATACACTAAATGTTACAGATAAATTATTTTTACGTTAATATGATAAAACTATTATAAGAGAAAGTTTTCTAAGAATTTAGGTATTTTGTTGAACAAAATAATAAATGTTTGGCTTCTATGCTACCATAACCCATGGTAATATCTCGATCATAATACCTATGTATAATATATCAAAGTTACTCCTTTGGCGGTGGTTTAATTTGGTAGTATTTTTGATCACTGAAATGCGACTTAGTTTTAGTTATATTTTTAAAGATTTATATATTTTTTTATAAATACTGCGATTTTGCAGCGGCAAAAAATACACGCACTTGTTTGCGATACCCTTTATTTAATAATTCCACAGAAGACGTATTATGTCGTTTTGAATGTTATATGGAAATCTTTGGTCATTTTCGGAGCGATTTCGTCCATAGAATAAAGATATATAAGGTACTGCCTCCCTGACCAGCTAGATAGCCTAGGATCATTTTAAACCTAACCTTCAAAAGTTTGGTAAAAATAGGTTGGTTAAGTTTCGTTTGTAGTTATAATTGCGACTGGCGTGAGCCAGTTGCATTATGTATTAAAAAAAGTAACTAAAATATTAAAATAATATAACTAAATTGGTGTTGGTCAAATAATTTTTAACCAGCTGGCTGGTTAGGGAGGCAGTACCGATATATAAATATAATATATAGTCATAGACATAAAATATATATACCTAGACGGCGTACGATTAAAGTGAGTTTAAAATTTTCGCGCGCTTTATTTCTTGGCTGGCAATAAATTGTGGTTTTTCATACATTTTTCCATAACTTTTCCGTTTTTTTCAATAATATTTCGAATTGGTGATTTTTATTTAGTAAAAGTGGACATATTTATCAAATAAAGGATATTATTTATTGTTTTCATTAATTTGTTTGTTTTTTTTTGTGTTAATTTATAAATTATATCACTTTTTGTAAAATGTGTGAAGTTTCTTTTTTGTGTGAAAGCAAACTTTGAAACTTTAAAAGTTTAATAAATAAAGTTATATACGATATTTTTTTACTAGCGATATTTTAGATTATTTACGATCGATATTCATATTACCTAATAGTTTATTTTGGTGCGTGATATTGTCTTTTATTTAAAGTGCCCGTTTCATGTTCTGGATATGAATGTACTTGTCGACACAACAAAGGAGATAATATACAAATGCACAGGTAATCATTTTGGTATTTTGAAATTGAAAAATATGAAATAAAACAGATATAGGTTAAGTTAAGATGAAATAATTTTAATATTAATTCATAATTAAACTGATTAACTAGGATTTAACTGTTGTTTCTTGGGATCTCAAGAAACAACAGCAGGCTGATTTTGTATAAACACCAGAGGAGAAGAAAGGAGTTAAGTACTATTTTATCTGTGGATTTAGCTCGTTAACAGTAATTAATTCATCCATAATCATTTACAAGGTGTGTATTATTTATCTTGTACAATATTCATACATATTATTGACCAAATTTATTATTTATTTTAGTATTTGACTTGTTTATACATTCGTTGTTAATATTTCGACTTAGGTCTTTGGAGGCTTAATATTTCATGAATTTGACGTTTCAAACAATGAAACATGACGTTTTTCTTTGAGTATAATAATATAAAATGAGGATACTAATCACGTTTTGTTTATTTGCAGCATGTCATACTTATTTTTGCGAGCGTTAAAAGACGATGAAAAGCGATAAAAAGACGATGGTCCGTTGGACATGCCGAAAGACTTCTTAAGACTGCCTTGTTTCGTAGAGCCAACAAATAAACTACAGCGCCCTTGGAGTGATCTTGTATCATTAAACGGCGCTTTGTAAATTCTATTTATTATATATCATATTATATTTATCATAGGGCAGAGAGAACATCTATTTACATGTTTTTAGATTTTATTAATATTCTGCTCCAATCAATTGTTTTTGCATAGCGACTAATGCTGATCCATGTGGCATAGTGGTAGTTTGTTTTAACTTCAGTTAATTCATGACTCAATAACACATTACTTTGTTATAATGTATATAATGAAATGTTTAAATTTAAATAAATGAAAAAAATATTGGAGTTGGTTTTGAAAGTAGATTTAAATCAATAAATAGTATTTAAAAGCACATTGTACTATAATATGAAGATAACTAAACAACATATATACATAAAGTACTAGTTTTACCTTTTTATACTGCTTCATATTAATATGCATGGTATTTATGTAGTGCGTTTGATAATTCACTCACATGTTATAGCAGATAATTCTGAAACTATATATTTTGTTGAAAAAAATAGGATATAAAGAAAACACAAGCATGAAAATTTTTGAACCTGATGAGACCTCTCGTCTACCACGAGGAAACATCAAGCCAAGGTGTGGGGAAGAAAAGGAGAGAAATGATGGTGACACTATGAAATTGTAGTAGTACGGCGCATTTATTCAAAAAATCATTATAGTAGGTCCATGGCAATAAAATAATAAAAAAAAAACAAAACAACAGACAACAAATAAAAACACGTGGCATCTACCGAAACGAACTGTCAAACACACGAAAAGACGCCGACCAGAATATACCGCCCCAGGGTACAGCGACATCCTTACTCCAGGCATGTCACTGTCTTCCACGTGGTGACGGTAGATCGGTGGGGCCCAGCCTCTGCGTCAGGCTAGCAGGTCTTCCTCGTGTCCAGCGTGGTTTCTTCTTCTCCTACTGATCTCCTCCTCCAGACCGTCACCCATGGCTGGCTCTGTGCCCCACGACACGCTATGACGGCGCATCTCGACAGAGGTGGCATACCAGTCGGGACCTCACCGGAAGGCGAACCGACGCCCCAGACGACACGGATTGCCCTTCGTGGTCCAATCTGCGAGCCGCCGCGTTCCCTACGCGGTGGCCCCACACTGCGCTCTGCCTCCAACCTCCTGTCCTGTTGATGCCCTCATCTTGGTTCTGGGGCACCATCAGCGTCCATGCGCGTGACGGGTCCTGTCACACAGACCTCCTCGTGCTCTTGAAATATGGCCGCCATCGAGACGCGCGTGTCGACCGATGACGGCGTCACACCAAACCGTCCGTCCTCCACCAGCGTCGAATGCCAAGCGAGCGCGTGCCATCGCGCGTGCTATAAGCTTCCTTGTCGTTCTCTCACGCCGTCAGGGGCGCTAGTAGTCTTCCGCCAAAATGTTGCCGCGGAAAAAATTAAAAATTATTGTTTTTCGACAACACTGTTTTTCGGCTATAACAACCATGATCATTATAGTGGTCAAAGTAAATTATTTTATTAACCTTGTTTATTATTTTTACAGATATGTAATTGAAATCTTGCAACCATCAGTGTGTCGCACATGTTTGGAAGCCATATTATGTAATTAAGTAAACTGCTGCAGGAATTCTTGAGCCAGACAGAGTTGAGCTGATACTGAAGATCATATACTATATATATAATATCTGCAATAAAGAAAAATCAATTTTACTACTATGTATGATATTTAATTATAAAAATAATAAAAGGAAGACTCAAAATTTCATGAAAAAATTATTATGCTCTTTTTTTGTCCATTCTAAACAAGAAATTATTTATAAAAAAACGTTAACCCATGATATTACCCAAACAAACATGTTTGCGTGTCAATTTTATTAGAATAATCCCTTGTATAACAAACAAATCGAATCTGAGTCGTTTGACGTAACACCATGACAAATGAAGAGAAGGAGGAGAATATACTCGTCCCACGTTGGGACGCGAAATTGATATCTAGAGAAGGCGGAGAAAAATACTAGTCCCACGTTGGGACGCGAGATTGATATAAGGAGGCTGGGAAGAAATATATTGGTCCCATGTTGGGACGCGAAATTGATAACTAAAGAAGCTGAAAAGCATAGTAAAAATAAACATCAAACTCTACCCCTGAAAATAAAAATCAAATAAAACATTATCGGCTGCGATGTGCCTGAAAAGACAAATACATACAAATACAGGCATGGTAAAAATAATATATACATAACTGGAAAGATCTTACCAAACTGCTGCTATCGTAACGGGACTGTAGAGGAAACACTTACACTACATATCACTTTTTAGTATTTAAAAATAACTTAAAACTAGCTTAAATTCACCCCTCGTTGGTTATATGGACCTGAAACACACTTATTCACTATTATACGATTATTTAAGTTATGTTTATTCTTAAAAGTTATTTTTAATAGTAACTTAAACTATCTTAAATTCACCCCCGATGATAGGTAGAGAACCTGAAAAGAACTTAATCACTACTTTATACAATTTAAAAAAAAATGCTAAGGCCGTCCGATAGCCTAGCAAACTCGCACTCTCGCACGCGGGTCTCTACAACTACCGACTCCTACTGACTCCTACCGAATGACAACTCACACTGACAACTACCGAATGACAACTGATCGACTACAGCAGTGCAACCCAGCGCCGGTGAAACATGGAGTAGGGGAGGGGGGGGGGGGGTGGTTAAACTGAAGAATCAATCCGTACCGCCGGGTGCCAACCAAGATTCCAGGAATCTGCTTGATGCATTTTACATTTATTTTCAACAGAAAAGACAATACTTAAATATATGAACAAGGCCTGGGGGGCCGCTATAATCCGTTCCTAGAATTAATAGAAGAAATACATTAGGCCGAAGTAAAATAATGGTTTTTGGGTTTCTTTGATATCATAATGCATGGAAATATATCGATCACAATACCTATGGAAATATCAATCGCCTCTCCTTTTATGATCGAGATAATCCATGCAAAGACAAAAGAAACCAAATATCGTATAATCAGACAAAAGTAAACGCATTACCAGAGCAAGAACGTATACGACTAAACACGATTCTTCTTTCCACCGCAATGTTCTACATAATAACAATTTCTTTTCCGATAAACGTATATGTAACGCTTAATATCGCTTCCAGAAAACCGCATCGCGAAGAAGCTTCACCTTAATTATAATGGGGCCAATACCATACCGCAATCGCTTCCAACCATCGAACAAACAAAACCTTATAACAACTATCCATAATACAATTCGATTTCCGATAACTCAACGTCATAACGCATTTACATAGTTTTACGCTCGTATCTATCTTCAATCGCAATACAACATCTTCCGCAAGTGCCTTTATCTAATACCTCTACTTCGTCGGCTGATTCATTCGTGTCCATCCGTTATCTCATTTTCCTCTGTGATTTACTTAACGTTGTCCTCTCAATTAAATAATAAAAATACCGCACTTTTTCCCAAAGGCATATAACACACTAAAAATCCATCACGCCGTATTCTGCTATTTACCTATCAATTATCACGTCTTTGTCTCATCTTTTTAAATCATTATCTCATCCGATTACGTCATTATCTCATCCTTTTACGTCATTATCTCATCATATTGCGTCATTATCTCGTCTTATTATATAGTTAGCTTATCTTACTTCGTCAAGATCTCATCTCATTGCGTCATTATTTCATCTTATTACATTTCGTTAACCGGCTACTACTAAAACTTATTCCTTTCATCTAAACGTTCGATTTCGAGTAGTCTAATTCTGCTTTCGTTACAAATCGTTATCTCTTTGGGTCAAATGTCCATCCAAATCTGCGCGAATTAAACTGCGAGTGGCTGTAGAGTCTATCAATGCTACATAGAGAGAATCATCAATCGTCTAGTTTATCTGCGGGGAGGCTAATCCTACCAATAACACATAGATCGTCTATATTGTATTCTTATTCGTAATTCCGTCATTCTACTCCTCTTCGTACCTATTTATCTCATTACTACTCAGCGCAACTACTGGCGTACCTAACTCATGATCCGGCGCGACTACCGGTCTTCTCTCTTTGAATTTCTCAGGATCTTCTCATCATCCGACGTATCATCATCATTTTGCTACCTCTCGACGTTTCTACTTGCTTCCTTTCATCCGACGTATCTTCATCATCATCTTGCTACCTATCGACGTATCTGCTTGATTCCTTTCATCCTACGTATCTAATCAACTATCAGCTTCCTACTGCTCGACGTATCTGGCGCGACTACCAGTTCTACTTCCGACGCGAATTCTGAACTACTTCTTATGATGCGTATCTTCTCGCTATTAGCCTCCACGGTCTTTACATCGTCATCATCCTCTCTATGCACATACAGCCTCCACAACCACTACAGCAAAATCTACAGAATTGGGATCATCATTATCCTCCAAACAACTTCATTCTTCATTCACAGAATTTTTATTACTCATCAAAACCATCTACAGATTTATAAATCACCTTCATCGTCAGAGTTATAAACCACTATAACTTCATCATCTACAGATTTATTATCCACCTTCATCGTCAGAGTTATAAACCACCATGTTTCATTAACTACAGATTTATTATCATTATCCATCGTCAGAGCTATAAACCACCATAACATCATGATCTACAGATTTATAATTCACCTTCATCGTCAGAGTTATAAACCACAACAACTTCATCAGCTACAGATTTATTCTCCACCTCCATCGTCAGAGTTATTTTAAATTCTTCACCTACAGAATTATGCTTTGCCTACAGAATTATAATCCACGATACTTCGTCAGAGTTATAATAAATTCGTCACCTACAGAGTTGTTATTCATCAATATTCATATACAGAGTTATTTTTCTAAAACTTCACCTACAAATTCAATAATAATTACAGCCTCCTGTGAGGTCACGATATCTTCAAACAATCGTTATATTATTATTATTAGGGCGCCAGTTCCACGTGTATAGACCTGGTGGAACACAGGTTCAATTTATTCAGATACACGTTAGACCATTTGCAATAAAAAATCTCATTCGATAAAAAAACGCTATCATATCCTCTGCTATCCGACGTCGTAAAAATAGTACTAAATATTCTATTAATTTAACATATTTAAAAATAAAATAAATATCTAACTCCTGGGCTAACAAATAACAGCAATTCTATATTACCGCGTCTCATATTATCATTTATATTATTCGCTACAAACCTAGTCTCATATTTTTATAAGTATACCACAAATTTCGTCATCACGTTCTACTATCCAATAATTGCATACATATGTAACGACCGAAAATAAATAAAGAAAATCCACCTCAAAAAAACATAACTATCAAAACAGTAGTAAATTTCTACAACTGAAAATCTCCACGTGGTCTGTGAAAACAACAGTTATTAAAACACGCTCAAGTATCCCGACAAATAAATATTTCAATATCAGTAAAATGAATAAAAAATCATTCTTAAAAATAAAACGCTTAAAAAACACAGCTATCTACAAACAAAACTTAAATCTCAGGGCGGTTCGTTAAAAACTACTGTTTTTAAAATGTCCCACGTTTTGGGGGCCAATTGACATCTGAAGAGAAGGAGGAGAATATACTCGTCCCACGTTGGGACGCGAAATTGATATCTAGAGAAGGCGGAGAAAAATACTTGTCCCACGTTGGGACGCGAGGTCGATATAAGGAGGCTGGGAAGAAATATATTGGTCCCATGTTGGGACGCGAATTGATATCTAGAGAAGGCGGAGAAAAATACTAGTCCCACGTTGGGACGCGAGATCGATATAAGGAGGCTGGGAAGAAAAATATTGGCCCCACGTTGGGCGCCAATTGACAAATGAAGAGAAGGGGGAGAATATACTCGTCCCACGTTGGGACGCGAAATTGATATCTAGAGAAGGCGGAGAAAAATACTAGTCCCACGTTGGGACGCGAGATTGATATAAGGAGGCTGGGAAGAAATATATTGGTCCCATGTTGGGACGCGAAATTGATAACTAAAGAAGCTGAAAAGCATAGTAAAAATAAACATCAAACTCTACCCCTGAAAATAAAAATCAAATAAAACATTATCGGCTGCGATGTGCCTGAAAAGACAAATACATACAAATACAGGCATGGTAAAAATAATATATACATAACTGGAAAGATCTTACCAAACTGCTGCTATCGTAACGGGACTGTAGAGGAAACACTTACACTACATATCACTTTTTAGTATTTAAAAATAACTTAAAACTAGCTTAAATTCACCCCTCGTTGGTTATATGGACCTGAAACACACTTATTCACTATTATACGATTATTTAAGTTATGTTTATTCTTAAAAGTTATTTTTAATAGTAACTTAAACTATCTTAAATTCACCCCCGATGATAGGTAGAGAACCTGAAAAGAACTTAATCACTACTTTATACAATTTAAAAAAAAATGCTAAGGCCGTCCGATAGCCTAGCAAACTCGCACTCTCGCACGCGGGTCTCTACAACTACCGACTCCTACTGACTCCTACCGAATGACAACTCACACTGACAACTACCGAATGACAACTGATCGACTACAGCAGGGCGACCCAGCGCCGGTGAAACATGGAGTAGGGGAGGGGGGGGGGGTGGTTAAACTGAAGAATCAATCCGTACCGCCGGGTGCCAACCAAGATTCCAGGAATCTGCTTGATGCATTTTACATTTATTTTCAACAGAAAAGACAATACTTAAATATATGAACAAGGCCTGGGGGGCCGCTATAATCCGTTCCTAGAATTAATAGAAGAAATACATTAGGCCGAAGTAAAATAATGGTTTTTGGGTTTCTTTGATATCATAATGCATGGAAATATATCGATCACAATACCTATGGAAATATCAACCATTTCAATTAAAATTTTATTTAAAACATGTTATTTATAAAAAGCATCGAGTAAATAAGCTATGAAATACAAAACAATGAATGAAAATAGAGTATATACCTTGCTAAATATTAATAAAATAAACAAAAAACACACGATTAGCTGTCAAAATCTGATAAATGCGGGTAAATGTACGAGATTGCCATATGTAAATTAAACTGGACATAGAAATTTTATTTACATATGGCAAATTTGTACTAATGTTTGGGTCACGCCCCCTTCAGTTTTCTCACGGAGTTAACACCGGAAAACTCCATACAAAATACCAAATTCCGAGATTTCTCGGGAGTTAAGACAACTCTTGGTGTTTCATACAAAATCACCCTGCAGTTGTTGTTTCGTTTCAGAGCTCAATATTTAAATAAGTACATACATACCATCACAAATGGTAACCGGCGACGGGTGTGCAATACCTTATTAAAGGAAGCACCACATACCTATAATGATGTGTTTTTTTTGAAGCGTGTAAATTTTAAGAATGATTTTTAGGTATATTTATTTTACTGATATTGAAATATTTATTTGTCGGGATACTTGAGCGTGTTTTAATAACTGTTGTTTTCACAGACCACGTGGAGATTTTCAGTTGTAGAAATTAATTACTGTTTTGATAGTTATGTTTTTTTTGAGGTGGATTTTCTTTGTATATTTTCGGTCGTTATATATGTATGCAATTATTGGATAGTAGAACGTGATGACGAAATTGTGGTATACTTATAAAAATATGAGACTAGGTTTGTAGCGAATAATATAAATGATAATATGAGCCGCGGTAATATAGAATTGCTGTTATTTGTTAGCCCAGGAGTTAGATATTTATTTTATTTTTAAATATGTTAAATTAATAGAATATTTAGTAATATTTTTACAAAGTCGGATAGTAAAGGATATGGAAGCGTTTTTTTTTTCGAAGAAATTTTTTGTTGCTGTTGTTGTGAGAGTTTCTAAATAAATATAACCTGCGTTCCACCAGGTAAAAACACGTGGAACTGGCGCCCTAATAATAATAATATAACGATTGTTTGAAGATATCGTGACCTCACAGGAGGCTGTAATTATTATTGAATTTGTAGGTGAAGTTTTAGAAAAATAACTCTGTATATGAATATTGATGAATAATAACTCTGTAGGTGACGAATTTATTATAACTCTGACGAAGTATCGTGGATTATAATTCTGTAGGCAAAGCAAAATGCTGTAGGTGAAGAATTTAAAATAACTCTGACGATGGAGGTGGAGAATAAATCTGTAGCTGATGAAGTTGTTGTGGTTTATAACTCTGACGATGAAGGTGAATTATAAATCTGTAGATCATGATGTTATGGTGGTTTATAGCTCTGACGATGGATGATGATAATAAATCTGTAGTTAATGAAGCATGGTGGTTTATAACTCTGACGATGAAGGTGGATAATAAATCTGTAGATGATGAAGTTATAGTGGTTTATAACTCTGACGATGAAGGTGATTTATAAATCTGTAGATGGTTTTGATGAGTAATAAAAATTCTGTGAATGAAGAATGAAGTTGTTTGGAGGATAATGATGATCCCAATTCTGTAGATTTTGCTGTAGTGGTTGTGGAGGCTGTATGTGCATAGAGAGGATGATGACGATGTAAATACCGTGGAGGCTAATAGCGAGAAGATACGCATCATAAGAAGTAGTTCAGAATTCGTGTCGGAAGTAGAACTGGTAGTCGCGCCAGATACGTCGAGCAGTAGGAAGCTGATAGTTGATTAGATACGTAGGATGAAAGGAAGCAAGCAGATACGTCGATAGGTAGCAAGATGATGATGAAGATACGTCGGATGAAAGGAAGCAAGTAGAAACGTCGAGAGGTAGCAAAATGATGATGATGATACGTCGGATGATGAGAAGATCCTGAGAAATTCGAAGAGAGAAGACCGGTAGTCGCGCCGGATCATGAGTTAGGTACGCCAGTAGTTGCGCTGAGTAGTAATGAGATGAATAGGTACGAAGAGGAGTAGAATGACGGAATTACGAATAAGAATACAATATAGACGATCTATGTGTTATTGGTAGGATTAGCCTCCCCGCAGATAAACTAGACGATTGATGATTCTCTCTATGTAGCATTGATAGACTCTACAGCCACTCGCAGTTTAATTCGCGCAGATTTGGATGGACATTTGACCCAAAGAGATAACGATTTGTAACGAAAGCAGAATTAGACTACTCGAAATCGAACGTTTAGATGAAAGGAATAAGTTTTAGTAGTAGCCGGTTAACGAAATGTAATAAGATGAGATAATGACGCAATATGATGAGATAATGACGTAAAAAGATGAGATAATGACGTAATCGGATGAGATAATGATTTATAAAGATGAGATAAAGACGTGATAATTGATAGGTAAATAGCAGAATACAGCGTGATGGATTTTTAGTGTGTTATATGCCTTTGGGAAAAAGTGCGGTATTTTTATTATTTAATTGAGAGGACAACGTTAAGTAAATCACAGAGGAAAATGAGATAACGGATGGACACGAATGAATCAGCCGACGAAGTAGAGGTGTTAGATAAAGGCACTTGCGGAAGATGTTGTATTGCGATTGAAGATAGATACGAGCGTTAAAACTATGTAAATGCGTTATGACGTTGAGTTATCGGAAATCGAATTGTATTATGGATAGTTGTTATACGGTTTTGTTTGTTCGATGGTTGGAAGCGATTGCGGTATGGTATTGGCCCCATTATAATTAAGGTGAAGCTTCTTCGCGATGCGGTTTTCTGGAAGCGATATTAAGCGTTACATATACGTTTATCGAAAAAGAAAATGTTATTATGTAGAACATTGCGGTGGAAAGAAGAATCGTGTTTAGTCGTATACGTTCTTGCTCTGGTAATGCGTTTACTTTTGTCTGATTATACGATATTTGGTTTCTGTTGTCTTTGCATGGATTATCTCGATCATAAAAGGAGAGGCGATTGATATTTCCATAGGTATTGTGATCGATATATTTCCATGCATTATGATATCAAAGAAACCCAAAAACCATTATTTTACTTTGGCCTAATGTATTTCTTCTATTAATTCTAGGAATGGATTATAGCGGCCTCCCAGGCCTTGTTTATATATTTAAGCATTGTCTTTTCTATTGAAAATAAATTTGAAATGTAAAATGCATTTGGCAGATTCCTGGAATCTTGGTTGGCACCCGGCGGTACGGATTGATTCTTCAGTTAACCACCCCCCCCCTCCCCTACTCCATGTTTCGCGGGCGCTGGGTCGCCCGGCTGTAGTCGATCAGTTGTCATTCGGTAGTTGTCAGTGTGAGTGTCAGTTGTCATTCGGTAGGCGTCAGTGGTTGGTCGGGAGTTGTAGAGACCCGCGTGCGAGAGTGCGAGGTTGCTAGGCTATCGGACGGCCTTAGCATTTTTTTTTTAATTGTATAAAGTAGTGATTAAGTTCTTTTCAGGTTCTCTACCTACCAACGAGGGGTGAATTTAAGATAGTTTAAGTTACTATTAAAAATAACTTTTAAGAATAAAAATAACTTAAATAATCGCATAATAGTGAATAAGTGTGTTTCAGGTCCATATAACCAACGAGGGGTGAATTTAAGATAGTTTTAAGTTATTTTTAATTAATATAAAGTGATATGTAGTGTAAGTGTTTCCTCTACCGTCCCGTTACGAGACCAGCAGTTTGGTAAGATCTTTCCAGTTATGTATATATTATTTTTACCATGCCTGTATTTGTATGTATTTGTCTTTTCAGGCACATCGCAGCCGATTATGTTTTATTTGATTTTTATTTTCAGGGGCAGAGTTTAATGTTTATTTTTATTATGCTTTTCAGCTTCTTTAGTTATCAATCTCGCGTCCCAACGTGGGACTAGTATTTTTCTCCGCCTTCTCTAGATATCAATTTCGCGTCCCAACGTGGGACGAGTATATTCTCCTCTTTCTCTTCAGATGTCAGCATTACTAAAATGTTAATATATCAATAATTTCACCTGTAAACCGCCCATTATTTTAGCCTAATATTTTTGAAAACTTCCTAGATAACTGTTTTTTATAACTTTGATGTACAAACTAGTTTTTTTCGACAAATAAATCCGAAAACTATTCATATAAGTCGTTATTCTCTATACAAAAACAATGTTTTCTGCCAACCAAACGTCAAAAGTCCCGCGGAAAAGTGACACATTCGATTCATACAAAATTTTCTAACTACGACATCTAATTATATGAAAACCACGAGTGTCTCGGGACAGTAAAACCAATGGCTACCATAGAAAAAATACATTTCTTTAAAATCCATAGATGTCATAGCTAGATCCCTAGAAAGTGCACATACTTCAAAAGTTCTGACAGCCAGTGAATGATAATACTAAAACATCGTTGATGTATGTATAAATGTAGGTATTTCTATAATACGAGTTGTTTTTTGTTTATTTTTTTTAATAAAAAAACTATTATGTACATCAAACTTTTGTAAATAAATATAAATGAAGTGTTTAAATATATTTTGAAAAGAATATTAGCCGTTTTACATAATCATTTATCGTTTCAGCCGTTTTACATCGTTCCTCCAATCTGATGAAGTATGTCCTACCGACATTTGTTGAAGAGGCAATGACACCATTCTATCGTCTTTTCGCCACCATATTTAATAAATTCAGTTGGTATGCAATCAAATCCCGCAGCCTTTCATGTACGTGCATGCTTCACTGCTTCTCTAACTTCTTCTATTGAAATTTTTTCTGTCATTCTCAATTTCATTTATTGGTACTCTTTCGTACGTCACACTGTCATACTGCGTACTTTCATATAACTCTTTAAAGTATTCCTTCCATCTTTCCTTGACATTTTCCTCGTCTATAACCATACATCCATTTTCTGAGACCCTTCCTGTTGGCCACAGTCACTTTTATCAATCATTCTCTCATCATGCCCAAACCACTTTCATTGATGCACAATGATAAAAATAAAGGAATGAATACATTATCAAAAAGATGCATTCTGGTGATTAGCTGCAAGTTTAGCTCTATCGTTTGCTTGGAGAGTTATTCTGCCAATTTCAGCTTCATGTCCTATGTGAGTGCTAAATAACGTAACACAATATGTGCCGTCTTTAACCACCACTTCAATTGTAGATGGGCAAGTTGCTCCAATTTTGTTTGTTCCTATATTTTTTATAGATCGTTGATTACTTCCTCGCCCTTTATCCAACTGTCGATTTGTTCAGGAGAACTTTGTTCTCTTAACATATCGACAATGTATCAAGCCAGAATACGCGAGAATTGTATGGAGAGGTCTACTTTTTTCACGGCTTTTCCAACTTTGAAGTCAAAAAACACCAACTTAGAGGCTTCGCAGCATATATGTTCCATACACGGATTTACTCAGAATTCGGAGTAGAACATTTCGTGTGTCTGTGTGTGTGTGTGTCTGTGTGTCCGTCCCCCCCTTATAACTTTTGATCCGCTCAATTTACAGAGCCTAAAATTTCAGAATATATAAACAGTTACAGGCCTACAAAACTTTTATACTCGGAATTTTGAATTTTTGTTTCATCAGGGGTTATCAACTTTTGAATTTTTATTTTATTTTTCCATATATCTCAGAAACCATAAACGGTAGAACGCTGAAAATTGGTACAAACATAGACAAATACAAAATCTCAAATTAATTTTTTCAAAAAAATTCCAGGGTTTCTCAAACATTTTTTATTAAGAAAAATATTTTTTTTATGATAAATTTATGAGTTTAACTGCCTATATTTCCAAAACTTTTACAATTATCGAAAAAAGCCGAAACACCCCAACTAGATAATTTAATTTTCTATAAAAAATATTAACATTGTAGTAGAAGATCTCAATTTTTTTTTAACAATTTTTTTAAAAATTGAATTTAGTGACGACATCGCTTCATACATTTTGTATGGCAGTCGCCTATACACAATATGTAAGAAGACTTAATAGTTTGTTACTTCATCTCCAAACATACATACATACCATCATGCAATTTGCATATTCTGGGTAGGAAAAAGGATCTTCTTCCATACTATCCTATCTTGACATACATACCTACATATTTTGTATAGAAAACAAAATATCTGAAAATATTCAATAATTTGTATCTATGGGTTTATAGTTTGGTACATATTCTTCAACTATACATACTATCGCTATCAACAGTTGGATCTCATGTGTTACATGCAACTAGTAAGAATTAGATCTATGGCAGTGATAGTAATATTTGACTGTATTAGATGTACATTTCTTAGAAGAAGTATCCAACACATAAGAATAAAAATTCTTCCTCTCATAGTTTTCCTTCCACTCTAGAAAATCTAAAAATTAACAATTTTGTCAAGTAATCAAAAATACATTCAATGCTACAATTTCTCTAAGAATATGTAATGTATTATCAATTTAAATAATAAATAAAGTCTGAGTTTACCTTCATTGCATTTCAATGTCAGTTTTTCAATATGAAATTCCTTTTCATGTTCTTTTACAAAATGTTCTCTCAACCTTTTATAGGAAACTAAATGTTTAGAACATTCTGAGCACTTTATTCTACAATTGCAGGTTTTGGATGTATTATGTACGTTTTTTCTGTGTTTTAATAACGATGATTTAGTAGAAAAAACACATTTACAAAGATTACATTCTACCTGTTTAGTAACCGGATTTATTTTACAAGCAGTGGTTATACCATGAATATTTCTTCTATGCGCGTTTGAATTTTTTTCATGTTTATATCGACATCTACATTCATCACATTCGAAACTATTTACAGTAGAGTGGTTATCTTTCCCAGCCATTTTATCAATGTATACGAAAAGTTGGTTGAAGTCTGATGCAGATGAACGTCTGTTTTACAATGAAAATTGTTGTAATATCATTTATATATATTAAAAGACATTTATATATATATATATATATATATATATATATCATTTATATACATAATTTATTTATATATTATATATATTTAATCTTGTATGTATTTATTTATGTGGAAATCCTTTACAGTAACTTTACATATGTCTTACACCATTGAACAAAATTGAACAGAGTTAGGCACACAGAGATAAGTAGACAGGGAGCAGTTTATCTACGCTAAAACATTTTTTAAAACTAGTGTTCATTGCCACTTTTTAACAATACCCCTCTTCAATGAATACCATGTCTAAAAAAAATATTTTTTTACATTAAAAAAATTGTTGTTTTCATTCTAATCCTAATCCATCCCTGAGTACACAAATATCTTTCTCGCAAGAGGTTTAGTTAACATATCACTTATTTGTTCATTAGTTGGAATATACGCAATGTTAATACCATTATTAATAATTTTATTTTTTACAAAATGTAATTTAATATCTAAATGTTTCAGCTTTGTATGATGAGATGGACTTTTGCATATCTTGATCGCACTTTGATTATCTTCATAAATTATTATTTTTACCTTTTCATCATACACTCTGAAATCATGAATTTTGCCACCAACAAGCTTCACTTACAGCTAAATTTATTGCTACATATTCTGCTTCAGTCGATGATAAGGCAACCGCTGCTTGCTTTCTTGACATCCATGAAACTGTGCATCCTAGCACTATGAAAACATAGCCAGCAGTTGACTTACGATCGACTTTATATCCTGCCCAATCTGAGTCTACATAGCCCACGATAATATTTTCATTTTTTTTTTTTTTTAATTTTGTCAATGCTGACGGTGTTGAATATGTAGAATTCCATAATGGGTATTTTAAATCAAACAAATGATTTGGTCTACATATATATTTTTTCCTGAGTCCAGGACGAACGTTTCAGCTTATTAGGCCCTTATCAACTGGTAAACATAAAAACTCTGCTTTTTCTTATATACTAAAATTCGGTACATTTTTGCAGTTATGGATTGTTCAAAACAGTTGTAATATGGTTTATGTTGGGAATTACGTCGATGCAGGTGTTTAGGTAGGTAATGAAAAAACCTACAGTACAGCTGTTTAAAAATATAAAGTCTTTACCGAAAAGGGTGAAGATCAGACGTATTATAGTTTTTGTCTGTATACCAGTGGTCAGGAAAAAATATATATGTAGACCAAATCATTTGTTTGATTTAAAATACCCATTAATATTTTCATTGTCTAATGCAAACACTAAACTTAAATTTACAGTTCCCTTTATATAACGTAGGACTCTTTTTAAGGCAGACCATAGTTCTTTGCTAGCACAAGATTGATAGCGACTTAGTATACTCAAACAAATACCGAGATCTAGTCTTGTGCATAACATGGCATACATGAGAGCACCAATTAAACTTCTACAATTACTTTCTAACTCTGGGCTCTCAGAAGATTTTCCTTTTAAGCTACTATGATCAAAGTTAGCACCTAACGGAGTTGACATAGATTTACAATCTTGCATATTATATTTTCTTAATATGTTTGTGAGATAGGCAGTTTGATTTAACTTAATTTGGTTCTTAACCATATCTTGGTGAATAGTCATGCCCAAGTAATTACATGCAGGACCAAGGTCTTTAATTTTAAAATTACTATTTAGACTATTTTTACATGTGACACCTCTTCCTCTTCAGTACCTGATATCAACAAATCGTCAACAAATACTGGTAAGTATATGTAACCGTTGTCTGTTGATTTTACATAAAGGCAGTATTCATTTTCAGATCTTTTAAACCCCATGGACTTGTTTTTCTTATTTCCATTAAATAAAATATCAAAAATTGCTAATTGTAATGGGTGACACATGTGCTCTGCGCGAGCACTCAAGGAGTACTTGAAGGGCCGAGTACTCTAGTGTTAATAAACAGATTTTTTTCTATAATGTGTCTTTTATTGTTTTCTTCTCTGAGTTACATATATATCTTTTTTTCTCTATATTTCACTTTGTATATGCTATATTATAAAAAACAAAATTCCAAGCAAAAAAAATCCAGCCATGAATTTTTTGCCCATCATTTAAATGTAGATAAAGAAAATGTTCCAGTGTGCAAGTTTATGTCTTTATCGACATTATCATTAGGTGAATTTTGTGATTGGATAAAGAAAGCTACGTGCAAAAGGAAAATACCCAATATGTAATGGATTCTATTGTTTTTTTAAATGAATTAATAATTTATTATTATTGCACATATTACTTGTAAAACATGTGACTTTATTGTAGCACTATAGGATTTTCAATCCATAAATTTGTTAAAAGTAATTACTCGTAAGCCACAATTTTGTTATTTTTGGGGAAGCAATACCCAATATCCCACATAAAAAAAATATTATATTTCACATAAATTTAGATACCCTATGATTAAAAGATACATACATACATACCATCACGCCATGTCCCTTGCGGGGTAGGCAGAGAGAACCGAACGCCACATTTTTCTATCCTGGCACGCATCCCTCGCTTCGTCCATATTCATGCATCGTCTCATACATGCTCGTCTATTGCTCACACTTCTAACATTTCCGTCTTTCAAAATTTCGTTCACATGGTCGTGCCATCCCTTTCTTGGGCGTCCCCGACCTCTCATTCCATTCCTTTCCGCTCTGTATATTTTCTTCGTCAGGCGCTCCTCATTCATTCTCCCCATGTGACCAAACCATCTCAATGTGTTCACTTTCATTCTAGTAATGACATCTTTCTTCATCTTACATTCTTTCCTTATGTCCTCATTTCTTACCCGGTCATACATCGTTCTATTACAAATCCTTCTTAACGATCTCATTTCAACTGCATTTATTCTACTTTCATGCGTCTTCTGCCATGTCCAGGTTTCACTTGCATACGTCAAGGTTGGCACTACGACGGCGTTATGAATGGCAACTATGGCATCCTTTGATATGTTGCGATCATTCATAATTGGTCTTAGTGCTCCATTCACTCTGTTTCCTGCCATAACTCTTCTTTCGATCTCTTTATCGAGTCGTCCATTCCATTGAAATATGCTTCCCAAGTACACATATTCTTCGACTTGCTCGAGCCATTCGTTCTCTACTCTTATTTTACACGCTGTTCTGCTTTCACTCTTTTCAAAGACCATTGTCTTTGATTTGCTGGCATTCATCCTAAGTCCATTCTCTATACATCCTTCATATACCTGACTTACAAGATACTGTAACTCTTCCATACTTTCTGCTAATAGAACTTTATCGTCTGCATACATCAAATCTCGCACCATTACAGTACTCAATTTCAGACCCTTGCTTTCATCCTTAAGGGCTCTTATGCAGAAATCAATGTACAAGTTAAAGAGCCATGGAGATAGCACGCACCCTTGTCTAACGCCATTATTTATAGAGAACCACGTTGTCACTGTGTCGTTGACACGAACACATGCTTCGCTGTTCTCATATAATGACGCGATTGCGCGTATCAGCTTGCTCTTCACTCCATACTCGGCTAGTATATCCCATAATTTTTCTCTAACAACTTTATCATACGCCTTTTCTAGGTCTATGAAGGCACAGAAAATTTTCTGATTTTTATCCAGAACCTTTTCTGTGACCGTGCGCAGAAAAAAAATTTTGGTCTATACATCCTCTGCCGCCCACAAACGCACCTTGGACATCCCATATCTTGCTTTCTGTAATCTTTCGCACTCTTTGATCCAGGATCCTTGCATACATCTTACCAACTGAGCTTAATAAACTTATGGCTCTATAGTTTTTGCAGTCGAGCTTCGATCCTTTACCTTTATACAAAGGTACCACGACTGCATTTCTCCAGTCTGAGGGAGTGTGTCCTTCTTCCCAACATTTGTTGAAAAGAGAGAGACACCACTCCAACGTCTGTTCGCCGCCATATTTTATAAGTTCAGCTGATACACTGTCATATCCGGCAGCTTTCCCAGCTTTCGCGTGTTTTACTTTACTGTTTCAAATACTTCTTCTCGCGTTATTTCATCCTTATCACTTTCGCTTACTTGCCATGTTCTCTGACTCACGTCCCCACTTACTCCGCTATCATACAGTTCCTTAAAATATTCTTTCCATCTTTCTTTCACGCCGTCTTCGTCCATAATTATTTTTCCATCTTTATCATTTATTCCTTTCGAAGCTTTCACAGTTCCATTTTTTCTTTTCGCTACGCCTTTCCAGAACATTTTCATGTTTCCAGGAAAGTCGTTGGCTATTTTCAGGCTTTCTTTCTCTTTTATACCATCTTTTTCCCTTTTTACTGTGTCTTTGACTACCTTTTTACATACTTTATAATTCTCTTTTGCTCTTTCTTCATTATTCGATCCTTTCGCGGCTATTAATGCCATCCATGCTTTCTTCTTTTCACATTAAAAGATTTATTTCAAATATATAAAAAACATAATTATACAAAATACAACACAAAAATGTATAAATGTAAGTTTTTTGTCTCTCCTGTAAAATCTTTGGTGAGTGGGTTACGAGGTATTGCTTTATCACAAACGATATGATACACTGTGTCGATTGTTTACCTACTTGATAAAATATATTATTCATGCTAATTATTGAAATAGTATACTTATATATTAATTATTGTAATTGTCTTATTTATTGTAATAAACCAAGTGAGATTCAACTTTTGTTTATTCATTGGCTAATACACCACAGAATTACATTTTCATTGAAATGTTTTTTACTCTCCACTGCTATAGAATCACTATACTACAGCCAGAAGAACGAATGTGTCAATTCTAGACGAGCTGAAGATCGAGGATCGTCTATCGACGTATCAAGATGTATTTATTTTTTATGTATTTCTACAGACGTATCCTTCAATTATTTGAACACATTGCCAGAAGGGAACCTGACTGCCTCGAGAAGCTTGTTTTGATGGGCAGCGTGGAGGGACGGAGATCTCGTGGTCGCTCACCGACCAGATGGAGCGATTTGGTTAAGTCCACAATGGGGTCTTCGGTGACTGGTGCTCTGCGTTCAGCACAAAACAGATTGGCATGGAGGCGGGCCATACGTGTGGCGACGGACTGCAGCCGCTATCCTCAGTCATGAGGAAAAGGACGAATGATGACTATAGAATAGTAGAGAGTCATGATTTCACAATTTTTAAGCATATTTTTTACATCAATTTCTCAATGGGTGTCATGTATAATCACCGGCAAACTAGTAGAACCAAAATAGAGGGTGCGCATACCGCAAATTTGTGTCGTTTCGGTTGTTAGGTACATATACAGACCCCTCCACGGCGATTTGTCAGAAACTACAGAGAGTATACAGTTTGAGTTTCGTCAAGATGTTTTTATATGTACGGCGTATCCTTTTTGTGTCCTCTCTAGAACCCAAACTATAAGTCTGATCGACTTCAAATTTATATCATAGGTGTAAAGTACATAAGCCTAGAGCTGATTATAAAACATTTTTCGTCCATTTCGTTACCTCATGTAAATTTTGCAAATATATTTTTGGGTAGTTAGTTAAACATTTTGTACATATTTTGAATTATATAAATAATTGGATAATTTATATAGCCCCATTTTTGTAAGAGCTCACCACAAGCTAGGTTGGTAATGGTTTAAAAATGTAGGTTAGTGATCTTTATATTATATTAATCACATAAAGATTTTAATGCCATGAGACATTTAGAAATAAAACTATTAGAAATTAGTCAGTAATGTAAGTGTGATTGAGTAACATAAGTGAATATATTCTTCATTAGAAACAAATTATTTATTTTTTTCTTAAAAAAAGAATAATTTGCTATAAGTATATTTTATATGGCAGTATCTGTGCATCCACAATTGTCACAAAATAAAAAGTGTAAACACTAAACAAAGTAAATTTAATGTAAATATGTATAAACAATCTATCTTCAAAATCAATTTTACTTCTTCTCAGAACACGGATTGTCTGTTTATTCAGATACCAAAAGACTCAGTATCCCAGTGCAGTGCACAATACTTCTTACTTCACAACATTTTTATCCATTTAAGCAGCAGGTTACATACCATACACATTAATTACTTCAACAAATGAATATGGTTGGATGGAAGATATCGCCAACAAGCAATAAACCTCCCATTGTACATTTATTGTGTACATAAATTTATTGTAAAATATCTAACTGATAGTTTTCAAAATAAGTTATTTCAATTTGGGATATTCCACCCTTCATCCATATTTCTGATCTCTTGCTATATTTGATTGATCACTATAATATAAAAGAGATTTTAATCACTATATTATATTTTTCTATGACAAAAACTTTATTATTTTAAAGTAGTCGCTGCTGAAAATTCAATATAAATTAATTAAACTACTTGTAAGTTTTCCAGTTACAATGTTACTATAATAATTCTTCTTCGTGCCTCTGTTGTTGGGTACTTCCGTCTTACTATAATTATATTATATCATCAAGGTATTAAGATGATATTATAGCAATTTAAATTTATAGATAAACGAAAATGTTTGCGTCAAGAGGAGGTTGCGGCCTCCATATATAAATGCCATTGAAAGGAATGGGCTGCCCAAGGAAAGGTCTGTTCGTCGTACCTGATCTTATTTATGCGCTGCCTCAAGATATATTTTCATAATATTATATAGCCTATACTAATATCAAGTTAATGAAGAAAATATTGGTGAAAGTCTGATTTCAATAAAATAAACAGTTTTTGATATAAAATCACTGAAATTGTAATTAACCTACATGATCAACATAATTTTAATATAAATGATTATGTAAAACGGCTAATATTCTTTTCAAAATATATTTAAACACTTCATTTATATTTATTTACAAAAGTTTGATGCACATAATAGTTTTTTTATTAAAAAAAATAAACAAAAACAACTCGTATTATAGAAATACCTACATTTATACATACATCAACGATGTTTTAGTATTATCATTCACTGGCTGTCACACTGGCTGTCAGAACTTTTGAAGTATGTGCACTTTCTAGGGATCTAGCTATGACATCTATGGATTTTAAAGAAATGTATTTTTTCTATGGTAGCCATTGGTTTTACTACGAGTGTCTCGGGACAGTAAAACCAATGGCTACCATAGAAAAAATACATTTCTTTAAAATCCATAGATGTCATAGCTAGATCCTTAGAAAGTGCACATACTTCAAAAGTTCTGACAGCCAGTGTGACAGCCAGTGAATGATAATACTAAAACATCGTTGATGTATGTATAAATGTAGGTATTTCTATAATACGAGTTGTTTTTTGTTTTTTTTTTTAATAAAAAAACTATTGTGTACATCAAACTTTTGTAAATAAATATAAATGAAGTGTTTAAATATATTTTGAAAAGAATATTAGCCGTTTTACATAATCATTTATATTAAAATTATGTTGATCATGTAGGTTAATTACAATTTCAGTGATTTTATATCAAAAACTGTTTATTTTATTGAAATCAGACTTTCACCAATATTTTCTTCATTAACTTGATAATAGTATAGGCTATATAATATTATGAAAATATATCTTGAGGCAGCGCAAAAATAAGATCAGGTACGACGAACAGACCTTTCCTTGGGCAGCCCATTCCTTTCAATGGAATTTATATATGGAGGCCGCAACCTCCTCTTGACGCAAACATTTTCGTTTATCTATAAATTTAAATTGCTATAATATCATCTTAATACCTTGATGATATAATATAATTATAGTAAGACGGAAGTACCCAACAACAGAGGCACGAAGAAGAATTATTATTGTAACATTGTAACTGGAAATCTTACAAGTAGTTTAATTAATTTATATTGAATTTTCAGCAGCGTAGTCTTTAAAATAATAAAGTTTTTGTCATAGAAAAATATAATATAGTGATTAAAATCTCTTTTATATTATAGTGATCAATCAAATATAGCAAGAGATCAGAAATATGGATGAAGGGTGGAATATCCCAAATTGAAACATCAATTTATTGAATAACTTATTTTGAAAACTATCAGTTAGATATTTTACAATAAATTTATGTACACAATAAATGTACAATGGGAGGTTTATTGCTTGTTGGCGATATCTTCCATCCAACCATATAGTAGGCAGACTGAATGAGTTTCTAAGGAAATCATAGTTAATGTCATACACATACAAGGATATGCCAAGCCTGAAATAAATATAACGTAACAGTTTCTGCTGAATATTTTCCAATGTATTAGAATGAATATTTTAATGCGGTGACCAAACTGTCGAGTTATATTCCAATTGACTACGATTTAAAGAACAATAGAGATGTTTTACAGCTAACAAAGATTTAAAATTCTTAGAGGCTCTTAGCCTTACGACATCTATCATTTATATGCATGACAAAGGTTAGTCGCTTATCAAAGATTACATCCAAGTCAGATACACTGGACACTGGACACCCTAGTTAATATTATATTGTTTATAGAATATTGAAAGGTGATCTTATTTTTTATATTGAAGAATGTGATTATTTGACATTTTAAGCGGTAACTTATTCAATTCACACCATTCATAAAGTCTTTCTAGATAATGATGAATAATAAGTTACTCATTGTATTACAGAATATTGCAAGATTATTTAAAATATGTATGGTCAAAACTCTGGTGAACATTAAGAACATTTTTCTCATTCACAATAAAACTTTTTCGTATTATTTGGGCTTCCACAACTGAAGGAATTTCTTGAGTTGATTTGTTATGCTTTTTTTTTGCTGTGAACTTTACTTGCTTTTCTATGCATTTTTTAGTGTTCACATTCTCACTGTTTTTAAAATTTACTTCGCCCTTATTTAATTCATCAATGGCTTTGTTCAAATAATCAAAAACTACTTGGGTACTTTTGTCACTAATATTTGCCCTTTGGCTTAACCCAACAATAAGATCTCATTTAGTCTTTATCTCATTCAAAGTATTAGAATGCATTGTCTTATTTTCACAAGGCAAAAGTTGTATGATATCTTTACATTGTTTTGAGTCAATTTGCTGCACATCTTCAGTATTACTCTGAATACATAAACGAGCACATGCATGTATGTGTTTGCAAATATTTAGCTGAATCACATTATTTATGCAACTACATTTAAATGAATGAATACAAATGGTACATGGAATACATTTTAAATTACAGTTTACATAATGGCATGTTCTCTCTGAAGTACATTTCTCTACTAAATAATTTGTGTTACTGAGACTGGAACTAGCAACAAGCCATTTACCCTCATCAATTTTATTTACCATTGCCTCTGTTATGTGTCCGCTGCTTTTGTGACTTTCCCTTATCTTAATACTTTTGTCAGATAATTTATTTTTTGACAGTCTTATTATCGTTTCAAATGTTTTGTCACGTACGAGTCCCAGAAGAGCATTTATTGACTTATCTAAGCGTTTGCATTTCTTCCCTTCTAAGTACAGATATTTGATTCTCTTGTGCAGGGACTCCAAATACATATTGGTGTTTATTCCAATATATTTACGATGACAATAAGCCCACATTTCAGCTCTTGAAACATATGTTTTTTTGAAATATTTCCCAAATTCCAGAGTGTCTTCATCTTCCAACAGCTGTTTTAAAGTTTTTTCTAAGCCTGTTGTAAAAACTTCTATATTTGTTTCTCTTTGCAAAACCTTCAAAGTTTTATAAATCAATGATTTTTTAGACATCACAGAAATTTTATTTAGGTTCTGGAACCAGTTCCTTTGAATGTGCCACAAACAAAGCAAGCGGTTTGGAATGGGCCCCATTACTTCACACCAAGCATTATAAAAAGCTGGAAAATCATCAGACATAAATGCGTTTGCAAAGAAGAGCAAAAATTTTTTCAAACCTGAATATCAAATGATTAGAATAATCAAGAATTTTCTTAAACAGTTTACTTTTTTTAACTTTTCTACGGACAATTCTTGGTAGAACTCCATTTCAAATTATAAATGAATTTGGTATGGTAAAATAAATACCAAAGTTTTCAGTTCTACTTGAAAATGGTCACTGTATGACCGAAACTAGTCAGTGTCATTAAAGTAGTAGAACTGAAAACTTTGGTTTTTATTTTACCATAC
Source organism: Molanna angustata (assembly GCA_963576475.1). Lineage (NCBI taxonomy): Eukaryota > Metazoa > Arthropoda > Insecta > Trichoptera > Molannidae > Molanna > Molanna angustata. Next base: position 9,647,293 of record OY754970.1, on the reverse strand, counting down.
CAAATTCATTTATAATTTAAACAGTTTAATTATATTTATTTTTGTGTTTGTTAATTATACCATTTTACATCAACATAGATTTATTAATAGGTTATTAACTTGTATTATTCTACGTCAGCCCTCCTTCATCCAGTAATGGACATAGGCCTCCTCATGAGACCTCCACAGCTCTCTATCCACCTCCAGCTACCCGTCGTGCCAACGTTAATGTAATCGTGCCAACTTTTCCTTGGTCGACGTCTACCTTTCGTTCCTCTTTTATCAGCCTTATATACTTTTTTCGTCAGTCGATCATCATTCATTCTTTCTAAGTGGCCAAACCACCTTAAGACATTTATTTTCATCTCACTCACAATATCTCTTTCGAATCATACATTCTCATGTAATATCCTCATTTCTTATTCTATCATACATTTTTTACCACACATTCGTCTTAGGGACCTCATTTCAACCGCGCTAATTCTACTTTCATGCGTCTTCTGCCATGTCCATGTCTCACTACCATACATTAGAGTCGGTACAACGATGCCATTGTGTACTGCGAGCTTTGCTTGACTCAAAATAACAGGGTCGTTCATTACAGATCTTAATGGACCATTGACTTTGTTGCCTGCCGTTATCTTTCTTTCAATATCCTTTTCCAGTCTTCCATTACGCTGAAAAATACTTCCTAAATATAAATACTCATCCACTTGTTCTAATTCTACATTCTCCACTCGTATCTCGCATTTTGTTCGTTTTTGGCTCTTCTCAAAAACCATCACTTTCGATTTAGTTGCATTCATTCTCAGTCCATTTTGCATGCATCCATCGAATACTATTTTAACCAAACATTCCAAGTCTTTCACACACTCTGCTATTAATACTTCGTCATCTGCATACACAAGGTCACATACAGTCACACCTTCCAGTTTCAGCCCAATTTTCTCATTCTTTAGTGCTCTCACTCAGTAGTCAATGTATAGATTAAAGAGCCACGGTGATAATACGCAATCTTGTTTTACTCCCTTATTTATGAAGAACCATCCTGTCAGATTTTTCAATCCTCACACAGGCTTGGCTTCCTTCATAGAGAGACGATATTGCCTTTTATTAACCTGGTCTCCGCTCCATACACTGATAGAACCTTCCAAAGTTTTTCACGGTCTACTTTGTCGTAGGCCTTTTCCGGGTCTATAAAGGCACAGAGAAGCTTCTGGTTTTAAGCTAAAACCTTTTCAGTAGCCATTCAAAGGTAAATAATTTGGTAAGTGCATCCTCTACCTCCAACAAATGCTCCTTGTGCATCCCATACCCTGCTTGTTGTAGCCTTTCTCAACTTTTGGTCCAGAATCCTAGCATACAGTTTTCCAACTGAACTCTTCAGACTGATAGCTTGGTAGTTTTTGCAATATAATTTCTAATCTTTCTTAAAAGGGGCACAATAACTGCGTTCCTCCAATCTGATGAAGTATGTCCTACCGACATTTGTTGAAGAGGCAATGACACCATTCTATCGTCTTTTCGCCACCATATTTAATAAATTCAGTTGGTATGCAATCAAATCCCGCAGCCTTTCATGTACGTGCATGCTTCACTGCTTCTCTAACTTCTTCTATTGAAATTTTTTCTGTCATTCTCAATTTCATTTATTGGTACTCTTTCGTACGTCACACTGTCATACTGCGTACTTTCATATAACTCTTTAAAGTATTCCTTCCATCTTTCCTTGACATTTTCCTCGTCTATAACCATACATCCATTTTCTGAGACCCTTCCTGTTGGCCACAGTCACTTTTATCAATCATTCTCTCATCATGCCCAAACCACTTTCATTGATGCACAATGATAAAAATAAAGGAATGAATACATTATCAAAAAGATGCATTCTGGTGATTACCTGCAAGTTTAGCTCTATCGTTTGCTTGGAGAGTTATTCTGCCAATTTCAGCTTCATGTCCTATGTGAGTGCTAAATAACGTAACACAATATGTGCCGTCTTTAACCACCACTTCAATTGTAGATGGGCAAGCTGCTCCAATTTTGTTTGTTCCTATATTTTTTATAGATCGTTGATTACTTCCTCGCCCTTTATAAGAATTAGATCTATGGCAGTGATAGTAATATTTGACTGTATTAGATGTACATTTCTTAGAAGAAGTATCCAACACATAAGAATAAAAATTCTTCCTCTCATAGTTTTCCTTCCACTCTAGAAAATCTAAAAATTAACAATTTTGTCAAGTAATCAAAAATACATTCAATGCTACAATTTCTCTAAGAATATGTAATCTATTATCAATTTAAATAATAAATAAAGTCTGAGTTTACCTTCATTGCATTTCAATGTCAGTTTTTTAATATGAAATTCCTTTTCATGTTCTTTTACAAAATGTTCTCTCAACCTTTTATAGGAAACTAAATGTTTAGAACATTCTGAGCACTTTATTCTACAATTGCGGGTTTTGGATGTATTATGTACGTTTTTTCTGTGTTTTAATAACAATGATTTAGTAGAAAAAACACATTTACAAAGATTACATTCTACCTGTTTAGTAACCGGATTTATTTTACAAGCAGTGGTTATACCAACTTCTTGGATTCTGATAAGTTTCTGGCCAGAAATCAATCTGCCTATAGAAAATTCCACTCTACGGAAACGGCCACAGTAAGAATTTTGTCTGACTTAATCATTCAAGCTGAATCAGGTAAGATTACCCTAATTTCATTTTTAGACATGAGCGCTGCTTTCGATACTGTAGACCATAATATTCTCTTTTCTAAACTTAGACATGAATTTGGCTTGGGTAATGACTGCATTGCATGGCTATCTTCCTACTTAGTAGACCGTAAATACAAAGTTGTATTTAAAGATAGTACCACAAATAATATTACCTCCTTGTACGGGGTCCCACAAGGTTCTGTACTTGGACCAATTCTCTTTAATTTATATACCAATCAGTTGGAAAATCTTGTTCAAAATCTTGGTTTCAACACACATGCCTATGCAGATGACCGCATACTGTTCAAGTCCTGTTCACCTGAATTTAAATATCATTTAACACACGAGGTATCCACATGCATAAATCAGATATCCACCTGGATGTGTAAGAACAAGCTAAAACTGAACCCAACAAAAACTAAGTTCCTTTGGCTTGCCTCACCTCGCAGGCAACAATACATAAATAATGACCCCATTGTAATTCAAAATGTCGAAATTACTCCTTCTAACTGCGTAAAATTTCTTGGTATACATATCGACAGTGCACTCTCTATGGATAAACACATTTCTTCCATAGTCAGACAAAGTTGTTACTTTCTCAGACAACTTAGACCTATTCGAAGGTGTCTCTCGACAAATGCTGCTCAGGTCCTTATAAATTCTTTAATAGTTTCCCATGTAGATTATTGTAACGCCATATTAGCACACCTACCGCAATACCAAATCCATAGAATACAACTCATCCTCAATGCAGCAGCCCATTATATTTACCAGATTGATCGTTTCTCGCATATCTCACCAACACTTCACAAACTTCATTGGCTGAAGAGCCCAGAACGTATAGAATTTAAAACATGTCTCCTTGTCTTTAAAGCACTCAATAGCATGGCCCCGGAATATATATCGGAACTTTGTGTTCCATTTTCACCTAACAATAAACAAAGTACGCTAAGATCAATGACCCAATCCAATAAAAAACTAGTAGAAACCAATCTCACAAATAAGCCAAAATACCTATATCGATCTTTTGGCGTTTCTGGACCAAAGTCATGGAACAATCTTCCAATGGATATAAGATGTGCCGAAAATATCAATGAATTCAAGAAGAAATTAAAAACTCATCTTTTCCGCAAGTCGTATCCAGATTGTCCTTCATCCGTTCAATAATATTATGTGTACTAAATATTATGCCAGTTTACTTTGAATCGACTATTTTTTATAATTAATTTCATCTGGATTATGTAACAAGATTAATTTGTGATTTCTAGGTATTTTTTTAAGTTTTATATTTCACCATTTTCAATGTGTTAGCTATAGGACTAATTTTAACTTAATTTTAACTTATTGTATTTTTTTAAGTTTTATGTTTCACCATTTTCAATGTGTTAGCTATAGGACTAATTTTAAATTATTTTTTGCAAACTGAAAGCGCCCTTGAGGTGACCACGGTTGTCACTAAACGGCGCTTTATAAATTGTCCTTATTATTATTATTATTATTATTATACCATGAATATTTCTTCTATGCGCGTTTAAATTTTTTTCATGTTTATATCGACATCTACATTCATCACATTCGAAACTATTTACAGTAGAGTGGTTATCTTTCCTAGCCATTTTATCAATGTATACGAAAAGTTGGTTGAAGTCTGATGCAGATGAACGTCTGTTAAAAATTTACAATGAAAATTGTTGTAATATCATTTATATATATTAAAAGACATTTATATATATATATATCATTTATATACATAATTTATTTATATATTATATATATATATATATATATATATATATTTAATCTTGTATGTATTTATTTATGTGGAAATCCTTTACAGTAACTTTACATATGTCTTACACCATTGAACAAAATTGAACAGAGTTAGGCACACAGAGATAAGTAGACAGGGAGCAGTTTATCTACGCTAAAACATTTTTTAAAACTAGTGTCCACTTTTTAACAATACCCCTCTTCAATGAATACCATGTCTAAAAAAAATATTTTTTTACATCAAAAAAAATGTTGTTTTCATTCTAATCCTAATCCATCCCTGAGTACACAAATATCTTTCTCGCAAGAGGTTTAGTTAACATATCACTTATTTGTTCATTAATTGGAATATACGCAATGTTAATACCATTATTAATAATTTTATTTTTTACAAAATGTAATTTAATATCTAAATGTTTCAGCTTTGTATGATGAGATGGACTTTTGCATATCTTGATCGCACTTTGATTATCTTCAAAAATTATTATTTTTACCTTTTCATCATACACTCTGAAATCATGAATCAAATTTTGCCACCAACAAGCTTCACTTACAGCTAAATTTATTGCTACATATTCTGCTTCAGTCGATGATAAGGCAACCGCTGCTTGCTTTCTTGATATCCATGAAACTGTGTGCATCCTAGCACTATGAAAACATAGCCAGCAGTTGACTTACGATCGACTTTATATCCTGCCCAATCTGAGTCTACATAGCCCACAATAATATTTTCATTGTCTAATGCAAACACTAAACTTAAATTTACAGTTCCCTTTATATAACGTAGGACTCTTTTTAAGGCAGACCATAGTTCTTTGCTAGCACAAGATTGATAGCGACTTAGTATACTCAAACAAATACCGAGATCTAGTCTTGTGCATAACATGGCATACATGAGAGCACCAATTAAACTTCTACAATTACTTTCTAACTCTGGGCTCTCAGAAGATTTTCCTTTTAAGCTACTATGATCAAAGTTAGCACCTAACGGAGTTGACATAGATTTACAATCTTGCATATTATATTTTCTTAATATGTTTGTGAGATAGGCAGTTTGATTTAACTTAATTTGGTTCTTAACCATATCTTGGTGAATAGTCATGCCCAAGTAATTACATGCAGGACCAAGGTCTTTAATTTTAAAATTACTATTTAGACTATTTTTACATATGACACCTCTTCCTCTTCAGTACCTGATATCAACAAATCGTCAACAAATACTGGTAAGTATATGTAACCGTTGTCTGTTGATTTTACATAAAGGCAGTATTCATTTTCAGATCTTTTAAACCATGGACTTGTTTTTCTTATTTCCATTAAATAAAATATCAAAAATTGCTAATTGTAATGGGTGACACATGTGCTCCGCGCGAGCACTCAAGGAGTACTTGAAAGGCCGAGTACTCTAGTGTTAATAAACAGATTTTTTCTATAATGTGTCTTTTATTGTTTTCTTCTCTGAGTTACATATATATCTTTTTTTCTCTATATTTCACTTTGTATATTATGCTATATTATAAAAAACAAAATTCCAAGCAAAAAAAATCCAGCCATGAATTTTTTGCCCATCATTTAAATGTAGATAAAGAAAATGTTCCAGTGTGCAAGTTTATGTCTTTATCGACATTATCATTAGGTGAATTTTGTGATTGGATAAAGAAAGCTACGTGCAAAAGGAAAATAGCCAATATGTAATGGATTCTATTGTTTTTTTAAATGAATTAATAATTTATTATTATTGCACATATTACTTGTAAAACATGTGACTTTATTGTAGCACTAGGATTTTCAATCCATAAATTTGTTAAAAGTAATTACTCGTAAGCCACAATTTTGTTATTTTTGGGGAAGCAATACCCAATATCCCACATAAAAAAAATATTATATTTCACATAAATTTAGATACCCTATGATTAAAAGATACATACATACATACCATCACGCCATGTCCCTTGCGGGGTAGGCAGAGAGAACCGAACGCCACATTTTTCTATCCTGGCACGCATCCCTCGCTTCGTCCACATTCATGCATCGTCTCATACATGCTCGTCTATTGCTCACACTTCTAACATTTCCGTCTTTCAAAATTTCGTTCACATGGTCGTGCCATCCCTTTCTTGGGCGTCCCCGACCTCTCATTCCATTCCTTTCCGCTCTGTATATTTTCTTCGTCAGGCGCTCCTCATTCATTCTCCCCATGTGACCAAACCATCTCAATGTGTTCACTTTCATTCTAGTAATGACATCTTTCTTCATCTTACATTCTTTCCTTATGTCCTCATTTCTTACCCGGTCATACATCGTTCTATTACAAATCCTTCTTAACGATCTCATTTCAACTGCATTTATTCTACTTTCATGCGTCTTCTGCCATGTCCAGGTTTCACTTGCATACGTCAGGGTTGGCACTACGACGGCGTTATGAATGGCAACTTTGGCATCCTTTGATATGTTGCAATCATTCATAATTGTTCTTAGTGCTCCATTCACTCTGTTTCCTGCCATAACTCTTCTTTCGATCTCTTTATCGAGTCGTCCATTCCGTTGAAATATGCTTCCCAAGTACACACATTCGTCGACTTGCTCGAGCCATTCGTTCTCTACTCTTATTTTACACGCTGTTCTGCTTTCACTCTTTTCAAAGACCATTGTCTTTGATTTGCTGGCATTCATCCTAAGTCCATTCTCTATACATCCTTCATATACCTGACTTACAAGATACTGTAACTCTTCCATACTTTCTGCTAATAGAACTTTATCGTCTGCATACATCAAATCTCGCACCATTACAGTACTCAATTTCAGACCCTTGCTTTCATCCTTAAGGGCTCTTATGCAGAAATCAATGTACAAGTTAAAGAGCCATGGAGATAGCACGCACCCTTGTCTAACGCCATTATTTATAGAGAACCACGTTGTCACTGTGTCGTTGACACGAACACATGCTTCGCTGTTCTCATATAATGACGCGATTGCGCGTATCAGCTTGCTCTTCACTCCATACACTGCTAGTATATCCCATAATTTTTCTCTAACAACTTTATCATACGCCTTTTCTAGGTCTATGAAGGCACAGAAAATTTTCTGATTTTTATCCAGAACCTTTTCTGTGACCGTGTGCAGAAAAAAAATTTTGGTCTATACATCCTCTGCCGCCCACAAACGCACCTTGGACATCCCATATCTTGCTTTCTGTAATTTTTCGCACTCTTTGATCCAGGATCCTTGCATACATCTTACCAACTGAGCTTAATAAACTTATGGCTCTATAGTTTTTGCAGTCGAGCTTCGATCCTTTACCTTTATACAAAGGTACCACGACTGCATTTCTCCAGTCTGAGGGAGTGTGTCCTTCTTCCCAAAATTTGTTGAAAAGAGAGAGACACCACTCCAACGTCTGTTCGCCGCCATATTTTATAAGTTCAGCTGATACACTGTCATACCCGGCAGCTTTCCCCGCTTTCGCGTGTTTTACTTTACTGCTTCAAATACTTCTCACGTTATTTCATCCTTATCACTTTCGCTTACTTGCCATGTTCTCTGACTCACGTCCCCACTTACTCCGCTATCATACAGTTCCTTGAAATATTCTTTCCATCGTTCTTTCACGCCGTCTTCGTCCATAATTATTTTTCCATCTTTATCATTTATTCCTTTCGAAGCTTTCACAGTTCCATTTTTTCTTTTCGCTACGCCTTTCCAGAACATTTTCATGTTTCCAGGAAAGTCGTTGGCTATTTTCAGGCTTTCTTTCTCTTTTATACCATCTTTTTCCTTTTTTACTGTGTCTTTGACTACCTTTTTATATACTTTATAATTTTCTTTTGCTCTTTCTTCATTATTCGATCCTTTCGCGGCTATTAATGCCATCCATGCTTTCTTCTTTTCACATTAAAAGATTTATTTCAAATATATAAAAAACATAATTATACAAAATACAACACAAAAATGTATAAATGTAAGTTTTTTGTCTCTCCTGTAAAATCTTTGGTGAGTGGGTTACGAGGTATTGCTTTATCACAAACGATATGATACACTGTGTCGATTGTTTACCTACTTGATAAAATATATTATTCATGCTAATTATTGAAATAGTACTTATATATTAATTATTGTAATTGTCTTATTTATTGTAATAAACAAAGTGAGATTCAACTTTTGTTTATTCATTGGCTAATACACCACAGAATTACATTTTCATTGAAATGTTTTTTACTCTCCACTGCTATAGAATCACTATACTACAGCCAGAAGAACGAATGTGTCAATTCTAGACGAGCTGAAGATCGAGGATCGTCTATCGACGTATCAAGATGTATTTATTTTTTATGTATTTCTACAGACGTATCCTTCAATTATTTGAACACATTGCCAGAAGGGAACCTGACTGCCTCGAGAAGCTTGTTTTGATGGGCAGCGTGGAGGGACGGAGATCTCGTGGTCGCTCACCGACCAGATGGAGCGATTTGGTTAAGTCCACAATGGGGTCTTCGGTGACTGGTGCTCTGCGTTCAGCACAAAACAGATTGGCATGGAGGCGGGCCATACGTGTGGCGACGGACTGCAGCCGCTATCCTCAGTCATGAGGAAAAGGACAAATGATGACTATAGAATAGTAGAGAGTCATGATTTCACAATTTTTAAGCATATTTTTTACATCAATTTCTCAATGGGTGTCATGTATAATCACCGGCAAACTAGTAGAACCAAAATAGAGGGTGCGCATACCGCAAATTTGTGTCGTTTCGGTTGTTAGGTACATATACAGACCCCTCCACGGCGATTTGCCAGAAACTACAGAGAGTATACAGTTTGAGTGTCGTCAAGATGTTTTTATATGTACGGCGTATCCTTTTTGTGTCCTCTCTAGAACCCAAACTATAAGTCTGATCGACTTCAAATTTATATCATAGGTGTAAAGTACATAAGCCTAGAGCTGATTATAAAACATTTTTCGTCCATTTCGTTACCTCATGTAAATTTTGCAAATATATTTTTGGGTAGTTAGTTAAACATTTTGTACATATTTTGAATTATATAAATAATTGGATAATTTATATAGCCCCATTTTTGTAAGAGCTCACCACAAGCTAGGTTGGTAATGGTTTAAAAATGTAGGTTAGTGATCTTTATATTATATTAATCACATAAAGATTTTAATGCCATGAGACATTTAGAAATAAAACTATTAGAAATTAGTCAGTAATGTAAGTGTGATTGAGTAACATAAGTGAATATATTCTTCATTAGAAACAAATTATTTATTTTTTTCTTAAAAAAAGAATAATTTGCTATAAGTATATTTTATATGGCAGTATCTGTGCATCCACAATTGTCACAAAATAAAAAGTGTAAACACTAAACAAAGTAAATTTAATGTAAATATGTATAAACAATCTATCTTCAAAATCAATTTTACTTCTTCTCAGAACACGGATTGTCTGTTTATTCAGATACCAAAAGACTCAGTATCCCAGTGCAGTGCACAATACTTCTTACTTCACAACATTTTTATCCATTTAAGCAGCAGGTTACATACCATACACATTAATTACTTCAACAAATGAATATGGTTGGATGGAAGATATCGCCAACAAGCAATAAACCTCCCATTGTACATTTATTGTGTACATAAATTTATTGTAAAATATCTAACTGATAGTTTTCAAAATAAGTTATTCAGTAAATTGATGTTTCAATTTGGGATATTCCACCCTTCATCCATATTTCTGATCTCTTGCTATATTTGATTGATCACTATCATAGAAAAGAGATTTTAATCACTATATTATATTTTTCTATGACAAAAACTTTATTATTTTAAAGTAGTCGCTACTGAAAATTCAGTGGTCGCGAGTTCGAATCCTGCCTCGACTGATTTCGTTCGCCTATAGCACAAGCATTTATTTGCTTATTTTAGGGAACGTAGGAAGATGTATATGTACTTGTTTAACAAGGACATATTCATTTTTTTTATAAAAAAAAAAAAAATATATATAAATTAATTAAACTACTTGTAAGTTTTCCAGTTACAATGTTACTATAATAATTCTTCTTCGTGCCTCTGTTGTTGGGTACTTCCGTCTAACTATAATTATATTATATCATCAAGGTATTAAGATGATATTATAGCTATTTAAATTTATAGATAAACGAAAATGTTTGCGTCAAGAGGAGGTTGCGGCCTCCATATATAAATGCCATTGAAAGGAATGGGCTGCCCAAGGAAAGGTCTGTTCGTCGTACCTGATCTTATTTTTGCGCTGCCTCAAGATATATTTTCATAATATTATATAGCCTATACTATTATCAAGTTAATGAAGAAAATATTGGTGAAAGTCTGATTTCAATAAAATAAACAGTTTTTGATATAAAATCACTGAAATTGTAATTAACCTACATGATCAACATAATTTTAATATAAATGATTATGTAAAACGGCTAATATTCTTTTCAAAATATATTTAAACACTTCATTTATATTTATTTACAAAAGTTTGATGTACACAATAGTTTTTTTATTAAAAAAAATAAACAAAAAACAACTCGTATTATAGAAATACCTACATTTATACATACATCAACGATGTTTTAGTATTATCATTCACTGGCTGTCAGAACTTTTGAAGTATGTGCACTTTCTAGGGATCTAGCTATGACATCTATGGATTTTAATGAAATGTATTTTTTCTATGGTAGCCATTGGTTTTACTGTCCCGAGACACTCGTGTTTTACTGTCCCGAGACACTCGTTGAAAACCTATGTATATAGTATAGATTTCGTCTATGGATGGTCTATGGTATGGTCTTCTCTTTTCTATGGTATGGTCTATGGCAAGAATTCGTCAATTCGGACACTTCGCGATTATTTAGCATCGTGTGATTATTATTATTTTGGCGTTAAATTTATGGACTAATATATAATTTTAATTATGGATAATATTCCACGAACTCATGAAGGTAATGTATACAAAATATTTGTCGTCATAATGTGAATAGATGCTTATATTTGTCATTATAACAGTGGTGGCCATTTTGGTTATTTACTTGAGACAAAATTATTTTTACTTCGTTTTAATATAAAATGTTAACGAGCTTTATCGTAGTTTATTTCAATGAAACGTTCCCTTTGATTTCAGATATCGAAGCCCAAATAAGAGATATTCAGTCGAAGAAAAAGGATATTGAAAATGTAGCTCCCGATAAAGGAGTAGGTTTGGGCGAAAGTGGATACTTCGACAGAGATATATATGATGGTTCCACAGGAGGCAAATCTCGATATGAAGGTTACGTTACATCTATAGCAGCCAACGATGAAGTCGAAGACGAGGAGTTCGATTCAGTGTCATTCAGTCAAAACAAAAGGCCCGGATACACAGCTCCTGCAGCTCTTCTCAATGATGTTGCACAGGTTCAATATAAACCGATAAATAATAATATGAATAAATAGAATGACTAAATAATCATCAGGGCTACATTATTCTAGTTATTTATTTAGGGTTTGGCCGCATATATCACAACTACAAAACATAGTTAAAATATAAAGTTTGCCATTCTTAAGGTAAACTAATGTTGTACAGGGTTAAATTTCCTGCTTGTCCAGGATCTTAATATAGTTGATTGCTTCGTCGGTGAATGCGAAAAAGTCTGTTTGGTCGCCACAAACAGACTTTATTTCAGTTGTTTTATGTTAAATATACACTTGATATTTTATATATCATTATAATAAAAGTCCCAGTAGGAAAGTTTTTCAGTCATATTTCTTTCATACATTTTCATTTTGGTGTTCTAGTTGGGTAGATATCTGACTCCTGAGACAAGAATTCCATGTTCGATTACCGGTTGAGACACAGTTTTAATTGTGTTTTCAGTCTGGATCTGTGAGACCATTAATACCATAAGTCTACAGAATGTGGCAACTTGTTATTGGGTGCATGTTAAATTAATATTTGACATAGTACCTACCTGTTAGTTGCCCGATAAGCAATATTGAATAAATAAATAAATTTGAATTTTAAAAATAACACTGTTAGGGCCTTGCTTACTATTTTCAACTTGACTATAATCTGATGCTTAGGCCATTTCCTGAATTGTTGGTGCGGCACAATATACTCTGTATACCAAAACTACTGTACTTGTTTTTATGACAAATTTTTAACATCTCAATAAAGACGAAGTTGGAATACTATAGGAGAACCTCCACAAAATTAAGGCAGGGCTTACGACCTGTCATCAGCTGGTTGATGTGATAACTTGTACAATGTTCACCAATTATGCCTTTTTTATTTAGTTCCCTATCAATCCAATTTTTGAAAGTTCTGTATATGTTATTCATCAAAATATTTTCACTTGATAATAAGCTGAAACATCATCGCCATCTATGAAGTGACGAAAAACCTTTTTTTTTTAAAACGAGAGGATGAGGAGCGATCAAAATGGATGGTGTGTTGTATGAGATGTATGTTGGTTAAGGAATAAAGAGGAGGAGTGAGCGTTTAAGGCGAGATTGAATGTGATGAGTATGTTCTAATGTACAATGCTAAATTTATTGTTTCATTATCATTGTGTTTACGGCATAAATTGTGCAGAATGCTTTTGTCGCGAGAAAATGTTGTCTTCGAGTGCTGAAAGCGCTATTAGCAACATCCGTGTATCGGAAAAATAACTACTTTCCACTGGAGAACTTTCACAGGATGGTAATAAATTTTTATTCATGTATAGGCTTTCAAAGGAAACATTTTTTATTATATAAATGTACAGAACCATCAGTTTAACTATATATATTTATAATAGGTATATAACATGCAGTGGTGTGCAAGTCATACATGACTCTATGCCTGGCATGACTATCAAAATATAAAAAAAATTAAAAAATCTTGTACGATTTTTTTTTATTATATCAAAGAGTTGTAGGATGTATAACAAATCATAAAACAGTTTTTATTTTTTCTAGCGCAAATATTACCGGAGATATGAATTTCTTAAAATTTGAATAATTGTCTGTAGGCTCAATTTGCTTGTAATTATTGTTGTCGTTTGCAACACTGAATTTAAAATGTATGCGACATTGCTTCTAAGGCAGGAACATTGACAGCTTTGATAACAGTAGCTAGAATGTAAGAACACCTCTATCGTTCACAATTTGTTTCCCTACAAACTATAAATCTCTTTATTTTTGTCGATAATATTAATTGCTAAATGCCCAATACATTTGAGCATACAATATACATGACTAAAGATCATACCCTTGGTATGATCTCGAATCATTAAACGGCGCTATACAAATAACTTATTATTATATATTTATTTATTTAATAACAGATTTTTAATTATCTCAATAGAGACGAAGTTGGAATATTTATTGTAGGAGAACCGGGAAATCGAGGCACCTACAGGGCTTACGACCTGTCATCGGCTGGTTTACGTGATCACTTTATGCGCTTGCGCAACATTCACCAATTATGCCTTTTTAATGAGATCCCTATCAATTCAATTTTGAAACTTCTATATATTGTAATACTGAAATTCTTTTCGCATGAAAATAAGGAATTTTTACTACAGCCATCTATGGGTGAAATTATGAACAACAATATTATTATTTTTTATTTATTTTGTTGTAACGCCATCTATTGAGAGAATTGGTTTTTGTAAATAATGAAAGCTACAATTCTTATGTGAGGTTGATGCAGGTAGAATATTTGGTGGTACCCTGGTGACATCAATTGTCTCCCCTAACAATAGCCCCGAATATAATTTTTAAACATTTCATATTGTTATTAACCTTGACTTTCGTAAATATTTTAAAATATATTAATTCTGTTGTTGGTTCAGGTATTTTCGGTTTTAACGTTCATAATTGTATTCTTTTAATCTGTACCCAGTTCGAAAACACAATACATCACCATCATATAAAATAACCTTTTTTCAATACCGCGCAAAGACCATTTATTTGGGTTCTGCAATAAAACATGGTCAGCAACTAATTGTCTCAGAGATTTGGATTTTTCCGCACTTAAATATTTCAATGTTTATTATTCAAATATAGATTCAGGCTACCTAAAAAAAATCGAACCCTTTTAACCTTCATCGATCGTTATGTAAATCCCAGCCGACGGTGCTTTCAGATGTTTTAAATCCGGTTTCAAATATTCAAAATAAATAGTTTCAGTTTTACATTTCCGTTTTTTTTGTTTCTTTTCTCAATTGTTACTCTTAACGTCGTATTGTCCTCTAGCGAGATACACGGAGGTTGATTTTGCGCAATCCAGGTCTAGCCACCGACGAATTCACTGATGCCGTATTGCTCATAATTCCCGGGGTGGATCTGGTTGCCGAAAGAAACAAACGTGTAATACGCGAAAGGATATATTCGCGTTAGGCAATTTTACTTTCAATGAAAATGTTTGCAATGTACGCGCCGGACACGTGACTTTTGATAAACGTCATATATCGCGCGTTAGGGGCCTTAATACAGCTCTCGCGAGTATGACTTTTGATAAATCAGTGTCTGACGCTCGTCATTGTAAATTACTTCAAGACAGTCACGAAAAACATTATATTTTTTCCATGTTGGTTGTATCTCGCGCGTCACTTCCGATAAATGTCACACATCGCGCAATAGTGCTTTCATACAGCCCTCGCGTGTGTGAATTTTGACGAAATTGCGCGTGTGATACTTCTCAATATAATTTCACTTCAAAATAAACGGTTTAAACACTGAAAACACTCTCACCGATAGTACCAGCTAAAATATTACGTGGCCAGGGTTAATTAACTTAATTAGAGTAAATGTATTTGTGTTAGTCTCGATCCCACGCAGAATGCAAAATGTGTAATTGTTAATTTAAAATATTTTTTAGTTAAATATGCAAAAATGATTTGCGTGCAAACATTTTGAATATTTTATACCCCTGTACACCCCCTCTCTTCGAGACAGGGGTACCTATCATTATATAAGGTAGAATCCTACTACCTGGACAGTCAGTAAGAGTTAGTTATCAGTAAGAGTTAGTCAGTAATCAATCAGTCGAAGAGTTGAACAGTGTCAGTGAGTCGAACAGTCACAGTTGAAAGCAAGCAAAGTAGTGGGCCTGAGGGCCGTGTGAGGCGGTCAGGGCTTACGCCCTGGCCGCCGCCTCAAATTTTTGAGTTTAAGAACAGTATTATATTTAATAAAAGAACATTAACATTAAAAAAAAAAGAAAAGTGAGTCGAATCTACGTAATAATTGTTCGGTAGCTATTAAAGTTTAATTTTTATAGTAACAAGAGTTCAAGTTCAATCAATAACTAGTCTCGCCTACGGGCCTTGGCAAGACCAAGTTGACTTCGTCGATATCGAAAATTCTATTCACCATTCATCTGACCCAGGAGGCAGTGTGGGAATAAGAAAAGACTAAATATAGTCACCCATCCATCTGACCAAATGGCAGTGTGGGGACGTATTTAGGGCTTACGAGCCTAATCGACAAGGATATTAATTTAATTAAGAATGAATTAGAAGTAAATTAAGAAATATATTCAGCGCCGAACGATAACGAAGTGGATACCACGCACCGAAGAACACGCAACGAACCAACACGATCTGCCAGGAGATTGCGCAGAACGAGCGCCCAGCGTTATCGCGAACCGCGGAACGTTGCGGGCGCCTAGACAATAAAAGTCGCAACGCCGACCCTCTGTATCAAGGTAGGGCTATTCAGACCTTTAGTGAAATTATAATGTGAACAATTTTATTATGAACAAGTGAAAACAATATGAACAATCTAAAATTTACTGTGGACAATTTATCTGTACAATTTATTCCTTTTGTAGCGTCATGGCGATGTCTACGCACCATTATATTATTTGTTGTTTTTTATGTATTCTGCGATTGGGATCGCGCCTGCAAATTTCTTTTATTTTGTATGTTTTTTCGTATGCCTATTTTATTTCCATTTGAATTTCCTTTTCAAAGACTACAATTAAACAGAAACTAGAATTAACTTAAAAATTCTTTTATTACTGGAGTGAGCCCTTGTCATTACGATACGGCACGGTGAGAAGGTGGAAGCGTCAGGATCTTGTACTCTCCGCTTGCGAGAGAGTCAAATCTGGAAGGTGACTTCTACACAGAATTCTACCCCCCGGTATCAAGGTGACAATGCATTTTTCGCATAGAAGTCACCCCTGAATTGCGCCAGACTTATAAGGTCATTTTTGTCTTATTTACCTACTTATACCAATGTGTAAGTAATTTACTTACACATTGGTACAAGTAGGTAAATAAGACAAAAATGACCTTATAAGTCTGGTGCAATTCAGGGGTGACTTCTATGCGAAAAATGCATTGTCACCTCACATATAAGAATTGTAGCTTTCATTATTTACAAAAAACCAATTCTCTCAATAGATGGCGTTACAACAAAATAAATAAAAAATAATAATATTGTTGTTCATAATTTCACCCATAGATGGCTGTAGTAAAAATTCCTTATTTTCAAGCGAAAAGAATTTCAGTATTACAATATATAGAAGTTTCAAAATTGAATTGATAGGGATCTCATTAAAAAGGCATAATTGGTGAACGTTGCGCAAGCGCATAAAGTGATCACGTAAACCAGCCGATGACAGGTCGTAAGCCCTTTAGGTGCCTTGATTTCCCGGTTCTCCTACAATAAATATTCCAACTTCGTCTCTATTGAGATAATTAAAAATCTGTTAAAAAAATATCTTTGACTCCCGACAGGGAAAAAAATCCAATGTTTGCGCATATGCAATAATAAAAATATATTCGATTATTTATTTAATATTGCTTCTCGGGCAACTAACAGGTACTATGTCAAATATTAATTTAACACGCACCCAATAACAAGTTGCCACATTCTGGAGACTTACGATATTAATCGTCTCACAGATCCAGACTGAAAACACAATTAAAAACTGTGTCTCCACCGGGAATCGAACCCGGGACCTTTGGCTCAGCATATTCTAAATATTGTACACGTAAATTATCTATGTAACAATGCGAGCACTAACAGTGTCTATATTGCATCGGTACCAATACCGGACTATAAACCGACCATTCGTTTCACAAAGAGACACTCTCCCTTCGAAGATTTACATACCTCTATGTATAACTATGGCCTGGTATTACAGTCAGCCCTCAACTCATTGAGTTTGTTAAACTCAAGATTAATGTTAAGGGGAGATTGGCCCGGTATTACAGTCTGAGTTTAAGAGCTAAACTCAAGCTTTACAAAAATATAGCGTATTACAGTGTCCGTTTAGGCCTAATCTTCCCTCAAATACGTCACTAAAACGATAAATATTTAACTCAACGTTTCTGGCGGATTAAGTACTTAACGGTGAGTCAACTGTCATTTGCTAGGCAACGCGTGTAGTTTCAGTTTCTATCACTAGAGGCGTTAGGCAACGAGTGTTGTTTCAGTTTTCTATCACTAGAGGCGTTAGTTGTATCGACGGTGGCGCCACACAACAAAACAAACTGACAGCCATATTGAAACAAACATAGGCATTTAAAAGCATTATTTTGGTGAAAAAAATTAAATTCAACATGTTGGATAATAAAACAATAGTATTTCAAGTCGTAATGTAGGTTCTTTGTAAAAATTATATTAATTAAATTTTATTTCATTTGTAATATTCCTTCATTATCAATAGTCATAATAAATTTGAATACTAATTATAATGTTATTTTCAGAGTGAAAAAGATTATGATCCTTTTGCGGAGCGACGTCGTCCAACCATCGCTGATAGAGAAGACGAATATCGTCAGAAACGGAGACGGATGATCATCTCGCCCGAGCGGTCTGATCCGTTTGCTCAAGGTTTGTTATTTTTTAAATATTTTCATTTGTAAAACTACACCAAAGTCAACTATTCTATGTCATGTTTTTTCCTCTTATCTATTAAAGAAACCACAATTTGAAAACTCAACTATAATCCTTTTTCTGTTGTGTAATTTATATCAAATTTAACATTTTCTATGTGTTACTATAAAAATTGACCATTACACTTTTAAATTGTGCCAAACATTTTTTATTCTACATTTTTATTTTACATGAATCATTTGACAGTTAAATTTGAATGTTTTATTTTATATACAATCATAGTTTACTTTATCAATATGAATTATCCTGACTATTGATTTTAATAAATTTTTATGATTTTTTTGTCGTTATTAATCTTATTATCAGGCCACTGGAAAAAAATAAAAAAATATTTGTAAAATTGTATCAAAAAATGTTGATTTTTTAAAGTGTGGTTATAATTATATTTCTCATTGATTGGGTGAAATATATTATGTTTTATTAGTTGGGGTATATAAATGTAAGTATGAAAGAGTGTGCGAAAGGATCTTGGGAATACTAAAAACATATCTTTTTGATTTGCATATTTTCATCAAGAAACTAAAAATATATTTTTTAACAATGTAACTCAACTTTTATTGTTAATTATTATTAATTCATATTATCTATTATATATTCACACATTTTTATTACTGAAATTAATAACAACGTCTATTAAAATTTCATATGTTTCAGTGTGATTTTTAGCAGTTAAAAAAATAGGTGGTAATCTGTACTGTATGGTACATAAAGTTATTAAAAGAGTATTAAATTTCCTTGAAGAAATATGGATTAGTATATTCTTTTACCTGTGAAGTAAATACATGTATGTAAATTATACTTACAATAAAATTCTTCAGCATTCTTGTGAATATAATCAATATTCAAATATTTTACTTAGAATGAATTTTAACCACAAAGTATTTATATAGATGGGTCGGTGGCAGAGCTACTAGTATGCTGGATTCAGAGGTCGCGAGTTCAAATCTCGCCTCGACCAATTTTGTTTACCTATAACACAAGCATTTATGCTTAATTTAGGGAATGTATAAGGATGTATTTGTAGAGAGGTATCGAGTTAAAGTAGTGCATCGCTTATGTATTAAGTTGTAGGGTGACCACGTGGCATATGTTTTCTACAAAGGATATAAATATTATTATTTAATATTACACACCAACTAAAATGTATCACATATAAATTATTTTTTTAATATCGGAATAAGATTAAATAGAGTAAATTAAAACAATGCCTACATATAAGTAGTAAATATTATAAAACAAAAATAAGATGAAATAGTGTAAAATAGATCATGGAATTGGCGTTATATGAATTAGCAAAAATCAAATATTGATTAGATTATTCATACATTACTATTATGAAATAGTCATAAAAATCACTATACTCGCTATCACTACCACTACTATCACTGTTACTGACATTAAATATAAGCGATGAATCGTCAAAATAATCAAGTGTGATTTCTCTATTATATTATTAAGGGACACGCACAGAGAATTAACAATACATATATACAAAATACATTAATAACAAAAAAAATCTCGTTAGCTTGCTTCATTAACGTGTCAAAAATGTCACTATACCTACACATAAAAATAAGAATATTGAAACAATTAGTAGGTAGGTATAAATGATTGTTATTGCAACGATTAAAATATCACAGAATATTATGGTGTTACAGTTGCTATCATGAATTGAATATTATTATGTTTTATTTTGCTTGAATGATTTCAATGAGCTATTAAAAATATCTATGTCACCAACCACGTGTTGTGAGCATAGTGAATTATATTGTCTACAAATTCGACCTATTGGATTGTTTTTCCCAATATTATTCTTGAATGCCTTCTGTTGAAAAGTGTTAACGTTACGAAGACGGGGATCACTGAATTTGTTTTTAAATTAGGAATTAATTGGGTTTTTAGCCAACGCTCATAATTATCGAAATTCATGTCCTTGTGATAGTCTTCACTCGTCTGACCTGATTTGAAT
This sequence comes from Molanna angustata, assembly GCA_963576475.1. Taxonomy (NCBI): domain Eukaryota; kingdom Metazoa; phylum Arthropoda; class Insecta; order Trichoptera; family Molannidae; genus Molanna; species Molanna angustata. The sequence continues at coordinate 9,626,962 of OY754970.1, read as the reverse complement.
ATTAAAAATGTGTTGGGTATAAATCCGTCTTCACCTCCAGCATGCAAGACTATAAAACTTGCTCCCTTAGATGATGGAGCCCTAAATCCATTATTTGTATTCTCAGCCCACGAATACGACGCCGAATGGGCCGTATATACATAAGTCTCATCGGTGTATAGAATGGGTCTTCCTGTATTTCGAAATTCGGCAATTTTTCTCAAAAATTTAATTCTATTTATTACTATGTCATGTTTTTCACATAGAGTATTTTTATTGTCTTTTGTTTTACTTCATCCGAACCCAATTTCTTTTATAACTGATCTTAAGAATGTCTTTTGTCCATCAAAATTAGTTTCGGATCAAATTATTGGTAATAATTTAGATAATGTTGGAAATTCTCATTTCTGCAGTCCTCAGCATGCTCTTGGTCTTGACAGTGTCTGCTCTTGCCTCTATGCCATATGTGAGGATAGGTCGCACACAGGTCTTATAGATGTGTACCTTGCTGCTGGTTCGCATGTCTTTGTTCCTCCATATGGCATCTCGCAGGCAGCCTGAAATAGCTGAGGCTTTGTCTACCTGAGGCCTTACTTCTTTGGGGAGGTCATGAGTGCTGAGTAGGTCACAGCCTTAATATTTGAACTGGGACACCTGTTCAATAAGCTCGTCGCCCACTGAGATTCTGCATTCCATTGGATTCTTGGAGAATGTCATGCATTTAGTCTTTGCTACGGAGATAATCATATTGTACTTTGTGCAGGATTCGTTAAACTTTGTCAGCATTCTCTGAATGTCGTCCTTATTTTAGGCCATTATTGTAGCGTCGTCAACATAGCAAAGTATTCCTACCACTCCTTTCCCCAGAGTGTACCCAAGCTTGAGAGATGCAACCTCTGCAATGATTTTATCCATGATGCAATTGAAGAGGAATGGGCTTAGGCTGTTGCCCTGGAATATTAAGGTATTTTATTCCCAGAAATAGTTATTAGTAGCAAGTAGCAAGACCAATACATAACTAAATTTTCATAAATATGATTTTGAAATTATTGTTTTATAATAATAATAATAATAATTTACAAAATGATTTTATTGTCTTTTTGATTGTTGCAATCACAATAATTATGAAACATGGTAGCAGTTTTATTGAAAAAACACATTTCTCAATATTAATTTTTACATGGAAACCGTTCTCAATATTTCTCAATATTAATTTTTACGTGGATAATGTTTTTTTATAATTCTTGAAAAAAGAAGCAAAAGTTTTTTTTCAATTTAATTTATAAAAATGAGGCTGTTGCTGATAATATCACCACCTGAGATTCTAAACACGGAATCTTTACCAGCTGAAATAACCATACCATGTACACCAAATATGAACAGTAAAATGTTATAAAACAACAATAATATAAAATGCATGCCTAATAGGTATATAATAAAGAACTTACTATGTAAGTCCGTAACGGGTATCACTGATGACTTATTTTCATAATCTTCTTTACAATATTTATACACATTTATCAATATTTCTTTGGACTGTTTATGCATTGGTATGCTTCTTGGAAAAAAATAAAAACTTTAAAAAAATTATAACGTGTGGTCACCTTTCGCTAACAAACAACCTTCCATCTTGAGAGCTTTCAACCTACTGACTGTCACACAAATAAACAACAATGGAACCCAGTCCGCGTCGGTATACATTCACACAATAACATTTTGTGAACATTAGCCCTATACGGATATGTCTAGAAGTCACTAATACATAAGCAATATGCTGGCTTAAGTTGATTTCTCTCTACTTGTTATACAAGGACATATTCATTATTTAAAAAAATGATAGAAATATTGTAGTGTATAGTAGTGTAGCATTATCTGTTCAATATTTAATGTTATGTGTAGCCATATAAGATTGGAGTTTGTTTAGGAAATGATGAGATAAGATTATTACTAATATAAACAATTTGTTTTCCTCCCGAGGATTGGCAGGTGCCCAGCAGCGCGAGCGATGGTACGGTAAAATGATACTCAGCCACTCACAAGGATCTGTTTTCCCGTTGCATTTCTTTTTTCATTTTTTTGCACCTTTAATTATTCTCTTCAAAAGCTTCTCTTTTACATTATTCAATAACTATCATTTTAGTAAATTCATTATCATCATCGACACTTTTTGTGAAAATTCCCCAATGAAAGTATGAATGATTTGAACTGAAAATTATTAATAGCCCCAGCTTTTTTCTAGGTTCGTCTCTTGTGACACGTTTCATGCGTATTTAGGAGCATAATACGCTTTACCACCAAGATGGACCTGACCACAATGTACGTATCATAAAAAGGCCCGGTTAACAGAGACATTTCGATGGACAACTTTTAATCTTCTATTACACACGGTTCTATGATACAATAAACAAAATAAAGTACAATAATATTAGTGTTTTTATAATGAAACGTTTGCATCTAGGTGTGTCTGTGAGCCACAGTTGCTAAATACTTCAGCTCGTTGACAAATCAAACTTGATATATTGAATAGTTAGCGACGAGGGCCTCTTTTATCAAACATTTATATATCATTATCCAAAATCAACCAATCCGAGAGAAATGGGATTACTTTTTATGATTTTCAACAAATTTTCATTAAACATTTCAAATGTACTTATTTGATTTTATTAATTTACATGCTTTTTTCCATCACATCTTTGCTATGATAGATATTAAACATTTGTCATGTGAAGTATTGGATTCATTCTATTAAATATTTTATGTTTTCAATTTACTTTATATAATTTAACTATTGAAAACATTTACTATACATGTGTATAAAAAAAATAAATCTGATTGTAAATAACGAAATAAAGTAATGAAATAGGATATACAATTTTTCATGTACTGTCTTTTGTAATTAATGAATCCCATTATCTCATATTGGACATAGTTATTATATATGTATTATATTTTAAATATTTTTTTATGTTACTCATACAATAAGTGTACAAAATCTTTGTTTCCCTTTGATTATAATTGTATGGTTGATGTTTTCAGGTGGAAAAACACCGGATATTGGCTCTCGCACGTATACGGAAATCATGAAAGAGCAGTTACTCAAAGGAGAAGAAACTGAGGTAATTATTTACTTTTGTAAATTGAGAATGTTATATTTTAAGTATCATTGTAAATTTGACAATCATTTTGCAACCTGCCTGCAGTTTTTGTCAAACAATTGCTTTGAATTTCTTCAATCTATTGAAAGAATGAATATTATAAAACAGGGTTTTACTGATATGAGAAATCTGTTCATGCCATGTGAAAGATCTTCATCAAAAAGAATACCAAAATTTTTCACAAATTTTGGGACGACATAAGTCAAAAATCCGATTTTTGAGTTAATAATGCAGAAATGTTGTGTTTATCATTATTCATGTCGTCTCCAATTCTCAGTACAATATTTGTTCTGAGAATTGGAGATGACATGTACATTTTCTGACAAAGAAAATGTACATGTATCTACATAATAAAAATGTTGAACAGCAGACGACGATGCATGAATGTTGATGAGACGATGGATGCGTGTCAAGATTGATATATTTGGCGGTCGATTCTCTCTGCCTACCCCATGAGGGACATGACGTGATGGTATCTATGTAAGTATCAATAAAATACCGACACCTTACGATGGTTTGGTCCAAAAAATAGAAAAAAGCTTTAGACTCTTGCAGTATAGCCAAGATACTACAGAGGATACAAAACCAATACCACTCAGTCTACATTTGGTCATCACAAATAATTAAAATTGCTGTAGTTATAGGTTTGTGATGTAACCTTTACATAAATATTATTATCTAAGTCATTACATAGTTGTTGAAAAGACCATGACCCAACAAAGAATATAATATTATCGTACATGACTGGATTGCAATGAGCATTACCATTCATTCCGAGTATAAGGACAGTAACGCCGTTTTACTGAAACCAGCATGTTGTTTTTAACGAGTCGAACAGATAATATCCTATCATATACTTTACCGCGTTAGATGTCTGTCCATACGTAACAGATTCCAACTCTGCAGCTTTTCAAGACGGCTATATAAGCAATTGAATTTTAAGTTTAGACAGAAATCGGGGAGATAATTGCCTGGGATTTAGACGGGTTGACAAGAAGACCGTTCTTAGCTTTTTTGAAAGTAAAAAATATTTTACAGGAAACCCTCAACTCCCGTTTATTTCATTCACTTCTTTACAATTCTGGAATCAATGACATACAAAAGTTGAGGATAAAATCTATATTGTGAGCTTAAGATGCTTATGAATATTTTTTAATACACCCTATTTTTTGACAATTTATGCTTGACATAACAATTATTAATTAAATATGATTATTGACATTATTAATCAAATATGATTATTGTATTACAGTTACGCAAGAAAATAGTTGAGAAAGCAAAGGATGGAACACTTCGCACTGTATCGAGTAATGGCGAGGCCAAGGCTGCAGCTACAAACAGGAAAAGGGGACGCTGGGATCAAACAGTGGAGGAACACTTTGTTCCAGCTAAGAAGACAACGGCTACAACACCAACTTCTTGGGAACAGGCTGATGTAAATTTATTAATTAATTCATTTTTCATATATTTCCATTATTATCATTGAAGAATTTGTGTAGCGACGTTTTCATGAAACACCAAATAATATGAATTCTATTAACTAAGAAACCTTAAATAACTTTCAATCAGCTACATATACTTATCTTACAATAGTGTTCATGTATGAAAACATACCTGAATTTAAAGATAAACTCAACATGTCGTCCTTCGTGGCTCAGTTGGTTAGGTTAAGTTGGACTGCTGATCCAAAGGTTCCGGGTTCGATTCCCAGTGGAGACACAGTTTTTAATTATGTTTTCAGTCTGGATCTGTGAGACGATTAATTAACTTGTTAATCGGTGCATGTTGAATTAATATTTGACATTGAGAAGAAATATAAAATAAAAACCACCTATGAATCAGTCGGTGACAGCGTTCCCAAGCTTATTTGATTGACAGCCAGTTTTATTAAGTCGTTGCATTTCATAAGTAATAATGCTGCATACTTTAGCAAAAGGCAGAAATGTCACCAAAATACCTGAAAGTTGGCAATATTGCTATCAAAATGTATGGAAACATAGCTCATAGCATAGGTAAATCTTTCTGTCTACTACCATATAATGTGATGTAATGTGAATTCTGTCATTGAATTGATCCTTTATGTTTATGGAATCGAAACCTATCTAAACATTCTCCTTAATTCTACTTTTCCATGTGGTTTATTAATTTCCTATACACTTTTCACTGACATGACACATTATCACCGCAACCTGAAACACAAAATCCTCCTGCTGATAATCATACCCTCCATGACCCGGGGTCTTAAAATTTATTTGCAGTTATCTGAATCTAGCTTCTGTCAAGGACAGATATTATCAGACTATGTGAAGCAATTTCTCTATATTATTATTAGTTAACAGGCAGGCAGCTATTGCTGATGGGCCTGTATCATGTGCTTATTTTTGTAATGTGCATCCAATCTGTTTTTAAATTGATTGTGTGTTCCAGCACTCACAACTTTATCCGGTAAACTATTCCAGGCATCCACCACCCTGTTGGTCAGGAAGTGTTTCCTTGGATTCAGGGAAAAGGATGTTTTATTCAGCTTTAAGTGATGGCCCCTCAGTTGTGGATTGTGATTCAACGTAAAAAAAGTTATCCATAACACTACAGTGATAATAGCCATGTAAAATTTTGTATGTCTCAATCATATCCCCACGGTTCTGGTGTTCCTGCAGAGTTGGGATTTTTAAAATTTGCAGCCTTTCTGAGTATTCCAGACCACCCATTCCAATTGGCAGTTTGGTTGCTCGTCTTTGCACTTTCTCAAGCAGTGTAATGTCCTTGATAAACTAAGGATTCCATATTTGAAACCCATACTCTAGGATCGGCCTCACATAAGTTTTATATATTTCTAGGAAAACTTGTACACTTAGGTGGTGAAATGATTTCTTGATAAGATAAAGAGTAGAATTGGCTCTCTTAACAATCATTGTGATATGTTCACACCATTTCAAATCCTCCGAGATAGTAATGTCCAAATCCTTTTGTTTCTTGACTGGGGTTATCAGGCTTTCACCCAAGGTGTACTGGATATGTGGGTTGTTTTTCCCAATATGAAGAACGGTACATTTGGAAGCATTCAGATTCATTAACCAACGTTTTGTCCATTTATGTATCCGATCCAAGTCACTTTGTAGTACGTTGTGGGCAGTCAGTGGATTTGCGAAGAACTTTGTGTCATCTGCGAAGAAGGTGGGAGTGCTTTCTATGATTGCTCCGAGGTCCAGAATGTATAGAATGTATATTGTTATAACATTCTCCGCAGATTGGGTCCTCTGTAAGGCCCACTGAAGTGGTTACTTACAAACCTGTCAATTATAATGTTTGATTCAGCGCACACCCGGTGATCACCGATGGGACGAGACTCCTGGGGGAGGTACAGCACGCGGAGGTGAGACTCCGGGAGCCACTCCCGGTCAAAGCACTCGAGTGTGGGATGCCACCCCTGGACACGCCACACCCGGACGAGAGACTCCAGCACAACCACAAAGCAGAAGAAACCGATGGGATGAGACACCCAAAACTGAAAGAGGTATTATTCATTTTAAAAATATGTAACATTTCATAAATAAATAGTAAATAACACTATAGTAACGTATATCAAAAATCCAAAGAGGTACCGGATCATCCATTTTATAATGCAAAGCAAGTTAGATGGCAATCTCTTTGACAATGATGACAAATGATTAGTCTACTGTTCAAGTCTGAATAATAATATATACTGATAACCTCAAGAAGCTCGTCCTAATGGGTAGCGTAGAGGAAAGAATATCCAAAGGTCGCTCACCAACTCTATGGAGAGACAGTATCTTCAATCACTGAAGCCTTTTAGCACACCATTCATAAAGTGATAGTGTACCCTCCATCGTTGGTCATGAAGTTAAAGAGGATGATTAATACTATAATTATTTTTAAAATTTCAGAGACACCCGGTCACAACAGTGGTTGGGCTGAAACACCTCGTACAGATCGCGGTGGAGACCTCATTCAGGAGACTCCAACTCCAGGCGCCTCTAAACGCAGGTCGCGATGGGACGAAACACCCTCGGCCAGTGGAGCTGCCACTCCTTCCGCTACTCCTTCACAGGCCACTCCATCCCAAGCTACGCCATCTCATGCCACTCCCTCACACGCTACTCCCTCCCACACTCCTGGACATACTCCCTCTCATGCCACACCCACTCCGCATCACACACCTATATTTACACCTGGTGGGGTAAGCGTCACCTTTTTGAAGTTTTGTATTTTATTGGACCCATATTTGAGTCAAGCCTCATATCTAATTTTATCAACATAAGTTTTTATATAGAAAAAAATTTGACCTGATTTTATTATTCATAATTTTGATATTAGTAATGCAGATATAGAATGTTATCAATGAAAATAAATCTATTTTATAATTGATGATGTCATGTTTCAGTCAACTCCAGTTGGAATGAAAGCCATGGGCTTAGCTACACCGACTCCCGGTTATCTGGCGGCCATGACACCTGAACAGTTGCAAGCTTATCGCTGGGAAAAGGAGATAGATGAACGAAATCGTCCATACACTGACGATGAGCTGGAAGCAATGTTCCCTCCGGGATATAAAGTGCTGCCTCCGCCAGCAGGTTATGTGCCGATCCGCACACCGGGTCGTAAACTGACAGCCACACCGACACCAGGTACCACCACACCACTGGGCTTCTTCATTCAACAAGAAGAAGCCGGATCAGCTTCTCGCTTGCTAGATGCACAACCAAAGCACCCAAACCTTCCTTTCATGAAACCAGAAGACGCTCAGTATTTTGACAAATTATTAACTGATGTAGATGAGGATACTCTACCACCGGAGGAACAGAAGGAGAGAAAGATTATGAAACTTCTTCTTAAAATTAAGGTACAACATTCTTTAATTTTAATTATAAATTGTTTTTTGTTGTCAAATGTATAATATGTTTAATCAAATTGGATATTATGATATTGTCGGCCTTCATAGCTCAGTTAGACTTGTATTGTGTGCAAGTTAAATTATTATTTGATATAGTACGTCAGTTGCCAGGGAAGCAATAAAAAATATTTTTATTTTTAATTATTATTATTTTTATTTATGGCTGTGTGTTAAAAACATATATTTCACAACTATGAATTTAATTATAACACTTATATATATGGCTTCACTTTAATTCACTGTTGATTTCAATTTATACCACTAAATTTATGCCTTTGCTTTCAAAACATATCTTTCACAATTGTATGAAATTCTTATTTACTATATAGCTTTTATTTCATGTCTTTTAATATATTTTCAGCGATTATAAGTATTAATTAATCTCTTTACTAAGAATAATAATAATTTACTTCATGAATTGTAGAATGGTACACCTCCGATGTGTAAAGCTGCACTCCGTCAATTGACAGATAAAGCTCGGGAATTTGGTGCCGGTCCATTGTTCAACCAGATCTTGCCACTGTTGATGAGTCCTACATTAGAAGATCAAGAAAGACATCTTTTAGTCAAAGTCATTGACAGAATTCTTTACAAACTTGATGATCTTGTCAGACCCTATGTACACAAGGTTTGTAAACTTTTATATATATTTTACATTTTATCTCTTTTAAACTGCAAAAATTTTCTTTATATTTATATTTACTATCTACGTATGTAAGACATTTTTTATAAAATATACATTATTTGTAATCTTTTAAATTTTAATTACCAACATTATATGTAATTTTTTTAGTTAATGAATTAGAACATATACATATTTATATTGCCTAAATTAGTAAATACTTGTGCTATTATTAAACGAAGTAAGTCAAGGGAAGATTTGAATCCTGTTCTACACTAGTAATCCAACTGTCGATTCGTTCATGAAAATTCAATTCTCTCAATGAATCGACATTATTAAGCCAAGATGCGTGTACGAAGGAAAATTTTGTATGGTGTAGTGGACTTTTTGCATGCTAATAACACCAACTAGAGGCCTCGCAGCATATATGTTCCCGTACATGGATTTACTCAGAATTCGGAGTAGAACATTTTATGTGAGTTTTGTGTGTGTCTGTGTGTGTGTGTCTGTATGTGTGTGTTTCTGTGTGTCTGTCTGTCCCCCCCTTATAACTTTTGATCCGCTCAATTTGCAGGGCCCAAAATTTCAGAATATATAAACAGTTATAGGCCTACAAAACTTTTATACTCAGAATTGTGAATTTTTGTTTCAGTCAGGGGTTATCAACTTTTGAATTTTTACTTTATTTTTCCATATATCTCAGAAACCATAAAAGCTAGAACGCTGAAAATTGGTATAAAGATAGACAAATACAAAATCTCAAATTAGTTTTTTTCAAAAATTCCAGGGTTTCTCAAACATTTTTTTTATGATTAATATTATGAGTTTAACTGGTTATATTTCAATTTTTTTTTTAAAATATCAAAAAAGCCAAAACACCCCAACTAGATTATTTAATTTTCTATAAAAAATATTAACATTGTATAAGCACATCTCAATTTTTTTAACAATTTTTATAAAAATTGAAATTAGTGACGACATTGCTTCATACAATTTGTATGGCAATAGCCTACACACAATATCTAAGAAGACTTAATAGTTTGATACTAATCTCCAAACATACATACATAACATCATGCTGTTTTCATATTCTGGGTGGGATCAAAGGACTGACCTCCATACTATCCTATCTTGACATACATACCTAGGTACATGTGTTGTATAGAAAACCAAATATCTTAAAATATTAAATATTTGTATTTATGGGTTTATAGTTTTGAACTTATTCTTCAACTATACATACTATCGCTATCGACAGTTGGATATCATGTGTTACATGCAACTAGTACCTAGTCCATCACACTAACTACTCAAGCCACTCATTTAATCATTTTGAGGGTATAGATTTTTGTGACACAAAATCAGTTGTAAATTATTTTGCATTTTCATATAATTTTATAGGAGAACTCTTATTTAATATGTATGTACATTCATTTTATGTTTTATTAGGCTGATTATATAATCATCTTAAATTGCTTCAATTAGAGTTGATTTTCTAATTATAATTTATGAATGTTTTGTATTTTGTCAGATTTTGGTGGTGATTGAACCTCTCCTTATTGATGAAGATTACCATGCCCGTGTGGAAGGTCGAGAGATAATCAGTAATTTAGCCAAAGCTGCAGGCTTGGCAACTATGATATCCACAATGAGACCCGATATTGACAACATTGATGAATACGTCAGAAATACCACTGCCAGGGCCTTTGCTGTTGTTGCTTCTGCTCTAGGTAAATTAATAATTTAAAAGGTTTTACTTTATTTTGATTCTTTTTTGGACTATAAAATGAAAAACAGGGTGAAAGTTGTAGATAAGAAGAAAATTCATACAAAGTGAAATTTCAATAAAAATGTATTTTTTTGACAATTTATTATCTATAGAAACGAAGTTGGAATATTATAGGGGAACTGGGAAATTAAGGTACCTACAGGGCTTAACACCATCTTGGTCATATTTATTGAGATATTAATTTGTCAAAAAATCATTGCCTCCAACGGAAAAAAATCCAAAATGTGTGTACATATATGCAATAATAAAATATTTCATATAGAAATATTGAATGTTCAACATTTGATAGAAGATTGTTAAGATAAGAAAGTTATAAAATAAGAGGTTATCTCTACCAAACAATCCCTGAAGCATAATATGGTATGAATGTAGGATGCAATTTATCATTAGTAACATAATAAATTGCATAATATTGCTTCAAATTTAGTTAATGTTTTATATTATTTTATATTTATTTAAGATTTGGTACACGGTTAACATACAATGTACATAAATATAATATCAATTATAGTAAATCAACCGTGCACACAAAAATCCCACAAGGCACAGCCTATCTGTGGGTATACCAATTAAAAATAACATTAGTTGTTTATCAAAAATAAAATAGAGCAAAGTGCTAAGGCAGGAAACAAGTTCAAAAAATATAAAGAATACAACTTAGATATAAAAACGTACATTATATTAATCATAACAAAATTAGTATTTAATAGTAAATGCATTAATAAAAATATTTTATGATAACAGGTATTCCCTCCCTTCTTCCTTTCTTAAAAGCTGTCTGTCGGTCCAAAAAATCTTGGCAGGCTCGCCATACTGGTATTAAGATTGTTCAGCAAATTGCTATATTGATGGGTTGTGCTATTCTTCCACATCTCAAAAGCTTGGTGGAGATTATTGAACATGGTAAGTTTTTTTTTATACTTACAACAGTAAATAAATGTTCTTTTAGAATAAATTCACAAAAGAATTTGACAAAACATTTATGATTAATTTGTATACATTATTATTTTTTAAATAAGTAAAGAATATTTTAAATGATGTGTGTACAATTTTTAGGTTTGGTAGATGACCAACAGAAAGTGAGAACCATCACAGCCCTTGCAAGTGCAGCTCTTGCTGAAGCCGCCACCCCGTATGGTATTGAATCCTTTGATTCTGTGTTGAAACCCCTGTGGAAAGGTATCCGCACACACAGAGGCAAGGGCTTAGCCGCCTTCCTGAAAGCTATCGGTAACCTTATCCCACTCATGGATGCCGAATATGCCAACTATTACACAAGGGAAGTGATGCTTATCCTCATCAGAGAGTTTCAATCGCCTGATGAAGAGATGAAGAAAATTGTCCTGAAGGTAAGGTTTTTTTTGCTAAATTCAATACTATTTTGGATTACGCTGTTTCATGATACAAGACCAGGTGCACTATATGAAACGTTATAGCTATAGTAACAATGGAACAAATACTTAAAACCACGACAGATGCGAAGATGTATGGATTATCGATGGTAAAAGTATACTATCGAAACTAGTTGTGCTAAGTTTACTCAATAAGTGGTTTTAAGCAAAGTATTTACACCATTGTTACTACCACAAAGACACCGTCAAATCCATTAATCATACATTCCCAAAATTAAGCATAAATACTTTTGCTATAAAATAACATTGTAAATTATAATTGTAAATAATACTTATTTTGAAGAATTTCTAAAGTGATATTTTATGTGCTTTAAATATATATTTATATCTAAAAAATATTTTCTTGTTTTGCTGAATAGGTAGTGAAACAGTGTTGTGCAACAGATGGTGTGGAGTCTCAATATATAATGGATGAAATCCTTCCTCACTTCTTCAAACATTTCTGGAACCATCGCATGGCATTGGATAGAAGAAATTACAGACAATTGGTTGACACTACAGTGGAAATTGCTAATAAGGTAAAAATATCTTCATTGTTATAATTGGTTTCAAAATATAACAAATGTCTCACATGATTTGTTAAGCCTTCTGAGATGACCATATGTGGCTGACACACGACCTTCAATACTAGCTAAGAATTGTTTTGGTATGCCTCATAATCTTTTTATTTTCCTTTTATGAATTATTTATTTTTTACTTTATAGGTTGGTGCAAGTGAAATCATTAACCGAGTGGTTGATGATTTAAAAGATGAGAATGAGTTGTACCGTAAAATGGTGATGGAATCTATTGAGAAAATAATGGGAAATCTCGGTGCAGCAGATATAGACTCCAGACTTGAAGAACAACTCATTGACGGTATCCTGTATGCCTTCCAGGAACAAACTACAGAGGTTACAATTTTTATAATCATTTCTTTACAATTAAGTTAACTGGAAAACAAGAATGGAAGAGACACCTGTCTTATGATGAATGGATGTATTTATTTATTTTATCATCTTCAGTAAATTTAATATCACTTTACAACTGCTTGAAAATTAAAACATTGTGGGACGAAGATTAAAAATTGGCTTAAATTTATTTGTGGGTATGTTATGTTTAATTTTTATTTTATTATTACAGGATGTGGTGATGTTAAGTGGTTTTGGAACAATAGTCAACCAACTTGGGAAACGTGTGAAACCTTACCTGCCCCAGATATGTGGTACCATTCTATGGAGACTTAATAATAAATCAGCCAAGGTGCGACAGCAGGCGGCCGATCTCATCGCACGTATTGCATTGGTCATGAAGACATGTCAAGAGGTGAGTTAAAATAAACACAATATTCTTTTTGTTGAGTATAATAATTAGTGTAAAACAAAGATCAGTAAGTTATGGTATGACACATCTTAAAAATGTTTCAAGAAAGTTTTCCTGCTATTTTCGGATACTCCAGTTGTTTGGCTGCGTCCATACAATTGTTGTAATTGGCTGGCACAAAATAGACTGAGACATTGTCTTATTCATTTATAGATTATGCATAAAATATTGACTTTTTCTTTGTTGTAGGAAAAATTAATGGGTCATCTTGGTGTTGTTCTTTATGAATACCTCGGTGAGGAATATCCCGAAGTACTAGGTTCAATATTGGGGGCACTAAAGGCAATTGTCAATGTTATCGGTATGACCAAAATGACACCCCCCATCAAGGATCTTCTGCCCCGATTGACTCCTATATTGAAGAACAGGTAATTTATATACTTGTTAAATAATTAAAATTCTGAAATCATAAGTTTCGATGATATATAAAATACTTTTAAGATTACTTAAATTTTAGCGATCAGTTAGTTGGATTTTTTATAAATGCTTATGTTTATTTTTTGCTAGGCATGAAAAGGTCCAAGAAAATTGCATTGATCTGGTGGGAAGAATAGCAGATAGAGGTCCCGAATATGTGTCAGCTCGAGAGTGGATGAGGATTTGCTTTGAGTTATTAGAGTTGTTGAAGGCCCACAAGAAAGCTATCCGCAGAGCAACAGTGAACACCTTTGGATATATCGCAAAGGCCATTGGACCGCATGATGTACTAGCGACACTGTTAAACAATCTCAAAGTTCAGGAAAGACAAAACAGGTGATTATTCATCAATAATATTTTAACATTCTTATTTATTTTCGTCCTACTTTGATTTATCTTTATAAAATTTACCTTTTTGAATTTATTGAAGGAAACAAACAAAAACTACAAATTTTACAGATAAAAATGTAAGAGTCACACAAGTTGCATTATTTCATGTAATGTAACAATGCAACTTAAACACTACTGTAACAATGTTCCTGAATCAGATTGAACAATTGTTTTTGTCCAGTGTAAAATGTTTGGCTGTATAAGATGTAACTCGCATAAACAGTAAAATATAATGGAATAGAATCCTTGATACATTTTTATCACCTAGAATCATACCTTCATGTATAGTTCGTATCACTTAACAATTCCTTTTTTATATTTGCATTCATAAGATTTCAAGTGTTGTCAGATGTAAGAATATGGATCACATTAAGTTGGATAAACTAATTCTGTAGTATTCATCACAATATAAGATAGTTGTTTTTTGATATACCACTCAAAGCAATAAAATGACTTTAAATTTATTTATAAGAGCAAATGAAATACATATTTAAAATGTTAGCAATTCCTTAAAACTAAATATGCCAGTTTGTCAATTATGCAAGGTTACCAACACAAAAAGAGTTATTATGTGGTACGGCTGTAGTTAACATTATTTCCTGAACTTGTTTACCTTTGTTTATGTAGAATGCAAGTGTGTTTATGTAGAATGCAAGTGTGTTTATGTAGAATGCAAGTGTGTTTATGTAGAATGCAAGTGTGTTTATGTAGAATGCAAGTGTGTTTATGTAGAATGCAAGTGTGTTTATGTAGAATGCAAGTGTGTTTATGTAGAATGCAAGTGTGTTTATGTAGAATGCAAGTGTGTTTATGTAGAATGCAAGTGTGTTTATGTAGAATGCAAGTGTGTTTATGTAGAATGCAAGTGTGTTTATGTAGAATGCAAGTGTGTTTTGATATTAAATACAAATAATAATGATAATATAACTTAACTGCAGTTTTATGTATTAAGTGTTAAACTATGTTAATCAGCATACCTACTAAGTCATTTATAATAATAAATTCATTATACATTATAAGTAATACATTTCATTATATAAATATGAAAATATTTTTCAGGGTTTGTTCTACGGTCGCCATAGCTATCGTTGCAGAGACTTGCTCTCCCTTCACTGTATTACCTGCCCTCATGACTGAATACCGAGTGCCTGAGCTTAACGTTCAGAATGGCGTTCTCAAATCTCTTTCTTTCCTCTTTGAGTATATCGGAGAGATGGGAAAAGATTATATATATGCCGTCAGTCCGCTTCTTGAAGATGCACTAATGGACAGGTTTGTAAAAAGATTTCAATATTTATGCGTATTTTTGAAAGATCTATGTAGGTATTCATCACAAAGAGGCTCAGGTTCGAATTATGTTCAAACCATGCCTTCATACACCTTCAAGTACATCCTTTTTATGGAATATTTCAAAACAGGTTGAAAATCTATAATTAAATTCTGTGAGAAATCAAGATCAGGGGGGCAAGTCTGGTCCAACCGGCGAAATCAAAACCCTCGTGATTACCCATATCATGGATATAATTATCATATGGAGTTCTATGACATCTAAAGATATTATAGAATTCCATATAATAATTATATCCATGATATGGGTAATTTTGCCCCCCAGATATTTTTAGTCATTATTCATTATCTCAAGTATATTAAGATCAAGACAATGACATCTCATATTCTCATATATTAAGATCAAGCCTTTATACCAACACACATAAAAATGGTTTTTATTTTTATTTAATTTTATTTACGGCTTGAAAGCCTATTTACAGTACATAACACCATATTATTAACAGTACATAACACCAGTTATAAATACAACAATAACATAAGTACCTACAACACATTTAGTTCAGCAATACATTATATCAGTTAAGAAACATCAATAAAGATAACAATAACATATTGTAAATCAGAAAGAAATCAAATTTAAAATTCGGCGATACATAATATCTGTTATGAAATATAATGTTAAAAATTGAACAGTACACAACACAGTTATAAATACAATAATAACATAAGTATAACACATTAAGTTCAGCAATACATTATATCAGTTAAGAAACATCAATAAAGATAACAATAACATATTGTAAATCAGAAAGAAATCAAATTTAAAATTCGGCGATACATAATATCTGTTATGAAATATAATGTTAAAAATTGAACAGTACACAACACCAGTTATAAATACAATAATAACATAAGTATAACATTATATCAGTTAAGAAACATCAATAAAGACAAAATACAGAATAATAAAAAATAAAAACCTAAATGAAAGTCTACTGAAAGTTTCTTTCAGTAAACTTTCAGTTTTACTGAAAGAAACTGAAAAAATTAACAAAAAATTACTGGAAAGAAAATGTACAGTTAAACGATATCAGTCCAAAAAAATGGTAGCATGACCATGTGCAAGAGAGTATCATAAAAATCTTGAATAATACATAAATATATATATATGGAGGCAGTAGGTGAATGTAAATGAGGCGATGTACGTTTATCAGTGTGGACATGCAAGAAAGATATTTGAAAAGTATTAATGTGATTATAATAATATTATTTTTGATTACAGAGACTTGGTCCATCGTCAGACAGCTTGCGCTGCTATCAAACACATGGCACTGGGAGTATTTGGATTTGGATGTGAGGATGCTCTGATACACTTGCTGAACCATGTATGGCCCAATATATTTGAAACATCACCACATTTAGTGCAAGCTTTCATGGACGCTATCGAGGGATTGAGAGTAGCTTTAGGACCCATCAAGATATTGCAATATGCTCTACAGGTAATACAAATTTTATTATGTTTTCTTAAAATTCATTATCGACTGCGTCTTGTGCATAAATGTAGCAAGCTGATCTTGAAATTTGACAAATCCTGTTGTGTTAAAATATTCCTACAGAAGTGCTTCATGAACTTGTTAACTTAGTGAATTGGTGTCTGACCGATGGTCAGATTTTGACCGAAGCTGAATATCCAGCCTAAGCAGCAACCTTTGGCTTGTTCTTTCATTTCCGTGTCCAGACCATCTATGTGCACCCTCTCCAATAACTTGCAGCTGTCACAGCCCTGTTGTTTGCAGTCGAGAGGTCCTCCTCCTCATTACATGGCTCCCCATGAGTCAAACCTTCGGCTTCAGCCAAACTACTAGTAAATTTTATAATACTGTGTATAAACCATAAGAATATCAATTCAAATATCTTACGCTACGATCAGGTGTAACTGTTTAAAAAATTCAATTTAGCCAAATTTGCATGCGTTCATACTACTTATTCAGTTTTTAGCACCAGATAGAAAACTTTGACCTAATTTTGGCTGAAGCTGAAGGTACTTTTTTTTGCCGAAACCATAGGTTCGGTCGGACACTATAACTATATAATCTATCTTAAAGTTATTTCTTCAAACTTGCTTTTTTCTTTGGTTTCTTAAAATATGTAATAAGTTTAATCATAGTAGTGTTATGTTTGAATCTCTCTATTTTAAGATAATAAATTATGGGTCGGTGGCAGAGCGGTTAGCGCGCTGGGCTAGTAATCCAGAGGCCGGGAGTTCGAATCCTGCCTCGACCGATTTCGTTCACCTAAGCACAAGCATTTATTTGCTTATTTTAGGGAACGTAGGAAGATGACTTGTTTAACAAGGACATATTCATTTAAAAAAAAAAAAAAATTAATAACTAAATTTTCACCAAAAAAGATAAAGTAAATGTTGCATTTATTAATCAATTTATTTATCAATGTCTATATTATTGCAGGGTCTATTTCATCCTGCAAGGAAAGTCCGTGACGTTTATTGGAAGATATACAACACACTTTACATTGGTGGACAGGATGCATTAGTGGTTGGATATCCCAGAATACAAAATGAACCAAATAACCATTATGCACGATATGAATTAGATTACACTCTTTAAATGTTAATTGTCCATATATGATTGACTCACAATTCCTGTATAATTATTATACTAAACAATTTTCAGTTGCAAATACATATTATATTGTTTGATGTAGGATCACAGATTCAGGCTGCATTTTTAAAACCATTATCATCATAAGTACATAATGTAATGAGTCATTATCGAGTTTATGTTAAATAAATTTAACGATGCAATGTTTATTGAACTGTTTATTTAAGTTCATAATTTTAATTATATCATGTAAATAATAAGTTAAGTGTGTTATTATTTTATTTCTATATATTAGGTCCTTACATATGAAATTGGCGTTTTGTATGGGAGGAACATAAAGTCGATTTTTTTTTAATATAATATATTTATATAATCAAAGTATGTACCATTGCTATCTATGCACTTTTGCCATCTCATAGGTAGTTCATCGATCCCTTTACTAAAGAAACCATTCGGACGGGAATCAATAAAATCTTTGAAGGCGGTTTGGACTGCCCCATCGGAGTTGAATTTTTTCCCTTGCAAGAAGTTATCCAAATTTCGATAAAAAGGGTAATCTGATGGGGCAAGGTCCAGAGAGTACGGTGGATGTCTTAGACATTCCAATTGTAGCTCCTCTAATTTGGTAGCCGTCTGTTGTGCAGTGTGTGGTCTAGCGTTATCATGAAGCAGCAGTGGCCTAGGGCGATTAACCAGCCTCGGTTGTTTAGCAGCTAGCTTTTCCATCATGGTTTGCAGTTGCTGACAATAGACATCTGCCGTAATCGTCTGGCCAGATTTAAGAAAGCTGTAGTGAACGACACCAGCACTAGTTCACCAAACTCTCACAAGTAACTTTTTTGGAGTCAATTTTCGCTAGGGGCATGGTTTGGCTGGTTCGGCAGGGTTCAGCCATTGCGATGAGCGCTTCCGATTATCGTACAGGATCCACTTTTTATCACAGGTAATGATTCGATTTAAAATCCCTTCATTATTGTGCCGGTTGAGTAATGCAACGCAGCAGCAACGCGCGTTTGTTGATTTGCTTCACTCAATTCGTGAGGTACCCACCTTTCAAGCTTTTTCACCTTCCCAATTTGCTTCATGTGGATTAAAACAGTTCTATCACTAGCACCGCAGTCTGCATCTAACACGGACGTGGTTTGCCATGGATCCGCTTCCACAATAGCCTTCAATTCTTCATTATCAACTTGGGTCTCCGGCTGTCCACGGGGCCTGTTCTGCAGGTCGAAATTTCCAGAACGAAAACGTTGGAACCAAAAACGCACTGTGTTTTCTTTTGCGGTACCGTCGCCATACACATCATTAATCCTTCGAGCCGTTTCTGCAGCACTGGTGGCAAGCTGGAACTCGTACTCGTAAATAACGCGATATTTCAAGTTTTCCATTTTGTAAACTGAATGACGCAAAGAAAAAAACAATTGAGGAAAAAACAAATGAATTATAATTTTCGAAACACAAATACATGAGTAAATAGCTGTATAAATTTGAATTTGGAATTCCTAACCAAAGAGAAGATATTTGAGATCAAAGTTGACAGTACGGCAAAACGCCAATTTCATATGTAAGGACCTAATATTATGTTCCTTAAAAATATTCATATATGTATTCCTTTTGTAACTACTCATAATTTTTAATTATCATTTTATTTCTTCAAATGGTAAATTTGAAATTTGTTATATTACAAGTTTATATATTATTTGGTCTCAATGTCTTTACCCCATTCTTTTCATAAATGAAAATAATGAAGTTTTCTTTTGTAAAATCTGTATATGGTTACATTGACAATGTATTTATATAAAAAAAATTGTTTTGTTTACATACTGAACATAAATCTTTTTGTACTCTTTTAATAATTCAATGCAATAAATATAATTTGAGACATAATAAATAATGTGTTTGACATTTTCATAAGAGTTCATTATTTAATTAAAAATGTGCACAATTCATTTTGTTATAATTTATTGGTCGTGCCACCCTTGCTAGGTAGAGGTCTCTGCAAACGAGAGTGGGTGAAGTCACCTGTGCAAAAATCAATTTTAGTACAAGGCTCTTATACTAAAGTGATAAAATAAGTTGACATTCAACACTGTATTGTGTTACTTTTGCCCTGAACTTTACATCAATATATTTACATATATTGAATCTGTCACCCACATTCTTTCATCTTTCGAGCTTTATCCTAGTGGGTTGACCACCATGCCGTAATTTTTTTTTAATAAAAAATGAATATGTCCTTGTTAAACAAGTACATATACATCTTCCTACGTTCTCTAAAATTAGCATGATTGCTTGTGCTATAGGTGAACGAAATCGGTCGAGGCAGGATTCGAACTCGCGACCACTGGATTACTAGCCCAGCGTGCTAACCACTCTGCCATCGACCCATTTAAATTTATTTATTTTATTTTTTCACACCTTTATAACAAAGACTTATGAAGAATACTGCTGCCCAACTAGGTAACCCTGTTCAAGGGCTAGCAGTTTACAATTTTACCAAGCCAAATATTTGACATTTCGGTTTTACATAGTTATTTTGTCTTTTCCAAAAAAATATTAGAACGTACACCAGACATCACAACACAACAAATTACATAGTTACTTATATCTTAACACAAAAGTTTAAACCAATACAGTAAATTTTGATATGATTCTAATATTATTTCTACCATAATATGCACACCTGTTGTCATTTATGTTATGTATGTAGCAGTTTGACAATTTGTTAGACATTTGGCTACAGTTTAGCAACATTAATATATTTATGCTCATTCTAGTGGTACTGTATTACAAAGCAGAGAAGAGTTGTGAAGAAATAAGGGTTTTATTCAAAAGAGAATTTAATTGTTAAATGTGTTTTATTCCTATGGATGTTTTTTACATTATAAAATTCCCACTTAAAGTAATCCAAGATACAGTGGTACCTCGACATACGAGTGCCCCAACATACGAGTTTTTCGAGATACGAGCCGGCGAGCGAGTGATTTTTTGCTTTGAGTTACGAGCAAAATTCGAGATACGAGTCACAGCAGCATACGGAGGTTATGCAAGAAATTGGTATTGAGGAGTCAGAGGAGGAGGAGGTTATTTCTACAAGTGAGATAAAGGAGATCTTAGGAATGTGGGAGAGAGTTTCACAGTTCGTGGAAAAGAAACACCCAGAAAAATTTGCAACAGGTCGTGCATCTAATCTTTTTAATGACACTTGCCTAACTCATTTCCGGAACATTCTGAGAGGGAGGAAGAAACATACCTCCTGGACATGTTTTTTTCTAAACGGCCTACAGGTGAAAGCGAGAAAAATGTATCGAAAAAGGCAAAGACCAGTGAGGATATCTAATTTATTTCTTTACATTCTCTTTTTTGTTTTTGTACAATAAATATTTGTCATTTATAAATACGTTTTTATTATTCAAAACCACGTAACAAAAATAACTGGGGTGACATTTTGGGGGTTGGAACGGATTAATAGTAGTTCAATTGTTTTGTATGGGGAAATTTGCTTCGAGATACGAGTAATTCAAGATACGAGCAAGGTTGCGGAACGAATTAAACTCGTATGTCGAGGTACCACTGTACTTAAAATTTATTTATGATAATATAATTTCTTGCAAACATCTTTTATGTCCAAGTCTTCCACATGAGGTATTCGGGCTTCTTTTATTATTTCCTTTTTTATTTTATGTGAATAACAACATTTACTTTGATCCTTGCAGTCACACTTAGAATTTTCAAAGTTTTCCATGTCAGATTTTCTCCTCTTCAATGCAAAATTGTCTGTAATTGTCCTTATATCATTTACATTTGGAGTCATGGCAAGGTTTAACCCGGGATAGATGAAAAAAGCAAATAACGTAAGAGCAACAAGCAACTGGATGGGCACAGCAACTGCCCAGTATTTTTGAGGATAGTAATATATATTCATTGTGTTCAACCATTTATCGGGAATTAACGCCCAACATAAATATATAGCAAAAAGAGTATTGAAAGTGAGGAACATAACAAATCCATATATAGACCTAGCAGGTGTAGGAGCTGGTGTGTGTTCAGGCATGATCAACCTATCATCCAATTTCTTTAGTAGTGTGAATAATCTTCACTAACCGGAGGTCCAAAAGTTTCAATAGTCTCCGTTGCTAGTAGCATATGCTCCAGGAAAGAATTTATACCAACTCTGAGATTTTTTACATCAAAACTAAAAAATTGGCTGAAATTAAAAAAATATATATATATGATATGAATATACTCTAGGTTCTAATGATAAGAATGAGGCTCAAAGTTATAAATTTTACTAAGAATTTTCTCAATCCTTAGCATGACAAAATCTATACATTTTAGTGTGTTAAGAATTGACTTAAATACTGGAAATGGTTTGTAAATATGGCCCTAATAATAATACGTACGCTTTCACAATATTGTTTTCAATTGTAATATTTTTAGTAACTTTGCTTCTCTTTGGTTCCGTGTCAACACGCAATACATCAAATATAATTTGGGCGTACCTTGGAGTGGGAAAAGGAACTTCTAGTAATCTATAAAATTGGTTAAGAAATAATATTGCATTTCTGAAAACATTTTAGCACCTCAAAAACAATTTATGTCATTTTTTGTAACAACAATGATTAAAGGTCTACATTGAATTGAATGCATAATATATTGAATATCTAGATTTTAACAAAAAAAAATATTATTTTTTAAAATACTGTCTAAATTTCAATTTATGTATTAAAAAGGATACAATTTATATAAAGATGGTTGTGAAACCTCCATCACACAGTTAATTAGAAAATGATTTGTAAATGTGTACTATGCGGCTATAACAAAAACTTTATTTAACATAACCTAAAAATAAACGTCAAAAACATTGACTTAAAGTCTATGGTCAAAATTTGACGTATTGTCTTTTCAATGGGCTGTTGAAAATGTAATTTATCTAACCAATATAAAATCATAGATAAATTACATAACCGTCTTGATATAAGGAGGCTGGGAAGAAATATACTTGTCCCACGTTGGGACGCGAAATAGATAGCTGAAATAGGCTGACAAAAAATACGGCTCCACATTGGGACGCGAAATTGATATATAAAGCGCTGAAAAGAACAAATTAAACATATTAGCTCCTGCTGAAAAGCAAATATTAAACGCTGTCTCTGAAGAAGTCTGAAAGGACAAATACACAAAAATACAGGCATGGCAAAAATAATTTATAAATTGGAAAGATCTTACCAAACTGCTCTCCAACAGGAAGGAAGACTAAAGTTAGGCCTGAAAATAAATAAATCCAAGACAAAATTGATGATTGTCAACGAATCTGACAAACTGAAAATTACAAGAGCTCTCTCGGATCTAGAAATGGTGGACAAATTTGTTTATCTGGGGTCAACTATTACAAACCAAGGAGAGTGTGAAACCGAAATCAGGAGAAGGATAGGAACGGCGAAAAGTGCTATGGCCAGTCTAAAGAAAATCTGGAAAGATAGGAACATATCCAGAAACTCGAGAGTGAAGATTGTGTGCACACTTGTTTTCTGTATTTTTCTTTTATGGAGTGAAATTGTGGACTCTATGAGTTGAGATAGAGACAGAATAGATGCGTTTGAAATATGGTGCTTTAGAAGAATGCTGAAAATTCGACAGCAAAAAGAACAAACATCTCAACTTTTCAATAACTTCGCATCAAAGTGAGATTGTCATCCCTGTCTTGAACAAATACTTAAGTTTTTTGGACACATTGCTCGTAGAGAGGAAGACAACCTCGAAAACCTGATCATGGTCGGAAATGCACCTGGTACAAGACCCGAGAGGCAGATCGCTGATGCGTTGGTCCGACCAAATATTCCTGCTATGACAAGAGCCGTACATCTTACAGTAGATAAGACAACCTGGAGAGCAATGGTTCGCAGCAGAGTATATGATGGACACGACCCTTAGCAATGAGGACTGTGACTGGTAAGGTTACATTTTTTTAAATATTTAAAAAAAAAAATGAATATGTCCTTGTTAAACAAGTACATATACATCTTCCTACGTTCCCTAAAATAAGCAAATAAATGCTTGTGCTTAGGTGAACGAAATCGGTCGAGGCAGGATTCAAACTCGCGACCACTGGATTACCAGCCCAGTGCGCTAACCGCTCTGCCACCGACCCATCATATTGTTAATGCTAAATTTGCTTTGAGGCACTGGTTTAGAATAGTGCTTTCACTTTTCAATTATAATTGTTTTTAGGTGTTCTGGGGTTATTGAAAATACAACAGGAAAATTAACATCTCACATAGGACAGGCATGCACACCACATGCCTGTCGCTGGTTACCCACATCCCTGTCGCTGGGATATGCTATTTTAGTATCATGATAAAAAACCTTATCAATAAAGTAAATAAAACATTCTTGTTTCAATTAAATGTATTTTATCATATAATTACATTTTAATAATGATTATAATTTATTTCATGACTATGTATGTATGAATTTACAAAAGATGTAATGTTTATAAAATACATGCCATTTATGTATCTACCTTTAATTCAGATTTGCATTTGCAATACATGAATTCATAAATGAAAATTGAATTAAAACACAATGAGATATGGAAATTATTTTAATTCAGTTTCATTCTCTTGAGATTGTGTAATTGCTAACACAGTGTTGAAATCATGAAGGTATTGGTTGAAATAATGCTTAATTTGATTTATATATTTCTATTTGTTAATGTTGAGTCCAATTCTGTGCGTTTGGACTGTAACTTGGAGTGGAAGTATCTGGCTACTCCTTCTGGGGCCCAGGCTTGCTGATAGAATGAGGCGCGACGTTCTTCTTCAGGATTGCCCACAACATCAGTCATTGTCTAGAAGGAAAGAAAAAAATTAAATGAACATAATTATTATCTTAAGGCCCCCATTCACGATCGTGCCATCCTTCCAAATGGCTTGCCATCACTCCAAAATGCGCTCGTGAATGTCAAATCCCGCGCAGCCCAATTGGCCTGACACACCAAAATGGAATTCCAAACGATCGAAACTCTGTAGTACCGCGAAAACGGCGCAGCTTATCCTGTCGGCTCGGCATGCTCGTGAGTGTGAAAACCAGCGGTACATTGCGCCATCTCGTTTTAATGCACCGAGCTGTTTGACATTCTCGTGAATGCGAAAATACATCATTTTCTCTTTGTTTTTCTATTTATATACAAAAAAATCGCTAAATAGCAGTTGTATAAAACTCATCATCATAATTATAACTCATTTCTATTTGAAAATTAAAAAAAAAAAAATAGAACTTATTAATGCGAAAGCGCCGACCACTTGCGTATACTACTAATTTTGATGGCTCGATGGCGCGCCCGTGACTGTGATGAAAATTTTACAATGCTCCAAATGGAGCCGGTCCATATGGAACGACGCCGAATGGCACGATCGTGAATGGGCTGCTTAACAGACTATTTCATATATTTGTAAAGTATTTTACAAATCAGGATAATAACAAGTCATATTTAGGGTTTTTTTTTAAATCAAATCACTGATACAGTTCCACAAAGATTCATTTACTTTCATAGGATGATCGTTTCAGCTGACTAGGCCTTTATCAATTTATTGACCTATCTGCTCACCAGTTGATAAGGGCAAAATCAGCTGAAACAATTCTCCTGTGGAAAGAAATCGGTAATTTCATTTTATAAAATCCCAAGATGAAATTGTACAATACAAGTACCATCAACATTGACAAAAAAAAGAAAGACATAAGTACATCCTGTAATCTTAAATAGGTCTATTGATTGTGACCATAAATTATTCCCATAATTTATAGCTCAGTTGGTTAGACATCTGAGCGAAAGGTCCCGGGTTCGATTCCCAGTAGAGACACAGTTTTTTATTGTTTTCAGTGTGGATCTGTGAGACGATAAATATCGTAAGTCTCCAGAATATGGCAACTTGTTATTGGGTGGGTGTTAAATTAATATTTTTGTCATAGTACCTGTTAATTGCCCGAGAAGCAATACAAAATAAAATAATTTATAGGAAATATGAGTTCGTATTTCCCATGAAAAAAAGCAAGACGTACATTTTTCTTTTACGTAAGATAATTTACTTAAATGAATTTTATCTCATACATTTTTAAAGCTAATGTGAGATGGACCATTCTGACAAATGACAGTTTTCTTGGCTTAGTTAATTAGATATAATAAAGAGTTTGAATCCCACAGTTGGTAGAGACACAGTTTTTCATTGTGTTTTCTGGATTTCATGTCAATTTAACCACCTGGATTGTAGTTTCTAGATAAGCAATATTATGTAAATTAAATAAAAAAAAACATGGAACACATAGAGCTTGTAAATATTCATAATTCTCATAAACTGCACTATACCTTAAGGTCTCTCGTTTGGCTGACCACCCATTTCTGAATGAATTGCTGTGGATCCTTTGCAAAACTCAAAAAGAATTCTCTGTTGGTCTTGAGCTGATTTATGGTATCCACCTGAAGATCAAAGGACAATATTATTTTATCAATGAAGACTCATTATAGTCAAATAAGTAGTGTCCGACCGAAGGTCAGATTTTGGCCCAAGCCGAAGCCGATTGTTCGGCCTTAGCCGTAACCTTCGGCCCAAGCAGAAGCCGAAGGTTTGATTTTACTAAAAAAAATCGATTAAAATAGTAAATAATCTGCTTCAATTAAAATAATAAATAAAAAATCGATTAAAATAATAAATAATCTGCTTCAATTAAAATAATAAATAAAAAATCGATTAAAATAATAAATAATCTGCTTCAATTAAAATAATAAATAAAAAATCGATTAAAATAATAAATAAAAAATCGATTAAAATAATAAATAACAGTCGGCACGCGACACTGGGCCGGCCGAATCTATACACCCGCTACACATGTCATGAGTTCGCGCATGTAAATACAAGTTTTAACTGTTTTTAGCGAAGTTTTAGTTGTTTTTGGTCGAAGGTGTTTTTTTTTGGCTGAATGTGGCGAAGCCGAAGCTTCGGTCGGACACTACAAATAACATAAATATTGGAATATATCTAATGAAAAAAATTATGCGATATAGCGTATTAGCCCAAATATAACGCAATATTTTTAGTCAATATTATATAAAAAAAAAATTTATGTGTTAAATTTGAGGTTTGGTTAGGCTGGGCCGTGTCCAAATGAACCAGAGTTCACACTAACTATGCACACATCCAAGCATTTTCACCTATAACACACAAAGGTATAGAATTTTCTTTAAAATAATGAATGTCTTTGTAACAAATAGATACACATCCCCATACATCCGGGTGAATGAAATCGGTCGTGCCAGGATTAGAACTGGCGACCTCTGGATAACCCAGCGCGCCAACCGCTCTGCCACTCTGTCACATAGTTTGGGTTAGTTAGAAACTGTTGACGAGTTTATTTATGTAGATGTATTTATTTATAAGAGCTTTTAGTATATAGCTGTATAGGTATGTCTAGAATATTGAATAGTTCAACTGAGGGTGTGCAAATACGGTGACAGGAAAATTATTCGAAAAACAATTATTCGAATGCTCAATTTTACGAAAATCAATTTTACGAATGGCAATTATTCGAATCACATTTTTTCGAAAAACAATTTTCCGAACACACAATTATCAAAATTTACAATTGTTCGAATTTTTATGACGTCATGTTGGTAGTATTGTGAGAGAATAAACCATAGATTTTTATTATAATATACTAGATGTCGTAGTTAGCAAATTTTGTATGAATCGAAAACAAATGACTCACTTTTTGCACGGAGTACTACATCTACATAGTATATTATGTTTAATTAAAATCTATGCAATATACAACATGGCGACGCACCGCGCTGTCAGATATCCTAGGATGTACACTTATTTTTTAAACCTTAACCTACAAAACTTTGGTAAAAATAGGTTGGTTAGGTTTGTTTGTAGTTATAATTGCGACTGGCGTGAGCCAGTTGCATTATATATTTAAAAAGTAACTATAATATTGAAATAAAATAACTAAATTGGTGTGAATACTAGATAAACATAAACTGGTGTACAAACTAGGCTATCCCGCGCTGTCAAACATCAGTTATTAAAAATGTGCAAACATACGTAGGTACCCAACAATAATACAACAAGTAATAATGGTCTTCATCGAATATATTTTACTGGCAACAAATATGTCAAAGGAGGCAACATAATGACACAAAAATATAGTAAATTCGGTTAATTGGTTTTCCAACAAATGTTAGTTCGAATAATTTGCTTTCGGACAATTGTCATTCTGATAACTGATTTTCGAAAAATTGTTATTCGTACAATTGCGCATTCGAACAATTGTGTTTCGAAGAATTTTCATGTAATCTGCAAATAGTAAAATAAATTCTAGTGACTTACAGTTTCGTGTATTTTAGTATCAAGTCCCTGAATTTCTTGTTGACTGGCAGTGCTCAATAAGAAACTATTCATTTGTGTTTTAAGTGTATCATCCACCTGTTAAAGTAATTACATATATTAATTACAGTGACATGCAAATTTATTGGAACAAAATGTAGATATCACAAAAAAGATTATATTGATCAAAAGAACACAAAATACAGCATCTATAATGAATCCTTTCTTTTTGCATTACATAACTTTCACTTTTGTATACATATACTTTACCAATTTGTGATTTACGATTTGATAGTATTTCAATATGCTAGTTTGATTTCATCATCCTAATAACCGGCAGAGATGGTCCAGTGCCATAATAGGAGAATCAACCCCAAAACGTCTTCTTGAGAGGATGCTTAACTTGTTGCTCCAAGTGAGTAGGAGAAACGTAGATTTCATCAGATAATCTACATACAAACAGCTAGTGCTGTCCCTGTACAACAAAATGTGTTTCATTTGAGAAGAAAAATTTTCTCCTGTCTTCGGCTGCCCAGTGATGTCATCTGTTTAGATAAACTGCACTCTTTTGAGGATCCATTTACAAAAATTGAGCAAAATATTTTGCTTGTTCCGATTAATGTGCACAGTGCTGTATAATTATGCACTTATTTATTTAGGAAGAACAACATCAATAAGTTTATATTTCAAATATAACTTAACAAAACTAATGTAAATAATTTTCTCGCAAGAAGAATCAGTGTAATATTATTTTTAATAATAATACAAATTTGAACAGTTAAATTATAACTTTGGTCAATGTGAATGTTAACAAATATAAATGTTTAATATTATGTTACTTTGAAGGTTGATAAACATAGAAAAATTACCTCAACATCAATATCGTAGCAAGCTGTCTGTTTGGCTTCCGCTCCACCCTCCACAGATATAACATGGTTGATAACAATAGGATCTGGTGGATGTAAGAGGGTATTGAGACGTTGAGGTATTTCGGCAAACTTCATACGCTGCAGGTTAAATATCTGTTCTAGATACTTGTCGCATACTATGTACTCACGTTCATGGGCATCTTGTAATCTGCATTCAATTATTATTAACTGGGTTATGAATAACTATTGCTATTTGTGAACAATAAACTAAAGTTATAATAAATATAAAAATAATAATAAAGTCAAAGCATAACCTTCGCAAAACTTTGTGTCAAATCAATTTCCAATTCGACTGGAAATTTTAGATATGCAAGAATGGACTCATATATTATACTTTAAAGACAAGGAGTACATTGAAAGCCGTAATACAGAGAGAGTTCTCATATATTATACTTTCAAGACAAGGAGTACATTGAAAGCCGTAATACAGAGAGTTCTCATATATTATACTTTCAAGACAAGGAGTACATTGAAAGCCGTAATACAGAGAGTTCTCATATATTATACTTTCAAGACAAGGAGTACATTGAAAGCCGTAATACAGAGAGAGTTCTTAATGTTTTGCTTTTTATCTATTGTATACAGTTTTCTTTGAAACCGAAAAAAAAACGAATTGGG
Organism: Molanna angustata; assembly: GCA_963576475.1. Classification (NCBI taxonomy): domain Eukaryota; kingdom Metazoa; phylum Arthropoda; class Insecta; order Trichoptera; family Molannidae; genus Molanna; species Molanna angustata. The sequence continues at coordinate 9,597,084 of OY754970.1, read as the reverse complement.
AAAAGTTTTTTAACTCCTCTATCTTAACGAACATATTCCGATCAAAAAAGTTACTCCATATTATATTTTACTAATTTTTCTATACATTGCAATCGAAAATGTCTGAACTATAAGAAGAAACTGAAAAACTAGGATTTTATCTGGTGAAATTTGAACTGAAGAGAAATAGTTTGTCTGAGATTTTTCATTAGTTAAAGGTGGTTGATACATTTATTTGAATAACAACGGATTTTTATCAAAAAACTTTGATTGACCTAAATATTTCAAAAATAAATTATATTAGAAAACTAACAATTAAAAATGAAGATACATACTTGTGCGTCTTAATATACTGCCAGAGAGCCGATATGATGACAGGTCTTGTCTGTGTGTGCACTCCTAAAAGACGGGCCAAACGCTGATCGAGTTTGAACTGAAGAGGCTGATAATCTAGAAGCAGCAATATGGTACAACGCACATTCTTGTCACCGGGACGCTTCACCTATCAAATATTAAAAAAAAATACAGGCAATGTTAGTTAAACTAAACTTTTTAATTTCAAATTTTTTCAAAGCTAAGTACACATAATCCAATAGTCCAGACAACAAAGGAAAAAAATAATTTACTAGTAAGTTATTTCAAAAGGTATAATGTATGCAGAAGAAATTTTTAATATCACAAGCATGATGATGAAGAAATATAAATATGATATATACCTGAAAACCATCAGTTTCTTGAGTGGTCAGCGTACGGTGCCACTCAACCAAGTGATTATCTGGGCCATAAAGCTCTTTGTCCAACTCTATCACCAAAGATTTGAAGAATGAAGAAAATTTTCTCTTCACCTATGAAAAATAAACATTTAAAAAATCTGAACACTGCTGTAAACTCATGCTGTTCTACTATTTGTAAAAACTTAACATTGCAAGAAAGAATTAATCACAGAAAAAAAAGTTATTTATCTTTCATAAATATGAATTACTTCAAATTTAAATTCATTTTTCTAAAATGTTTTTTGTCAATAAGTAAAAATATTTGATAATAGTGTATTGTAACTAATGTGTGTAATTAAATATTTAATTTTGTACATATTATTATATAATTAACCTTATTAGGATCACTTTTTGAATCTTCAAGCAGTCTACCTTCAACCCTCAATTCCCAGGAAGCCACAGATCCTTCTCCTAAAATTTTTTTTAGTAAATAAACTTTCATATAAGAAACTACATGTAAAAAAAAAAACAGTTTACATGGTAAAGAATTATTCGTCCATAATAATGGGTCATCTGCAAGCTATGTGTGTTGTACAGATTATAGATGTTTTGTAAATTGGAGATGTGATTTTCTCATGAATTCCATCATCAGCCCCCTTACTCTCAACTTCAAATCCGACCCTAATATTTCTTTTTTGCTAAGAAATTGCATTTGTAACGGAGAATAATGCAGTACGAAGGTATGTTTGTTTTAATTGTAATAATTTGAATATACGCAGGCAAAATTTCAAATTGGGATCTGATTTCAAGACACGAGTAAGGCTGCATATCTAAGTCTTCGCATTTGATATCAATATGAAGTAAAACGGACTTAAAGTAAATGGACTTATAGTTTGGTCTCTACAGAGGACAAAAAAAACAGAGTTTATCATACATACAATCACATAATGACGAAACTCATACTGTGCACTCTCTACGTGATACCAGTTGAGAAACTGATGTAAAAAAATTTGCTAAAAATAATAAAAAAATTTTTTTTCACTGTTTATAACTACCAATGTTCAAACTACTATTTATGCACTATCTTTTTCAGATTACTTGATTGTTTATATTTATTACATATATTTTAAAAATTATTCAATTACGACCTACTAGTCTATTTATATCAGCATATTTTTTTTTTTTTATATAAAAAATGAATATGTCCTTGTTAAACAAGTACATATACATCTTCCTACGCTCCCTAAAATAAGCAAATAAATGCTTGTGCTATAGGCGAATGAAATTGGTCGAGGCAGGATTCGAACTCGCGACCACTGGATTACTAACCCAGCGCGCTACCCGCTCTGCCATCGACCCATCTAAACTATATAAAAATTTAAATATATTTTTAATAGTAAAACTACACAGTAAAAGGAGCAGAAATGATTAATTCTGTTTATAAAACATGGTAAATGGTAAGGTATAAAACATTTATCGTGAAGGGGTATTTGGCAAGTTTGACATGCTCTAACTGTTTTATTTTTACATTGAGCACACCTTCTTCAATTTTGATTAGTCAATATCAAGTGATGTCCTTCATTTTTAATTATGTTAGATCCTAATTTTTTTTTTGGACCTTTGCTCTTTGGTTTACTGCCGTATTTTTTACATAATGTATGCACAATTTGTCTTATGAACTCGAGCTTATCCAATTTACCCCCATAACTTTTACTCAGTATCCATGCGTTATTTACTGCTACATCAATTATCCAAAATGATACAGGCATATACCACTTTTTACCCCGTAAACTGATTTGATAATTGGAAACAAAATTATCCATTAGGTCAACCCCACACATAAATTTATTGTATTTATTTACGACATTCGGCTGAGGGATGTCGACTCTCTTTTTTTCTTTAGCAGAGTATCTTGAAACGCTCTTGATAGGTTCCGTTCCAAACTGATTCGATAACATGGTTACCGCACTATTATCAAGCCATTTAACAATAGCTAATATTTCCGATCTTTCGACAAAATATTCATATTTTCCCCTATCTCCCTCCTTAAAACTTTTTTTTATCCGAAAATGGATTATTTAAAATACGGTTTTCTCGGATAGTTCCAGTGCCACCATATTTTTTCTTATTTAAAAATGAAAAAAACTTCATTCCGGTAAAGAAATTATCAAAAAATAATGAAAATTTGATATCGGGAAACTCTTTTTCAAGTAGATTTGCAAAATTAACTACAACCGATCCCCCGAGGCCATAGTTTTTTTTAATTGATGTCTTGTCTGCAAAATTTTTACCTTGATATAAATCAAATTGCAAGCAATATCCATTTTTGACAGCCATTGACCAAGCTTTATAACCAAAACGGATTGGCTTGCTTTTAATGAACTGCTTGCAAGGGTGTTTACCAAAATATTTAATCATTGACTCATCAATGGATATTTGAGCTTCAATAGGAGCATAGCGCATCAAATTTTCATTAATACTTTTAACAAATATTCTAACTTTAGTATATTTATCAGATAAATCCAAATTACTGTTATCACATACATAAATGAAAGTGACGGAAAATTTCGTCAAACTGGTTACACCTCATAGTTTCTTTTACCAATATATTTTCAGTATCAGACCGATTCACCCAATACATTCTTCTCATCGATACCCCACAGTATCCACTTGGCAACAATATTGCGATGAACGAATACATGCTTGCGAAACCGAATGCGAACGAATACATATAAAATAATAAACTAAAAATAATAAATTTTTAGTAAAATTACCTTCAGAAACGTTATCTTTACCCGGATAGAATGTATTTGAAATAAAAATTCTCAATTTCCGCTTCTGTTTCATGGGTCTCTTCAGTGCTTCTTGAATGTCAAGTCTCTTTCGCATTATTGTTGCATCCAACTTCCTCTCAAAAGCCAAAAGATCCATGTAAGCTTGAGACTCGGGTACAAGGTCTCTTACTTTCTGTGGTAATATTTTGTCTGCAAGCTTCTTCTTCTTCTTTGGAGGAATGGGATGCTGGAAATCACTAATAAAAAAACTCAAAATTATTCTCTTTCTATGTAATTAACTATATCTTTGTTGAAAACTAACCTATCAAATAGCTAAATTATGCATATGTCTACTTTTGCAAAATTTAAATAAAAAATAAATATAGATAATATAAGTGAATTAGTAGGTATATTTTTATTAGATGACTATAAAAGTACAATATTTCATTGTATTTTCTCAGCTAGTTTGTCAGAAGAAAAGTAACAGTAATGGTAGAATACAAAACCCTACAGAAACTATGTAAACCTCACAATCCTTATGTTAAATTTTGTATTATCTCAGATAGTTTTTTAGAAGAAAAGTAACAGTTATGGTAGAATACAGAACCATACAGAAACTATGTAAACCTCGCAATCCTTATGTTAAATTTTGTATTATCTCAGATAGTTTTTTAGAAGAAAAGTAACAGTTATGGTAGAATACAGAACCATACAGAAACTATGTAAACCTCGCAATCCTTATGTTAAATTTTGTATTATCTCAGATAGTTTTTTAGAAGAAAAGTAACAGTTATGGTAGAATACAGAACCATACAGAAACTATGTAAACCTCGCAATCCATATTGTTACGGACGGTTTTGGCCTTGCACAAAGTGTTTTATTAAAATATTAGAATAAATATTATTGTGTGAAAAAAGATTATGTAAACACCAATGTCGAGCGGTTGGGGACTGTCCAGCCGCCGACTGACGGTGTGAGCGGCGGTGCCCGGCGGGTACACCCCCGCGCACTGGCCGCCACCTACCCTTGTATTGCACAAGCCGGCCGCTGATCGGCCGGCATCTTAATATAAATAAATGTAGATTGTGCAAAGCAACTCGTACTGTACTACACGACACCGCTCTTATTATTTATCTCTTATTTCGACCCTGCTACATCTCTGCTTTACTCTTTGACTTGGATCTGGACTGGACCACTGCTGCTGAAAGTACACCTCTACGCTGACCTTTGCTACTCCTCTGGACCACTCCCACTATTGCTACGTGATTCGACGTATCGATAGTGAAGCCGGTGACATCGTACTGCAGACTTCACCTTGTAGGAAGCGAGCCGCCCTAAAAATATTCTGCTACGACATCTACAGGCGTATTTGTCCGTAACACATATGTTAACTTTTGAAGTCCAGGATAAGGCAACCTAATAGTATTATATAAAAATATGCAAGTTTTGCAAGATTATAACTAGAAATATAATCACATGAGAATTTTTCTTGACACAACATGGTAAAGATTTATCATAACACTTATTATATACTTAAGATATAAATCAGATCATTATGAACATGAGTGATCTAGTTAAAGCATTCAAATGTAAACTAGTTCTACGGGGAAGCAGCACAAAAATTAAGATTTTACGCATTTTTCCAAATGCAACATGATCAAATAACTACAATGAATAAAAAATATTCATATATTATTATCACAGATCCAACTTATTTAACTGGGAAAGGCTAAAGTTAAGTTTAATTCAAAATTACTGTGAACCAGCTGGGAATCAAACCAGAAACAAATGGCACTGTGGTCGGAAGATGCCTAAATGACAGCAACCATAACAGTTAACATTTTATCATAAAAACAAAGTTTTACGATACAATTACATACAAAGTCTAAAATGTTAACTAAATTTTATACAAATGAAAAATTTTAAATGCCATAAAATAAAAAAAGTATTATTTGTAAATGGCCGTTTAGTGATACAAGATCACTCCAAGTACGTGCTATGTTATGTATTTTTAATAAAACACTCTACAATTTATAACGGGACACAGTTCAAAATACACTAATTATATGTATGTATTGAATGATGTGAAAAAATAAATTTTTTAATCAAAGCATTTTCAAATTCCATGCCGATAAGATGACATGCAACAAGATAAAATGCATGTAAAATGACAAATATATGACCTCGATTGATACAACATTGTTTAAGCTTTTGACTAAAACTAAAAAAAGAGACCAAATATTTACACTAAACATCAAATCTAAGTGACTTTCTTTCAAGGGTTATATAATTATGTAATCTCTACAGGAGGCTGCTGCACTTTACTTGATATAATATAATCAATAATACATTGGCTAGATGAAAATATACCTACTACAATACATAATGTGATAAGATATTAATATTATTATAAAAAACACACTAAAACTTCAAGTTAGTGTGGTGTTCAATGAGCATACATTAATATTATAACTAGCATTCCAAACTATATATATTTGAACCTAGAAAAGATTGCAATAAAAAGATAAGGCGTCTAAATATTTAATAGTTACTTCAGAAACTTGTAGCTAATGGTTTTGCAGCCAATTTGAGAGTTGTTATGTGTTTTACGATTATTTAGAGCCCATTCATACTCCTGCAGGAATCAACTGCCACTAAAATTATCGGGAAATGTTAAATGTATATTATCTTTTAATTGAGTTGCATCTTGGGTCCAAGTGCTTATGTAGGTATGTATATTTTAAAATCAGCAATTTGGAACATTCACAAAGTGAAGGATAATGAACAAATATATTCGAGGGAATAATCCAATGACTGGAATACACAGATTATATTTGAGGGAATAATTCAATGACTGGAATACACAGATTATATTTGAGGGAATAATCCAATGACTGGAATACACAGATTATATTTGAGGGAATAATCCAATGACTGGAATACACAGATTATATTTGAGGGAATAATCCAATGACTGGAGTACACAGATTATATTTGAGGGAATAATCCAATGACTGGAATACACAGATTATATTTGAGGGAATAATCCAATGACTGGAATACACAGATTATATTTGAGGGAATAATCCAATGACTGGAATACACAGATTATATTTGAGGGAATAATCCAATGACTGGAATACACAGATTATATTAAATGCGAATAAGACACAATTTTGCAGAAATATGATAATTTCTTACTAAAGGAAATGAATAGGCTTTAAATAATTTATTTCTAAATACCAGCCTACCCTAAAGGTAGAGTAAAGCTCGGAGGATACTTAAATAAAGAAAACAATCCTCCCAACATTTATAGAACCTCTGTAGATTTAATTTTAACCATAAAATAATTACATAAAATTAACAATTTATTATTTATGTTTGTTTAAATTAATGAAATTAGGATTTCAACTTTTCAATTATAGGAGATAAGAGAGGCTTACATCTAGGTGATAGCTGATGATGGAAGAACTTAACATGGCACAACAACAAAAAGAAATTGTAAATTCATAATCTAAATATGAATCTATTTTCATTACAATGGGAATTTAATTAAAATATACCTAGTTTATAAAGAAAATAAATAAGTTTTGTTTTTAAATTTAAGAAATTTTGAACAAGATATAATTTTTAATTGTGAATCCCATTACTGTTGAAATATTGTCTATTGACATAGTATTTATACGCAATAGTTTAAGGGGGGGACTGCTGCCAACGTACCTATTTTTCAATTTGATATACCATCATTATTTCTTATCAAATCGTTTTGAAAAAAAAAATTAGATAGTTTGGATATTATTAATAAACAAAAATATACCTAAACTTTTTGATAATGTTCCGTATAAATTCTTGTAGAAAAATAATGGCATACCCCGATTTTCAAGGTTTATCATATATTTTTAATAAACTATAAGGCGTAGAGTAATATTTTTTTTTTTATCTAGAAAAATATGATGTGACGTTGCATTAATGCTTCAGTTTTAGTAAATAAACCTAAAAGACATTTATTTTCCATTCAGCGCCATTGCGTAATAAAAGTTTTTTTGGTTTATTTACTTAACCTGATGCGTTAATGCAACGTCATATCATATTTTTCCAGGTATTTTGTACTTCTTTAATTTATAAAAAAAAATATTGCACTATACCTTATATTTTTTTAGAAAGTTAAGATAAATGTCTAAAATCGGGGTATGCTTATTATTTTCCTACAAGAATATTTACAGAACATAATCAAAAAGTTAAGGTATATTTCTCTTTATTAATATCCAAATTAACTAGGTTATTTTTTTCAAAATGACTTGTTTAGTAATAATGATGGTATATTGAATTGAAAAAATAGGTACGTTGGCAGCAGTTGCCCTCTTAATCAAATCTTTATTTTTACACAACAGTGTTCTACAGGAAACATATTGTGTTTTTTTAATAAAATGATAAAAAATACATAAAAAGTTGAGAGGACTGAATAATAAAGCATAAAATAAAAAATATAAAAAAGCAAACCGAACACATACTAATAGACATACGGTTTCTGCTGAGGCGGCATGGGGCCCCTACCGTCGGGGGGCGGTCTCTTGCCCCCCGTCTGGGGCGAAGGCGGCGGAGGGCCACCTCGCATTGGCGGACCGCCGGGATACGGCTGTTGAGGAGGACGCTGCATCATTCCTGGAGGAGGAGCACCTCCCGGCCCTCCACCGCCACCCATGGGAGGCGGAGTAAATCCAGTTCTTTGCTAGAAATTGAAATAAATTCAAATCAGAAAATAAAATAACTATAATACAACAAACAAAATAGTAATTGTATACTCAAGATGCTTACTGGAAAGTTTGGTCCGGCATATTGTCGTGGAAGAGATTGGTTTTGTGGTTGATTATATCTTTGCTGTTGCATTGGACCCGGCGGCCCTTGGTTAGGCCCTGTTCCAGGGAATCTTTGAGCCATAATTTGTTTAAATATAAATGAAAACAATTGAAAATATCAATTTACATTGACATCGCGTCTTCTCAACTTTTTTCCATCTATTCAACAATATAATGTATAAAATATAGCTCACAAATATTACAAAAAGGAGTCATTCAAATGCTATGTGTTATATTTCTTGGTGCTGAGAATATGATTCTTTTTATAAATTTATATCAACATAACAGTCATCACTCGAGTATTTATCAACGCCACTTGATTACTTTATGGTATTATAAGCTATGGTTTTACTCATAGATTTTCATATAATATACTAGATGTAGTACTCCGTGCCAAAAGGGAGACATGGAATATCATGCATTTGACGTTTTGGTTGGCAACATATTGTAGTTTTCCTTACATTTCAACACATCATAAATAACTGTTGTTATCGCATATAACAAAGAAGAGCGTTGATAAAAGTGTCTAAATGCCGGCTAGTCAATACAATAATTAAATATGGTGGAGACGAAAGAACGTGTTGAGCGTATAAAATAAAACAATGCTTAAATTGACAGAAATACACGCGTAATAGTAATTATCGGTTAATAAAAATTGCTGTAAAATTAAAAAGAAAATTAATTAGAAAACCAGTGATGACGGCCGCTGAAAAGAATTATTAAATACAGGAAATACACGTGGAACAGAGAATAATAGTGCTGAAAAGAATAATCAAATACATGAAATGCACGTGTAATATTGATGACAATCTTGCTAAAATAAATTACGAAACGAAACGTTCAGAGCAAAGAAAACAAATAATAATAAATCAGAAAGATCTTACCAACCGCTGCTCTCATTACGGGTCTATAGATGAAACACTTACACTACATAATATCACTTTTTATTAATTGAAAATAACTTAAAACTATCTTAAATTCACCCCTCGTTGGTTATATGGACCTGAAACACACTTATTCACTATTATACGATTATTTAAGTTATGTTTATTCTTAAAAGTTATTTTTAATAGTAACTTAAACTATCTTAAATTCACCCCTCGTTGGTTATGTATGGACCTGAAACACACTTATTCACTATTATACGATTATTTAAGTTATGTTTATTCTTAAAAGTTATTTTTAATAGTAACTTAAACTATCTTAAATTCACCCCTCGTTGGTTATGTATGGACCTGAAACACACTTATGCACTACCATGCAAATATGAAATTTAATGCTGAGCATCGAGCAGACGCCTCGCAGAGATAAGACTTTTTCTTCAACGTTCGCGGTCTACGTTCGTTTTTTAAAAAAACATATAAGATATCTTTCGTACGCGTGAGTTAATATTCGTCTATCCCGGCAGAGCGGCTATTCAATACTGATTCAAACCAGCTATCGCGTCCACCGCTGGAGACAGGGGGGGAGGAGCTACCCCACCGCGCGGCGGGACGCGTTCTACCATCTACCAATAGGAAGCCTCCATTTCACCTACCAAGTTAGAAAGTATAAAGTTCCAGGAATATTCATTGAATATAAAATTATTAGAAATGACATATTTACAAAATATAAGCATTGTTTAAACACATTAAGGACCCAAAGACCCGTTAATCTGATAAAACCATTATAAGAGAAAGTTTTCCAAGAATTAAGGTATTTTGTTGAAACAAAATAATAGATGTTTGGCTTCTATGCTACCATAACCCATGGTAATATCTTGATCATACTACCTATGTATATATCACTGTTCTCTAAATATTTATAAACAAAGCGTTTTTTTTCGACAGATAAATCCGAAAACAATTCACATTAGACGTTATTCTCTATAGAAAAACGATGTGGTCTGCCAACCAAAACATCAAAAATCCCCCGGGAAATGTTTTTTTCGACAGATAAATCCGAAAACAATTCACATTAGTCGTTATTCTCTATAAAAAAACGATGTGGTCTGCCAACCAAAACGTCAAAAATCCCCCAGAAAATGTCTCACTTCGATTCATACAAAACTTGCTAAATACAGCATCTAGTATATTATAATCATAGATTTTTATTATTGTAAAAAACGTTTTACACTTTAACACTTAATTCCTTTTTTTATTAATTAAAACTATCTTTAAATCACCCCCGTTGCTTATGGTCTCTGGAAGAAATTTTATTATTAATACTTAGTTTCACCCCCGGAGATTATATCGATCTGAAAAGAACTCAATCACTACTTTATACAATTAAAAGGCTGAGGCCGTCCGACAGCCCAGCCAATCAACTTTTTATGATACTACCCGTTCGCGGATAATGAATTCGGTTCGACTAGCGTTAGACTACATATCCATGGCTGAACAATCGGACGCGACTCGCTGATAACTCACTGATAACTAACTGAACACTTGCTAGGATGGCCTTGCGTCAGCGGGACAGGGAGAAATAGGGGTGAGGGGGAACCAAAGAACCTAGTGGAAAAACTCGTATTCCAGGAATCTGTTAATTACATTTTAAATTTATTTTCAATACAAAAGATAATGATTAAATATATGAACAAGGCCTGGAGGGCTGCTATAAGCCGTTCCTATATAGTAAATAAAAGAAATACATTATGCCAAAGTAAAATAATGGGGTTTAAATAAATGTCGTATTCGACTATGTCGCCTAAAAAATGTCGAATGAAATGTCGTATGATAGGCTTTAGCCTATTCTTGAAATAATTCGTCATTAAAATCGTTCGACATTGAAATGTCACATGAAAGAATAGGCAACATAGCATTTGGGATGCGTTTGAAATATTTTTTTGAGCATTTATTGCATATTTTTGCCGTTTTTTTCTATGATTGTCAAAACACAGCCTTTTTCTATGCAATTATATGATAATTGATTTATGATTGATTTCTAAGCACTTAAAATATTTTTCATTGTGACGCTTCCTGAATTCTCGAACAATTAGTCATTGATATTATAAAAAATATCAGAAAACAACTATAAAAATTTAATTTACTTTGGTAATTTGTCAAATAATCAAATAATTTGTTTCTTACTTTTACACGTAAGAGACAAATTATTTGGAAATAAAGAACACAAGCATACAAACTAGACAAATATAAAGAAATATTGTGTACCTATATTGAAATATTCAATAGCAAACAAATACAAAACATAATTATGCAGAAATATGTGATAAGTAAACAAGGACATTAAACAAAACTTGTTTTTTGGAGTTCGTTACAAAATAGGAACATTTACTATACTTATTAATGGAGATATATTAACAAAGTGAAAGAATCCAATGTTTTAGTCATCCATGTATTTTTATATGTTATTTTTATGATAAAATAACTTATTCGTCGAATTGCCACTGTGACTACAAAATAACGAAAATACTTGTTGATACAGACCATACAGACGCTTGCCGTATGTAAATGCAATATGGCGACCATTTTTGACAGATAAAATCATGCGACATTGAATGTCGAGTGGTCCTATACCACTCGTCAAAATCTCGAATGATTTTCATTCGACTATGTCGCATGTGAGACTCAAGAATAACATATTCTAGAAATCGTGCGAAAGTAATAATATGTCGCATACGACATCGATAGTGCGAGATTGGAGAATAGGGTCCCTGTCCTGCTAGCAGTTTCAACTAGTGCAGTCTCAACTAGCCGGTCGATGGCAGGACAGCACTGCCGAAACATGTCGCATAGTGACTCAAAATATAGTGGTTTAGGGCAAAATTCACATGCCAAAACGGTTAAAATAATGGGTATTGGGTTTCTTTGCTATCTTCTTGCATGGCAATAATATATCGATTACAATACTTATGGAAATATCACTCACTTTTTGCAAGGAGTACTACAGCTAGTATAATATTATAATAAAAATCTATGTATGTGTTAATATATCATTTCTTTTCTATGAATATATCCAAGGCCCTCTGGATTGTTCGTCGTTCGTTTTCCTCTAGACACTGCAAAAACTGCAAATCCAGAGGGCGCTGATATATCCATCACCCTGTTGATGAGCCCTCTCTCCGACCACGAGGAAACATCAATGCCAGTGTGAGGAAGAAAAGGGGACAAATGATGGTGACACTATGAAAATTCTTTTAGTACGGCGCATTTATTAAAGATATCAGCATTGTTCGTCCATGGCAATTAAATAATAAAAACAAAACAAACACAACAACAACAGAGTACAAATAACAAAACAAAACGATAACAATCCAACTCTCAAACACAACCGAGCACGAAGAGACACCGACCAGAAGGTGCAGCCCCAGGGTACAGCGACATCCTTTCTCCAGGCATGTCACTGTCTTCCACGTGGTGGCTGAAGTTCCGGCGGGGCCCAGCCTCTGCGTCAGGCTGGCAGGTCCTTGTCGTACTCGGCGTAGTTTCCTCTTCTCTGCAAGGCAGTCACCCATGGCAGGCTCCGTGCCACACGGCAACGCTATGAAAGCGCATCTCAACAGAGGTGGCAGGCCAGCTGGGAACCTCACCGGAGGCGAACCGACGCCCTAGGCGACACGGAAAGTCCCTCGTGGTCCAATCTGCGAGCCGCCGCGTTCCCTGCTGCGGTGGACCAACACTGCGCCCTGCCTCCACGCCTCTGCCCTGTTGATGCCCTCATCTTGGCTCCGTAGCACCGGCAGCGTTCATGCGCGTGACGTGTCCTGTCACGCAGACCTCCTGCGTCGTCGAAAATATGGCCGCCATCGGGAGCACAAGTCGACCGATGACGGCGTCACAACAAGCCGTCCGTCTTCCACCAGAGTTGAATGCTAAGAGAGCGCGTGCCATAGCGCGTGCTAGCTGCTAGCTGCAAGTTTCGTTGCTCGCCCGCAACGAGCGCTAGCTGCTTTCAGAAATGTTGCCGTAGAAAAAAAATAAAAATCATTGTTTTTCGGCATTATTTTTTTCGGGCATAACACTGTATATGTGTTCTGTGCATAGGTTTGTTCACTATGTAATTTTCTTTGAAAAATTGTTTAGTATCTATAATATAATTACATAGGTTTTCATATAATATACTAGATGTCGTAGTTAGCAAATTTTGTATGAATCGAATGTGAGTCATTTTTCCGCGGGACTTTTGACGTTTGGTTGGCAGAAAACATTGTTTTTGTATAGAGAATAACGACTTATATGAATAGTTTTCGGATTTATTTGTGGAAAAAACTAGTTTGTACATCAAAGTTATAAAAACCAGTTATCTAGGAAGTTTTCAAAAATATTAGGCTAAAATAATGGGCGGTTTACAGTGTAATTATTGATATATTAACATTTTAGTAATGCCTAGGATCATTAAGAATTTCAGTGATTTTGTATTAAATAATCTCAATTACGGTTTGTTATATTTTAATTAAGCCTTACCAATATTTTCTTTATTAACTTTATAATAGTATAAGTAGCGTAATATTACGAAAACACATCGAGTAGCTACGCAAAAATCAGATAAAGGATTAAGCGATTTGTATGTCACAGATTTTTCCTTTGGCAGCCCCTTCCTGCATTCTTTTCTAAATAATTTTTAGTTTTTAACCGTTTTACATATCTCATTTGTTAATAGAAAATTTCTAAGTGATTTAATTTATTTAGATTGAATTTTTAACAGTGAGTGAATAGGTATATGCTTTGTAGTAATTATAAAATCTGCCATTATAGGTATGTGATGCTTCCTTTTATAAGGTATTGCACACCCGTCGCTGGTTACCATTTGTGATGGTATGTATGTACTTATTTAAATATTGAGCTCTGAAACGAAACAACAACTGTTGTTTCTTGACATCACAAGAAACAACAGTTAAATCCTAGGGTATCAGTTTAATTATGAATTAATATTAAAATTATTTCATCTTAACTTAACCTATATCTGTTTTATTTCATATTTTTCAATTTCAAAATACCAAAATGATTACCTGTGCATTTGTATATTATCTCCTTTGTTGTGTGGATAAGTACATCCATATCCAGAACATGAAACGGGCACTTTAAATAAAAGACATTATCACGCACCAAAATAAACTATTACTATGAATATCGATCGTAAATAATCTAAAATATCGCTAGTAAAAAAATATCGTATATAACTTTATTTATTAAACTTTAAAAGTTTCAAAGTTTGCTTTCACACAAAAAAGAAACTTCACACATTTTACAAAAAGTGATATAATTTATAAATTAACACAAAAAAAAACAAACAAATTAATGAAAACAATAAATATTATCCTTTATATGATAAATATGTCCACTTTTACTAAATAAAAATCACCAATTCGAAATATTATTGAAAAAAACGGAAAAATGTATGAAAATCACAATTTATTGCCAGCCAAGAAATAAAGCGCGCGAAAATTTTAAACTCACTTTAATTATGGTACGCCGTCTAGGTATATATATATATATATATATATATATATATATATATATATATATATATATATATATATATATATATATATATATATATATATATATATATATATATATATATATATATATATATATATATATATATATATATATATATATATATATATATATATATATATATATATATATATATATATATATATATATATATATATATATATATATATATATATATATATATATATATATATATATATATATATATATATATATATATATATATATATATATATATATATATATATATATATATATATATATATATATATATATATATATATATATATATATATATATATATATATATATATATATATATATATATATATATATATATATATATATATATATATGTATATATATATATATATATATATATTTTATGTCTATGGTTCTGTGATATGAGTGAATCAATGAGATATAGGTATACTGGAGTGCTATTGTCCATACAACCAGCGCCCTCTGGATTTGCAGTTTTTGCAGTTATATTATAGCTTCTCTCTACCCACCCCAGGAAAACGGGGTCATTAACCCGTATAAAGAATTCTATATATCTCTTGAACATTTTTACTCTCCACACTATGGAATAGGGGAGAGTCATGATTTCGCAAAATTTAAGCGCATTTTTTTATATCTCATAACATGATTTCCACCTTGTTCACTGTGGCTCGGAATAAGAATATTGTTCTTTTATTGTATCGCTAATTTCAAGTTCGCCTCAATACACCATCCCTTTTCCTATTCCTGTATCATGTATTTTAAATTCCTCAATAGAATTTGAAGAAATTATTTACTCATATTTCTATACGTACACAATGATACATGAAATTGAAGTGTATGATAAACAAGAATGAATGTTTCAACTGGATACATATTTTTTAAATTCAATATCAGACATCAGTTTTCTTTGCCAGTTCTTCCTGGTAGATGTATTAGAACTGGCGGATATTATCTTGTTTATTTTTAATAAAGAAAGTCAATAACTGGTGCCATTAGTAAAGACAACTGCAGTATATTTGTAGTTTTACAGAAAATGCTTCTATGTTATTGACAAATTTTAAACAAATACTTTTGTGTTTTTTTTATATTAAAACAACATTTTTTCCCTAACAGTATTTTGAATATAAACCTTGTAAATATATGAGGTTTCGAAGAAAAGTTTTTTTGTGAAACAGAAGACCTAAGGAGATGGTGGGTATTTGGAAGTAATTGAGTATACATATTTTTTTAACTTTTTCTATCGACAATACTTGATGGAATTTGATTATAATATATTACAATAAAATACAGATTTATAATTTTCTTCAACTAAATTTAATTGAATAACTAGTTTCGCTCTAGACGAGCATATTCTGAGTGGTCCACTACTCAAGAGAATGCTCGTCTAGAGCAAAAATAGTTAGTCAATAAAATTTAGTAGAAGAAAATTACAAATGTGCATTTTAATAGAGTACCTATATATTATGCATCATGTCAAGTATTTTTATATGATCAAACAAGCAAAATTTTTAAGACTAGATTATGTTAAAAGACTAGAAAATGCAATTTAAAATTTCTAGGAGATAAATTTCTAATAGGGAATATCATTTGTAGTTACATAATTAAGTTTATAATTTTATTATTACAATTGGTTCTTTACATAGGTGTTCTAGATTTTTCATATTTAAACAGCTGAACGTTGGTCGTTATAGATAATAAATCATATTCAAAACAATTGAAGGAAGCTCAATATCCCTGATAAGAGTTTATAATATAATATTAACTTTATTAGTATTTTGCTGAAATTAGTCATGTGCCTAGATATTTATTTGTTTTCAAAATTTTATACAGTTAGTAAACGATAATTGAATTATAAATGTATCAAATATTATTAATGAACATATTAACAATGCAATATGAATAGTTAGTTATCAATTTACCTAGAATAATTCATAACTCTTTCAAGACTGATAAAAAATATCTTTTAATATAAGCTCTACTTGTTCAGTTTCCATCTTGGAGATTGTTTGGCAGTAAATCTCTTCCTCCACTCTGTTTGGTCTTCAGCGATGCACACCTGTTCCATATACTCCCAGCGGGAACGCCTTCTGTCAGTCGATCCCTCAATTATTCCCTCCAACAAGATGTGTAAGAGATGCTCATGTCACAACGCATGACCATCCAATTTGCATGCCTTTTCAATATGGTGATCAACATGTTGTATTGTGACTAGTTTAATTGATTTTGCTGAGGACCTTACCTTTGCATAATGTGTGAAAACCATACAGGTACAGCAAATTACTCCACACAGATTTACTAATTGTTTCCGGAGTTGCTGGACTCAAAGATCTTTGATTGTTTAAGGCAAGTTTTGCTTGGTGGATGAGATTATCTATTTCACTCTTTGAACGTCCATCTCGTATGTGATCCTGTACCCAAGATAGACAAATTGGCATTCTATATTTCACTCTATATTGGCACATCTCTAGACATAAGTATATCAATTATAATTTGAATATGGTTATTACCGTTGTTTTGTTCTGCAACCTTATGATGAATATATACTATTTCTTGTACAGAATATCTGTTGGTACAGTAGATAAATTTTAACCGATTGAAAAAAAGAGGAAGTTATATTATATTGTAGGTATTATTGGTTATTTAGGTGCTCGAGATTTCTTTATATTTAAAATAAATGAACGTACCTAGCTCATTCTGGATGATAATATTGAAAACAATTGAAGGAAGCTCGATTTCCCTGATAATTATTTATATAAAATTGACAATTTATTCTGTATTTTGCTCGTGTAACAAGATACTAATTTGTTGTCATTCTTTGATATAAACTTTTTATACAATTACTCTGAATAAATATTATGTTTTCTCATATATAATCTAAGGTTTTCTCAATATTTTTTTTATAAATATAACTTTCACAATGCAATGATGCAATATGAATTATTTAAAGATTGCAAAATTGACCTCGAAAAATTCGTAAAATGATTTTTTGTAGTATGTAGATTTATAAAATTTATTTTTTTATGTCATAATGAACATTATAAATGAAAAAATGTTTTTATTCAAATCTGATCTGTCACATTCAAGTATATAAAACATGTTCTATGAACATGAGAAAAAGAACAATCCGCCAATATGGATAGCTGTCAAACTCCATACGACTGATAAGTCGGCCATTTTTTTTCCCCTACCTTGCGGCCTGTCTAGAGGAAAACGAACGACGAACAATCCAGAGGGCCTTGATACAACCAAGGCCCTCTGGATTGTTCGTCGTTCGTTTTCCTCTAGACAACTGCAAAAACTGCAAATCCAGAGGGCGCTGATACAACAAAACACATAATTTTGTGCCGATCTGGTGTGCGAATATAGCCGCTGCAAGTGGGACTCGCTTCTCTTTCTAAGCGTCAATTCAGATAGAGTTTGGCTGTCAGTTGGTGTGTTTTCCTGAGTTCGACGTGTTGTTTTAAGTCTGTTTTTGATATTATTTGTTTTTCTTTCTATAAATTAAAAGAAATAAAGACGATGGTTAAATACTGCAGCTCATTTGGGTGTCAAAACATTTGGTGTCCCAACAGCGGAATTAGTTTTCACGGGTAAGAAACTTTACATTTATACTTCAATGGCGTCCTCAAAGATTGCTCCTTCAATAAATAATACCTCAACTATTTGTATTAAAATATGAACTACATTTTAATATTTGTTAAATTACCTACAATAATTTAAAATTTATTTTAATTTAGTAACACTGCTACCTACCTAACATTAAAATGATTAAACCAATATATCCTTTTGATTTCATCTTATCGTGTGAAATAGCTTTCAGTGTAGGGTTTTAATTAGTAAATCTGTCATTATTGCTTCCAGATTCCCTCTACATTTATAATTAATTACATAATATGCTCTTTAACTGTAATTATTTCTTGTATTTATATTTTTGTGCTATTATTTTACATTTCCATTTTTTCTGATAATTATTACATGAATTTATAATTTGTGTTTATTTGTCAAAATTATTATTATGCTCTGTTTTACGTTTATAATTTTTACTTATAATTATTTATTGTATTTATTACGTGTCCTACTGTTATTTCTTATAGTTAATATTGTGATCTTTTTTACGTTTCAATTTTACTGTCCATTGTTATTTTAGATTTATAACTTCTGCTATTATTTGTTATAACTTATCATTAATAATATGCTTTTTAAACTTTTCTATTTTTACTGTGAATAATTTTGTGTTTTATAACTATGCTTTTATTTTTCATAATCAATTTTATGCTCAAATTTGCATATTATATATTTTTTTTAAATATCTAATTGTATTTATTCTCTTTAATTCTAATTTCTGTCTACATCAATTTTTATTGTGTACTTTTATGTGTTTTTGGTATTTGACATATTTGAATTGTTATTCATATTTATTAAATAAATTAACAAAAATCGGCTGGTTTACGTGAACGTTGCGCAAGCACATAAAGTGATCACGTAAATCAACTGATGACAGGTTGTATGCTCTGTAGGTGCCTTGAGTTTCTGGTTCTTCTATAATATCCCAACTTCGTCTCTATTGAGATTTAAAAAGTTTGTCAGTAAAAATATCATTTGACTCCTAATTAACCTAATTAATGAATAGTAAAAAAAAAATATTCTCAGTGTGGGAAGGAAAAATCAAGTTGATTCCTTATTAAAGACAGAAATGATCTCGATGGTAAGTACAGGATTTGTAAATAGTCGTAATATTTGTTCTAATATTCTGAGTTATGAGATGTTTCTAATAAGTAATTTGTACTCATATATGATAATCTATATATTACTTTTACTATATATGTACACCCGATTATGTATATTTTTCATTTGGTTGAATTACATCATTAATTATCGGATAATCTCATTCTATTCTTCAAAGTTACTCATATATTGTATGAAGTGAGAGTTCTAGAAAGAGATAGGAATGCCACTTGTACTATATCTGTCTCTTTCTACTTCTTCGGCACAACATTTTCTCTTTTCTATGATACTCAGTATACCTATATCTCATTGGAGTGAATAGTGATATCCATTATCCATGGTCGTGTTAATAAGTTCTCTTTTCTATGGTCGTGTTGCATATCTTTGACGTTTGTGGGAATATTTTGTATTTTAGTTCTAAATGCGTATTATTCCCATTGTTTTTGTTTTAGTTTAAGCTTATCATCAAGATTTTTAATAATTTACATATAGTACATCCACAACTTTATCAAAATGGGAAAAGGCTTTAATAATTACATGTGCAAAAAGTTTTTCCATCCTTCTTCTCGTGACAACCTTAAAAGAGTAAACATATTATTATTTTGTTATATGTACATATTCTTTCGTCCTCTTTACCGTTTTTTTAATGAATTTGTCCCTTTAATAAGTACATATACATCTTCATACATTCCCTAAACTAAGCACACCATCCATCTGAAGTTTCACAGTAGGTACATTAGCAAGTTAAACATAGTTTCTAGTTTATTTGATGCTATCACCAGTTTTATTTGGACACAATGATCGACATAGGCAAAGAAATTTATATCTTGTCAGACAACTCATTTATATTAATTCAATTCCAAGATTTTTTTTGTATTACCCAACTTTCATAGTATTTCCTGTTCATTTCTTTATGTTTATTTTTGCATAACTCATGAGATATCAACAATAATTTTAAATTAATATTATTTATCTTTGAATATATTAGGTATGGATGGCAGAACAAAAAACCGAAGCTTACAAAAAGAAACAAGAAGAATTAAGGGTACAATATGAAAAAGAACAAGACCTCCATGACAATAAGTAAGTTTAAATTTTCAATTAATTTGTTTATTAAATTTTTGTAAGTGAAGCAATATTAAACAAGTTAATAAAAAAAAATCGAAAACACCTTTTTCGTAATGATCCAATAACGATATAAATAACACCTGAATGTTATGCCTGAATATAGCAGTCAATTAAAATTCAGAAATACAAAATTGTTCAATTTTATCAAAATATCAAATGAATCAAGCGGGATAGAGCTTTAAAATGCATTGTCATTGAGCTAGTAGTAATTATAATGCATTGTCATTGAGCTTGCAGTAATTATAATTCATTGTCATTGATCTTGCAGTAATTATAATTAATTTTTTGGTGCGATGGACATCCATTAACACACAAAAGCCAGATTCAAGTCTTAAGTTTACGAAGCATTGAGGTTGATAATGTTGCAGTGATTCTGATTTCCCACTTCCTTCCCCACGAGCACATTTCTTTTGTTGTTTTTTCCTTTCTATTAATTTTATCCTACCTATATGGACTAAATTAATAGCTTTTTCAAGACGAGTAAAATTACTAATAACTGTTTTAGTTTACAATTTAAGTAACACTTATTTTTTGTAATGTATATTGTTTGACTGTTTATTTGCTTAAAAATAAATAAATAAACTACTCAAATTTTAAAAGTATCAGAGCTCTAAATGGTCGGGAAGTTAATTAAAAATCAATTGCAAAATTCCAGTTCAAACAGACTGGTGAAGTTAAGTAAAAGAGTGTAAAAATTGAAGTCTTTCTTCTTTTAATAGAATACTAATTCTTAACTCTATCAAAAGTGAGTTGTTTTTGTTGCATTAATAAGTGTTAATAATATTCATATATACCAGTACGGCATAATCTCAAAATGTGTTGTAACCAGTGACATGTGTGTGGGTGTACATTACCTTATAAAAGGAAGCGCAACTCATGCGTGTATCACCACACATTAGCCTCGTCGCACCTAAAAAGGTTATGATAGTAAAAAGAATTTATTAAGTGCCGTTTAGTGATACAAGATCACTCCAAGGGCGCTGTAGCTTATTTGTTGACTCTACGAAACAAGGCAGTCTTAAGAAGTCAACCAAAGGTGTCAATGCTCTGAGCTCCACGTATGTTATGGGGCAATTTATTCCAGGTAACATTCAGTATGGGTGGGTGAATCACATTTCTGAAATATTTTGCTGTTGTATTTTGTATTTTAAATCTTATATTTTGCCTGTTGTATTTTCGATTGGCAGGCTCTTACAGGACACCCGAAAATATTGATATAACAGAAGAGAATAGAAGCACTATAACACTAAAACCCGAATGCACAATCCTAGGCAACTAAATACTAACCTCACTGGAGTATTTAGTATTCTTAAGTTAGAAATTGCGTTGCAGAGACATCACTAACTAAATACTTAATACTTCACCAAACTTAAGGTCGATGGCGTAGCGTTTTACATTATTGCATATGAAGAAACAAAATAAATAGTTTTCTATGGGTTTAGACTGACGTTTAAAATGTTTTTTTGTCATAACAACACAAACACGTGTAACCAAGCTCACCCTGACAGCTTGATGTCGCTATTATTCTGAAATTTCATTGAATTTTCGGCATCTCATATAGATCACTGAATAATCTGTTTGGTATTTGACTTGATTTACCAAATACATATTGACGAAGTCACTAATATCATCGTTCATCAAAAACATCTCGTATATTATTATTAAACCATTCGTAAGGTTCCTCGCGATCAACCTTACTTTTTGACAGTTCGCAAATGTTAGTTTATGCCAATGCGCAAGCGCTAAGTATTTAGATATGTCTCTGCAAATGGAATTCTCA
Source organism: Molanna angustata (assembly GCA_963576475.1). Lineage (NCBI taxonomy): Eukaryota > Metazoa > Arthropoda > Insecta > Trichoptera > Molannidae > Molanna > Molanna angustata. The sequence continues at coordinate 9,574,668 of OY754970.1, read as the reverse complement.
TACAAAAAATTCATAGCATCCTCCAATTAGGAAACCACATGATCTCCTAACTTAAGTGAGCGACTGTGCAATGAAAACATGGTTAGTATGTAGGTCGAACTCTGCATTCGGACCTAAGCCTCACAGTAATATTTATTATTTACCAACATAATATAATTTTTCTAGGGCCATGTTGAGTAAGGATAGCAAAGACAAATTGAGTGTGAATTTTATGTATGAACCACCACCGGGTGCCAAGAAGGAACGAGAGAGGGAAGACAATGAACCCGAGTATAAATTTGAGTGGCAGAGGAAATATAATGCACCAAGAGAGAGTTATTGTAAAGGGGACAATGAAATCAGAGATCAACCTTTTGGAATATTAGTCAGAAATGTCAGATGCATCAAATGCCACAAATGGGGACATATTAATACAGGTATTTTACTTAATAATAATTACCTTCCTTTTCTTTTCATGCATACTCATTCGCAACTTTAAAACGTCAACGACGGAAATATTTGATCCAGATATGCGAGGACATGAACTGCACCACGTATGTTGAGTTGAAGAGGGCTGCGGAAGATAGAGCGAAGTGGAAATCGAGTTGTAGACTTCTTCTGCAAACCTGGAGACTGGAGAGAGAGACTATCATGCCATCTTCCTCATGGGGTTGGTAGAGAGAACCAGACACCGCATCTCATCAACATTTATGCATTGTCTCATACATTATTGTCTATTGTTAAAGCAAATTTTTTACATCAATTTCTCAACAGGTATCATGTAGAGAGTGCCTACTATGAGTTTTTTGTGTGTATGGTGTATTATGAAAACTTTTGTCCTTAGGGAAACTATTATTTGTTTAGGAATCTAATGGAAATGTACTTCATAAAAATGTATTTAGGGATCGTCAACCTTTCAAGAAGAAAAAATGTACACTTACATGTAGTGGAGAGTTTAGTGTTGGCCATAACCCACTCATTTTTTCATGGATTCATTGGCCATTGCAGATTATATTTTTAGAACTTGTTCACTATGCTTTGATGTAAAACATTTTTTATTACTCAAGGCTTTTTTCATTATTTTTATGATAAGAAAACTTTCAATCCGCTCTAGACTAGGTATTTGTTGATGCACTCATACTCAAATAAAGTATTATAATGCTATCATTGTGAAATTCAAACTGTAATAACATTTCAGACAAGGAATGCAGCATGTATGCTTTATCAATGAGCGAAGCCCGTGCCTTGACGGAGGGCCGGGGAAATGGTGAATCAGAAGGTGGAGGAGAAAGTTCAGGACTTGTGAAGGGATTGGCAGAAGCGGGACTCGCTCTAAGACCTGGGGCCATCCCTCTCGGTGCTAGAGAGTCACATCCGACTGCACCTGAGACTGACGTACAACCACCAGATCTTCTCGCACAACTTACTCACAAACAGAAAAAGAAGCTGTTAAAGTGAGTTTTTTTATTAATATTTTATTCTAATTGATTTTTCAGCATTCCACGTAGAGTTGTATTATGTTTTTTTTTTAATTGCATTTCTGAATGGAATACACAATCTAAACTAAAACATGTTAGTATTTAAAAATAATACTTAGCCTGAGAATATTAGATATTACGTGCAAGTAGTCTGTTGTATGCCGATGACTTGAATCTTTATTTTAGCATCAAAAGTATAGCAGACTGCCTTCTGTTGCAATCAGACATTGAAAACCTTTGGAAATGGTCTGTAGAAAATAACCTTCACTTTAACATTAAAAAGTGTTCTGTTATGAGTTATGCATGTTCCAGAATTCTACAATATGAATGGTGTATAACTGCAATATGAACGGTTCAATGTTAGCCCAGATTTACAAACTAAAAGACTTTGATGTAAAGAGTTGTATTTGATGCAAAATTAACCTTTGCTCAACATATAACATCAGTTACTACCAAATGTGGTCAACTGCTAGGCTTTACAATGCTCCTTGGAAGATACTTTTCGAACCATGAAGCATTGAAAAATGTTTTCAACTGTTTGGTGCGTACCAAATTGGAGTACGGAAGAAAATATTCTGATATGTTGGAGCAAATCCATAAGAAGTTCATGAGGTACCAGTACATCCAGAACTTTTGACGTCCATCAGTCTTGAAAGTAGGCGTGATAATGCACTACTCTTGACTGTCTTCAAGATTTTCAACAATCTTATTGACTATCCAGAACTGCTAGAAAGGCTAGGGCTTTTTGTACCACCCACCCAACTACATAAGGGGTAGAGGACATAATCTTCTGAACATCCCCCATTCCAGAACGGATGTAGTGGCCCGCAGCACTCTTGTGCGTATTATGGAAAAATTGAACTCCCTCTCGGACGAGGTAGATATTTTCCATTGGAATATAGGGCGCTTCAAATCGTACCTCAAACAGAGATAGCCGTCATCTCGAATCGCATATCCCACTGGCAACGGCTGTCGTGTGATTATGGAAAAAAAATAACATTAAACAATTAAACATGTTGTATTATTAATCGTTTTTTGGTAACCCTATTTGTTAACACCAGGGGGGGCAAGTCTGGTCAACCGGTGGAATCAAAACCATCCATGTTTACCCACATGGATATAATTATGGGTAAACATGGATGGTTTTGATTCCGCCTGTTGACCAGACTTGCCCCCCTGGTGACATTGTGATAAAGAATTCATTAATTAATGAAAAGGTAAACTAATTATTCTTACAAAAAATAATGTCTTAACAAACATGCTGTACTTAATAACAAAATATAAATTTTACTTATAAAATAAATTTAAATATTTGGTACTGTGCCGAATGAAAATAGAAACAATATTAGTACACACACTAATATCAAAATGTACATGTTATTAACAAAGGGATTTAAATTTCAAAACACAAACACTTTTGATCCTATATATAAATGTGTCATCAATATCTGATTTATATGTTTGGAGTACCTCCTCTACCACCTCTTTCCGTGTACTAATTTCCTGACCCAAAGTCATAGTTTATGTCAGCTCTATATACATATATTATATATTTTTTACTCTATGATCCACTTGACTTATATTATGAAATTGAGTCTTTTGTAATAATATGAATTGTAACTTATATTAAATGTAATAAATCCTAAGCCACAAGCAATCATAATAGGCAGCTGCAAACTTTTAGCAAAAATTGATTAGCAATCCTTAATCCCTTTATCTATCAACAATACCATTATACCTCTTTGTAAGATAGTTAAAGACCTGGGGATAATAATAGACCAAAACCTATCTTGGCGGGAACAGGTTGCTGAAGTGAGCAGGAAATTTCATTATACGCTTCACTCATTAAATATATTCCAAAATTTCTTTAGTCGTCAAAATATCTTTATGCCAATCAATATTACTCCCTTTCCTTGATTACGCTGACGTATGTTATTTAGACGCGTATCGAAAACTCTTAGACGAATTGGAGCGATTACAAAATACATGCTTTCGATATATTTTTCATGGTCATTTCCTGTTCGATATAATATTTTTGAATTGAAAAAAATTGACATTTCGGAATACCGAACTCTTAAGGTGGTTGTCAATTAGGCAGCGTAGGAACCTACATACCCTCACACTTCTATTCAAGGTCTAAAAAAAAACCCTACGCTCCAGTTTATCTACGAAATCAATTTCACTTCCTCTCAGAACACGGATTGCCTTTTCGTTCAAATACTGAAAGAGCGTTCACTATCCCAGTACACAATACTTCCTTTTTCACTGCATCTTTCTCCGTACAAGGAGCTCGTCTTTGGAATCACATCCCATCGCAACTTCGAGTTTTATTAACACTTCCCGCTTTTAAAAGAAATCTGAGAAATCATTTCCTTACACATAACACTTAAATTTGTCTCCTTATCATATCCTTGTCCCCCCGTCTCATGTCTCCTCCCTTTCTTTATTGTTTTTGTTTTATATGTTATTATATGTTGGTAAGCCGTTCCTTTTATGAGCGGGCGTCTTGGGTTCGATTTCCAACAGAGGAGAAATTTATTTAAATTCATTTCTATGCTGCTTCTCTGGGCTGGAAACACTGGTTATTTGGAAGAAATTGCTGTGTTTGTTATTTTTATCATTATTAATAAAAAATGCTGATACGTATCATAAATTATACATACGTATCATATCTCTAAGCACGTCTATGTTTACATTGTAACTTCTCTATGGGAAATATTGTGATTACACATACAAATCAAATTTATTATTTATAAAACAAAAATGTGTATGTGTAATGTGTAACTGTTTTTTTCTCTTAATAAATAAATAAAAATACAATAATTTTCACCAAATGAATAAGGTTGGTTTGAAGATATAGCCATTTGGCAATATGCCCTCCATTGTGCTCATGTTTTCAAAAAGTTTAAAATAAATAAATAAATGTACAGTTTATTGTCAGATGGGATCATTTCATTATTCTTAATAAAATAATAATAGTTTGAGACAAATTTATATCCTTATTTTAATAGAAAAAAATTAAATAAATCTTATATGATATCTATGAGGAGCGAGAGCAAAATAAAATTCATATATTTTGTGTGAAACTTAATTTTAAATTATATTTATCTTTTTAGGAAACTCGAGAAATTGGAAAGAAAAAGTAAAAAGAAGAGCAAAAAATCTAAAAAGAGACATTCCAGCGATAGTTCTTCCCGTTCGGATTCAGATGCTGAAAGAAGAAAACGTAAAGAATGTAAAAGTAAAAAAGAGGATAGACATAGAGATAAGGATGAAAAGAGGAGAAAACATAGCCATTCTTATAAATAGTCAAGTTTTATGATTATTATGATGCCAACAATTTATTAAGCTAATGGGATAAAAAGTGAGAACCGAGCACCACACACACACACACACACACACCTCTATCTTTGCATACACTAATAATTCCTTTCTTCACACTTTTTTAGTCCCATGAACGCACGCAATTGTTAAGGTTTCTGTTAAAATATTTTCATCATGGTTGTGCCGTCCCTTTGGTTTTTTTTATCTTCTCTTCTAGAGGTCCTCCCACAGTCTGATCCCTCGAACTTTAAGATCTTCAGTGCCAGGCTGGCTACTCTGATCTATATTTTGATCAGTGATTTGTAATCCAATTATTCTGGCTCTTGTCTGCATCAGTGGTCCACAGTTCTTGAGCGGGTGTAGCGGAGTTTTATGCTCATCTAGACTGAATATGCATGCCTGCTTAGTCCCTTCGGTTTAGTTTTGATATCAATATTATTTTTATTCATACTCTTTTCCAAGTCCACATTCTACAGTCATGTGCCTCTGACACATATTTCACTTCCAATATTCTCAAGTTATTACTACTAAGTTAGTAGTATGTCAAAGTTTGCACTACATTTGCATTACATATAAATGAATTATGGGATTTCCTCAGTTTTTAATGTACGTATTCTAGTATATATATATATTAGTTGCATGTAACACATGAGATCCAACTGTCGATGGCGATAGTATGCATAATCAAAGAATACGTACCAAACTATAAACAACACAAATTAATAAATATTTGAAGATATTTTATTTTCTATATAAAACATGTAGGTATGTTTGTCAGGATAGGATAGTATGGAGGTCAGTCTGTTTTTCCTACACAGAATATGAAAACAGTATGATGGTATGTATATATGTTTGGAGATTTAAGTATCAAACTATTAAGTCTTCTTACATATTGTGTATAGGCGACTACCATACAAATTGTATGAAGTGATGTCATCACTAAATTCAATTTTTATAAAAATTGTTAAAAAAAAATTGAGATGTGCTAATACAAAGTTTATATTTTTTATATAAAATTAAATTATCTAGTTGGGGTGTTTCTGGTTTTTTCAATATTTAAAAAAAAAATGGAAATATAGGCAGTTAAACTCATAAATTTATCATAAAAAAATATTTTTCTTAATAAAAAATGTTTGAGAAACCCTGAAATTTAAAAAAAAACTTATTTGAGATTTTGTATTTGTCTATCTTTATACCAATTTTCAGCGTTCTAGCTTTTATGGTTTCTGAGATATATGGAAAAATAAAGTAAAAATTCAAAAGTTGATAACCCCTGACTAAAACAAAAATTCACAATTCTGAGTATAAAAGTTTTGTAGGCCTATAACTGTTTATATATTCTGAAAATTTGGGTTCTGTAAATTGAGCGGATCAAAAGTTATAAGGGGGACACTCACACACACAAAACTCACATAAAATGTTTTACTCCGAATTCTGTGTAAATCCATGTATGGGAACATATATGCTGCGAGGCCTCTAGTTGGTGTTATTAGCATGCAAAAAGTCCACTACACCATACAAAATTTTCCTTCGTACACGCATCTTGGCTTAATAATGTCTATTCATTAAGAGAATTGAATTCTCATGAACGAATCGACAGTTGGATAATGTTATACATACAATATGTAATATATTAAACACAAACACAAATGTAATATATTAAACGAATGGTTTCTATGTATTTATGTTTTACGTAAGTTATAAAAATATTACATATTTGTTGATAATTTATGAATAATTAGGATATTATTTATGATTATTATTGAAAAGTTTTACTATGGACACATAAATATAATAATGAAATATGCTGTGTCTTCCATGATCATAAATTTTGTTTTATGCTATTAAAAAAAATGTTGATAATATTTTTAATTTAGAACTACTTAATAAAAATATTGTTTTGTCTGAGAATTTTGTTAAATTTATTTTTGTAATTTGTTTTCCACACACATAATTCTTGTTAATCCAACATGAATTTAACAAATATTACAAGATACCTTATGAATCAAGGGATTTTTGATATTTATGTAGAAAGTTTAAGTTGCTGATATGAGGTCACTGAAAATAAAAAGAATGTAGGACAGGATATGGAAAAGGATACATTAAAATAGGAATGTAAAGTTGAATAAACAGATATTGTAATTAAGATGAAAATACATGCATCAAGATGATTAGGACACGAGAGAGGGAATGATGTAATATACAAGATAGATAGATAGATGGGCATGGATTAAAGATAACAAGAGACTGGAAATTTCAGTATTAATACAAAAATAGGAGAAAACGAGTGGGTTGTGGCCAACGTTAAACTCCTCACTAACAAGTCATTCTATAAAGTATTCAAATTTCGTATGGGAAATAAATATTCATCATTTTCATGAAATGAGTTTGTTAAATTATTTTTTTATGAAAACTTGATAATTCTTCAATACCATTTTATGAAAGCGATGTGCGCCTTTTTACCAATTTGAAAATAAAAATTTCAAATTTTTAGTTTCCTGAGCTTGGGGTCACTTTGAAATATTTGATAGTTAAAAAAATTAAGAAGCACTATTCAGATATCCTTCAGAATGTAATGGGGTCTAAGTGAGAATCAGTTATACGAATTTGCAAAATTTGAAAAGAATCGAATGAGTACTTTAGTCTATAATCGATAAAGTAAAATAAACACACTGTACATAGCACATACACGCACAGATACATTGTGATGAAACTTTCAGAATACAATCTCAGCATGATACCAGTTGATAATCCGCAATAAAAAAAATAGCCTTAAAAATTGCAAAATCATAACTCCCCACTATATCCCCTTGGTTATTGAGGAGTAAAAAAGAATAGTAATAAAAGGTGAAAGTTGTAATTGTATTTCAAGAGAGGATAGTATGGCATTCCTATCAGCGGAGACCTATAATTGGCTGTTTAGTTGTTATCCTAATTTATTGAAAAACTGTAATGGATAGCTGTTGGTCTCCCAAAGAATTGTAAATAAAAAAAAATGAGAATTTTGTCATCATCCTGAATAACTTTATTTTCAATTAATGAAATTTGAAGTCCGGTCTCTTTTTTAAATTTCATCATCATAAACGAATACTGATCAGAGGTCATCTTCTGTATCTTAGGACTACTCAATCGGACTATTTTATCAAAAGTTCTTCACAATGCAATCTTTCTCTTAAGAACCCTCTCACACCAAAGTACCTCAAGAAGAAATTTATCCATCTTTTTTCTCATGGTTTAAATTTACCATCTCAAAACCATAGTACACTCTCAATACCAATACACCACACATCCTCTTACACTTACTAGTTAACAATTCATGCAACCCAGCTGTGGAACCAATTACCCAACAGTTTAAGAGATGTTCAAGGAGTTCACAAAAAGCTTCTGAAGTCACACTTCCTGTCCACATACATACCTATAATTCCTTCATACTTCATCCTTTTGGAACCTATCCCTTTTTTGTACATTATAATCATAATTATTAAATTGTTTTCTTTTTGTTACAATTGAATAAAAATCGTCATGTGATCGTTACCTATGATTCTCCAGGATGTTCTGTCCTCCCACCCACGTCAATGCAGCTTGTTATGTAATCTCTGGATGATTAGTGCAGGCCTACCATGACTTTTTAATTATAAAAAGTATGTATATACAAATTTTGATTTACATACCTTTTATAAAAATTAAAATGTTTACACATATTTTGGGTGTAAAGGAACAAAAAAGGATAGGTTGAATTAGACAAAAGACTAATTTCAGGAAACTAAAGATAGGTTGAATAAGACAAAAGACTAATTTCAGGAAACTAAAGATAGGTTGAATTAGACATAAGACTAATTTCAGGAAACTAAAGATAGGTTGAATTAGACAAAAGACTAATTTCAGGAAACTAAAGATAGGTTGAATTAGACAAAAGACTAATTTCAGGAAACTAAAATAAAAGAAATTTATTTTGGAATGTGATCAACATTGAAAATATAAAACAAAGTATGTCTGTACAACACAAAACTTGAATAAGTATGTATTAGTTTTACAGAATTTGATTACATAGTTACATATCATGATAACATTATGTATAAGCAGAATATAAATTTAAATATATGCATTTTGAAACATTAACTTTTATTTTATGTGTATATTTACAAAAATATATGTAGGTACATATATATATATATATATATATATATATATATATATATATATATATATATATATATATATATATATATATATATATATATATATATATATATATGCATAAATAATCTGGTTTTAATATGGACAACAATAATGAAAAAAAGACCTATTTAATGAAAAGCTTAAATTCTAATTAAGTGAATAAAAACTACTATACATATTTCCAGATACTGAGATGATATAAATTTTTTTCCAAATATTTATGTATTGTGTGTTTCATGCTGTAAATTAAAGCCAAAACAATATCAATCACTATGGTATTTACATCTTTATACAATATTCATGAATACATTTAAAGATACTTTTAAAATTATATCAAACCATTGAGACAAGTTACAAATTCAGAATAATTTTAGTGTGCAATTGAAAAAAAAAAGATAACTTCCTTGCCTTAGACAAATGATTTAAATTAGGATAACATGCATTTCGGGCATGTATAACTTATGCAGACTAAATTATTTGTATTTATCGTTATTCATTTTTAATTTTACCAAGTGGAGTCAGTAATAATTTTGAATATACATATTAACTGATATGTGAAGTGTATTGCAATTGTTAAAACAAAAATGAACTAAAAGAAAGTCATCTTTTAACAATAGAACTGAGTGCAGTTCACATACAATCTACAATTATTAAAAAAATATTGCAAATATGATTTATCACCCGCGATAACAATATTATGTAGTGTAGTTTAACCCTTTTTAGACGAGCGTTACGTATACATGATAGCCGGATCCGTGTCTAAGAGAGAGCTTTTTCTGTAGATGCTGCCGCATCCAGTCCACACGTATCGTGAGTTTTTCATATCCGTTGTTAAAAGGTAAAAATTGGGCACAATTAACTGGATTAATAATGTTTAAGAATTTTGTATCTTCTCGGTAACTGTAATACACTAAAGATATGAAAATTCATATAAAAATGTACAACGTCGTTGCTCTAATTAAATTTATAAATAAGTTTTTAGTACTGGCAATTAACATAGATATTACTCATCAAAAATGAATTCATTGTAATAATTTAAATGTGAAGATGCACTTCAGAGGCTATCGTTAGAACAGGAACCCAGAGGTAACTTTGTTGCTGATGGTAAAGAAAAATAATCTTCATTTCCAAACACTCAATAGCGATGATAATCATATAGTTCTATGTCACAAATCATAGCTACCTGGCAATCATTTACTCTGGAAGAGCTCACGGGCAGTTCCATAATTCTGAACAGACAGTAGATCCTTGGTTAGCTTAAGACCTGCAAGCACCTTCACAAGTGCAAGGTCTTATGAGCCAAATTTAACTTCGACCGAATCTACGGGTCAGCTCAGTTTTATTTTATACAGCTAAAGCATTGCATTTCTCTAAGTAAAAGTTTCGACAGAGCATTGATAGCTCAATTTTTATCCCAGTGCCTAGTGTTGTATGCATAAATATTAAAAAAAAAATTCAATAAAGTTCTTTGATGAGTGCTCTTTAAATATATATGTTACCAGCTAAACCAGGCCTAACTAGTTGGTCCTAGGATAATTCGTTTATACAAAGCATGTCAGAATATAGTAGTTTAACTAACCTATTCTAACCAAAAGTTTAGTATGAATAGGTTGGTTAAGTTTGTATAATAGTCACTATTGAGTGATTCACACAATATATTTAAAAAAATGTTTGGTTAGGATTGTATGTACAAAGTTAATTTTTTTTAAATATATATCTACATACAAAGGTAACCAACATATTCTTACGAAACTTTTGGCTAGAATAGATTGGTTAAGTTATATTGTCCCAGACTTAAGTAGAATATCCTGACAAGTGTAGGATAAACCGATTTGGCCTAGGAAAAGCTAGTTTGGCCGGTGACATATATATATATTTTTGTAAATATGTTACAAAAAATATTTTGTTTCAACTGTCGACACTTTCACACAACGCATCATCTAGATGTTTCTATTTATTATATTATTGATAATACTTCTACACACTACCCTTAACAGTGACCTATAACAGTAACAATTTATTAATCATCTTACTGAAACACATATAATGAGCAATATTACAACATATTCCTGAGATTGCATGATTATGTTATAATTAAGCCATCAAGAAAATTAGTGTACATAGATAAATAGAATTATACATGGATATATAAGATTTTATAGTGGTGTATTTAATGTTATTATTGTAACATAGCACCAAATATAAATATTTTACAAGATCTATTATATCAAGATAAACAAATTAATAATAGGAATGAATTTATTCACAGTAATGATGTACGTAATAGGACGAGAATAGAATATTCTCAAACAGTTTTCATGGTTGCGCATTAAAGCAATGTTGTATTTATCCTTCAGGAATTTTTATGAATAAAAAGTGTAGTATTTGTAAACACAGATTTAAATACTTTAATATGCACTTAACAGTTGCTTCATCAGCCTGTGTTTGCCCACTGCAGGACATAGGCCTAGATTTTGGCATTAAAACACCACACTTGCCAAACGGGTTGATGTTGCTTACTTCAATTTTCTAAAACACTATGGATTTCACAAAAAAGACACTATACAGGTCTTATAATTTTATAGGTAATATTTTTTTATTTAGTGTAATGAAACCAAACCAATAATACTAAATCTAGAAGGTTAACAATACGAAAAAAAAAATTATAACAACTAAGTAATCATTTGTTTCTTTTTTTTTTCACAAAATAACCAAGGAGATTATTTTGTGTAAAATCATTTAAAATTTGTACTTAAAGTTAAATTAAACAGAATGTCTTGAATCATGCACTCTCCATAATATGCAAACTTATCTTAAAATTTGTGAATGTTTCCTAATTCAAAGTATAGAAGAAATATTGCCGCCGTGTTTCTTTTATTTTACATTAAATATTTCACATACGGATTAAACCTAACACACGTAGTGATAAAATATAACGTGTTGAACAAGTGTAACATATTTTTTGCAATACTTAATAATTTTAGCGGAGAGAGCAACATTGGATCAGTACACTCAAGATAAAATTTACAATTTCAGTGGCAATACATAAACTTTTAAAGTTCTTACTTAACTACTTTATTTCACTGGTAAACATGTACACACTCTCTTACGTGCTATTTCAACTACTGATATTGCTGAGTAAGTACCCTTTAAAGGAAACCACTTAACACAGTCTATGAAATTCATGTCACAATGTGCCTCGCACACATCCATCAATATGGAGATGTGTACTAATCCAATAAGATCTTTTAGAATTGAACCCAACTGCTGTTTGTAGTAGAAGCGGGATTAGCTGGAGCGGCGCCACTAAAATAATAAAAAAAAATGTTTTTCAAATAAGATCAGAATAATGAATAAATGATATTTGAAATGAGAAAATGCATGAGCTTTGGCATAATTACTATCAGTTTTATTCTAGATTATTTTTATCAAGTATTTAAGTATCAGTTCAGTATATTCTTCAAAAATGACACAAGGTCATCTCTAGCACACTGAGTAGCAGCTACATTTACTGACAGCAAAATATTCAAATGCATACTTGTAAATGTTTGCTACGTACCACTTTCTCCAAGTACTTATATATATCTTTTTTCATTCCATGCCATCACAACATATCACACAATGTAGGGTGACCAGCGACAGTTGTGCTTATAAAATATATGATGTGTATCCCCACACACCAATCTCATTAATGCTTAACTATATGAGATGTTATTTTGCCTGTTGTATTTTCCATTACCAGGCTATACTTTCTTTGTAAACCTCTTAGTAATGTTTTCGATGAATCATTTATGTATGCCTGGTATTTTGATATTTTCTTTCATATTGAATATAGGTATGAAAAAGATAAGACTGGCATCTGGGAACAATTGTGTTTACCAGTCCGCATCCTCTTTATAGGTGAAAATTGCAGATTTTAATATCCATCCTTTCAATATATTTTGTACTTGCATGTTTTTATGTTACTCATGCGTTCCTATAAAATCCTTCTGTTTGCGATGAAACATTGGTGATTTGTTCAGCGCACACCCGGAAAGATTCAAAGTAATATTTTTTTTTATTTCACATCTCACAAATTAATTTATTAAAAATGATTTACTAAGAATTTATTCAACAATCTGGTGGTGGGCGCGGAGTCACAGGAAAATCTTTATCTGGGACGAAAGAGATGGAAGGGAACTACAGTCCCATCTGCCATAGTTCTTTTGACCCCTTCCGTCTGATATAGACATTTCTGTGAACATTCATTCAACACACCAAGGGACCATTAAATGAATTCTATATACACAATTTTCAGCAAATTTCTTTCTGAAATGTCAAATAAGTAAAATTCAGAAACCTTCCCTGATGTGCGCTGATCAAATCACCAAGTTTCATTGTTATCAGATGGATGTATGAGAGCATAAAAAGAACTTACAAAGATACAAATGATACTAAAATCTGCAATTTTCACCTATATAAAGGGGATTCGCACTGGTAAACGCAACAACTGAACAACTCAAGTGAAATATAATAAAATTTATGATATATAAATTACCTAGCTGAGTTATAATCTCCCCAATCTTGTGGTTGCGTAGTGACTGGTGCAGCATGTTGCGGCGAGGGTGGAGGTATGCGAGGAGCGCCAGGTGGAGGGGGCAACAGTCCCCCACCTCCACCACCCAACGTACTCCGTGGTTTAGACTTGCTGCTGCCTTCAGATCCATCTTTTTTCTGAGCATTAATTTCAGTGTTAATATAATACTAGTCCATAGATCCGAATGAGTCCGACCCCATTACTAAATACTAACCATATTTTCATTGCACAGTAGCTCACTAAAGTTAGGAGATCGCGTGGCTTCCTAACTTAGGGATGCTACGAAGTTTTTGTATGAGAATTGCAGAGACATATCTAAATACTTAGGGCATGCGTGTCGGCGAAAACTAAAATTGTCAAAAAATAAGGTTGATCGCGAGGAATCTTAGGAGTCGTTTAATACTAAAATACGAGATGTTTTCGATGGATGATGATTTTAGCGACTTCGTTGAATATGTATTTGGTAATTTTGTCAAATCAAATCTCACACAGAGTGTTCAGCGATCTATACGAGATGCCGAAAATTCACTAGAATTTCAGAAGAACCTCAGTGATAGTTTGGTTACATGAGTTTGAGTTGTTATGACAAAAAAACATTTTAGACTTATAGTAAACTATCTATCTCTTTTCTTCATACGTAATAATGTGAAATTCTATACCATCGACCTTAAGTTTGGCGTATTATTTAGTTAGTGATGTCTCTGTAATGCAATTGTTCACTTAAGAATACTAAATACTCCAGTGAGGTTAGGAGTTAGTATTTAGTTACCTAGGACTGTGCATTCGGGTCATAGATATCCGTCACTCAAAAGATTGGTGATAAATAATATGAATATTTGTTTAAAAAAATTAAGCTATTAATATTTATAATATCAAAGAAAAGATTTATTCATTATTGATTAAATAGAGTGCATGGGTTTTAAAATCGAGGAAAAAAAATATTAAGCAGTTATTATATGGTATAACTGGAGGGGGGCAAGTCTGGTCGGTTTACCCATGGATGGTTTTAATTCCGCCGATTGACCAGACTTGCCCCCTTGAACTGATGTGATAGTTAAAATTATCTATTTTTATTAAATTTAATGTATTTTCATTGACACTGGGGAGGTTCATTTAATAAATTGAATTGCAAATGTTTCATGTATAGTTGTTGTTTCTAAGGATGCTGTATGTGTCTAGCTTAGGCTTGTATCATTTATACTACTTTGTTGTGAAAATATTTTTGTAATTAAATTTATCTATGATTTATGTTCAAAAGTATGTGTTTTTTAAACTGTTTAAATTGTTTTTTTTTTTACAATTCAACTGACAAAACATAATGTAAGTTACTTGTATATTGGAGACAAATATTTGACTGACATCAAAATAGCAATGAATAAAAACAACCTAATTTTTTACTTTTTCAGACTTGAAACACAGGATGATGAAGCATCACTTACTGTTATTTTCATATTAATCTTGATTGTCTCTCCTTCTTTAAAGCTGAAATCTTGTCCAGGTTCCAGTGGAGCATGTTCTGCTTCCTTCTCTTTCCGTAGCCATTTAAAGTGATCTTGCAGAGCGACATTAAGATCAAAAGAGTCTGACCTGTCACCAAATCCAAGTCCTATAAAAGCTGCCCTACCTGCAAATTTTATACCATAAAACTTATTTTAAAAAATAACATTACAACATTAAACGCACTGTAACTCAAACTAATTTAAGTGACATCCACAAACTGAAAGAAAACTTACCATTATCATCTTGTATCCGAAGTACAAAATAACGAGAGCTATCTGTGACTGCCTCTAAAGCAATGCCAGGATATGTTTCAATTGGACATTTGGCAAAGAGATCTCCTGTCATTTTATCTTCTAGTTTAATGAAGCATTCGTTTCCTTTCGATATTAAACGCATTCGACCAGTCCATTGGGGCTCCTGAAGATTCCAATCAGCAGCTCTGTATAAGAATTTGTCGATTATGGAGGGCGTTTCACAAAGTAGTATATACATAAATCTTAAGACATTTCATAATGAAGTAAGATTCGATCTAAAATAACAAATATTTATAATTACCTATAACCTCTATTAGTAGTTCTTGGGGGAATTTTAAATACAAAAACTTCAGGTTTTACGAGCAATACACTTTCATACGTGTCCATTTTGACATGTAGATTTTTATTTTTTTTCATTCTTGCCAGGTCTTGAAAAATGTGTGGTGCCAGAGAGAAAAAATAAAATAATTATGTTTCACATTCTATCAATATCCATGATATTCTTCAATTAGGTTTTCTTTTTTTTTCTTTTAAATGAATATGTCCTTGTTAAACAAGTACATAAACATTTTCCTACGTTTCCTAAAATAAGCATAAATGCTTGTGCTATAGGTGAACGAAATCGGTCGAGGCAGGATTCGAACTCGCGACCACTGGATTACTAACCCAATGCGCTAACCGCTCTGCCATCGACCCATCTAGATCACTTTTCTTCTTGTCTGTCAGTTTTCCTTCGTCTGAGCCTCCCCTGAGACCCCCACAGTTCCTTATCCTGGGCAGACCGCATCCATACACTCGTCCAATATCGTCAGACCACCTTGTTTGAGGCCTTCCAACATCATTCCAGTACATTCATAGTCCATCTGGAGTCTGTGGTTTGGGCGACATGCTCTGCCCAGCTCCACTTCTGATTGGCAACCTTTAGGATAACGTCAGGTTTTTTGTTTTTTTTTCTCTTATCCACAAGTTAGTTTTTCTTCTTAACAAATACCCAGAACTCTCCTTTCCATGGCTCTTTGTGTTATTACTAAATTATGTAGCAATCTGTTTGTAAATACAAGAATTTCACAGCCATACGTCAGTGCTGGGAGAAGGCAAGCGTCAAAAAGATAATTTTCAAGATAATTGGCATACTTCGGAGACTTATAGGGATGTAAGAGAGTTCACCTATGGCGACCTATGCGAGAAACCTTTCTGCTTCTTGATTATCTTTTCTGAGTTTCATAGTGTGTCCAAGATAAACATAACTTTTCATATTTACTCCTCCAAGATAACTATCAACCTTTTCGATGACCTTTCCATTTACCAAAATGGAAAGGTCTTTTACGACTTTGCATTGCTCATAAGTTTGGTTTTTGAGGTATTAATTTTTTTTTATTTACTTTAAAATTTTGAGAACAATTTCCCAAGATACTTCTTGATTACTAGCATTGATAAATGAAAACAATTATTTAAGTACATTATAGTTGTTCTGCTTTTAAGCACTCTTTCTTAACTATTGGCTCTACAAAACAATGTGTAAATACACTGAGCTGTATATCAATTTACTCCACTTATAAGGCTTATTTACACTAAAACCATGATTATATACCTAATCAAATTTATTGACTTACATTATTAATTTATTATTGATTAATATATACAATTTTATTCTCTTTATTGAACTTCAACATATTGCAGATTAAAGTCATATATAATATTTTATCATATCCATAACTCAATGGAATTTCGCAGTCTCCTACCCCATCGGCTACACTATCTCATTAGCATGGCGAGCTACCACCGAGCGGAACATGGCCCACCAGTCATGGTGGGGAGCTCCTCCAGCCCTTAGTTTATCAGATTCATAGACCAGCATAACAGCTGTGTAGAATATCATTGGTTTTTTAAATTAGCAAGTTATTTAAATTATAGTTTCCGTCATAACATTCTATAGCCATTTCACCATGGAGAGGTATGGTTTGCACCAACTAAACATAAAGACATAAATTTGCACTCTGCACACCCACATGAGTGGCTCAAGTTGTTTTCCCTAGTTCAAATTTCATGCTCACTGTACTTCTTGATATAGTTTATATACCGTTAAGTAATTCGGTTAAAAAATGTTATTTGAGTATAATTTTTGCTCAATATTAGTAATCAATATTTTTCCTTAGTTTTATACTTAATTTTTTAATCAATTGTGATATTAACTGTCAATATTGCAGTATGTGTTAAGAGGTATTATATAAAAGGGTTCCCTCAGCGGCTGGTGTAAAGGAAGCTTTTTCCATGAAATAAAATCTGAGGAATTTTTAAAGTTCAAAGGAAATAATAAAAGTTGGAAGAAATAGCTAAGACAGTAAGAGAAATTTAATAAATTTTTTTTTTTATGAACATTTTTGGTTGACAGCTATTTTTTTTATGAAACATTTACACAATAAATTTACACCTTTCCACATCCTGTAGATTAGTGCAAGGAAGTATTTATAAAATAACAAGTAATATTTGATTATGCGGGGGCAAATATAAACAATTTTCCACTAAAATGAATTACATTTATTAAAATTAATTATACATCATGAAAATTGAAAACCATTAAACATAACTTATTTCCATAACTTTTTAATAGACATGTTCTTCTCGGAGTCTTTCTGCATAACTTTAGCTACAGCCATTTCAAAATCTTCTTGTGTTACATGAACACGTCTTTCTCGGAGTGCATACATCCCTGCTTCAGTGCAAACACCCTGAAAATTGATTATTCTTTTAATAAACAAAATTCAATATTTTGATAACAAAACAAGCATTTTGAACATTTTTTGCAGATATAAATCATAATAAATGTTCATGTCCATGAAAAATCAATTGTTTCACTGATACGAAAAAAAATCAAAGTATGACACTGATACAAAGTTGAATGAATTCATATTTAATAAAATAGAATAAAAAAAATTGCTGAAGGTTGAAATCGAAAATTTAGGACAAGCAAAACATCTTTGCGCTCCTCAAATGATATAGTCGAGAAATTTAAATAATAATCATAAAACTACATAAAATTTCGCATAATTTACTGATATCATAAAATAAAACCAACACTACAAACCTTAACTTCAGCTCCAGATGCACCAGGCATAAGTTCAGCTATCTTACGAAGATTGATGCCTCTAGTAAGATTCATCTTTCTTGAATGGATTTTGAGGATATCCAAACGAGCTTCTTCATTTGGTGGAGGGAATTCTATTTTACGATCAATACGACCTGGTCTTAGAAGTGCGGGATCCAAAATGTCAATACGATTTGTAGCCATTATTACCTGTAATTATCAATAGTCATAATAACAAACACTTCCTTGCACCCTGCTCAAGAGCGAGAAATTCACCCCGCAAAGAGTGTTTTGTGTTTGTGAAAAGAGTAGTTGTCATAAAACAAACATAATAGTGTTGTAACAGGTTTTATCTATGATTTGTTTAATTTTCATTGATGTACATATTTTTTATTCTTCTTACTTTCTTGTGTTTAAATGTAATATGTTTATGGTTTTATATATATTTTCTTTTTTGTACATGTACCATTTTGTCTCATAACTGTCACAGATGGTTGTCTGGAAGAAATTGCCACTAGGCAATAAGTCCGCCATTTGTACTAGCTATTAAGTAATGTACAATAAAGTGTTTAAATAAATAAATAATACAAGCCCTTGTTAGAAATTCAACAATTGAATATGTATAAAATTTATTTTTTTATTAATAACTGGAGTGTACACTATGTAGGTGTAAGAGATAAATGATATTATGGAATATTAAATGATTTGGATTTGAGGTTTTATAGTTTTGTATCTATTCTTCAACTACATATACTATCACCATCAACAGTTGGATCTCATGTGATATGTACATGGGGTAACCAGCGACGGGTGTGCATTACCTTATAAAAGGGAGCACAACTCATGCGTGAATACCAGTCTTGTCAACTAGTAAATAGAACAAGTTAGGATGAAACATGTCATCATGCTTGATTTATAGGTGAATAATATCACACAATGATAACTGGATTTCTAATTCAGCAGGTACTAATGGACTTGCTATTGTCCTCTATTGTGAACTTTTACAAATATTGTAAAAATTATAATGGAAGGTGATGACGTATCCTCTGAATCTATAGGAGATATTATGATAAAAGAAAAAAATCACCTTAATATTCTTTGTTGCTTCAAATCCATCGAGTTGGTTGAGCAGTTCAAGCATAGTTCTTTGGACTTCAGAATCACCACTGCTACCAGATTCAATACGAGATGAGCCAATGGAATCAATTTCATCCATGAAGATTATAGATGGAGCGTGCTCTCTGTAGCAATTAAATTTAACTTATTGATTATCATATGCAGTGTAAATTTTATTTCTTTGAGGCTCATTTTAATTTATACATTTCAATGCAGTTTAAAGTCAGTTTATCTATAATTTTTAAAAAATAAATTTAAAACTTATGGATAAACTGACAAATAATTTGGTTTAAACCACTAGTGAACATTTTTATGTCATCTAACTACTGCACAAACCTTCCTTCACCTTCCTTCCTTCATTTATGTGTGTTCCTACAATGGGTGAGTAAGATTTTTAATTGCTTTAGGAGGAGAAAGTAATATAATTTTGAATCTGTTATTGAGATGTTGATACTTTTACTAATCAAGTTTATCTAAATACTTCAAGACTGGAAAGACTGAATAAGTCCCACCCACCACACGCTCTACACCACAATAGTTTAGTATAATTTTCTCTTTATCCACTCCATTTAATGAAAATATTCAGTTGTGATTTACATTCATTTTTTATTTATTGTGTATTAAATATATAAAATAATGTAATGAAAAAAAAATCAAGAAATAAAACCATTTTAGTAAAAATAAAGTGGTACCTGGCCATGACGAAGAGTTCTCTAACCATTCGACTGCCTTCACCAATAAACTTCTGTACCAGTTCAGATCCTGATACACGAATAAATGTACATTCTGTGTGGTGAGCTACGGCTCTCGCTAACAAGGTTTTGCCTAAAACAAACAAATTAAATAAGTAAGTTATGTTTTCTATTCTATGTCATTGTGGAGTTTTAACTAAAGATTGTCCACCGGCAAACTAAATAAAAAAAAAAATCCTTAGATAAAACATAACATGAACATATTTAGATGGGTTAGTGGTAGAACTGTTAGTGGACTACTAGTGAGTCCTCATAGTAATGCCTTGATCGATTTTGTTAGTACAAGCATTTGCTTAGTTTAGGGAGTTATGAATATATTTTGGTTTCAAGGATATATTCATCTGAAAGAAGAAAACTTGCAAATAATGAATGAATAGATTAGATGGGTCAGAGATAGAGTGGATAGCATGATGAATTAGTAATCCAGAGGACGGGGGTTTGAGTCTTACCTCAAATTATTTCGTTCATAGTACAAGAATTTATGCTTAATTTAAGAAATAAACATGTGTTTCAGGGATTATTTACTTCGTATGTGAGAGAGGTGATGATTTTATTTAAAGAATAACTTGTATGGCACTCGGATATTTCTGCCTACCCTAATAACATGGACATTTTTTTATTTTATTTTATTTATTTATGTAGATTCTCAGGCAACTAGCAGGTGCTATGTCAAATAATTATTTAACACGCACCCAATAACAAGTTGCAACATTCTGGAGACTTACAATATTTATCGTCTCACAGATCCAGACTGAAAACACAATAAAAAACTGTGTCTCCACGGGGAATCGAACCCGGGACCCTTGGATCAGCAGTCAGATAACCAACCAACTGAGCCACGAAGGCCGATACGATGTCACGATGGTATGTAATCTGCCAATAAATTCAACATTCCTAAATGTTCCAAGTGTTTATTATAAGAACGATCAGTAATTACCAGTTCCAGGCGGTCCATAAAGCAGGACGCCCTTGGGTTGAGCAATACCGAGAGCGTCAAACAACTCAGGATGCTTAACTGGCAACTCTATTACTTCTTTGATTTCCTTGATCTGCTTGTCTAACCCTCCGACCATTTCATACGTCGAATCTGGCACCTTTTCCACCATCATCAAAGAAACTAAAGGATCAACCTTGAAAAAAAAAATTAATTATAAATCTGTTTACATAAACTGCTTTTCAGAAATGAAAATATAAAAATACAAATTATTAGAAATCAACTTCATAAATTCTAAACACAACACTGATTCGAACAAGGTGTGAATTGGCTGAGTAAAATAGAAACAATTGGTCATTACTTATTCTTGATTCTTACATGTTCTAATTATTGTAGCTGTCAAACCACTTTTTCAGTCCATTGAAATGTACTACCCAAATATAAATATTCCTCAAATTATTCTAACCATTCATTCCCTATATAAATGAGTATTTAGTTAAATAATAAAAAAATTGAGTACCTTATTGGGTAAAATTTTATGAAGGGTGTAACTTTCGTTTCTTAATGCGACTCTGCAGTTAGCCGTGACATCATTAATGTCGATATTCTTGTCCAGATCAACAACAAATTTACCTTCGGGATGAACTTTAACTAGAACTTTTTTTTTATCCATAGGCTTCACCACTTCCCCAACGTAGGATCCTTGCTCTTGCAAAAGCTGAAGTTCCTCTCGCAACATGCGCACTGCAACACATAAGTACTGTTATTTTAAACAACACATAAGTACTGTTGTTTAACTTAAGGCCGCAAAGGCACTCAAATATGACTACTTGCATTGGCGATTTACATTTATGATTTACAGCTTGACAGTCTCCAAAATCATAATATTTGAAAATTCTCTAAAAAATAATTCCGAATGTTAGCGCCGAAATTGCAACTGTATACTAAAATAAATAATTACACCTTGTCACGGGGCGTTATTCACTGTGACGAAGTAAATAATAGGATAAGATTAAATGGATCTAGAAAGGAAATCATCAGTAAAGAAGAAGTCCTCGCCTTGATCGCTCACCCAGTCCGAACGAAATATGCATAGTCTATATGCAGAGGCACAGCACTACACATAGAATGTTTCCTATAACGGGCATGGGAACATAGTCCGAATTATTGACAACCGCTCAAGGCCGGGTGCGGACAAGTACTAGTAGTGTGTAGCAGGAACAGAACAGAGCAGTTACATGGAAGGGAGGGGGGAAGGAACAAGACGGGTAATTTGTATTCACGCCAAAAAGTAAATACCGTACCAACACCGAAAGTACCCCAAAAATTTGAGTGATTCCCTCGTTATCAGTTTAATTTGTTAGATGAAATTTAACTATGAATTAGCAAAAACATTGATATCTATGATGTAAATAGCAAAAATATTGATATCTAGATGGGTGGATGGCAGAGCGGTTAGCGCGCTGGGCTAGTAATCCAGTGGTTGCGAGTTCGAATTCTGCCTCGACCGATTTCGTTCACCTATAGCACTTATTTGCTTATTTTAAGGAACGTAGGAAGATGTATATGTAACAAGGACATATTCATTTTTTTGTAAAAAAAAAAAAAAATACTGACTGTTTTAGAATTTTAAATTAGTCTTATTTTTTTTTAAAGGGTATTCATATTGTCGCTTACTTCATTCATGTTTTGCACTAGTTAATTCGTACAAAAAGGATAGCGGGACGAACCCCACTGCATCTTCTTCAGTACAACAAGTGGGCACAATTTGCTAAAAATTCTCAGTGCCTGTGCGGCCTTAAGAATAAGTAACATGAATGTGAGTCAGTACTCTCATCTAAACAAAGCTGCTGTATGTTATAATGGGGTCTCGATAGTGGCACCATATGTGGACTCGTTCATTGATCTTTCAACTTACAGAAAAAATATTATCAACTACTACAATGTTAACTGAACGATTTTTACTGTACAAAATTGTATGTATGTTTGTGTGAAAACTATAAGGCCTACGCTTGATGTTTTTGACTACATCCATTCACATAATTCATTTCAAAGGATATATGTAACATGTGCAGCATTTTATACATTGTCTTAAATTGACACAGGTTGAACGGAAGAGAAACTCATTCAACATTTTTTGTTTACAAAGTCTCTAACATTATATTAATATAGTAGCTTTCTAAACACGTGTGGGATGGAGTTTCTGCAAGGGTACGCCTTACCTAAACCGCTCAGACAAGATCTTACTGGTCGAGTCCCCGAGGACCATAAAGCGGAAACAATGGTGTCCTTAAGGCGGCTTACTTGCAGTAACCAATCACCGAGACTTCAACCACCTCGCAAAAATTCAAAAAGAAGACTCTCTGTTGCATCCCATCAAGCAATGCCGCGTGACCAAGTCGAGCCAAAGCCGCTCGCCATCGCCTCATATGCTCACCCTAAATCATCACCGTCAAAGAGACAGAGCCGCTCGCCCCTCGTCATGCCAAGCTGACGTCGCTCAATCACCTCCTCCGTATAACATCAAGCCAGAACCACTTGTTTTAATTATCATTTTAACAACCATAACTTAAATCGCTCACCTTTATTCAACCCCCACATCACAAAAACAACGCTAAAATCCACATATTACCAGGTCTAATTTTAAGATAATTAAATTTGTGTATTTAGTTCTCTACTAAACAACTATATTTTTTTATTACAATATAGATACAAGAACTTAGGGCATATTAAAACTAGTTGCATGTAACACAAGAGATCCAACTGTCGATAGCGATAGTATGTATGTATAGTTGAAGAATAAGTACCAAACTATAAACCCATGAATACAAATTATTTAATATTTTAAGATATTTGGTTTTCTATACAACACATGTACCTAGGTATGTATGTCAAGATAGGATAGTATGGAGGTCAGTCCTTTGATCCTACCCGGAAAATGAAAACAGCATGATGGTATGTATGTATGTTTGGAGATTAGTATCAAACAATTAAGTCTTCTTAGATATTGTGTGTAGGCGACTACCATACAATTGTATGAAGCAATGTCGTCACTAAATTCATTTTTATAAAAATTGTTAAAAAAAATTTGAGATGTGCTAATACAATGTTAATATTTTTTTATAGAAAATTAAATTATCTAGTTGGGGTATTTCGGCTTTTTTTTTATATTTTTAAAAAATTGGAAATATAGGCAGTTAAACTCATAAATTTATAATAAAAAAAATATTTTTCTTAATAAAGTCTAGCTTTTATGGTTTCTGAGATATACAGAAAAATAAACCAAAAATTCGAAAGTTGATAACCCCTGACTGAAACAAAAATTCACAATTCTGAGTATAAAAGTTTTGTAGGCTTATAAGTGTTTATATATTTTGAGCGGATCAAAAGTTATAAGGGGGTGGGGGGACAGACACACACACATACACACAAAACTCACATAAAATGTTCTACTCCGAATTCTGAGTAAATCCATGTATATGAACATATATGCTGCGAGGCCTCTAGTTGGTTCAATTCTTTAATTTCGTCACTATAGCCAACATCCGCTGTGGCACAAGAAGAAAAATAACAGTTTAGAACTAATTCAACACACATTTTTGAGACATTTGAAGTACAAATTTGGTAGTAACCACATACATTTTTTTTACTCTCCACACTATGGAATAGGGGAGAGTCATGATTTCGCAAAATTTAAGCGTATTTTTTTTACATCAATTTCTCAATGGGTGGGTATCATGTAGAGAATGCACACTATGAGTTTCGTCGTGATGTGTTTGTGTGTATGGCGTATACGCTGTACGCCGTACGCCGTAGCATTTATCTTTTTTGTGTCCTCTCTACAGCCCAAACTATAAGTCTGATCGACTTCATATTAACATCATATGTGTAAAGTGCAAAGACCTAGAGCTGATTAGTTTTCCATAGACAACTTTTGATTTCTTCTCTATGAATTCATCATTTACGTTGTTTTTTTTTTGTGTCCTCTCTGCAGCCCAAACTATAAGTCCGATTGACTTCATATTGATATCACATGTGTTAAGTCCATAAACTTAGAGCTGATTAGTTTTCCATAGACAACGGTTCATTTTTTCCCAATGTTTCTTTATGATTTCATCTATTAAAACTGAAAAAATGCTCTCACGACCTGGAAATTAGAGATATTTTAATTTGGTTTCAACAATTTATACAACACCAAGAATCTTCATTAAATTGTATTCAAAGTTGGTCAATGTTAAAAGAAAAATATTCAACGGTTTCAAAAATTATATTTTATTTAATGGATATTTGTATGAAACTTAATAATAATAATAATAATAATTTGTATAGCGCCGTTTAATGATTCAAGATCATTCCAAGGGCGCTGTTATTTAGATAGATATTATATTGCTCTACGAAACAAAACTGTTTTCAGTCCTTTAGAGAAAGTACTCTTACTATTTGCACTGCGGACATCTAGAGGCAATTCATTCCACTTTATAGGACCACTCACACCAAAGCATCGATCATAGTAAGCCGCTTTATTGGCTCTGTCCAACTCCTTTAGGGAGTTGGTACTCTGTGATCCAGAAGACCTAAGTGTGAGATGCCTCCCAGAGAGATCTTTTCTCTGACACAGCTCTTGTATGTATTGTGGTGCTAGGTTATTTAAAGCATTAAACACCGTTAAGCAGATTTTGTAGTCAACTCGCTCTGGACACTTCAACCAATGCAATTCGTTAAGTAGTGGAGTTATGTGACATCGTTTTTCCGCTCCAAAAATGAGCCTTGCCGCTGCATTAAACACCATCTGTAATCTATCGAGCTGATACTTTGGCAATCCATCATAGATGCCATTACAGTAATCTAGCCGAGACACAACGAAAGCATTTATAAGTGTTTTTGTCTCATTTTTGGGCAGGCTTCGACGAATGTTTTTCAGTTGTCTTAGTTGGAAAAAGCATGAACTGACTGTTTTAGAGATTTGCAGGTCAAGAGACAACTTATTGTCTAAGTGTACACCCAAAAACTTGACACTTGCAGACGGCAAGAGTTTTTCTCCGTTGATGTTAATAGGAGTACTTTCAATGAGGTGCTGTCGCCGTGGTGAAGCTACCCACATAAACTCTGTTTTTGTTGGGTTTAATTTTAGCTTGTTATGAGACATCCACGTAGCGACTTTTTCGATGCACTCAGCAGTATCCACTTCCAGATGGTTTTTGTTCATGGGACTACAAAATTTGAATAACAAGCGGTCGTCAGCGTAAGCGAAAGAGTCAAATCCTTGATTTTGAATTATATTATCAAGTTGTTTTATGTATAAAATAAATAAAATTGGTCCGAGCACCGATCCCTGAGGCACTCCAAACTTTACAATTTCCGGTAAAGACGTATTATTATTTATCCTCACAGACTGGCATCTTCCTGAAATATATGAGGTCATCCATTTTAGAAAATTTCCACAAATTCCGTATTCGCGTTCCAAGAGTCGAAGGAGAATTTCGTGATCAACAGTATCAAAAGCGGCACTCATGTCAAGAATTGACACTAGAGCAATATTCCCAGATTCAATTCCTTCAATGAGATCAGACAGTATTCTCATTAGTACAGTTTCAGTAGAGTGATTTTGTCTGTACGCTGATTGTTTTTTCGGAAACAGATCGTGTTCTTTTAAATACTGCGTCATTTGATTTACAACTGCTCTTTCAAGTAATTTTGAAAGCACTGGTAAATTGGAAATTGGCCTGTAGTTTCCAGCATCTTCCGGATCCAGATTTGACTTCTTTAAAATGGGTGTTATGATAGAAGTTTTTAGAATTTTTGGAACTCTCATTGTTTCGATCATCGAAAGATTAATTATTCTGGTTATAACAGGAGCCAATTCATTTACGCAGCTTTTCAAGAGCCATGTTGGAATAGGATCTAGTGTGCATTGCTTATTTTGACAGGCCATTATCATTTTTGATACTTCTTCCTCGGTTACTGCTTGGAGCATTTCCATTTTTGCATATGTTCTTTGCAGTCCACTTTCAATAGATGTTTTATTTGAAGTGCTTACAGAATTGCGAATATTTTCTACTTTTTTGGAGAAAAAGTTAGCAAGATTTTGTGCATTTAGAGATGTTTTTAATGCTGAAATATCTTTTTCTCTCACCATATCCAGGTTTTGCCACAGTTTTTTTGGGTCGTCTTTATCAGATTCAATTTTATGTATCCAGTAGGAGGCCTTTTTGTTTTTGGTTATATCTCTGTATCTTTTTTGCGAGGCGAGCCATTCTTGTCGGCTCAAAGGTGTTTTGAGTTTTTTTATACCGTCTTTCGAGTTTTCTCATTTCCTTTTTACTCTCGCGACATTCAGAGTCAAACCATCTACTATCGTTGGGTCGCTTTCGGACTATTTTAGTTTTAGTGGGAGCAAAATCGTCAATTAAATAGGATAATGTATGGCTATACAAAGTTATTATGCTATCCAGGGAGGCACTTGAGATAAGATCAGTGTCACACAAAGATGATTTTTTAAGTGCAAGCGTAAAATCTTCCGAAGTAAACTTTTTCCAGTCTCTACTTGACACAGCTTTATAGACTGGAGGCGAAAGGGAAAATTTTACTTTGATGACAACAAGTCTGTGATCAGATAGGCCAATATCTATCACTTGACATAACTCGGGTTTCAAATCTTTATGTGACATAGCTACATCCAAAATACCACCTGCATCATGGGTTGGTGAATCTACCCATTGTACATAGCCAAAATCATTTATAATTCTGTTTAATTTAATAGTGATACTGTCTGTATATTTTTCAAAATGTACGTTTAGATCTCCAACTAAGAAAACAGGACATGAGTAAATGATAAGCTGTTCTAGAAAAGAAGAAAAGTCGTGTAAAAATGAATTAGTTGCAGACTTAGATCCCGGCCGGTAAATTGTTATTATAATTATAGATGCCCCATTTGCTGAAATTTGACACCCCACGTATTCAAAAGTTTGATATGTTTTTTTAATTGAAATATTTTGAATTCTAAATTGATCGTTGGATATAATTGCTACTCCTCCATGGTTGATAAAATTAACTGAATCTACAGAGGAAACTATTTCGCGTGCTTTTTCAACTACGGTAAAATTACGATTTTTAAGAGCTGTAATTGACGACGATTGACTATTTTCATGCCATGTCTCACAAATAGCCAGGACACTAAGGTCATTGGTGCTGAACAATTCTTTAATGTCGTCAATTTTATTATTTATGGATCTGGCGTTCCATATACCTATTTTCAAAAAGTTGGGATCTACTTTATTTCTATTTTGTTTATGTGACATGAAAATATACTATCGTTAGAAAATTTATATTCCTGGTAGTAAAATTTAGAATGAATAAAATATTTCATTGTCAATATTTGTGGTGTGGAGAGTTTAGTGTTGGCCACAACCCACTCGTTTTTAACATGTCTACGTAGGGGACACCAGCTATTAGGATTTGGGTCCATTTTGCTCTTCCGAAGAAGCGCACTACGTAGCGTTGGGAGGGGTTTGCAGTCTAGAAAAGAGTTTATTGATTCGGATTTTAAAAAGACCCGGGTTGTACGAAGGTGGAAACACAGAATTCGGAAGATCGTTCCACAGTCGGGCTGCTGTATTAATAAAGGAGTTCGAGAAGCGACTTGTTCGTATATGTTGAAGGTCCTCTGTGAATGGGTGCTGCGATTGAGTAAAGCGAGTGACTCTGTTGCGAGTGGGTGGAGGAGGGACCAAAGATGCAAGTTTTTCTGAGCAATTCCCGTGGTAGTATCTATAAAATAAACTTAAAATACCGACTTTACATCTGTGTTCTAGTGATTGCAATCCATCAGTCAGTGATGGATCATCAATCAGACGTATAGCACGCCTTTGGACAGCGTCGAGGGTATTCAGTAGGTATTGGGGGGCGCCACTCCAGAGGTGACTACCATATTCAATAATTGGACGAAAAATATTCATTCTTTAAAAAAAAAACATTGATTGAAGTATCTTTGGGAATACTTACCTACATAATATTTTTAATGTACATATTATAGTTTTTGCCATTTTGTTTAATTTATTAATGCAATATTTTCTTTTCAAATAGTAAGCCGATAGTTTTTCAAGAGGACTTTAATTGTATTTGTTTTAGGTCTCCAAGTGTTAAAATTATCTGACAATCTCCAATGATGAGTTAGTCAGTCGTTAATCAACCGTTAAACAACCTCATCGATCCAAGCTAACTTCACATTTACTAAATAGTGGTGCACTAAAGATAGTCATGGTTTACAAGCAATGTTCCCTGTAAGGGGTGCGCTACTAAAATGTCTCCGCACACATGTTTTACCCTCCGCACAGTCAATATTATAAGAGAAAGTTTCCATTGCCAAATTTTAGTTATCTTTTTTATTTATTTCAAAAATTATCTTTGTTAGTGTTGTTATTATATAAAATCACTGTGATTAATAAATACCCTAAAAATATACATTTTAATAAAAAATTGTATGTGTGTTAATAAGGATTTATCGCACCGCCACTGCACAGATGCGTTGAAGATCCGCACACAATAGAAAGATTAGAGGGAACGTTGTTTATAAGTACACTTTTTCGTTTATCAAGCTCTAGTACCAAGTACTAAAAATAGTACACGTTTAAAAGTACTACCGTATGAATTTCAACCTATTTTAATCAACATTAAATTCTTTGTTCTTGTAAATATTATTTCATTCAAACCAAATAGAATTTCTACTTATTTTTAGATTGATCACATTATTAATCATACTGAAAGATCATTGGAATTTGTTTTTGACAGATTTCTTTGGTTTGCTTATCGGGCAAATAACAGGTACTTACTATATCAAATATTAATTTAAGAAGTTTCCACATTCTGGGCCGCGTTCTAAATCAGAGTGAATCGCTGAATGAATCGCTCTACCGGTGCGACCTGAAGTTGCAAAGAGAGCGACATTTGGGCGATGTTTAATCCGAACGGCACTGAGCGATGTTGGGGTGACTTAAAATTACACGGGCGCGGGAAATTTAAAATTACAAGGTTGGTGTTGGTTTAGTTGTGTCATGTTGGTCAAAAATTATAATAAAATAGTGGTTGTATAATTTGTTTTGGTGTTTATCAGATGTTTTCATTATAATAACGAGAGAATAATTGATTAATTATAAATTTTAAAAGTATTAAACGTGTTGTGACAAGTGATTCGTATTATTCGTAAGTATTTACGATTTTTTCTTGTGTGTGCATAGTTTTCACGAGATTTTTGTGTTTTGGGCATTCAAAAATTGTTTATTTCCCTTAAAATGATAACCACTCATTTAAAAATGCATTATTTTCATAAAACAAAATACACTTACTGTTGATGTATTAAATAATGACCTTCCACATTTCTTTGTGGTTAACCATTATTATCCATGATAAATTTGTATGAATTTATATCCATTGAATATCTTTTTGTAAATTATAATAAATAAATAATTCAATAAATTAAATTATAAATACAAATAAAACCAACTAAAACCATACCAAACTGTAAGTATTGACGACTGTGTGAAAAATTATTAATCACCGCCAAATAAAATGTCACTTTGACTATGCGAAAATTCATAAATCCCGCCAAAAAATTTGAAAATTTGACAGGAGCGACATTCACCCTACTATTTCATCGAGCGACTTGGGCGACATTGGTGCGAGTCAACCGTGATTCCGAACGAGCAGAGTGAATCGACGCGCGAATCACTCGATGAATTCTGAACGCTTAGGATGACGCTCTAACATCGCCGAGCGTCTTTCCGAACGCTACCCTGGAGACTAACAAATAATATTGCCTCACAAATCCAGACTAAAACACAATTAAAAACTGTGTCTCCAATGGGAGTCGAACCCAGAACCTTTGGTTCAGCAGTCAGATATCTAACTAACTGAGCTAGGAACAATAAAAAACAATATATTTAATGAACAATGGAAAAACATGACACTTATAGACGTTTATTAAAATAATAGATAATAATAATCTATCATTAATTTAAAAAAAAATAGTAATACCTTTCGCGTTTAGTTCGTTTCTTTGTGCTTGTAAGCGACGAAGGTTTTGAGATTTGTCTGCAACAATTAGTTGAAGTTCTTCAATCTTTGTAATATAGTACGGACGAAAACCGTCACCCCTTGGGTCTACATCCATCTGAAACAAATGTATGACTTAAAATATATATTTCATTCGTTTTACGAAAATAACAAGTTATATGAAATGTTTTCTTTTCTAATATAAAAAGCAAATGGATCAAATCTTACCTTTGTTAGAGTCATCTTAACCTATACAGTGAATCTGGTAGATATAAAAGGTTTTTTCTGGCACAGTACCTTACATCAAGCTAATTATACTATTTGTTTTATTGAATACCCATAAATAAATATGTTGAGTATTAATATTTTGAAAACAAAACGCAAAATGATAACTCATACAAATTTTACACTTTTACAGATTCATAAAATTATTGTAATGTCATGTACCAAAAATAATCTCAAGTATTCTCAAGTTGAAACCAAAGACAAATATATAATTCAGGTACTTAAATAAAGTGACATATAAAAATGTTCCACAATTATATTTATATGACCATATACCATATTTTAGTATCATACCTTCATGATATTTTCAATGTTTTTAAATTGTCAATACTGACGGCATTTAAGGTGTAGAATTCCATTATATTCATTTAAATAAAACAAATTTGATTATAATTTCCAATGTTTTTTCGTTAACCCAGTGGAAGTTCATAATTATAAAGTAAATCGAATATATTTTTAATTGCTTATAAACAAATCAACATTGTATGACAGGTCGTAAGCCGTGTAGGTGCCTGAGTTCCTGGTTCTTCAATAATATATCCCAACTTCGACTCTATTGAGATGTTATTGTCAGTAAAAATATAAAGTAAATATTATATTTATTTATAATTTTTTTTTGTCAAAATTGTGCCTCTGAAGATGCCAGTTGTGTCTAACGAAAGCGCTTAGGCTCATTAAATTGTACTCATTGTGGATTAAAACAATGTTTAATTTTTATTTTTATAAATAAAATTAGTATTTACTTTATAAATTTGATTATGTTTCTATAAATATTTATTATTGCACCAGGACGACCGTTTCAGCTGACTAGGTCGTCCTGGTAAAATTTGATAAAGACCAGTTGATAAGAGCCTAGTCAGCCAAAACGGTCGTCTTGGTACAAGGATAAATATTTGTTGAAACATAGTCAAATTTGTTTGATTTAAAAATACCTAGTAAGATATTCAAATACCTTTTTATGTCTATAACCTACTGCTAAAACCTTTATAAAGAGGAGCATGCAGTACATGCATACAATTATAAAAATGAAATAAACAGAAATATAAATAAGACATGAACCTCTTACGAACTATAATATATTCACTTTCTTTATTATTTAAGTTTGACAACACAAAAGAGAACGTTGGCTTCTGGTGCGCCATGTTTATAACATTTGGCTCATATTACTTTTTTTGTTTTGATTGTTATTTTTTCCTTCGTTGTTATTTTTTGTGATTTTGGGTAATAATGATATGTTTTTCTGTGAAACAATATGAAAACTATTTTATTTTTCTCCCATATCTACTTTGATAAGGCTTTCATGAGGACTGGAGGTTATATTACATAAAAAAATACATTATTATATTAAAAAAAATATGCACGGATAAGATAAGTATCGATTATTTTTATTTGACAATTTATTTAATATTTTGTGTAGATTCAACACTAATAGATCACTTATTGATTGAAATTATAATTAAACACCTGTTTTTTTTCACTTACTTATGTTAGCCATTACAAAGCTGTAATTCGTTGCTATATAAATTATAATTATTCATATTCATTGAAGTGGAATTAAATTGCCTGAGTTATCAGTTTTGTGAATATTCGGGTCCCGGGAAGGTCAGTTCGCTAGTCAAACATCTTACATGTTCCACACTGTAGAACCAATTTGCGGATGAATGCTACGATCCCACGCATGTGTCGTAGATTTAATGCATTATTTTCGATGCATGTTGATATCTTTGACTCGGCTATTAATCAGTTTCGCCACGAGGTAATGCGTGTAATTTGCGGCAGTGAATAGTGGTTTCGTATTTTTCAACATTATTTCTACATAATATGTAGGTATATGAGATTTGCTCTCCCTGTCCGTCCTCTCCCTTTCCATATTTCCTGTTCCCACTTTTTATAACAAAATATGTTTTTTTTTTGTATGTGTTATAATCATAGAATTATAATGTAGTTATAATATTGTTTTCTTTTTAAATAATTAAGTGAGATGGGTCGGTGGCAGAGCGGTTAGCGCGCTGGGGTTGTAATCCAGTGGTCGCGAGTTCGAATCCTGCCTCGACCGATTTCGTTCACCTATAGCACAAGCATTTATTTGCTTATTTTAGGGAACGTAGGAAGATGTATATGTACTTGTTTAACAAGTACATATTCATTTTTTGCTAAAAAAAAAAAAAAGTACCTATGCACCGGTCTGTGTTTTTGCTTTGTATAATTGCTTGTGGAAACTGTCTTGGCAGTATCTTTATTAAGTAATTGTTCTTATAGTTTGATCTAATGTTTACTGCTGTATGTTTCCCTAATGAAAATAATAACTAAAATCAGTGATGACACAATTTCCTACCTATCATCCTTTCTTCCTTTATTTTATTTTATACATCACGTCGTTATATCATTCTTTATTTCGTTGTTTTTTTTTTCATTAAAATTGTTTGTTATTTTTTAAATATGCTTATTCTAAAGTTATTTTTTTTTTATTGAAATTGTTTGTTATTTTTAAATATGCATATTCTTTTATTTTCCTTATTTTGTATTCATGTGGATAGTTTGTAGTACTTACCATTCTTTTATTATGTGAAACAATGTTAATGGGTGTACAGATTGTTGTATACTTCTTTTATATTTATCATGTACTTTTCTTTCTGTACTCCTGTTTTGTTTCCTAATCAAAAATAAAAATAAAATAAAAAAATAATTCCAATTTATTATTTCGTTACATTATTTTGGTTTAAGTTACTTTATTTATTTATTAGTCTACATGTCTAAAAGCCTTTTACAATTGTAAACAGTAGTAAGACAGTATATAAGAAAGTATTTGTATCAGCTAGAGATCTAAAAATAAAGAAAAATATTGAAAAAAAAATCATACAACAATAATATTTTTTAAAATATTAAGTAGACAGTAAAAAGGTAATAAATTATTAGAAAGTAAAAAGAAAAACACCTCGAGTAAATTGTTATATAGAAAGAATAAAATAATGTAACATTATAAAATAGGGATCAA
Organism: Molanna angustata; assembly: GCA_963576475.1. Lineage (NCBI taxonomy): Eukaryota > Metazoa > Arthropoda > Insecta > Trichoptera > Molannidae > Molanna > Molanna angustata. The sequence goes on along the minus strand of OY754970.1, from coordinate 9,540,164 downwards.
AATAATATTTATGCATGAAGGAATAATATATGTTTGTTTTTTGTAATAAACAAATCAAACAAAGAGTCTTTTCTAGCAATAATTTGCACAATAATAACAAATAATTTAAACATCTTTGTTTTATTAATTTGTTGGAAGAAAATGCCTGTTGGCAAGTAAGTTGTCACTAGAAATTTTGTGCGCAATGTACGTGTGGCTGAAATCTTGGTGCACAAATTATGTTTTCAAACATTTTTATTTCATATTATAAAATTGAATACAGAAACTTTTTATTTTTATAAAACTTAAAAATATATGAGATACGCTGGAAAATAGAAAAAAATCTTTAACTAGTCAGCACATTTTTTTATTGTAAAATAATTAATACAAACAATAATAAAATAAATATTATGTTTAATATTTTTTATTACAAACAATAATAAAAAATATTATATTTTATAAAATAAATTAGCAATATATTTTTTATTTATAGCAATATTATATCATTTTTTCAGCGTTCAATGTTTTATATGGATATGGGTCTCTGCAGGGTTAAAATTTGTGACAGGTGCCTACTTTCGTTTTTGGGCGTTTAACGTTTGGTTAAAATATTTTTTGTGTTAGTGCGAACGACGGAACGAAGTTTATCAGTTAATTATTTTGTGAGCCGATATTGGCCCTGTCCGCGATATGAATCACAAAAAAGGAGTATTTTAAAAGTAATAAAACGCGCTCGATATCCCTGTTTATTTTATTGACCACCGCCAGGCGATTGCGCATCATTTTGCAGTGCGCAGTGGTCCGCGCTCCGATCGGGGGTCAGGGCTTTAGCTCTGTTCTCTGCCATTTTGAAGTAAAAAAATAATTACGTTTATGGATTAGAGCGCAAAAAGGAAAACATGTCCGGAAATAACGAGAAGGCGTCCACGACGCAACGGATGATCCAGGGCGTCGCGTTTCCTCCCAGCCACAAGTTGACAATAGCTGAAGTTTTCGACGCGCAGACTTCCAAGCCGTCTCCCGATGTGTTGAAACAGCACTTCACCCTGGAGGGGCGGATAGAGGAGGCTGCCGCGTTACGTATCATTCAGGATGGTGCAGCTCTATTGCGTTCCGAGAAGACCATGATTGACATCGAGGCTCCTGTCACTGTGTGCGGAGATGTGCACGGTCAGTTTTACGATCTTATGAAGTTGTTTGAGGTGGGTGGTTCTCCCGCTTGCACTAAGTACCTCTTCTTAGGAGATTACGTGGACCGGGGTTACTTCAGCATCGAGTGTGTTCTTTACTTGTGGGCGCTTAAGCTATGTCACCCCACAACATTGTTCCTTCTGCGTGGCAATCATGAATGTCGTCATCTCACCGAATACTTCACCTTCAAGCAAGAGTGCCGCATTAAGTACTCTGAGCGAGTGTACGACGCGTGTATGGATGCCTTCGATTGTCTACCCTTGGCTGCACTCATGAACCAGCAGTTCCTCTGCGTCCACGGAGGTCTCTCGCCAGAGATTCACAGCTTAGAGGATATCCGTAAACTTGACCGCTTTAAAGAGCCCCCTGCCTTTGGGCCAATGTGTGATTTACTATGGTCTGACCCTCTCGAGGACTTTGGCAATGAAAAGAATACAGAGCATTTCTCTCATAATTCTGTCCGTGGCTGTTCCTACTTTTATAGTTATGCTGCGTGTTGCGATTTTTTGCAGAAAAATAATTTACTCTCCATTATCCGTGCCCACGAAGCTCAAGATGCAGGTTATCGTATGTATCGTAAGAGTCAAACAACAGGTTTTCCAAGTTTAATCACTATATTTTCCGCTCCAAATTATCTGGATGTATACAACAACAAGGCAGCTGTATTGAAATATGAGAATAATGTGATGAACATCCGACAATTTAATTGTTCTCCTCATCCATATTGGCTACCAAACTTTATGGATGTATTTACGTGGTCTTTGCCTTTTGTAGGAGAGAAAGTAACAGAGATGTTGGTCAATGTTCTTAATATTTGTTCAGACGATGAACTTATGTCTGAAGGAGACGATGCAATGGAGGAGGCAAATCTACGCAAGGAGGTGATACGCAATAAGATACGAGCCATCGGTAAGATGGCTCATGTGTTCTCTGTGCTGCGAGAAGAGAGTGAATCTGTGCTTCAACTTAAAGGGCTCACACCAACTGGTGCGTTGCCTTTAGGTGCACTCTCGGGAGGTAAGACCTCGTTGAAAAATGCCCTCCAAGGATTCTCTCCTAACCACAAAATAACATCGTTTGCAGAGGCCAAGGGATTAGATGCGATCAACGAACGAATGCCTCCCCGACGCGATGGTCAACGTACACCGGAGCCTCAAGAAAAGAAGGCCCTCAACAGTGTCGGGCACTCGTGAGCAGCCCCTATTTCCGTTGTACCACCCTCGCAGGATAATCTGCAGGCAACAGATATATTAGTTGCTAGTCAATTACATTGTAAGGTATGCACGTTTATTTATTGTATTATCCGCTGCACCGTAACCCTCTGATGGTCCAAGTTTCCCACCGATTGGTGAGGAATACTGCTGAGGTATGTGTCGGTGCTGCTGTGGAGCATACTGAATGCCTGGGGCTCGCCAATACCCAGTGTCGGATGCTAATCACGCACTTGCTGTGACCGACATTCACCTAAATGATACTGTGTTAAATATTATATATACAAACATACATCATATTATTATATACAAACAAACATGTATATTATATATATAATATATATTATATTTATAATGTATATTATATATATATATATATTTATATACATCATTATATATATATATATATATATATATATATATATATATATATATATATATATATATTATAAATAGATAAAAAGAAAAAATACTATTACTCTCTTAAACTAATATCTTTGCTACAAATTGTACTTAATTGTATTTAATTGTACAAAATATGTAATATCATAATTTAATCTATTATGGAAATGTACCTAAATGGGATGTATTCCCAATATTTGCATTATTGTATCGGATGTTATTATCCTTTTATGAAAGTTGGATGTGCAATCTACGTGTTATATTTGTTTTTGTTTTCATATAAACTTAGTTCCGCATTATCAGTATGCGAATAATTGACCATATTTTCTAGTGTCAGCTCCTATTGTATTACTCTCGTGAGAAAGGTTCTCTTTAAAAGTTGATACCTTTTCTCTAAAGACAAGATGGACTTTTTTAAATTTAGAACTTATATTTGGTAAAATTGTGGAAAATATCTTTGATTATTTTGCGATAGAAACTGATAATGCGGTAATTTACGGAGGCAATCTTTATATAAAGTTTTTTGAATGTAGAAAAATATTTTTAAAAATTATTTATATTTTAACAATAATTGTTTTTGTGGCAATTCTTTAAGGTTGAAGATAGACTAATTTTAAGACATTATTTATTTGAGATAATTCATATATATATATATATATTATGCGAGATGTTTTATAAATGATGTGCGAATGATAGAAATGGGATGTTAGCAGAGCAGTGTACCAATCTTCAAGTACATATACTCCATTATACCGACTCATTTTCCAATTTTATATTATAGGTACCTAACTCTTCTCCATAAACATTTTATTAACATTAATTATCTTCATTCTTCTATCTGATTGTTATTCTGCTTTTTATAATTATATAAGTGCTTTATTATTAACATGGAAATATCCAGCAAATAATATAATATTCACATTATTGAGTGCCACACATCTCAGGTCACTCCTCCGTTATCCAAAATATCCAAGTCTACTATGCTATGCCTTCTTTAAACATTTAAAATGTGAAATGTTTGTGTATAAATTGTCAACATGTTGTGTGTATTGCAATATCACAATTTTCTGTTTGAATATGCACAATAAGTTGTCAGAGTATTGCAGTAAGTACATTATATGATATTGTATTGTATCAACCTGTAGACTCTTGGATATTTGATTGTTAAGTGGTAACAGGGAGGAGAGGCAGATTGTATTGTACTAGTTGTTATTTATATTTCCATTTCTCGGTGTAGGTGTGAATGCTGTTTGAAAGAATAATAATGTATGTGACAAAATGTTGTTTTATTATGATAACAAATAAACATATTTCTCTTCATTATATTACGATAGGTATCTTCATTCTGAATATCATTGTCTGTTTATCCCATGAATTGCGGATAAAACATATATTTAGTCCTAAGTGTTTATGTATTGTTATATATTTTCTGTAGATTATTTATTGTTTTTCTCTTTAAATCTCCCGAGTAAACTAAGTATGATATTTCATCTGGAATATGTCGACAGGCGGAGATAAAACCATTTCTTCTCTGATGGAATGGTGATTTGTATAAATTTGTATTAGTTTACTCGGACGCCCAAGTGATGGCTCTAACTCTTGAATAGTAATCATCAAGTAGTGACATCTTTGTTACCCAAATCATATCTTCTGTGAGGTGTAATGAAACTCATCATCTGACTATAAGCTTTAACGGGTAAATTGTAATGGATATAGTTTTGTCTGGTGAATGGTATACGATGAATGGTGTTGCGGGTTTAGTATTGGGACAGGACTGGACATGACTGAATGGTTTAGCCTTCCTTTCCTCCGCTTCCTGCAGACTTGTCTCCTGTCTCGTTCCCTCACCTTACATCCTTTCCCTACTCCCTTTATCTAATATGTTATGTGTTATGATAAACAGCCAGTCGGTGACTTATCATGAATTTTACCAAATTTTTATCTATACATAATGAATTAACAATGTTTTAAATTTTATTTTCTACTAATCTTGGAAAGTGTTGTGTTGTATTTCCAGATAAATATACTTATTACTGGCATTGAGCTCTGCATTGTAGTTTTACTATACTCACAGTCTCCCTTCATATTATCTTATGTATACGCAGTTAGAAAGCTAATCTTAAAATAACACACAAATGTAAGCAATCGGCTCTGTTCTTATTTATAGAGCCATGTGTTTAGTGGTCTTGTGTAGCATTGGGAAATTGTTATGCCAATATTTTGGGAACAGTTACTAGTTAGTGATATTCTGTTATTTTGCTAGTGAATATTTACACACATTGCTACCAACAGGTGGTGCAACATTATCTTATTGAACATAATATCATTAATTAGGTATGAAATTGTGCAAGATTTCTTACAAGGATAACAATTCTTCTCAAGTATAATGTTTAATTATGGAATTATTTATTGAAATATTTTATCAAATATAACTTTCAGTTTTTATTGTTAATATATTAATTTCTAAATAAACTTAATTATGGATTTATTCAGACAATAAAAATTACTTAAAAAAATGTAATGAAGTGTATACAGTATAATAACTTCGTTTTTACTGATAAAGATGAAACTAGGTATAAGATAATATTTGAAAAATAAAATTTGGTAACACAATAAAAAGACAAAGTCTGAAACCATAATACAAAACTGATCTTCATCAGGAGTCAAACGTGGGACCTCTACAAATCTGTTCTAGAGTCAGATATTTAACTACTCTATAAAGGTTGACACATTCATTATTTAGACAATGGTATTGTTATTATGTTTGCTTACATAATATTTTGAAAATATTTACCATACGTTTATCAAAAATTGTTTTCCAAAAATCACATGATTCACATCAAATTAATTAGAACATACTACATAGGTAAGTCTTAATAATGGTCTAATCATTATTTAAACAGTAACATATATTTATGACTAGTTTTTTTTATAAACGAGAACATTGATAAAATTAATTCTCTCCAAAAAATGAAAAATTATGATAATATAGGAAGAACCTGCCACTCTTACATCATAGTGTAAAGTCTGATTTTTTCCTGTATAAGGATACCACAACAGGTAACAACAATTGGATACTGTGGACCCTGAGTAGTGGTGGATTTTGCAGATAACATAGTATGGAAAATTGCTATTTAAATATAGTGTCTTGTCAGGGGGTTTTCACCAACCAAAAAGTCTATATGGAAGATGTGATTTCTAATAGTCTTCCTTGGAAAATATAAGAAAATCATGCTTTATACTATAACTCATCATACTACAACTGACATCTTAAAATAGCAATTTTCCATATTTTGAAGGTCACCACTACTCGGGGTACATAGTATCCAATCGTTGTTGCCTGCTATGGTATCCTTACTCAGAAAAAACTAGCCATAGTCAGGCGGTCACGAGCCCTTTGACTATAACTGAGTTAATTTAAAAGAGTTAATTAAGTCAATTTTTGTAATTCTTTATTTAATTCAATATTTATAGCCATTTTTATTTAAAACCAATCGTGTAAAAAGTAGTTAATATTTTTGACTGTTAAAAATTTCCTTTTCACTTTAATTGAACCCGGAAAGCAGTATTATTTTTTGAACCTACCTCACCTACAAAAGTAATCTTCTGCTGCTTTCGAGACATTCTCAAGTGGATTTGGATGTTATAACTTACACAATAATACAGCTTATCGGATATCAAATGAAGGCTAGCATCTCTCGCATTTGATGAAAAATGAAGCAAAGCACTGGCATGAAAATTTTAGTTTATGATCTACTCTAGTTGTATTCTGTAACTTGAAGTAGAAGTGAAATGATAGGTCAGGGTGGTATTTAAAAGAAATAATGATTTTGTAACTTAAATAGGTAATTAAAAAAATAGGTTGATTCAACTGTTGGAATAACCACAAACATCCTGTTGACCTGCATAAATCTGTTGTAAATGCACTTGTGGTATCAAGATTGAACTACTATATATAATATATTATGTTGATTTACCACAGACAACAAGAACTGGACAGACATTCAATGCTGTTGCCAGAATCATCATTTTCTCAAAATTTTATTGCAATTTTCCATTTCTAAAAGATCAGAATTAGTTTTTGTATATATTTATTTTTGGATGATGCACAAAGTACACAGGAAGAGCCATAAGCTATGGATACCAGAACAGCTGATTGACTGGAGGACTTCTGGCAGACATTGTTTACAGAAAATAAGTATCAGCGTAGTGAAAAAAGTTATTTATTAAAGACCTACATATTATGTAAAGAGCTCTTGAGGTGGTTTCTGATGTGTTCTGGTGGTTTCTTATTATGCATCTAAGTAGCAATATATTGCAGTTAAAAATGTTCATCTGTTGCATACTGATCACTGACACAGATTATAACAGTTGTTACATGAATATTAAAATCTGCATAAAATATGGAAATACACTCAATATCATGTCAATCTTGTTGTGTTAATTTATTCTGAAATCCAACAGCACATGAAATATTTTATTGAATTAGAAATAAGCCAATCACAAAGTTTCTCAAGAATATTAAACTAAATCTTTATTTCGTGATTATCACAGTAAATAGTGGTGTCATTTTATTTCTGCGTTGGCATCCTGAGTTCAATTACCAGCAGGGAAAAAAATAGTTTAATATCATTTCTTACTAAAATCTTGTTTCACTGGGCTGGAAACACTTTGAGTCGAAGAATTACCATTTGCCAATAAATATGCCACTTGAACAGGGTGCAAAAGAAGTTTATTAAATAAAGGTTTTTGCGGGTATAAACATGCTATTTAGTTTTTTTGGGGAAAATCTGCGTCAAATGCAAGTGTAAGAGACACTTTCCTTGGATGTTTTCTTAGATATTTGTCAAACCGGTTAAAGATTTCATAAGTCTCATATTAATTTGTACTTTAGGTGAATGAAATTGGTTGAGGCAGATAATGAACCCAAATCCACTGATGGTCCAATACACTGTTATGTCAGAGATAGGTCCCAACCATAGAACACACTAACTACAACTAATATAACGAGTTACATGTTACACATTAGGTCCAACTGTTGATGGCGATAGTATGTATAGTTAAAAATAAAACTATTAACCCTTAAATCCAAATTATTGAATATTTTAAGATATTCTGTTTTCTATACAAAACATGTAGGTATGTATGTCAAGATAGGATAGTTTGGAGAGGTCAGTCCTTTCTTCCTACCCAGAATATGAAAACAGCTTGATGGTATGTATGTATGTTAGTATGTATCAAACTATTGAGAGTCCTCGTAGATATTGTGTAGTTTATACTGCCATAAAAATTGTATGAAATAATGTCATCACTAAATTCAATTTTTACAAAAATGGTTAAAAAAAATTGAGATGTACATAATTTATATATATTTTTATAGAAAATTAAATTATAATTTATCATAAAAAAATGTTTTTCTTAGTAAAAATGTTTGAGAAAATCAATTTTTAAAAATAAATTTGAGATTTTGTGTTTGTCTATATTTATACCAATTTTCAGCGCTCTAGCTTACGTGTAGTTTTTGAGATATATGGAAAAATAAAGTAAAAATTCAAAAGTTGATAACCCCTGACTGAAACAAAAATTCAAAATTCTGAGTATAAAAGTTTTGTATGTCTATAGCTATCTATATATTGTGAAATTTTAGGCTCTGTGCATTTAGCGGATCAAAAGTTATAAGGGACACACACACAGACAAACTAAATGTTCTAATCCGAATTCTGTGTAAATTCATATATATTTATAGAACATATATGTTGCGAAAGCCTCTATTTTAAATAAATAAACTGTTTATTTGTTGCCATTATTGTTACATCACTTTTAAAATGAAAACAAAAAATATAAACATATAATATATGTGTGTATTTAAACCATGTGTACCCATGTGAGTATTTAAACATATACATATACACACACATATATATAATTTTGAAGAACAATGGACAGCAAAAAGTTGGTGTTTTTAGACTTGAAAAATATAGACCTGTCCATACAAATTTCGCATATCTTGGCTTGATACTTTGTTGATATGTTAAGAGAAATAAATTCTCTTGAACAAATCGACAGTTGGATGAACACTTTCATGCATCCTGTACAAGTGGGGAGATGGCATGGATCCAAATTCTACAGTATCAATTGAATAATTAAATAAGTAAAAATTGAATAAGTAAAAGTCGATGATACTTTCAGTGATTGTGAAGAACTGCAATTTGGAGTTCCGCAAGGCAGTACATTGGGACCTATACTATTTACAGTCTACATAAACGAGCTATGCAATAGCAAAAGAACGGGACACATTTTATTACTTTTGCGGATGACACTGTGTTATTATATGAGGATAGCAATTGGTCTAATGTGTACGGGAAAGCTGAAAGGGATATAAACGAGATAAAAGAATGGCTAAACTGTAATTTGCTAACATTAAATGTGGAAAAAACTAAAATGATCTGTTTCAGGCTTACTGAAACCGGTCAACCAAAAAACCCTCAGCCGATTAAAATACACCAATGTGTATCCTCTAATATTTTAAATATGTGCAATTGTAAATCTATTGATTCAGTCGTAAGTGTGAAGTATTTGGGTATATACATTGATAAATTTCTCAAATGGAATATACATGTAGATTATATTTGTAAAAAGTTAAAAAAACTCATATTTATATTTACCAACACCAAAAATATCCTTAAGGCAAAAAAGACACAAGACTTAAGGCAAATTTATTATGCACTTTGCAATTCAGTAATGCAGTATGGATGTATTGGATGGGGAGGTTGTAGTATGACTGTTCTGGATCCACTTTTAAAAATTCAAAAATCAATAATACGAATAATTCTCAATAAATCATTCAGATATTCCAGTAATCTATTATTCACTGATTTTAAAGTCTTAAATGTCAGACAACTATATATTAGCAAAATAATTCTACATACTCATAAACATAGACAGGAATACCCAATTGCTAGCCATTATTATTCCACCCGTAATTCTCTAAAGTCAAGTATTATATGAGAATGAAACATAGTCCTGCACCTTGGTTGTCACCCGAAATCAGAAGCGTCATGACAAAAAGAGACAAGGCTTTCACTCGGTTTAAGAGTCGACCGGATGAAAGCAACTTTGAACGTTACCGACGGCTCCGAAATCGTTGCAACCAAATGTGTAGAAATGCAAAGAAAAAACATATTCATACCATACTTCAAGACTGTGAACCTTCTAGTTTATGGAAAAAAATTGGATCCCTCGGGATCGGAAAAACAAAGACAGATCAATCAGACATATGCCAGAGGTTTTACCTGAACGAACTTAACAATCACTTTGCCAAACCTCCCGCCAAATTAAATAGTTGGACTAAAGAAAACACCATCAAAGACATTCACAACACGCCTCTGATGAACCATCCCGAGTTCGCATTTTCGACAGTAACAGATATTGAAGTTCAAAATGCAATCAAATCCATTGATTGCAAATCTTGTGGTTATGACAATATAAGCGTTGATATGATAAAATTGGTCCTTGCATCCACTCTCTCCCCAATAACTCATATAATAAATTTTTCTCACATCCGGTAATTTTCCCTCAGCATGGTAAAAGGCATTTGTTACTCCTCTTCCAAAGATAGCTAATCCAACAACTGCAAAAGACTTTCAACCAATTTCAATCCTCCCTATTCTTTCAAAGGTAATTGTTCATAACCAACTCAACTCTTTTGTACTTTCAAATTCACTGCAACATCCGAAACAGTCTGGTTTTCGTGCCGGCCATAGTACAACCACTGTCTTAGTCAAAGTCACAGATGACATAAGGAAGGCAATGGATGAGTCCAAACTAACTTTACTTTCACTTCTGGACTTTAGCAGCGCCTTTAACTCTGTCGACTTTGACATACTACTAGCCCGCATGAAATTTCTTAATATCTCCTCATCCGTTGTCGACTGGTTCTCGAGCTATCTTCGTGGTCGTATACAACGTTGCAAAATATCTTCCGAACAAATGTCCGACTGGATTAGTTTGGAAACCGGAGTTCCTCAAGGCGGAATTCTCTCTCCTCTACTCTTCTCAATATTCATCAATCCAATTGTGAGAGGTCTTCGGTGCTCCTATCATATCTATGCTGATGATCTTCAACTTTACACAGATTTTTTAGCTAATGACATAAATAATGCCATACAAACTGTTAATTCTGATCTCGACTACATAAGCAAATGGGCCACTGAAAATGGTATTCTTCTTAACCCTATCAAATCTCACGCCATTATCATAGGGAGTACAAAACTTCTGGCTAAACTTACTTCAAACACTATTCCCCTTCCTGTACTCAATGGCACAGCAATACCCATATCCAAAACAGTGAAAAATCTAGGAGTCCTCTTCAATCAACATCTTTCCTGGACTGAACAAGTCAGTGAAGTCAGCAGAAAACTTTTCTATAGTATTCACTCTGTCAAAAAACTTCAAAAATTTCTTCCAACCAACATTAAAATAAAGCTCGCACAAACTCTCCTTCTCCCCATTCTCGATTATGCAGATATTTGCTATTTGGATCTTACTCAGGAACTTCTAAACAAATTAGATCGATTACAAAACGTCTGCATACGTTTCATATATAATCTTCGCAAATACGATCACATATCATTTTTTCACAAGAAACTCAAATGGCTTCCTATCCGTCTGGGCCGTGATCAACACACTCTTTGTCTTCTGTTTAACATTTTGAACAACCCTAATGCTCCATCATATCTGACCGAAAGATTACAACCTCTGGCCTCTCATGGACTCCCGCTTCGATCTAGAGAAGAGAGAACCCTCGCCATCCCATCACATGCCACGGCTTTCTATACATCATCATTTACTGTCCATGCTGCCCGGTTATGGAACAACTTGGCCCTTGACATTAGAACTGCACCAACGTTAGGAACCTTCAAAACTAGATTAAAACGCGCGCTCTTACTTTCCATTTCTTAACCTACATACTTCCCATTTATTTCCCTATTCTTGTAGTTAGTCATATCTCCTCTCCTTTTTTCCCTTCCCTCCCATAGTGTTGTAACAGGTCTTATCTATGATTTGTTTAATTTTCATTGATGTACATATTTATATTCTTCTTACTTTATTGTGTTTAAATGTAATATGTTTATGGTTTTACATATATTTTCTTTTTTTGTACATGTACCATTTTGTCTCATAACTGTCACAGATGGTTGTCTGGAAGAAATTGCCATTAGGCAATAAGTCCGCCATTTGTACTAGCTATTAAGTAATGTACAATAAAGTGTTTAAATAAATTAATTAATTAATTATAAAGAATAAAACAAACACTACTTTCGCACAGCGTAATTTTAGATTTCTTGGCCCCAAAATGTTTAATTTTCTACCTGATAACTGGAAACAGTTGACAAGAAATGTGCTGAAAAAAACAATAATTGCTTGGCTTATATCCATAGGTATAGATGAATCAAATAATAAATTGACTTCATTTCTAACTTAATTGGACCTGAAAATTTGTTAAATTTACCTTATTATTAGAATCATTATTGTATGTGTGTGTTGAGTTGTGTTGGTTATTGATACTATAGTAACTATTCCTAACGGACACCCTAAAGCAGGTTCACCTAGTTGGGCATCCAACTAGGTGAACTCGGACCAATTTACATGTAAAACTGCACCTACTTTGTTAATGTACTAATATATTTTGTTGTTATAATTCTTGTTATGTTACTTACGCTGTTTCATGTCTATAATACTATGTAAAAAAAAAATTTAATGAAGTTGGTTAAAAAGGTTAAAGAAATATAAAAAATTTATACAGAATTATTTTATTCCATATTTTTTTACAAAATTGTGTTGTAATTAAATTTTTCCATTCTTTTGGTGTTTTCACAATAATAATTATTCAAAATACAATTTAAAAATATTGACACAGCAAAGAATCAAACCAAATAAAAAATACAAGCTTTGTAAAGTTCAACAGTAAACTAGTACTTAATTAAATAATGCTGATGATTGGCTGAACAACATAATTTCAATCCTATTCTAAAAATAATTCACGCTCGTCTTTTTACATGTTACAATTACTTATTTGGTGTTTGTCCACAAATTCTATGTACAATGGGTTCAATTCTAATGACGAAATAAAATTCTAATAAAGATTAAAGTCATTAAAAACAAAATGTGTTCACCAGAACTGTCACATTAAACTATATCCATTTTTTATACACTAGTGATGTTATTTTGTCTTTTTAATTTCCTTTATTTTATTCAAACTTCAGAATAGCAAAAATACATAAAAATAATAAATTTAACACATTATTACAATTTTAGTGCGTTTTCAAATTTAAACCCAGTATACTATTTAAAATATAATATTCTATAATTTATTGACAACTGGTTCTATAACGCGAAAAAAAGGTCCCTCGCCGATCGCAATAATTTTTACATCAATAGATAGATAACGCGTACATATTACGAGAAATGTAAATGTAAAATTGCGAGAAATGTATGAAGGAATCCATAATAAAAATGATTGGTTTCCTGATTCTACTCAATTTTCCGAAATTCTCCACCAGACTTGAACACTAGCGCAATACAATTATATTACAGCATAATATTTTAATTATACTCACATTTTCATTTCTTGAAAAATTTATGGCTCATTTTGATAATAAATGCAACTCTCTCACGCGAGTCGCAGTGATGACTACATACAAACCTAACCAACCTATTCTTACCAAAAGTTTGGTTTATTTATAATTTTATATTTTTTTAAAGCCTAACCGCCAAAAGTTTTTATTTTTCCCGTAATATATACACGTTTATCTATCTACTGATTTAAAAATTATTGCGATAGGCCAGGGACAGTACTTGTAAACAATTACCAAGGTAAGTTCAGACACAAAACTGACGAAAATAGTAGTCATGGTAAATTAAAAAATGTATATCCAAAAATCTTTCAGTTTATATAAATGGTAATTATTTGACAATCAAAAAAAGAGAGAGTTGAATTGGCATAGATAAGATTCATAGAATTCTTATATGGAATTAAGGACGCACACTTGTGATACTGACACTTAGGATTTACATATTGTCCAATTATTAACTATAAGCCAGTATTTATATAATTCCAAGTATATATATTAAGTAAATACATAGCAAGAAAAATAATACACTATAAAAGTACATATAACGCATCTTCCACATTACAAACAATTTTTAGAGAAATAATTCAATTTACTTAGTCTTTTACACTACAATGGGGAGGTAACAAGAATGTTTTATAAAATATTTCATATTATTATCTAAAAAAATTTACAATGATCCATACAATATATAACAATTTGTCAACATACATTCTCATTATTCTATCAATACATAATATAAATTAATAAAACAGTACATATTTTCCTTCGCCAATATAACTACGTAAGTCTAGGTCTGACACAAGATTTCAAATATAAATATTGCACCACGTATCATTAATACAAATTGTTATTTCAAACTTTATCATAACACATTATCCAAGTACAGGAGAATATTACACAGCAAAAAACACATAATTATATTGAAAGTTTTGATTTAGCAGTTGAAATAGCATTTGGATTGTGGAATCGTATAGTTATTGTATGAAAATCAAACAATTATTTTGAGGGGAAAAGACCATCAAATGAGCTTTTTTGATTTTCACAATAATCAATTATTACATTTGTTTATTTATTTAATATATGAAGCTTTTCAGTGCTTTCAGAAAACAAAAAAAAATACAGCAAAATGTATTAAAAATAATACATAAACCTGGTGCTAAAATAAATAAAGTAGATTTTTTCAGTTTTTGATTATATTATAATTTTAATATGGATTGTAAATATTTTTTTCTTAGGCTTAAAAAATAATTTTAAGCCAAAGAAAAAAATATAACATAATAAGTGAAATAGATTATAAAATTTCATAAATGTCTAATTAAAATATGGGATGATTAGGAGCAATAAATATTTAATGATATAAAGATAATAAAATACATAATGCATTCACATTTTTTCATTGAATGTTATTTTTTAAATATTCGAAAAATAAAGAAAATAATTTTGTTTCCAAAAATCGTACATAATTATTTTAGTAAACAAACATTCTACTTTGTAAAACTACACCAGCTGGAAAGGCCCATGAAAAAGGGAATCGGTTAATCAGTAAAATAATTATGAGGAATTGTTATTTATTTGTCAAATACTTACAAAATATGTTTCATGAATTTTTACAATATGCATACATAAATTTTATACAAAGCATTTGGCAAAATACATAAATTATCTAAATTTCTTGGATAAAGTAACTTTGGCAACACTTGATGCGATAGAATATAATTTATATGTTTGAATGGGCTTGGCCTGACCTTACCTTATGGGGTCTTACTTCAAAACATATTTTTTTCTAGTATTCAGTGAAACTTCAGTGAAAGTTATTGAAATAATACCAAATATTTTGACCTTAATTGAACAAAAATAAATCAGTTTTAACAAATATATATTAATACAAGATTAAAATATCAAATGATAAAATAGTTTAAAGCAAAGATATAGAAAATGGAATTGTTTAATGTGTGAATAACTTTGTTTTCATTTAAGGGGGGGACTGCTGCCAACGTAACTATTTTTCAATTTGATATACCACCATTATTTCTTATCAAATCGTTTTGAAAAAAATAATTTAGATAGTTTGGGTATTCATAAAGAAAAATTTATCTTTACTTTTTGATAATGTTCTGTATAAATTCTTGTAGAAAAATAATGGCATACCCTGATTTTCAACGTTTATCTTATATTTTTAATAAAATATAAGGCGTAGTTCAACATATTTTCTTTTAAATTAAAGAAGACAAAAATATCTAGAAAAATACGATGTGACGTTGCATTAATGCTTCAGGTTTAGAAAATAAACCCAAAAAACATTTATTTTCCATTCAGCGCCATTGCGAAATATAAGTTTTTTTGGTTTATTAACTTAACCTGATGCATTAATGCAACGTTACATTGTATTTTTCCAGATATTTTGATCTTCTTTAATTTATAAAAAAAAAAAATAATGCTCTATACCTTATAGTTTTTTAGAAATTTAAGATAAATGTCAAAAATTTGGGTATGCTTATTATTTTCCTACAAGAATATATACAGAACATAATTAAAAAATTAAGGTATATTTTTATTTATTAATATCCAAACTAACTAGGTTATTTTTTTTCAAAATGATTCGTTTTGTAGTAATGACACAAATTCAAATTGAAAAAATAGGTACGTTGGCAGCAGTCCCCCCCTTAAGTAATATAATGTTTATTTAATATTTGATAGTACTTAATTTGAAATAACTAGTCAATATTTTTTAACGAATGATATTATTTGTAACAAAGTACAAATATTTTTGACATAAAACAACATCCTATTTCTTTAAAACATGATAATGTTACCAACATGTAACAAAAGAAACTAAGTACCTATAGTTAAATATAATTTATCTACATTCTCATAATATTGTAGTAACTCCACCAATTTATTTTACAATGACATTTATTATATTCAAACTTGGTTATAACAAACAAAATTAATGTTTTTTTCCTTTTGAAGATGGACAGTTAACGTCTGAAAACGTTTTGACGAAGAAAGTGCCAAAAAAAGATTCTCTATTCAAATTATACGATTATATTTTACATATATTTCGATAAAATACTTCATTCTTATGAGTATACTTTACATATTCAATGAATTTTTAATAGCTTGGTGATTATAGAACAGAGAATGAAATTGTCTTTTAATACTCTGTAACTGTGTTAGTGCTGAGGTTAATTGTATATGTAAATAACCCAACACAGTAATGCGTCATATGACCATCTACTTTTTATCTATATCAGTAATTAATAATAAAGAAAACAATACCATCTGAGATTACTTCTTGTTCTTATGTGGCTGTAGCGAGCAAATTAGTTAGGTCTTATTTTGTTTGCTACAACCAAGTTCTAATATTGTTTTTTATTTTAATACTTTACCCTTGAAGTACTGAAAATGGAAAATTAGAATGGCAGTTACAATCATTTCAAATAAGCATAGTTATTTTTGCAAAATTCAGGCTGCGCTTGGACATATAATAAATTATAAGAAAGATAGAAAATACAGATAATATTAGGGAGTCTTATTTTTCAATATAAAATCACATTTAACGAAAAATAAGATTTGAATGTTTATTTATAGTACAAAGGTAATGCCACAACATAACACTCCCGATGACAGTTATATTCACTTGCACCATCCTTTTTTACGAATTGGAAAGTAAAAGATGTCAGTTGGGCACTTCGTTTGATTGATACCTGGGCTTGTTGTGAGTAAATGGTAGGTATCTGTATTTTATCATATGCTGGAAGAGAAACATCATAAAATATTATAAATTTGCACAAAAAAATGTTTTCTTAAAAAACTATTGATAATTCAGAATGCGTATAACTTTGATATTAAAGTAAAAAAAATGAGGAAGAACACTCAGTTTTCTAAATAAAAGTAAAATTAATAAATTTTTAAAAATGAACAATGTGACTAAACAGTAAAAGCTATTCTAAATTAATTAGATTGAAATATCATTACTTCTAGAGGTGTAATTTAAATTTTTGAACCAACTAACCTAATCACACTAACAACATAAATGCAATAATATATTATATATTGGGTACAGTATAAAATGTTAAAAAGAAATTTTATTATAATTATCAGACAGGCAGCTAAGCTGCTAATAATGTGTTTGATGATTAACACTGTACCTATGTACATATATTATATTGCACCAATTTTATTATAATTATCAGACAGGCAGCTAAGCTGCTAATAATGTGTTTGATGATTAACACTGTACCTATGTACATATATTATATTGCACCAATTTTATTATAATTATCAGACAGGCAGCTAAGCTGCTAATAATGTGTTTGATGATTAACACTGTACCTATGTACATATATTATATTGCACCAATTTTATTATAATTATCAGACAGGCAGCTAAGCTGCTAATAATGTGTTTGATGATTAACACTGTATCTATGTACATATATTATATTGCACCAATTTTATTATAATTATCAGACAGGCAGCTAAGCTGCTAATAATGTGTTTGATGATTAACACTGTACCTATGTACATATATTATATTGCACCAATTTTATTATAATTATCAGACAGGCAGCTAAGCTGCTAATAATGTGTTTGATGATTAACACTGTACCTATGTACATATATTATATTGCACCAATTTTATTATAATTATCAGACAGGCAGCTAAGCTGCTAATAATGTGTTTGATGATTAACACTGTACCTATGTACATATATTATATTGCACCAATTTTATTATAATTATCAGACAGGCAGCTAAGCTGCTAATAATGTGTTTGATGATTAACACTGTACCTATGTACATATATTACATATATTGCACCAATTTATAATTGAGTATTTTGTTGGAGTGTAAAACCTTATTAGATATTATTATAGGGTATTGAAACAAAATAGAAATGTAAATAACAGCAATAAATACCTTGATTTGTCGTTTCATAGTAATACAGAATAATGTTATAAAATACATGACTAATATTGGCCAAAACACAGGTATATTGAAACAATCAAAAAATGTGCATATGGTTGCAAAAATTGTGCTCTTTGTAACTGACAACCAAAATTTAAACTCTGGTAATCTCCTGATAAACGGTCGGAATTCTTCAGAGGCTCTTGTTGGTAAAGCAGGACCACCTTCATCCTCCGCTGAAAACATAAATTGACATCATGAGGGAAATGTACATTGATTAAATTATTTATTTTAAAACTTTTTGTACATGTATATAATATTGCATTGTACAAATGGCGGACTTATTGCTTGGAGGCAATTTCTTCCAGTCACCCATGTGAGAAAAAAAGTTACATAAACAATTAAGTTTCGGCATAATATACAATATAATAGTATTTCATAATATAAAAACACTTATTCAAATATAACTACATATTACCATAACAACATAATGAAATAAGAAGTACAGGGTGAGGAGCGACCAAAGGGGATGGTGTGTGGTGAGATTTGAAGGTAAAAAGTGATGGGGTAGTTCTAATGTCCAAAGCTAAATTGTTCCATAACCAGGTAGCACGGATGGTAAAGATGAATAATATTCAGTAATGTGAGGTGGAATGGCGAGGGTTCTTTATTCTCTAGACCGAAGTGGGAGTCCATGAGGATCAAATGGTCATATGGGTTATCAAATTAAATTATGAAATTAATGTATTCTATTTCCTCAGCTCCAATATTACCCCCTAGGAAATAATTATATTTTTCTTTGTTTTGATACCAACATAACAGTGTGGGCTGAAAAAAACCATTTCTTGATTTTTGATTCGCAAAAACAAAAAAAAGTGTTTCCATTAGTTTTCAGGTTGCGAAATGGCACTTGAATTTTCGTTTTTTTAGTACTTAAATAATTTATAGTTTTCTATCGTCAATTAAAATTTTATACAAATAAGAAAGTGAACTGCAACTTAAAAAAAAACATTTAAAAGAAAAAAAAGGTCCCCTGGAATTGTTCTTGTTCTGCATTATTTGAAGTACGTCTTGGAAGCTGATCTCGTGTGAAAATTCAGCATCAAAATAATTGAAAAGGTCCTTCCTCTTCACAATCAATGCATGCAGATTTAAAAAAAAAACAATGCAGATTATTCTGTAAAGTGTGATTGTTGCGTATTTTTAACAGTTTGACATATTTATACATACTATGGGTCTGAAGCTAAGTATTGTAAATGAACGTGATTTGATGTATGCAGAATAAAGTTTTAATAAAAAGTTGAGTTACAACATTTAGTGAATAAAGTGTATGAAATGAAGGATGTCTGCAGAACAGACTGAGGATAAATGTGAGTAAATCTTAGGTACTGGTTTTCTAAAAAACTTAAAGTACAACTGCATGTAATATAAAAGTAGAGAACAAATAGAAGAATATTTCTACTTGGGAAGTATGTTTCAATGGAGTCGAAGACCTGATAAAGATATTGAAAGAAGAGTTATGGGAGGTAATAGAATGGAGAAATTAGACCAGTATTGTTAGATCCAAGCATTTCAAAGGAAAGCAAAATTGCCGTACATAATATAATAATAATAAACACTTATTTGCACCCAGCGCAAGAGGCGAGTTTATTGCCATATGGCAATTTTTTCCAACTAACCAGTGTTTCTAGCCCAGAGAAGCAATATAAGTAAATTTAAATAATTTCTCCTCTGCTGGGGATCGAACCCAGGACCCCCGCACAGAAACCAAACGGCTTACCAACTGTGCCACGGCAGTCGGCACAGTTTTATATACTATAGTGCCTACTTTGACTTATGCCAGTGAAACATGGACATGGCAAAAAAAACCATGAAAGTAGAATAAATGCTGTAGAAATAAGATAATTAAGAAGAGTATGTTTTGTACAGACAGAATTGAATTAAGGGAATATTAAACTAATTTTAGATAACTAAATTAACACTTTTTGTTAGGTTACCTCATTTTTTATAAATTTTATTTATGTATTGCATAAGATCATTAGGTTGAAGTTTATTAGAGATGACCATGGATATTATAAATATTATTTAAGTCATACAATTAGAATTTTTTCTTCTGATTTTTTCGAAGTAGATTCAAAATCAACATATCAAAGAAAAATACAATCCACCCCACATGATACACCCTGTATATATTGTGAATGTTTGAATGGGTCTGTATGGCATGCACATATGCATTCTATGTAGTTTTTTAAAATAGTATGTAAATGTATATATGTTTATAGTTTTTGTAGTACATGGCCGAATCATTTATGTCCAAATATGTTGCAGATGGTTGTCTGGAAGAAATTGCCACTAGGCAATAAGTCTGCCATTTGCGCTGGCAAAAAAAATATGTATAATAAATTGTTTAATAAATAAATTAATTAAAATATAATTATTATGTGAAACGGACAGTATTGCATTCAAAATGTCAATAACTATTTTAATATCAAAACTAGTATCTAGCTCAGAAAGGGTGCCTCCTGCTGTTACAGTGACCTTAACAAATGGGGTTACAGAGAGGAAAGAAAATAAGTATTGGGAATCAACATTATGAATAAATCTGTAGAACAGAAAAGTGCTTTTGAATATTATTAGTTTTGAAGTAAATTATACTAACCATCAAAGTCCATTGCTGGGTCTATTTTTGGTGTGAGGAATGCAATAAATAGATTTAAATGGTAGATGCCTAAAGCATATGTTATAATATACCATCCCTGAAAGAGACAATTTAATTGATTATCATCATAGAGAAAGTACACATATTCATCAATTTACTTTAATTTACATAAGTATAAAGGAAGAATTTTTAAATTTGCTTATATCAATCACAAAACCATTGTAAATAGCAGTTTAATTTGTATTAAAAACAAAACACTGAAATTTTAAGCAGATTTCCTACACGAAGAAAAGAAACATCCAAAGAAATAAAAAAAATAAAATTTACAAAGAATTTTAATGTCATTTATTTAATTTTTTAAATAAAAAATGGATAAAACAATCAACTAATACATTTCCATTTTATTACACCATGGAAGAAAGTTGAAGACAATAAAAAAATTATTGAAATGAGTATACCATTACCCATGCAATGGAGGTTGTATGTTAAATATATTTAATTATATTTTATAAAAGTACCTGCGCATAGAGGATGCGGCACACAAACCCTATCACAAGAAGTACTGCGACGACCCATCGGGCTCGTGCGTGGGGCGTCAGTGAGTCCAAAAACCCTGTGTATAACTACAACAAAACTCCAAACTTCTTATAATACTGATAACACGACTTTTTCCCAATCAAATTTGTCAAATGTATATTAATAATATCTTAATATATTCCCATTATTTAGTAATAACAATAAATATATATGAAACCCGTTGAATAAAATAAATATATTTTGCAGATTATTTATTTTTATGTGTAACAAGCAACAAGTGTACTCCATATTTGATAAATCCATTGCATGGGTTGGCATACTCACACACAAAGGGCAATTTTATAAAATGGTTGTAAAATAAGTAATTGTTACGTTTGAAACAGAAATATCAAAATTATTTCAAAACATTTTTTATCGACGATTATTATAAAAGCAGCGAAAAGAAAATGTTTATTTGTCAAAAAGTATACAGTGAAAATGCAGAATACATTCTGAAAAAAGAATGTTCAAATCCCATAAACAAAAAGCCATTGATTTATACTAAAATATATCAATGACAAGTTGAAGATTCAATCTGTCAAAGGAAGATAACGAGAATGCAACTGAAATATGCAAGAATATTTTCAAGTATAATTGCTGCACATAGAAAAAATAAAGAGATAAATGATGAATATACAGAAAACATTGAAAATAAACAGTATATATTATATAATTTATAGAAGAAAAAAGAAAATACATACATGGCAAACATTTATTTAGAAGAAATTAGCAACCATAATTATAACAAAAATCTACATATTTTCTCTAGCGATAGGCACAAAGACAAACTAATACTATAAAATATACAAAAACAGTTTCAGGGAAATAAGAAATAATCACAATGACTATTTGAAAGCGAGAATAACAAGTATAACGTTTATTACAATCACACTAAATGGCCTATGATAGGTAGATTGAGAAAACTAAATACCATGTATTCTGTTCTGTTCTAGAAACATTCGTACCATCCTCCATGCACCTTTTCATGAAGGATACTGTGTTATTTTTTTTCAGATTTCATTTCAATGAAACACCATTTTATATCTACATTACACATCCTTTCAATGCAGCCGAAATAACTTAAATGTAATTATTTTCATTGTTATCCTTCTTCATCTTACACTCTCACCTTATTTTTAAAGTCTCAATGAAATTTATATGTTCCTAATACATATTTTAATTGAATATTTTTTAATCCACTGTTCCTCAGCAAGATGAACATTAAATTTCTTTTGATGTTCAGGATAAGCAGTGATAATATTTACAACTCACTTGTAATGTAACAATTCTGGTTATGAAAGCTCCTAAAAGTATAATGGATGCCAACCATCTTCCCTTTGTGTGTGGAGTCCAATTATCCAGGGAACTCTGGTAGATCTGTTCTCAAAGAATACAGCAATACATTTGAAAAAAACAAAATTTACTCACAATAATAATAAATTTTTAATGTCAAGAGTCATAGTGAGAATACATGAAGATATTTCATATATACTATTTGATTTATTTTAACTTTCTATAATGTTTAATATATAAGATTTTTTCGATAACTCTTCAAATATTTTGAATCACTAAATTTAGTTAATCAACCCTTAATTCTTGGTAGAACTTTGTATTATTAAAAAATTAAAGTAATTGTACAGTGGTTTATTGTGTCAATATTCAAAGTCAGTTTTTTGTTTATAAATCACTATGCCCTAGTAACAATGTCAGATCTGCAAAAATGTAATTTTACAGGAGAGCGAAATGAAGAAAAAAACATGTGTCTTTTTCTTATAAAATTTATATTTTCAAAGGAAATTGTCTGAAATTTTGCACATGTTGTATCCTAATTGATACCATTGAAATGGTATTTAAGAATTTTATGAGTATTAACCATGGTATTAACTCAGTTTTGAGATATTGCATGTACGCTGTTTTTTAATGGACTTTCCTCAAACTACAATGTCGGATGTATCATACCTTTTGCCTTTCACATTCCATGTTGAAACGGAGGATCTGCTACTTACAGCGTTTTTAAATATTATTCTTCCAAAACACATACTCGGATATGGTAGTTAATGAGCAAATAAATTGGCATTTGTTTAAATTATTTTTATTTCTACATTCACTTAATTAATTGAATGATTTAAAAATGTCATAAATAAATCCATTTTAAATATTCAATCTAAATTTTGAATAACATTGTTGTAACTACCACAGTTAACATTACTATTGGGAAAGTAGACTCACTATATTAAATAAAATTGCATAGATCATAAAAGTAGGATATTGTATGTTTTGACATAAAATTATTATAACGAATACCCGTAGGCTAAAGTGCAATCCCTATAACATGGATAGAAGTAGTAGATATGCACACAGCACAAGGGTGATTTAGCTAAAGTGCAATCCCTATAACATAGATAGAAGTAGTAGATATGCACACAGCACAAGGGTGATTTAGCTAAAGTGCAATCCCTATAACATAGATAGAAGTAGTAGATATGCACACAGCACAAGGGTGATTAGCTAAAGTGCAATCCCTATAACATGGATAGAAGTAGTAGATATGCACACAGCACAAGGGTGATTTAGCTAAAGTGCAATCCCTATAACATGGATAGAAGTAGTAGATATGCACACAGCACAAGGGTGATTTAGCTAAAGTGCAATCCCTATAACATAGATAGAAGTAGTAGATATGCACACAGCACAAGGGTGATTTAGCTAAAGTGCAATCCCTATAACATGGATAGAAGTAGTAGATATGCACACAGCACAAGGGTGATTTAGCTAAAGTGCAATCCCTATAACATGGATAGAAGTAGTAGATATGCACACAGCACAAGGGTGATTTAGCTAAAGTGCAATCCCTATAACATGGATAGAAGTAGTAGATATGCACACAGCACAAGGGTGATTTAGCTAAAGTGCAATCCCTATAACATGGATAGAAGTAGTAGATATGCACACAGCACAAGGGTGATTTAGCTAAAGTGCAATCCCTATAACATGGATAGAAGTAGTAGATATGCACACAGCACAAGGGTGATTTAGCTAAAGTGCAATCCCTATAACATGGATAGAAGTAGTAGATATGCACACAGCACAAGGGTGATTTAGCTAAAGTGCAATCCCTATAACATGGATAGAAGTAGTAGATATGCACACAGCACAAGGGTGATTTAGCTAAAGTGCAATCCCTATAACATGGATAGAAGTAGTAGATATGCACACAGCACAAGGGTGATTTAGCTAAAGTGCAATCCCTATAACATGGATAGAAGTAGTAGATATGCACACAGCACAAGGGTGATTTAGCTAAAGTGCAATCCCTATAACATGGATAGAAGTAGTAGATATGCACACAGCACAAGGGTGATTTAGCTAAAGTGCAATCCCTATAACATGGATAGAAGTAGTAGATATGCACACAGCACAAGGGTGATTTAGCTAAAGTGCAATCCCTATAACATGGATAGAAGTAGTAGATATGCACACAGCACAAGGGTGATTTAGCTAAAGTGCAATCCCTATAACATGGATAGAAGTAGTAGATATGCACACAGCACAAGGGTGATTTAGCTATAGTGCAATCCCTATAACATGGATAGAAGTAGTAGATATGCACACAGCACAAGGGTGATTTAGCTAAAGTGCAATCCTTATAACATGGATAGAAGTAGTAGATATACACACAGCACAAGGGTGATTTAGCTAAAGTGCAATCCCTATAACATGGATAGAAGTAGTAGATATGCACACAGCACAAGGGTGATTTAGCTAAAGTGCAATCCCTATAACATGGATAGAAGTAGTAGATATGCACACAGCACAAGGGTGATTTAGCTAAAGTGCAATCCCTATAACATGGATAGAAGTAGTAGATATGCACACAGCACAAGGGTGATTTAGCTAAAGTGCAATCCCTATAACATGGATAGAAGTAGTAGATATGCACACAGCACAAGGGTGATTTAGCTAAAGTGCAATCCCTATAACATGGATAGAAGTAGTAGATATGCACACAGCACAAGGGTGATTTAGCTAAAGTGCAATCCCTATAACATGGATAGAAGTAGTAGATATGCACACAGCACAAGGGTGATTTAGCTAAAGTGCAATCCCTATAACATGGATAGAAGTAGTAGATATGCACACAGCACAAGGGTGATTTAACGTCTAACAATATCGGATTTGAATATACATCATAAGTAGTATAGATCCGATGTTATTATTTTATAAAATAAGACAAAATATTATTGAAATTGTAAGTTTTTATTTAAAAAAAAACCAAGATAATATACATATAATAAATTCTATGTAATAAAAGCATTTTCGCCAAAATGTCAGATCCGACATTGTTACTAGGGCATGACAAAATAGTTACATAAAATGAAATTTAGTATAAGTACATTAGGTGCAGCAAATAGGTAAATTACAAATACACTTCAAGCAACATATTCCGATGATACAAACGCAATAAAAACTATATAATATGTGGTACCAAGCTTTCAAATGTAATTGAAAAATATTTGGTGAGACTCCATAGTGACACAGAATCAAACAATAGTTTTGTTTCACTGATAATTTAACAGTATCAGTCTATTGAAGGCCATCCGTAGGTAAAATATACTCTTTGTTGAAGATCATCATCAATGTGCCTGAAATGCATTGCACTCTGATGATGTTCTACGAGTTTGTATAATTTTTTATAGTTTTTCATTGCATTTCCGCTTATTTTTTTAACTTTCCTATAATATACCCCTATAATATAATATGCCGACCGCCGTGGCACAGTTGGTAAGCCGTTTGGTTTCTGTGCGGGCGTCCTGGGTTCGATTCCCAGCAGAGGAGAAATTTATTTAAATTAATTTCTCACGCTAATATTGCTTCTCTGGGCTGGAAACACTGGTTAGTTGGAAGAAATTGCCATATGGCAATAAACTCACCACTTGCGCAGGGTGCAAGGAAGTTTAAAAAAAATATATAGATGCGTTTATTTATCTACTGATACAAATATTAAATCAATTTTTGTAAATAATTACCCAAATAACATTATGCATTATTTATATCTCAGGGTCCCATTGTACCTAAAGTTTAAATAATAATTATATCGATTTAGAACCCAATTTAATTGAACGTCAAAATACAAAGTAGACATCTTTGGGTTTGTGGCAAAATAATTGTTTATTGTACACTAACAGCTACAGATTAAATGAAACATTCAAATACAATTTGAATAAGGTTAGTAAAAGTGGTTTTCTACCTGTGATAATCTAGTCCATGCTTGAGAAACAACATTTTTTCTGGGTGGTGACAATTCTGCATCTTGCATCATTTTTGAAAATCTGTAATATGTTAAATTACTTAATTGAAATACATTACATACTTTAATCTGTCCAAACTTACAACTGTCACAAGACCGATGGGCGCGACGCGTTCATTTACAACTTCTATTCAAGTATAAATATGTTTACTGGATAAAAGTATCCTTTAAATATCGTACCTAAAAATATAATGCTTTATATTATTTATTATTATGGAAATAATTTGATTAATGTAAGCATTACGCACCGTCACAGAGAAACACTTTGACAGATAAGTCTACTAAATTGTGATGTATTCAAATCAATAGTTTGAATTAAGTTAAATGAAATGCACAACAGTCCCAAAAATATATATATTAAAAAGAAAATGATGATTTATCCATTTCTGAATAAAATATTAAATCCACGTCAGTTAGGTCAGGTTAAATTTCATTTGGAAGATTTAGGGCTATCACACTTAACACAAATGTCAAGATTAAAAACTGCTGTCTATGGTAAAATTCAGTGCGGTGCATTTCACTATAGAATAGAAATATTCCCGAATCTGTGCCAATTTTTTTATAAAATCTTATTCAGCAAAAATCTAAATTAGTGCGAATGTAAACAATGATGCAACCTCTCACACCACTAGGGGGGCAAGTCCCGTCAAATGGTGAAATCAAAACCCTCGCGACCGCCGTGGCAGATTTGTTAAGCATTTTGGTTTCTGTGCGGGCGTCCTGGGTTCGATCCCCAACAGAGAAATTTATTTAAATTAATTTCTCACACTAATATTGCTTCTCTGGGCTGGAAACACTGGTTAGTAGGAAGAAATTGCCATATGGCAATAAGCTCGCCACTTGCGCAGAGTGCAAGGAAGTGTTTATTATTATTACCCATATCATGGATATTATTATCATATGGAGTTCTATAATATTTTTACAAATTATAGAACTCCAAAAGATAATAATATCCAACATATGGGTAATCATGAGGGTTGTGATTTCACCGTTTGACCAGACTTACCCTCCAGATTATACTAAAGCCGGTGTGGGGAAAGAAGAGGCAAAAAAACTTATTGTAACCATTTTATAACACCGTTTAAAATAAATAAAAATAAACACTCAGATGGTTGTAAGTAGAGATGCGAAGAATATTCGGCCATTATTCGGTATTCGGCCACTTTTTTCAATATTCGGTATTCGGCTGAATAGTATCCATTCGGTATTCGGCCGAAAAATGCGATATTTTAATCACAAATGACTATATTAATACTTAAAATCTACCAATGGTAAGTTGTGATGAATAAAAACAATTTTTTCTGCATTTGTTGACAGTAAACGGTTGCACTTTTCTTCATAAAAATAATACCCGCTTCTGAAAAAAGTCTCTCACTATAGACACTACTGCCAGGAGACGATACATAAATCTTAGCGAATTTCGTCAGGACTGGGTATGATTTTGTGTTTGCTGACCACCATTCGTATGGGTCTTCCGTCCGATTTGGGCGAGCAGTTTTCAAATAAAAATCAATTTCATTTGCCACAGAACTTTTTTTATTCATCGTGTATTTATTTTTTATTATTTTTTTTTTCAGTTTAATTGGCGTTTCTTTTCTTACGAAGTGGTGAAGAAACATCATCATCATCAGTACTGTTTGCTTCATCACAACTCATTTTCAGAGCTTCTATATGAATTTTCTGTCTTTCTCTTTTCGTTTGAACTAATCCTAAGAATTTAGTTTTAAAACGTGGGTCGGAACGTAATTTTATGCACACGTCTGCGGCCGAATATTCGGCCATTCGGCCGAGGGGGAAGCTGAATATTCGTTATTCGGCCAAATCATTATTCGTGGCAACTCTAGTTGTAATTACAGCGCTTTATACCCCCAAGGACCTCCTAGTCTGTAGGAGGGCTGGGCCCTGTCAAGCTTACAGCCACCATGTGAAAAATAGTGGCATGACTTTGTAGACAGGATGTCGTTGTGCTCTGGGGTTGCATGTTGTGGTGGTAATCAATTTAAGATTATGATTCTTGAACAAATTTTTACTCATCTTCTTCTTCAATGTGAATCACCGACAATTTATTGAAGAGATTGGAGAAAATGACTTACCTTATCATACTGCCGTACGTTGGCTTAGTTGTGGGAAAGTCGTTCAGCGCTTTTTTGAACTTCGAGCAGTGATCGAAATTTTTTTGAATGAAAAGCATCGCCCTCTTACTGAATTACAAAACAACGCATGGCTGTGGAAGTTAGCATTCTATGTTGATTTGACAAAACATGTGAACGAACTGAATTTGAGATTGCAAGGAGAAAACCAGCATCTTCCTGATTTATACACTAATATCAAATCATTCCGGAAGAAATTGATACTGTTTCAATCACAACTACGAAGTAAATGTTTTTCACATTTTAAAACATGTGAAATATTCAGCCACACCACTGAGACTGAGTTTCCTATCGATTTTGCAATCGAAACTTTGAGTGCTTTGAAAATAAATTTTGATACTCGTTTCTCGGACTTTGATGCCATTGCGAAATTAAGATTCGTTAATGTTAGGAAAATAACTTTGTGGCGACATTATAAATTATTTATAATATAAACTTAACGTAGTTTACACCACTTAACTATGAGTACTAACTTCTACCGGTTTCAAAAACTTTAAATGTTTTCTTCTTCAGGAAGACTTACGTACTCAGTACGAAAACATTTAAAGTTTTTGAAACCGGTAGAAGTTAGTACTCATAGTTAAGTGGTGTAAACTACGTTAAGTTTATATTATATATACAAATTAAGATTTTTCAGAATCCTTTTGATACTGACATTGAAACCCTAGCACCGGAACTTCAAATGGAAATGATTGATCTACAGTGCAGTGATATAATTAAGAACAAATATCAAAACTCATCTTTGTTGGAATTTTATAAGAGTCTTCCACTGACACAATTTGATAATTTGCATAAATTTGCTCGTGGGCTGTTTTCTGTTTTTGGTACTACTTATTTGTGTGAGAAGACCTTCTCCAAAATGAAGTACACAAAAAATGTTTACAGATCTAAATTAACTGATGAGCATCTTAAATCTCTTTTAATAATTGGTACAAGTAAAATTAGTCCACAACTACAAACTATTGTCAGTGGAAAATCTCAATTACATAAATCTCATTAGTATTTCATATGTCATTATGCTTGTTATAAGTTATGTTTTTATTTAAAATGTATAAAATGTTAGTTGGATTCATTTCAATAATTTGTTAGTTATTATATACTGAAGTTAAATTTTCTGCATATTATACATGTCTTTACTCATTACAATTCTGTGTTTCTTTATCCAACTTATCACAAAAACAATAACAATAAGCCTACAACAATATTATGAGTAGTTAGCCCATGACCATATCAATGTAGATGTCATATTAATAATTATTCAACATAAAATTAGAATACTTCAGTAATCTAAATTTAATTTGTTATAAAAAATATGTTCTCTAAAAGGAGTTTTCAAGTATGCTAGCTCTCCGCGGGCCGGACAAAATCTGTCCGCGGGCCGGATGTGGCCCTCGGGCCGTAGTTTGGAGACCCCTGGTCAAGACCAACATTTAAAAAAAATCCTTATGATAAGGTAGAGGTAGTTTAGTTTATCTTTAAAAGCCTCTTTTGTAACTTAATTTTTGTTTCTTTTTTAATGTTTTTTTCTTCTACTTGTGCTACTTTTTATGATTCATGTTTAACCACACACACATACACACTATCCTCCTCCATATTTCCTCGATACTCCATTTTTTCCTTATTTCTGTTCAATATAATATGACAATAATATTCATTTCTGTTGCAATAATAATATGAAAATATTCACAATATGATTTTCAAAGGTGAGTCGAGATAGGTACTCGTTTTGGATGTCTCATTATTATATATAAAATTGTTTTATTTTATGTAATGTAGTATGTGTACTCGCCTTTTACAATTAATAAAAAAAAAAATATTGGCCACATAAGTAAATAATAACATAATGCTTTAAAAGTTACAAGTAATGGTGTGGTAAGCCTTCTCAAGCACTTTTATCTATAAACTGTCTCACTTGGCTGCAGTCGTTAAAAATAATATTCCGTTCTTTTTATTATTGATTCTAGTGTAGGTATATTATATGTAGTGAAGTGTTTTACAAGTCAAGGAAATATTGATATTCAAAAATTAATATTCGTTAATTTTCCTACATTAAAGTATATTTGTTATAATCATAATTTGAAATATTTCATTTTGATGGTCATGGCCACATTTTGCATTCTATTCCATGGAGGGCTAGCCAAGATGCAAAAAACGAAAACGTTGACGCTGAACGTTATTTTTTTTGTATGGGATTTGACGTTTGATGACGTTATCAAACGTCAAATCCCATACAAAAAAAATAACGTTCAGCGTCAACGTTTTCGTTTTTTGCATCTTGGCTAGCCCTACTGAAGCCGAGATGAAACCTCTCGCCTATCACGAGGAAACAACAAAGCCAATGTGAGGAAGAAAAGGAGACAAATGACGGTGACCTAGAAATTGTTTTAGTACGGCGCATTTATTCAGAATATCATTATTGTTCAAAAATACATAGCAAATAAATAAATAAAAAATAAACACAACAAAGAGTACCAAAAAAAATATGGCATATGACAAACTGTCAAACACACCCGAGCACAAAGAGATACCAACCAAAGTGCAGGCCCAGGGTACAGCGTCATCCTTTCTCCAGGCATGTCATTGTCATTGCGCCCCGGCTCTGCAAGCCTCGTTGCTCGTTACATCTACAGCACTAGTTGTTTCCCAGTAATGTTGCCATGGAAAAAATTAAAAATCATTGTTTTTCGGGCATAATAGCCTTGAGATCCTTTTTTTGTTATTTATTGATCATCTCATTCTTTTAAAATGTTGAAATCCTTTCAGTCTCATGCCATCATTTTCCCATATCAGTAACATAATTTCAAAAGAATTCTTTTTTTTCTTCATAGAATCATGATAGCTTTGTTTATTGAAACTTTCGCTTCCTATGTATACACTAATTTCGTATTTCTCTAGAGGGATTTTATTTTTAATATAATTTTATAGATTTACTTATCTCACTTTTTTGAGAAATAATATCAGCACTATTTTAATATAAAAGAGTAAATGAATTGAAAATAAATACATAATACAGGAATTAAATACACTTTTAAATGTTGATGAAAATAATTTAATTACTATAAAAATTTAAATTATTGAAATAATTACATAAGATAAAGTATATACATTTATATATTACTAGTAAAACCCGGCAGAGGTTGTCCTGCTTGTTTAATTATTTAGCTCCAAATATATAAAAATGGTTGTTTGGTATGTTTCCTTTTTATTATTTAACATTCTTATCTAGATTCGCTAATTATAATTCAGTATTTTTTTCCCTTCCATCCCTACAGTCCCTATTCATTTATAATTTTAATTAATTATTCAAACGATTATAATTGAACTGAGTAGAATGAAGATAAATGCTTTGCGATGGTTCGGACATGTAGAGAGAATGAACGATGAACGACTGACAAAGAAAGTATACAAGGCTGAAAAGAGTGGAATGAGATGTAAGGGTCGACCGAGAAAGAGCTGGCATGATCATATAAATGAGATTTTGAAAGAGGGGAATATACCAAGTCAGAATAATAGGAGAGCATGTATGACGCGATGTATGAATGTAAATGAGGCAAAACAGGTATGCCAATATAGAAGAATCTGGCATTCGGTTCTCTCTGCCTACCCCAAATAGGGAAACGGTGTGACGGTATGTATGTATGTATGTATGTAGTTTTATGTAATATACCATTTTATATATGGGTATTGGGTACATAGGATTTTTTTCTTATTATTTATTGATTGATGTATTTATTTATTTATTCACTTATTTATTTATTTAATTATTCGATCATTGATTTATTTATATGGTAATTTTTCTTTTTTTATTTATTCGATCCTTGATTTATAAGTTATTTATTTTTATTTAAAATTATCTTACAATACCAAATAGATAATAACTTTTTTGCAAGAAGTTAAATAATTAAATTAAACTTCAAATAAGTTTTCTGCTATGCGCTAAACGAATCCATAAAATTCAATGAAAATCCAAACAGATATTTTTTTTAAATTCTTGTGTGAGATATTAAATAAATAAATAAATTTCAATTTTTAAACCTTCTCGTGTGCGCGCTGAACAAACCCACTAAGTATCAATTCAATGCCAATTTTTTTTTCATTTTTTTTGTGAGATATTGAACAAATAAATAAATAAATTATAATGCATTAACCTTCTCCCGAATGAGCTGAACAAATTCCTAAAGTTTCATCGCAATCGGATGGTTGGTTTGGGAATCCATTGGCCACATACAATATATATATATATATATATATATATATATATATATATATATATATATATATATATATATATATATATATATATATATATATATATATATATATATATATATATATATATATATATATATATATATATATATATATATATATATATATATATATATATATATATATATATATATATATGTATATATATATATATATATATATATATATATATATATATATGTTATATTTGATGTTTTCACGGGTGAAATATGTTATAATATTTTTATCTCGGTTTTCCCGTGTCAGTAGGTCTTGACTAAGACCATTTGTCTTCCGACGTTTCGCCTGAATATCACCAGGCATTTTCAAGGACTTAACGAAAAGCACGCGCGCGACACACGTCTACTCACACTGAAACTTGACGGTGAGCTTTCAGTGTGAGTAGACGTGTGTCGCGCGCGTGCTTTTCGTTAAGTCCTTGAAAATGCCTGGTGATATTCAGGCGAAACGTCGGAAGACAAATGGTCTTAGTCAAGACCTACTGACACGGGAAAACCGAGATAAAAATATTATAACATATATATATATATATATATATATATATATATATATATATATATATATATATATATATATATATATATATATATATATATATATATATATATATATATATATATATATATATATATATATATATATATATATGTTTAAATAGAGGTTTTCGCGAAGGGGTATATGCATTATGGTTTATTTTTCGGGAACTTCGCGTGTTTTACAAAAAGTTATATTTTTGTGCAATATTTCGATTGTACTTGGACAATCATTGACGAGCACGTCTCTCTGGTGGTCGAGAGGTAACTGTGGATCTATTCCTAAAGCTTCGCCGCAAGGGTGGTGGTGGTAGCGGGCGCGGGGGCGGTGTCCTACTCGGTTCTTCGTTTCTTATTTGTGGCGCTGGCAGCGGTGGTTGGGGGGGTGGGAGGGGTACCGTACTGATGGTGTCTGTTAGGTTTATTTCTTTTGTTATGTTCTGGTGGTTGGTTTTGTCCATGTCAGGGGTGTCAGCGTTTCTGTTATTGTTTTTATTTCTTGTATTTTGTTCGTTGAATTTAACTTTTTTTACTATCGTGTGATATGCATCGGGTAGTCTTTTGGCATCATCTCTTGTGTTCATAGCGGATTCGTGTTTGTGGATTTCCAGGGCCTCTCTAAATATTCTCTGTCTATTGTCGGAAATTTTTGCAATGGTTCGTGCGTTTTCAAAATTAATGTGGTGCCCCTCCATCATGTTGTGCATCGCTAGTGTTGAGGTGGTTTTTCTGTTTCGGACGTCCAGTTCATGCTCCGAAACACGATGAGATATCCTGCGATTGCTCATACCATAATACCTTTGTGGGCAATCTTTGCACGGGATGGAATAGACACCCATATGTTCATTGGGCGGCCTGTCTACTGGTTTAGGTAGTATGTATCCGATTTTTTGGTCCGTCCCAAAGACTGTTCTAATGTTATTTTTCTTCAATACACGACTTAGTTTTTCCGTGACCCCACGGATATATGGAAGACGGCACGTGCTAATATATTTTGTTTCTATATCTGGTTTGTTGTTCATTTTTGGCTGTTTGCTCGCCCTGCGTAATACACTCTTCTTGTATCCATTCTGTTGTAAGATGTTGTTTATAGTTGTCATTTCTTTAGTGTGATTGAATTCATCTGTTAATTTAATGGAGCGATTTATTAGAGTTCTAGCTACTGATGTTATCTGGGCGGGATGGTGGTGAGAGGTCGCATGCAGGTAGCGATTAGTATGGGTTTCTTTGCGATAAACTGTGTGAGATAGAAGTCCGTTTTTTGTTTTTGTTAATAAGATATCCAAAAATGGGAGTTGTCCGTTCTTTTCTACTTCCATTGTAAACTGTATTTTTGTGTGTATGCTGTTGAGGTGTTTCAAAAATTCATTCAGTTTATCCATGCCGTGTCCCCACACTGCAAAACTGTCATCCACATAACGCTTGTAGAATGAGGGTTTGTATGGGGAAGATTCGAACGCTTTTACTTCAAAGTCTGTTAGGTATATATCTGACACTGGAGGTGAGGCGGGGTTACCCATGGGTGCCCCTTCTATTTGTCTGTAGTATTGATTGTTGTACATGAAGAATGTGTTGTTTAAACAATGGCGGATTAAGTCGATAGTGGTATCTGGAAGTTCGCAGTTTTCTGATATTATTTCTATTGCCTCTTGGATAGGTACGTTGGTGAACAATGATGTGATGTCAAAACTCACCAAAATGTCTTCCGGTGTTAATTGTATGTCTTTTATGAGATTTATTAGATGTTCGGAGTTTTTTATATATGAATCCCTCATTTCTGCATATGGTTGTATGGTTGAAAGGGCATGTGTTGGACTGCCGATTGAGGTAACGATTGGTCTTAACGGTACATCCGGTTTGTGTATTTTTGGTAAGCCATAAATCTTCGGGCATAGTGATGACTTTTCTCTGGGCATCAATTTCTGTTTTATATTGGGGTGTATGGTATATATATATATATATATATATATATATATATATATATATATATATATATATATATATATATATATATATATATATATATATATATATATATATATATATATATATATATATATATATATATATATATATATATATATATATATATATATATATATATATGTTATAATATTTTTATCTCGGGTTTTTTTACCCGTGAAAACATCAAATATAACATATATATATATATATATATATATATATATATATATATATATATATATATATATATATATATATATATATATATATATATATATATATATATATATATATATATATATATATATATATATATATATATATATATATATATATATATATATATATATATATATATATATATATATATATATATATATATATATATATATATATATATATATATATATATATATATATATATATATATATATATATATATATATATATATATATATATATATATATATATATATATATATATATATATATATATATATATATATATAGAGAGAGAGATTACAAAAAGATAAAATTGTATCAATAAAGGAAAAGCAATATAAAGAGACATTGCAAATTTGGTAAAAAATTTTGTGTTGACGTGTATTGTGTCATTTTTGTAGTAAATAAAACACATTTATATACGAAAAAAAATGATAAGTCTGTAAAATATAGCAATAAAATTCTATTCCTGCCATAATTGATACAATTGATATAATAATAATAAAAAAAAATCATACACATATAACTGAAAAAATAAATAGGACTACATAAAAATGTCATATATTGAATTAATTAATTAATTAATTTCATGAAATAATTATTAGAATGTTTCATGAAGTCAAAACAGTTTTATATAATTAAACCTAGTAAATTAAACAATATTTATTGTTTAACTAAATCATAAAAATATGATGTTTGATATTGCTATAAAAAATAACAATTTTACACATAATTGAGTACTATACTTACATATATGTAAAATATCACATAGTTTGGTAATTATCTAAAAATAGACATTATCTAAGTAAAACAACGATCTAAATCAAACGATTCTTTTTTAAAGAAACTATATGTAATATGCCGTGTCAAATTAATAAAAATATGATTACATTTTGAAGCAATTATCTTTTCAAACTTCCTGTATTCAGATATTTGAGATTTAGTGAGATTTTGTTGTTCGATATTTATAGAGACCAGTTTTACACAAAGTTTTATCATGTTCAGCAAGGTATTAACAGAAATTATTTGTTTTTTATCTAAAATTTCAGAACGAGCGAATATGTCAATAACTTTTAGGGACGAACACTTTGATATGTTTTCAAGAATTATATTCATATTTCTGATCTTGCAATTTAATCTGAAAAAAAAATATATATATAATGAATATAGTAGAATTTAAATAGTAGTGGTAAAAATGGAAATACATCAAGTACTTTCGGTCCAAAAATAGAATTAATACACTAGCTTTGATTTATAATGTGAACACAGCTTATCATGGTCAAAGAATATGTTTATTGTTAACAAAATCACTAAAAAGCTTTTACTTATAATGCGAACATAGGTTATCATGGCCTAGGAATATGTTTAAAGTCTCAAAACACCAAATACATTACTAAAAGCATAGGAGCATATTATAAATATCCTATCTTAATGGATAGAAAAATTAGAAAAGTTTGTCATTTAAGTTACAGGAGAAATTTTTTAGAGAAAGAAACTCCCTTAAATCAGGCTTTTTTTTCAAATGAATAGTAAATATACATCTTCCTATGTATATTGTGTCTTTTCATATGTATATTGTGGTTAAACAATTGTGATTGATTGATTTGTTAAGAGAGAATTAAAAGTAAGTCATGTTTTTCATACCTCACTACTTTGATACTTTTATTTAAATGTAGAAGATTGGTCAAAGACTCTGCATAATGAAAACCATGTTTTGGACTAATAGAAATGAACTCCAAATTATGGCAGTTTTGAAAAACCTGAAAAAAAATCCATATGAGTAGTAGATATATTTGATTCACTGAGAATTTTCTTATTTTAGAGAATAGAACATATTTTCTAAGAGAAATTAGTTATTGAAAAAAGTTGGGAACAGGTCCAATTAATTTAATATAGTAAAATTGCTTCATAACATACCTGTTGAAAGAATTGCACATAATTATTTGGAATTTCAGTAAGAGACAAATGCTTCAAACATTTCAAAGATGTAATATTCCACAAAGAACTTGTATCAAGTATGTTGGTGAATTTTTCCCACTCACTGTAAAATACAAGAAATAGATATTAATAAAATTAATCACTGGATATACAAAACAATGAGAATCTGTCATGATTCTGGTTATGAGACATAATAGAAGAGAGAATAAATACACATTGTTATCATTGTTCATAATTTTATATTCTTATTTTTTAAATATCGCTTTTGATATTACTTTTGTTTTTCTTTTTGCACCATTGTTGGTTAAGTCTTACCGTATATGGTGATTGGGGTATTTATTGTACTTAAAGAAACGATGGCAAAAAAGTCTTGTTTGCATGCGTAGAATAGAATAACTTGGAGGCATTTTTTTATTTTTCACATATTTCGCAAAGTTCAATTACAAATATAATACTATTGGGTTTCAAGGGCTCAATGTTATTTTGGAAGTAATTGACATATTTTTTAAATCAATGATCTGAATTTTAAGAATGTTTTCCAAAGTAAAAAAACATGATAGCTTCGGTTTCATTTAGGACAAACCTTGTTTTAGATAGATTGCATATGTATGTAAAATGTGTGTTGAGTATGATTCTAGAGTTTTCTTTTAACTAGGCAGCTTGTTGATTTCAAAACCGCTATATGTTTTCAGGCCGTTATCACTAGGAAGCAATAGTTGATTTTTATCACAGTCTCAAGAGCTGTCATTGTTATTTACTACTTACGGAGGAGAAAGTGATGATGGTGGTGAAGTCTGTATTTTACAACATTCTATTTCAGGGTTTGATTCAATTATTTCTTCAAAAATATTCTTTATAGTAGATGTTGTTATTCTGGATACTCTCGGTTTTTTAAACAAGGGTTCTTCACTTCTAGTTGTCTGCGGTTTATCTGAAAATTTTTAAATGAAAATATAATTTTGAATACATAGAACTATATATGTAAAACAGTACTGTATGATTGTATCATTTTTTAGGGTATTTGACTTTTTTATATCATTTGAATAAGTACAATGTATAAAAATTGATGATTTAAATAAAATTTTCAATTCACAAAGACAAGCATAATTTCCATAAAAGAATGTAATTTTTGAAGTGAATCAGAAAAATTGCTAATATTTTGTCTTGCAAAACTTGCGAAATAAATTGAAACATTCACAACCTAACATTATGATAAGATAAACTTTTGTATATTTCATAGGGATAATTCTGAGTTAGTTATCTTGGTTATAATATATTATATATTCGTCCTTTTCTTCATGACTGAGGATAGCTGCTGCAGTCTGTCGCCACACATATGGCCCGCCTCCATGCCAATCTGATTTGGGCTGAACGCAGAGCACCAGTCACCGAAGACCCCATTGTGGACTTAACCAAATCGCCATGAGATCTCCGTCCTTCCACGCTGCCCATCACAACAAGCTTCTCGAGGCAGTCTGGTTCCCTTCTGGCAATGTGTCCAAATAATTGAAGGATACGTCTGTAACATATCATAGACAGACGATCCTCGATCTTCAGCTTGTCTAGAATTGACACATTCGTTCTTCTGGCTGTCCATGGGATACGCACATACAGAAATCTTTACTTTTTTATTGTAAAGTGAGGCTATAAATACTTAACTATTTTGATGTTCAAAATGTGTTGATAAGTAATAGATTAAATGGTCAATACAATTAATAAAAGCTTAAGTGCTCATGCTCGTCACAGTCTTCCGTTATCATAGATATACATTGTAATTATTGCCTCTAAGGATTCTCGCCCTTGTGAATTGAATATTTGGATAGAATACATTTGTTTTTTGAATTACTTAAAGAACAAGTGAAAAAGGTATTTATATCTGTGTATAGTTTTATCTAATCGATGAAAATATTAACACAATGTGCCCTTCAACATTTTTACTTACCTACAATATTTATATAGCATTCGTCAATAATAAGACGTTTTAAAGAATGATCTTTTTGGGTGAAATGCTGGACAATCGGAATGTGACGTTTGAAATAATATTCCGACCTTTGTAAAACACATTCTTCATTCATACGTGAATTTATACGCTTGTAAGCGTATTGCTAAAAACATACATTTGTATAAAATGGTATATATATTTTTCATCTAATCATGATATAAATTAATTAAAGAAGAATCAACATGAATATTCAATTATAAATCACTATTAATCATTATACATTGATTCAGATAAGCTTTATTTTACAAAATTCCTTGTATGTAAGATATAATAACATAAGTCTCCAGATTGTGGAATGACTATTAAGAATTAAACCTTGAGATCTATGGTTGAAGTCAAGTACACTTACTAATATAACGTGTAAAAATATTAACTCACATCAAGCAAATTATTTTCCATTTCATAATTTTGAATTGCGTATAATAGAAAAATTTCATTGTTATAGCATTGTTTCAGTTGAAAAATGGATGGTACATAATGTTTGACTAAATTTGTATCTTCAACATCTAAAAAAAAAGATAAAAGCTTTATTCGTTGATAATTTTTGTAAGTACCACATTCTCTGTTTATACCTGTGGAGATTCAAGAGTGCAAAAAATTAGTCACGATAAATAAATAAAATTTACCACTGAAAAAAATGTATGTTTGTATGAAAAAAAATGTTTTTAAAGTATAATAGTCGTCTACACTGATAAAAAAATTATTTCAATACAATTAGAAATGTTTTTTTTTCAATATGATAAACCAGGAAATCAGGCATATACAGAACTAATGACCTGCCATCTGCTTGCTGGTTTCATATAAAGATAAAGGTTAGATACCAACAGTATAAATATATGAAACTCCCAAAATAAGATTGATAAGAGAACTCTACTATACTATCATTCACTATCATATACACTGGTGATATTATCACACCAAAATTTTTCAGTCTGTTACTAGAAGATATATTTGAAAAACTAGACTTGACCGACAAGGGTGTTAGTATAAATGGAGAATATCTGAATAACATGCGGTTCGCAGATGATATTGTACTTCTAGCTAACGACAATAATGACATTGCTGAAATATTCAATAACATTAGTAGGGCTTCATTACAAGTGGGTCTGAAAATTAAATACAATAAGACAAAAATTATGAGCAATACGGAACAAACATGGTCGAGGGGAAGACAATAGAAAAAGTTTTTTCTTATAATTTACCTTGGACATACAATAAAGCTAGGCAGGGAGAATCCGGATGCTGAGATTGAAAGGAGACGAGATCAAGCCTGGGCTGCATTCGGAAAGCTGTCTTTTGTCCTAAAATCCCCAAAATTTGAGCTTTAAAGAAATCCCTATTTGTCTTCTGTATCCTTCCCGTACTTACATATGGGCTAGAAACGTCAGTATTGAATGAACATACTATGCACAAGTTCATGGTGACACAAAGGGCTATGGAGAGAAGGATGTTGAACATCTCTGTAAGAGATAGAAAAACTAATAGGTGGATAAGACAGAAGACCAAAGTAACCGATGTTGGCGAGGGAGTCGCCACTCTGAAATGGAACTGGGCGGGACACATTGCCAGATATACAGATGGTAGGTGGACCCAGGGAGTTATGGAGTGGCATTCGAGACAGAATCGAGGGAAAAAAAAGCATGGGACGTCCTCAGACACGGTGGTCGGACACCATTAAACAAGTGGCAGGAAAGCAATTGGAAGCGGTGGGCCCAGGAAAGGGAGGTCAATTTTGATTCAATTCTGGATGCAAACAGGCTGATGAAGAAGATAACTCAGTGAATAGCTTATAGCGATTGCACGAACCAGCCTGTAATAGAACAGCACAAAAATGTTGCTGTATTTATGAATAGTTATAGTCGTAACATTCACATACTGTAATTACTTAATAAGATTATTTATAATCCCTATTCACCACAATATTTAAAAAATAACATTGTTTTCTTGTCAAGTCACGGCCTACCCCTTCGATCTGCTGATCATA
This sequence comes from Molanna angustata, assembly GCA_963576475.1. Taxonomy (NCBI): domain Eukaryota; kingdom Metazoa; phylum Arthropoda; class Insecta; order Trichoptera; family Molannidae; genus Molanna; species Molanna angustata. Next base: position 9,498,231 of record OY754970.1, on the reverse strand, counting down.
CTACATTAGCTATCCCCATTCACAATACAGAAGTTTTCAGCTCTTCTTTTCAAGTACAATTAGCTAGACCATGGAATGGCCTAAGTGATGAAGTAACGTCACCTCAATCCATTCAAATATTTAAAGGTACATAAACTAAAAAACTTTATCTGTCAAAGAAAGTAAGTGACATTGGATCTATGAAAAACAAGAATAATAGATCTTAAAATAATAATGTCACCTTTACTAACAATTTATTCTTTCACAAGGAACAAACCTGTAACGAGGTGAGCATCTAGATATTAATATGTGAAGTGAAAACTTCGCTTCTCATAAATGATTTATGAGATGTTATACTAATTTTAATTTGTTTAATGTTTTAATTCTAGTAGTATTCATTTTCATTCAATTTCTGAAACAAAATTAACATTAATGCTATAAAAAACATGACTTACCAGTGCAAAGATTATCAGACATATGAATTCCTTGGTGAGTCTCAATGAACACTTTATGATAAGATTTATATTTTGTAAAAATATTAAGGGTAATACTTAAATTTCCCTGCGTTAGTCTTTCATTCCAAAACATTGGTGATGTATTGACGATAATTATTCTTCTAAAGGACATCTCAAGAATGCATTGCCAATATTTAATGAAGAATATTTTGAAATCTTCAATTCCATTGCAAAGTTCTATCTGAGATAGGTTGAAAATAAAACAAATATTATTGAAGAAATTGTAAAATTATTGTTCCACAATTAGTAATTATAATATTTTCATTACATGTATTTGAGAAGTTTGCCTTTTTGTCACCAACAGGACAAATAGTTTATTTCTGTGTACTCACAAAGGTGAAATCAAACTGATCATGTTCCCAATGTGATAATTGTTCTATTGATTAACTTGATCGTAAAATAATAAAATCATTGTCAATGATGTCATTATACACACAAAATTAGACGGAAATATTGACCATTATAGTAAAAACATAATGAAATAAACTGAATATTTACTTATTTTTTTAGAAATAAAATAGATACTTTGCAATAAATATTATTGATATTTTACCTTCATACACATTTCCTTTGTCGGTAATTGTAAAGCTTTAATATAATGATACAGAAGATTATTCAATTGATCAGACCGTAAAAACAAATGAAGTTCACTGACATCCAATCTTTTGTTCTGATCTTTATTTTGTGAATATGTTATACATAATGATTGCAACTGTAAATTATAATATATACTTTTATTAAGAATAAATCGATACCTCCTACGTAAACTACCGTAAGTGCAAAAAATCAAATTTAGAGGAGAGCAGTTTAAAGTTTCAAATGTTCACAGGAAACACAAATCATAACATATTGCGTTCATATTGAATATAAGTTATAAATATATTATTATTTAAATTTTCCGATTTAAGTAATTTCAACAGAGTCAATACTTTCGGAAAAATGCTACACTAGCGCCACAGAATTCTCTGCGTTTTTTCCGCATAAACAATTGTATGTGTTTATACTGTACTACACGTCGTTCTAAATTTTAGATACGATATTTTAAGTTTGTAAAAAACATATTTGTAGGACGATTTGAATTTTTTTTATTTGTGTTTTTGATAGATCGATCCAAAAGGAACCCAAATGTGTAAAAAACTCAAAATCGTAAAAATGTGGCTTACGGTAGTTTACGTTGGAGGTATCGAAATGGTGAAAAAAAAGCTATGGACAGATGGGAGACTGGTTTCAGCATTGGTGGCGAGAAAATTCTCCAACTTACACTTCGCAGATGACACAACTCTAATAACCATGAGTGAGACGGATATGAAGTAGCTCTTGGATCTTTCAGTCTATCACTCAGTTTGAGCATAAACCAAAGTAAGACCAAACTGATGGTGATAGAACAAGCAAATTACCCACAGTAAAACTCTTTAAACCATCTTGAAATAGTATATATAGTATATGAGTAGCTTAAAAGCAAAAACGCTACTGTCCAATATTGTGCCAGCGGACAGTAGCATTTTTACTTTTAATCTACTCATATATTAGTCTGTATTGGGGTCATTAGTGACTGGGGCTCTACGTTCTGCCCAGAACAGATTAGCATGGAGGCGGGCCACACAAAGAGCGATTGATTACAGATTACAGACAACATCCTCAGTCACAAGGATATGGGCGAATAGAGAGAGAGACTGAATATTTGAAATTCATTTTGATTTTGTAGAATCATACCTGAATTTTAGTGATTTCAATATTAAGAATAATAAATTTATACAGCACCGTTTACTAATACAACATCATTCAAAGGGCACTCATGGTTAATTTTTGTCTCTACGAAACGATACTGTCTATAGTAATTTAACATAGGTGATGGCTGAGCTCCACTATACAATGTTAGCTCCACTGTAATCAGATTAGCTAGGGCCCATTTATTGTGATATGCATTTAAGTATTTTTCTAAACTACACTGATATACTTGTTTCAAATTAAAAATCAAACTTGAAATAAAAAAGGTGCTAACTTACTGATAACTTGAGAGGTTTTAAATGTGACAAAAATATGCCAGTTTCTATAACATTCAGGAATTTAAGAAATTTAAGCTTATCGATAGATTTTAGTAGTTTAGTTCTAGGAAGCCAATGTATATAACTTATGTCCAAATGAACAATATAATTTTTCCTCTTGTTGAAAAATGAATGAATAACAGGCCACATTATTGGAATTGAACTACCATGATCTAATATTGTTTTTCTGTAATAAAAAACAAACCACATTATATAAACAGATACAAATAGTATTAATTAAAAATAATAATAATAATACAGTTTCAATATTTTCTTCAGCAGATTTCAAACCCTCCCCAAAGCTACGTAGTGTGCTTTTTAGGAAGAGTAGAATGGAGCCAAATACTAATAGCTGGTGTTCCTTATGGAGCCATGTTAAAAACACTAAAAATAACTGTGCACAAACCTTCAAGTGACTTGAGTATTCTAAGTATTCTAATAATTATTTGCAGCTAGATTTAAAGAAAATATATTGAGATGCAATTTAGTATGACAAAAAAATTGGTTGTGTTAGTCAATAAAGTATATTTTAAATCATAATATATATTTAATGCATTAAGTATATGAAGTAATTGGTAATTGAATTGAATTGGTCAAACATGTAACTATAACTACATAGATTTTTGGTGTATAAAATGTCTTTCAATGAATGTATCTACTTTGGCTTACATAATATTATGAAAATTCTCAAAATTGATAGTAAAACAACTTTAGTTTCACGTTATGAGTGACGAACATAATGGATTAAGGTGATAAAACAAATCGAGCTATCTTGATTTAAAATATTAATGAAAAGTGGTAGAAAAAAACAAACCTGGAAAGGAATGGTTCTTCGTAAAATCTTTCAAATCGTTTGCAAGTATTGGATAAATTATATAAATCAAAATATTTTAATTCCTTAAATATAAGCATAAGAATTTCATCCGGCAAGTTTTGGATATTTGCCATTTTAAATAAAGTCAAGTAGTATATTATTTTTATAATTTACACGATTACATATGCTCAACATTACAAAACATCATGCATAATATATTCAATATTATGTATTGTCAAAAATATTTTGAAATTCTATTATATTGACATTTGACTGCATTTGACATTCTTATATTCCATAGATTCCAAACTATAGAAGTCCATCATAGACAACAATCTAAAGCTTCTTTATAAAAAGGTGTTGAGCAATTCCTTCTTGAATCCACATTTTTCCTGTTGTAGTTTATTATCTATTATTTTGTTTAATTTCTTTGTTTTACAAGCAGTGACGGGACGGGATATTAATTTGTCAGGGCTGAAACGTAACGCGGGATACAGGATTTATTGTTTTAAGTACTGTGACGTATTTTTCGAAAAATAATGTCTGTCGAAATGAAATTACTGAAAGTGATTGTTGGTGCATTCGGACAGGTGATTGCGATTTATAATCCATATGGTTTTAATATAATTATTTCGTGTATTTTGTCAAGTTACATAACTTAAAGGCAGTTTTGTTGATAAAGTTCACATTTTTTGTTGGTATATTTGTTTTTCTTGCCATGATTTTCCAAAACTAATCAATGTTTTGGTTTTATAGCACGCTCGTAGGATACATTCGTCGGGCGCCGTTCTGGCGCGAATGAAGACATTCGCGGTCTATAGATGGAATCCCGACGAGCCTGACAAGAAGCCCTATTTGCAAGAGTACAAAGTAGATTTGGACAACTGCGCCCCAATGGTCCTAGATGCTCTCATTAAAATTAAAAACGAAATGGATCCCACTCTCACTTTTCGTCGATCCTGTCGCGAGGGAATTTGTGGCTCCTGTGCCATGAACATTGGCGGAACTAACACCTTGGCCTGCATCTGGTAAGTCGATTCAATATTTCCCAATAAACATATTTTAAATTGCTATAAGAAATTAGTATTTGTTGGGTACACATTTTATGGTTAAAATTTATACTTTTGCATCTTTACTAGGGAGTCAGAACACTTTTTATTCAGCCTCAATTTGAAATAGTAAGTAATAAAAAAGTATGTATCAATTACATAAACATTGAATAATCTATCAATCAAATGAATTTCGTCATTGAAGAAAATTTTATCAAAGGAAAATACATGTTTTCTAGAGATAATCTTGTTCTGATGAAAACTAAGAATAAACATGAACTTGAAAATGGCTGACCCTGTGGATTTTAATCAATTGGTGATTATAAATATATAATCATATATAATCTATATGGTCTATATATTGATGCTGTATATTTACATCAAGACATCATCAGTGTAGGAAGAAATTATATATTGATAGGATAAGGGATAGAGATATAAAACATACAATGTATGATGTAATGAGTATAATTTTGAAAGAAGGATATAGTTGACAGAATGAAAGTAAAAATATTGTGGTGATATAGTCTCACCGAACAAATGAATAATGTCTAATATAATAAAGCTTTAAGAGATGTCAATTTAATATTTTTATAAGCAATATTAATTTACTACTGAACATGTCAGCAAATCCACTTACTTTGCCATACACTCACTTAATAAACTCAAGAATTTCCTTCCACTTCACTGTAAAATAACCTTCACTTCTCAATCACTTCTCCTACCGTTGCTTGACTATGCTGATGTTAGCTACTTGGATGCAAACGAGGAACATCTAAACAAACTTGAACGCCTTCAAAATGTTTGCATCCGTTTTATCTTTGGACTAAAAAAATTTGATCATATTTCTCACTACCGTAATCTTCTTCATTGGCCTAAGATACGACAACGACGTAATATACATATCTTGTCATTACTATACAATGTCCTTTTTAATCCAAATTTACCTCAGTATCTCAAAGATAAATTCACTTATCTTTCAAGCCACGGGCGTCTACTTTGATCTGCTGAACGTGCTTTACTATCTATCCCTATTCATAGTTCTGATTTTTTAAGCTCTTCATTTGAAGTACATTCGGTTAGGCTATGGAATAGCCTAAGTCCTGATATTACGTCGTCTATCTCATTAAACATCTTCAAGAAAAGGCTAAAGCAAAAATATTTATCTGACAACACCTGATTACATCTTCCTCTCCTCTTCCTTTCCTTATCCTTTACTTTTCCTATCATTGCTATGAATTGTTCTTTTATGCTATCTTATTTGTATTTTTACTTTTATTGCTGTACCTATTTATTTATTTTATAATGTGAAATAAATAATATACACTCTTCAAAAGTGCATTGAGGGATTTTCAACCTTCCAGAAAAAAAATATTTAGTGTGATATTGCAAATATTTAATAATATTTAGTGTGATATACATATATACAGTATTAAAAAAGCATATGTTTGGGAAAAATAGAGTTATCTACTTCATATTGATATATACTATGTGTTTCTATAGAAAACTACATATTTTTTACTTTCCACTACTATAAATGTAATAGTATTCATCTAAATACTCATGGGGTAGGTAGAGAGAACCAAACACCGCATTCTTCATCATATCCATCTATCATCTCATCAACATGTATGCATCATCTCATACATGATCGTCTATTACTAGAGCAAATTTTTTTCATCAATTTCTTAACAGGTATCATGAGGAGAGTGTATACTATGAGTTTTTGTGTGTATGGTGTATTATGAAAACTTTGTCCCCAGGGAAATTTATATTATTTAGGAATTTAATAGAAATATTCTTCATAAAAATGCATTTAGGGATTGTCAACCTTTCAAGAAGAAAAAAATTACACTTACTAAATGGTGGAGAGTTTACTGTTGGCCACAACTCACGGGCACTCTTATAAATACCTTAACAATCTTCATACATACCTACATACCATCAAATTTTACATCAGGGTTAGAAAAAGGATTCTCAGTCCAGGATAGTGTGGATAGTGTCATCTATACATACTAACACCAGATGGATCACATGTGTTACATGCAACTAATTAATTGTTATCTCTGTTGGCTCGAAAATAGAAATTAAGGAGTAGTCAAGAAAAATGTGTAACATTCAGGAATATTTTATTTTTCTCCCTAATTATATTTTTTAAAGCACAGAAATTGTATTAAATCCAATTAGGTATGCAAAAACACCCTATACTTTGTATGATTGGAGAGAAATATTATTAACCCTTTCTTAACCGAATTATGAAAGCATTATGAAAATAAATATGTTTCATAAAAAATGAGCAAAATATGTGATTATAAAGAGATTTTGATAATTTTTATAATTTTGTTTTCCTTATTTTGGATATTTTAACGATTCCAATTGTCATCATTCATATATAAAACTATATACTTTTCATAAAATATATATATTTTTTTTCATTTTTAATTATTACTAGAGATTGAAGGAAATATATTTACCTAATGAAAAAATATAGCATGCTAGAAAACAAAAAAAAATACTCACATTTATTAAATTTTGAATAACCGTGTTTAGCAAGAAAATCACATTTCGCAATAACCAGTAATAACCGAGTTTTCAACTGTAAAAATGCGGTCACTAAAGCAAGTTTCCGTCATTCTCAGTATTGTAAGCGATCAAAAATATTGTTATTAATAATTTAGAAGAGAAATAACACAGCTGATATCAATTTTCATTGAGATATACGTAAAATACATCAATGATTCCAATTGGAATCATCGGTTAAGAAAGGGTTAAACAAACATGCTAGGATGGGCCCAACTAGCATTTGTACTAATAAAAACACAATGTATATTTATTTATTTGTCTATATGGCTAGAAGCCTTTTACAATAAAAAATATTAACAGTAGTTACAAAAGTATTTGACAAAAACAAATGATGAAATAGATGAGCTACAAAATAAAATAACAATTATAATAATAATAGATTAACAAAATAAAGTCAAAAAGTATAATAACTAGAAATCTAGAAATTATATAAAATCACTAGATCTAGAAATGATACAAAAAGCCGAAAATAAGAAAGTAATAAAAAAATAAGAAATAAAAATACATTAAACACATTTCCTGGGTTCGATTCCCAGCAGAGGAGAAATTTATTTAAATTCATTTCTCACGCTTATATTGCTTCTCTGGGCTAGAAACGCTGGTTAGTTGGAAGAAATTGCCATATGGCAATAAACTCGCCACTTTCGCAAGGTGCAAGGAAGTGTTTATTATTATTATTATAAATATTATGTACACTTAATATCACCGACAAGCACTAACACATAAATCACAGTCTATTATAGTTTGGAATGGAGAGTACATACCTAGACACCAATCTCCAATATTGAGAAGTAGACACCATTATTCCATGCTGTATATGTATATATTTTGAAATCATAAATTTTTGATTGACTATGTACATATAGGTACATTGTGTATATTTTTTTAGATTCAAAGTTATAAAAATAATATATATTTTGTGTTCAGTAATATAGATTCAGACTGTTCGAAGCCATGCAAGATCTACCCCCTGCCTCATATGTATGTAGTAAAAGATCTGATCCCCGATATGAGCAACTTCTATCGTCAGTATGAGTCCATTCAGCCGTGGTTACAGCGAACTGAGCCAGCCCCAGGCACTCGACGTACTCAGCTCCTCCAAGCTGTCGAAGATAGAGCCAAACTGGATGGTCTTTATGAGTGTATTTTGTGTGCTTGCTGTTCCACATCATGTCCTGCATACTGGTGGAATGGAACTAAATATCTCGGTCCTGCTGTGCTCATGCAGGTATTTACTAAGTTCTCTGTTTTAAAAATATATTTTTTTTAGTGAATCACTTATAAAACACTATTATTGTGTGATAAAACCAAATATTTTTGACAAATGAAAACAGTGCAGCGTTTACTTTAAAGGTATAAATATGTATATTTGATTAATTGAAAATCTCAACAGTAAATAAGATTGAAGCATTTGAGATGTGGCTATATAGAAGGTTAATGCGCATCTTATGCGTTGATAGAGTCTCCAATGAAAGGTTGGAGATTGAAGAAATTTGATGGAGAAAGAGAGTTGCCACATGGAGAGAATGAATGAGGAACGCCTGACGAAGAAAATAAACAGTGCGGACAGGAATGGAATGAGAGGTCGGGGACGCCCAAGAAAAGGATGGCACGTCCATGTGAACGATATTCTGAAAGACGGAAATGTTAGAAGCGTGAACAACAGACGTACATGTATGTATGAGATGATGCTTGAATGTAGACGAGGCGATGGATGCGTGCCAGGATAGAAAAATGTATTTATTAGGAGTGGGTCCAACACTCCCCTGCACCGCGACCATAGGTTGATCTATTGTGCCTTACAGTAATCCGGTTTCTTGAATAAAGTCCCATATTTTGCAGATTGAAATGCCTCCCAGATCTTGGGGTATTAGTATAAAGGCTCTCAGGTGTCTGTCTGGATTCCATTAGGGCTGGACACTCGCAGATCACATGAGAGGTTGTTTCTTCCTCTTGTTGACACTTTATACAATTTGGTTCATCAGCGATCCCCATTATGTAATGGTGTCTTTTTATATTATCCCCATTATGTAATGTAATGGTGATCCCCATTATGTAATGGTAAATAGACCAGTCATCGTTCTTAGTTGCTCTCTGCTGAGACTCAGCAGCTTTCTTGTCCTCTTTTTGGAGGGCCCTTCTATGAATTCTTTCACCTGCCGTTGTCCACAACTAGCTTCCCAGAACTCTCTGTGTTTTGACTGTTATCCAGTCTTTGACCGATCTTTTAATTGTTGCTGCAGATACGCCAACCGCTGGTTCAGGTCCTATGAAAGGCATCCCCGATCTTTTCTTTATCTATCAGCCTATCTGCTCTTTCGTTTCCTTCTATACCTTTATGTCCAGGTACCCACACAAAATGTATTTTGTTGTTTTCCCCTAGCCTATCAAGGTACTTTAGACAGTCTCATACCAGTTTTGAAGTGACCTGGTATGATTCTAGCGCCTTAAGGGCTGCTTGGCTGTCTGATAAAATATAAATGTTCCTATTTCTATAGTACCTATTTATATTCTCACATGCACATTCAATAATTGCGTACATTTCTGCCTGGAATACAGTAGGGCATTGTCCAAGACTACATGAAAAATTAATCTTGGTTCCCCAACAATGCCCCCCCGCACCAGTGCCAAAAAAAAATGGTATGTATGTATGTAAGAGAGTTGCTGACCGCTCTCAAGAGATGTAAAGTAGCATACTTTGGCCACTTATTCCCTGGTGTTAGTATGGCCATCCATATATTCTTTGATCAATTTTATTTTGGAAGTTGTATTTATTCAACATTTGATGGCACTCAGATTAATTTCATAGTTGATTATTTATGTATTTAATTATTTTCTTAGTTTATTATGCTTCTTAAATTAGTCTCTTAGTTAATTCAATGAGTTTACTATTATTTGAAGAAAAACACCCTTAAAGGTATATTGTAAATTTTGACCATCAAGCTAAATAATTTCACAACATAATATGGTACACTCTTAAAAGAAAAGTGTTTTCATATAAGCAGTAGAAATTTTTAAACCTCTGTGGACTTTCTTAAATTGAACAACCTAATGAAACTTTATGGCACTGTATATCTTGTTACCAGCCACATTGTATAATATACATTTATAACTAGGCAACTGTTAAACCTATTCATTTCAATGATGTAATAATATTTAGGTTATTATTTTTGTTGATTAGTCTTACTATGCACAAATTAATATCAAAAGGTCATAAAAATATGTAATAATGATAAACAAATTATTAGTTATATATCACGTAGACAGTAGACACAGTGGAAAAATTTATACTTAATATCTAATACATTTTTGAAGTGCATTACATTTTAGTAGCAATTCCTTGGATTTGAAACCGGGTTGCTGAAACAAAAGTCAATTGACTAACCAGTATATAACAGTTATTTGTTTAACTCGAGGGTAGTATAAAGGGTGTTTGTTAAATTTTATCTGGTTCATATTGTCTTTAGTGTCATTGAAATTTATTTTTATTTGACGGCTTCAGTTGGAATTACGCTTATCTGCAATCAATCAATGTTAATCCAACAGTGCAATCAATATTGTAATACTCTGTCATGAATGTAACATACATTCATTTACAATATAAGTAACAAGATAATTTTTCACTCTATTGTCAACCTGTATCAAGTAATGCATAAAATGTCAACCAACAGATTAAATATAATTTATTTACATATTGTAATGTTATCTTAGTACAATTGTGATAGGAATCATTAATTTATATTTAAACTCACTTTTTTGCCCAATATTTTTTTCCATAAATGTCTTCTACATTATCGAGCTATATTATAATATTAATGCTTGAGCTTTGTAATTGCAAAATAAATATATATTTGTAAAAACCGGCCTTCTGTGGCTCAGCAGGGCTACTCATGAATTTGATTACAGTAAAATTAAGATAAGCTTCAGACTTAAGCAATCTTTGAGGTTAAATTAATGAAACAATACTATAAATTTACACAACCATTCATGACAATTTCATACTAAATGTAGATATCAACAAATTTTCATGATTAAATCTAGAGAAAGATTAATATTGGATTATGATCGAGTACTGATTTATATATTTTTAAGATTAAGGCAAGCTAAGATGGTATTAAGAATGTGTCATGAGTAACCCCCCAGATGCCTTTGTTGGCTTTTGTGGCTTAGATGGTTTGATATCTGAAAGGTCCCGGGTTCGATTACCGGTGGACACACAGTTTTTAATTGTTTTTGCAGTCTTAATCTGTGAGACGATAAATATCGTAAGTCTCCAGAATGTGGCAACTTCTTATTTAAAAAAAAAATAATATGTCCTTGTTAAACAAGTACATATACATCTTCCTACATTCCCTAAATTAAGCATAAATGCTTGCGCTATAGGTGAACGAAATCAGTCGAGGCAGGATTTAAACTCACGACCACTGGATTATTAGCCCAGCGCGCTAACCGCTCTGACATCGACCTATCGTTATTGGGTGTGTGTTAAATTAATATTTGACATAGTACCTGTTAAAAGCCCGAGAAGTAATTAGATATAGGTAGAAACATGAATTATTTGCGTTATTTTTTTTTAAAAGGGGTGTTATTTTTGTAGAAAAGTGAAAAATGGTGTTATTATTTTTGTTATTAAATGGTGTTATTATTTTTGGAAATAATGGATGTTATTTTTGTAGAAAGGAAGTTATTTTTCAGTACTAGGAATTTTTAATAAATCAATGTTATTTCCTACAAAGAAATGTAAATTAAGAGATAAAATAGACTTGCATATTTTTTTTCACTATAAATTAGTGGTTCCCAAACTTTTAATTTCGCGTACCACACACAAAATTATAAATCAGTAGCGTACCACTGAACTTTAACCGTTAAAAAAACCTTCAAAAAAGTAATAAAAACTGCAACAACTGTATTTTTTTATTATTTTCCAGAATAAATACAAATTACCACATATAAATTTTATTATCTGGCTCTGTTGTACTTAATTTAAAGCGCAAATTGGGGTCTACGTTAAGCTTATTACGATATTTGTTTTTTATTGTCAACATAGCAGAAAATCCGCTCTCACATATATACGTGGTTGTAAATGGAATCAGAAACAGTAATGCTTTTCTGGACAGCGATGGGTATTCATTTTTAACTTTTAGCCAAAATTATTTACTCATTTACTGTGTATGTCCTATGGCCATGGCTGCTTGCGTACCACCTTAATAATTGTTGCGTACCACCAGTGGTACGCGTACCATAGTTAGGGAAACACTGCTATAAATGATAAGATGCTTAACCCTTTGAACGCGTTAAGAAAAAATATAATTTGTTCTGAAAAATGCAAATTTTCAATAAAAAATAAAGTATTCTAAAGTAGAGAAATTCGCCCACTTATCCTTACATGGCCTTAACTTACGGTCCCAACATAATAGCACACTTACAATACCAATACACCACACCTCTACTTATGCTTACTCGTTCACAGTTCATGCAGCTCGGATGTGGAATCTATTGCCGGAGAGTATCACAGATGCCACTAATTTGATAGCATTCAAAAAGTGTCTGAAGTCACACTTTCTATCCACATAACCACATATTCACGTATTTTTCCCTTTATCCCTCTTCCTTTCTCCTCTCCTATCCTCCATCTAATAAGCATAGTGTATCTATCTGATGTATTTTTTTTTTCTTTTTTTTATGTTCTTATTTGTGCATGTATTTTTTTGTTTTTTATACTTATTTTGTATTTTTTAATTTATGATTTTTTTTTTCTTTTTCTATTTGTATTCTTATATTCCTGTAACTGTTTGTATTTACCATGGTGGTTGACTGGTAAAAATTGCCTGAGGGCAATAAGTCCGCTATGTTGATTAAGTCAATAAAAGTCTTTAATTATTATTATTATTCTATAAAATTGCTTTTAATTTTTATAATCAATATCTTGATTTAATACACCAAAAAATAGTTGTCACGTTATATTTTTAAGGGGGGGGGGGGGGGGGGGCGGAGCGCTCAAAAAAATTAATTTAAAATTTATTTTTTTTCACATCCAAAGATAACGTTTTTTACAAGCCATGGACTATAGTCGATTTACGCGTCGAAAGGGGAAAAAAATTCAGGCGACTAATCGATTTACGCGTTCAAAGGGCTAAATAATTTCCATAATAAAGATTTAAAATTGTTTGAAAAGTTGCAAACAAAAGTTTCTCATCCTAAATTCTCTATTATTGGGTACACTTTAAAAACACTATTTAAACGGCATTTTCTATTCAAAACATGTATTTATATGTAAAATATAACATAATTTATTTCATAAAATTTCAATTAGATTTAAAATTAAGAATAGCCATTGTAGCCAAGGTTTTTTTTTTATGGTTTGTTCTTCTGTCTGCCAAAACAGTAGGTGTATTATAGAAGGATTGAAGGATATGAATTAACATTATTGTAAGGCATCCATATTTCTTTATTTATCCTTTTGTTTATATGATATAGCTTTATTTATTTTGTCAATAAATTCTTAGTCATGTTGTCTTATTTTAATTTAACTATATAATGCATTGACTTTGTAGATTTCACCCGCAGAAATTTGAGTTACAATAATAACTTATTAATTCTGCTTTTTCAGTGGATAATTGCTATTTTTTTTACGGAAATGTCTTAATGAGCCAAATTTCGGTGTTATTAAAATGTAAAATCGGGTTTATCGCAAACACAAACAATTCAGGTATCTAGAAATTAGAAATAAGACCATGAGTATATAGAAATCAAATGACACATGACTGATTTCATTTATATATTTAAGTATATTATGAAACACTTATTGACATTTTATCAATGTTAACATCTTCTGGTTATTTTGAATGGGCCTAAGGGTACTTTCAAAGAAGAGGCCATTATAAGAAAATCAGAGGTGAGGGATATTGTATGTTGACTATCTTACAAATGTAAATATTCTTTGGACAAATATATACCAATGGTTCTTAATAATGATAAAAATAACTTAAAAACATTCCTCATTTATAGGTTTAACTAATTATATAATAGCCTTCAAAAATATAAATTTTATTATATTTCATGGTTGCCTGTGAGAAAATTATTTCAGTATGTTTAAAACTTCCTTTTTCCTTTTAGGCTTACCGTTGGATCATAGACTCTCGTGATCAGAATTCCGATGCTCGTCTTCAGAGATTGGCTGATTCCTGGTCTCTGTATCGTTGCCACACTATTCTCAACTGCACTAAGACATGTCCTAAGGTTTGTTTTTCTCTTTGTTATTGCTGGTCATTTAGTTCTGTGTTAGCTTCAACTTTTGGTTATGAGGTATGCTTGGCATCTTCAGACTGACACTGCCCCTATCAAATGGTTATTAAATCCATTATAGGAAAGATATATGCAAGAGAAGAATAAATTGCACAATCTTAATTTATTGTTTCAGGGTTTGAATCCGGCTCTGGCGATAGCACAGTTAAAGAAACTTTTGTCAGGAATGGCAAAGAAAGAAGAACCAAGATTGGATGCTGCCGCTCTTCAGAAATAATTTCTTCTCCATTTCATAAGTTGTAAATATCACAATAATTTTGTTTAAATGTTTCATAGGTTTTTGGCCCAATTCAATTCATATCTGGATCATTTTTTAATAAATTTTTATGCGAAAATGTTCAGAAAATCAATCTTTTATTATTTAATGTTTTGTGTTTGTTGAAGTTTATTTATTCGATCTCATGATTCATTCAATTAATTTATTATACACGCATCCTTAAGCCATATTTTTATTTTCATCATTTCATCTTTAAACAAACATTGAAATATTTGAACGGAATTTGTATACAAAATTTATTTCTGTTGAACATGTTTTAAAAGCAAAAGGTTTTGGGAAAATAAGATTTGAAAGTAGCCAATCAAAGTGCCTAGAAAAAATAATGTCATTTCAAACTTTAATATAATGTCATTATACATTATTGTGTTTTATGATATATCGCAATCAAATTTAAATCATCTTTAGTAAGTCAGCTTTCATTGCTCAGTCAATTAGATAACTTCCAAGCTATATAGGTCCCAGGTTCAATTACATAACTAACTCCAGAGCTACATACATAGGTCCCAGGTTCAATTAGATACCTAACTCCTGAGCTAAGGTGCCAGATTCAATTTTTGGTGAAAATACATGTCTGGTCTGGATTTTTGAAACAATAAATCACTACATAATATGTGTAGCAAATTGTTTTTGGACTGTGTTAAATTAATATTCTTATATTATGTAAAATCTTTACTGAATGATGGTTACTATGAAGAGTACTTATGTATATTATAATTACACACCCCTATAACATGAATTTAGAAATAATAAATATTTATATAAAGGCTTCATTGTATTCAATATGTACTTAAACAATCTTATTACCAATGACATGCATATTATTGTTACCAACTTAAACATATTATTATTACATAGCATTATTATTATAATTTTCGCCAAACATCTTGAATAAGTTTCCGGTTGTGCAGAGCGCAAATTTGTGTCTTTTTGTTTCATTGGTTTACGTGCAAATTGCCCCCCTTCTCGGCTAAAAGTTCAAGTTATTTGGCGACAAATTTACTTTGCTTATTATATTATTTTTTTTTAATCAGATTTTATAAAAATTGCTAAGACTTACACATTTATAAAATAGTTTTGTATTAGTGCTCTGTAAAATATTTGACCTTGTTACCGGATTGCTGATATTTAATTCTTATAGATTTATATGATACATTTAAAATAATCTATTTAATATTTGTGGAAATAAAACATTGATGTAAAAGCTAAAATCATGTTATATTTTGCAATTCACATTGAATAACAGGTTTAAACTGCCAATTATGACTTTTTCGAGTGTGTGAAGCCAGTCATAAACTTTTAAAATATGATCATGTCGTGATTCGAAGGATGGAAATGTAAGAAATTGAGATTTTCGAAGATCAGATAACTGTATTTTAAATGAGAAAAGCACATTAATTTTCGGGAGAAGTGAATTTTAGAAATAAAGTGGTGATTAGTCTTTTTTTTCTACCCTGATTAAGGAAATGGTGTGGTTTGATTATCAAGATAAATGTAAACATAATCTTTTTAGTACCTACCTCTTTATTATTTAATCTATGTACTTATATGTTCCCTTAATATTGATTTTCTGAATAATCTACAACTTATTTTAAATAGTGGTTACCTACAAATATAAGTGCGCAAATAAAATCACAATATCTGGTTGTGATTTTTTTATTTGCGAGAGGATCTACATTTTATGTGTGGTAACTTTAAATATGGTGCGTTTCGTGAGACAAATTTAGTACCTGTTTAAATCCCTTACATAGAAAATAATGTGTAAAAGTTTTAGTTGTTCAGAATTTTTATAACTAGAAATTAGTATTTATTTAAATCTTAGAATGTGACAAAAATATTTGTCAAACTTTCAAATAATATTAGTAAATATGCACACCCACGAGATAAAATATCATTTAATTAACTGCTTAAGTAAATGTAACAAGTATAAAATCCTTTCGCTACATTTGAAAAAAAAACATAAAGTGATACATAAATAAATATAATGGATATGTTTTTATGAAATGATTAAACTTTTTATGCTATCTTCCTCTTATAATATTAGAAGGAAAAGAAGTTTCAAGAAAACAATAAAATATTTAGGTACCTATTTTTTTTTCAAATTGTGTATTTTTAGTTTTACTTATGTTTGATACATGTAATTTTTACAGGATATTTGTTTCATTGTGTTTTGGGTGTGTATGCGATTAGTTTGTTATATTTTTCTGTTAAATTAATAAATAAAATGTATTATTTATATATACACCTATTATATTATTGAGATTTGGATCTGTTGTCTCGAAAAGAGCACTTACAAAGTAGCTACCTGATTTTTACAATAAATTGTATATGTTTTTGCAATAGTAATTGATTTAATATATCATACTTTTGAAATTTTTGTCTTTTAATTTTATTCATAATATTGGAATATTTTCTGTTATAACGCGTAAAAAAACTGATGAAATAAAAATAATTTTATCCGAGACTGAGGTACAGTGATAACATGGACTAAAAATTCTCTCAGTGTAGTTATACATAGGTAGTTATCAGTGTAGTTATCTTGACATATTTCGGAGAGGGATGTTTTTGCATCTCTACCAACCAAGCCAAAAATCCAAATTTATGCTATGCATAGCCCATGTGTTTCAAATTATTTGTCAATAACTAAATCATAGAGTAAAAAAAATCTTTGAAAGAGTTTTGGAGCAGTTAGTAAAAAAGGCATGAAATATTGAACCCTTAGTCAAATACATTTCGATTAATTTAATTTTGGAGTGCTCAATCTATGGGATAACATAATATGTTAAATCTAAAACCTGTGAAGCGATGCTTGAAATACTACTATACTAGTGCCAGTCTACGATTGCATTTCGGGGAAGATGGTCTCTTTCCTTCATGGACAGATATTGGCAACAAAAGCAATCGGTATAGAATATTTTATTTTCAATATTATTATTCAACCTAGGTACCTGTATACTTACATATAAACTGCGTGCCATATTACATAGTACAGCAAGTAGGTAGAAGATGATATTAAATTGCAAATAGGTACTTATTAACGAAACATGGTTATAATAGTTACGTTGTTATACTTTATTTCTCAATAGTTATTAGTCACCATTGTTAAAACAAATTATTACTGTCACCAAAGAGTATAATATAATACCTACGGACTGTCACCATTACTATGTACCTACGTGCAGGTAGCTAATTAGGAGATTACCAAATGAATCTTGACAAAAAAATGGCAATAATAATTTTATGACTAATTTTGTATGTCTATTATAGTCAGGGAATTCCAAAATTAACTTTATTAGAAATTACCGGGCTTATATTCTTTAGTTTTAAACATCTAAAAATTAAAGTTTATTTAGGACTGGTAGTATGAAGGACATATTGAAAATGTTATAGAAAATAATTTCATAGTAAATTCAAACTCCGACAGTAGTGATAATGATTACAGCACCCAAGTAACATTTTTATATGAATACCAAAACAATCCAACAGTGAATAGTGATAAATATATTTCAGATTTTAAAATTACAAAGCTAATTTTTATATGCAATAAATTGCATGTAAATTATTTTATATTATGTGGTTGCTATATCAATAAAAGCGACTTGTGTAAACATTATCAATTGTAATAAAAAATTGCTATCCTAATATTGACACATAATACCTCAATTACCACCTCGGCATGTAGGTAGTCTGATATGTATTTTCTTTATTTATCTATTCAACGAAATTTTCATTTTTTTAAGACAATAAAGTGGAAAAATATTAACTGGTTGACAACCTCCGATAAATTTTTTGTTGATGGTGAGATGCAAGGAAGTAAGTAGAAATGGAGCGGAGGGTTTAAACGTATCTGTATGCTGGCCTTACTGTGGATATTTTTCATTCTTTGATGTGAGGGAATGGAGAACTGATGAAATAAAATACATTAGGCCAGGATCCACAATGGATCGCAGTGCCAGGATGTATCAGTGATTTCCCTATATCATTATTTAATTATCAATTTAAATTGTATAATATAATAAACAGGATAATTTTTGGTTTTAACTTTTATTTCTTTCAAGTTTTTAACAAAATTTATGAACATAACTTTCATGGATGGACAATAATCTATAAACTTAAATCTAGGCACTTAAACTTGAAGAATGTATGGTTAGACTTATTTCATTCATCT
Source organism: Molanna angustata (assembly GCA_963576475.1). NCBI lineage: Eukaryota > Metazoa > Arthropoda > Insecta > Trichoptera > Molannidae > Molanna > Molanna angustata. The sequence goes on along the minus strand of OY754970.1, from coordinate 9,479,499 downwards.
ATAGCGCTAGCATTTATTCATAATTTAGGGAATGAGTATATGTACTCATATTTAGATATGTACCTTTACAAGGAGATATTCATTCTTTTAAAAAAAATGTCCAATTCACCTAGATGACAAATTCATCCTTTTTAAATGTTTTTGATAGGTAGTTATTAGATTTATACTTAACTTGAATTATTTTTCTAGATAGCAACAAAATAGTCGACTGTTGTGGCATAAGTGGTAATCCATTTGGTATCGGTTCCAGCATTTTATGCAAATCTTGCTTCTCTGATCTGGTAGCACTGGTTAGTTGGAAGAAATTACTAGTTGGATATTAACTATGGTAAGGAAGTGTTAAATAAATAAAACAATTGGTATCGTAATAAAAGACTCCGTATGTTGTAATTTAGTTTATTTTTGAAGTAATAAGCATAAAGTGACATTTTTCCTATCTAAAACACCATATAATAATGTTTTCCAATGGGATATAATCATATAGACTCTCCAAGTGGTCACACACTCTATGCAGTGGTTGGATGGTTTAACTAAATGGTCGATTATGAATGTGTTAATCCATTACAGGTACAACAAACATTATTTTCTGTACTACAATCATATAGGAACTTCGCAACCACTGCACTAATCAAAATAATCATGTCAAAAAAATAAACATTACATAAAAATAACAATCTGAAAATATAAAATGGATTCAAGATTAACTCAATATAATAATATAACTCATTAGGAATGTCAACGCTGACTGAGTTAAGCTAATATACTCAATAAACACACAATAATACCTTTATATTATAACAATTTCTAAAATTGCACTGATTAAAATTACTTAAAAACAATCGATAAGTAAAAACAGAAGTTGATAAACATTACAAATAAAAACAATACACAACTTTAAACATTATGGAAGTATTTATTATTTCTGTCAACATTACATAATATTTATTTATCTTTGTAAAAATAATCTTGAATCCACATTCACTGGATGTATACTAGACTAGCTGGTAAACACGACGGGTAATTTCACTTTGCATTGGTTGAAACCCAAGAAATAAGTAAACCAAGCAAGCGGTCGGATTCTCATAGATTAGGTCACAACACTAGACCAGCCAGTCAACCTAACTTTGGGTCATTTATAACACAGACTTGCCACTCAGTCCAACACTTTTTCATTCATATCAATAAAGTGAGACCTAATATTTCTCGTTCAGCTAGACAAATTCACAATGTAATAATAGTGTTCGTGTTCTCCGGAGTATCGGTCCATGTAGCAAGAAAAAAAAGATGAAATAGTAGTATAATAATATATAATTATGTATTATTTGAAGGAAATTAATGTGATATTGTTTATAATATATTTTTACATATTCACTCAGCTATGCTATGCATAAACTTATACTCTCAATGTCCTATAAATGATCTCATCTAATTGTCGTTATAGTGGCCTATTATAAAATATTCAAGTATACATATTATACTAGGATTGATTCATACTTAAAACACATTCAATGGTGTGAAATTTAGTTTAGAGATAGGTATGAATGATTTTTGATCCAACTGGTCTTGTGTAAGAAACACAGATATAGTAAGTATGTATATAATTATTTAACATGGGTGCAGTTTGCTGATATATCAGACTGCCGATTGTGTTTGCATTAAGTAAAAGAGTCTACAAACTCTACTTGCACAATACTGTCAGTGTTTATATAATTACATTATAATATGTATTTATATTGATATACAATATGAGGAGAGTACTAATGTATGGCATCTCATCCCAAGATTATATTCATATTTACAATATAAAGAACATTCAAAATCAACCAGTTAATACATTGCTTTTATTATTTAATCTAAGTGATTAATATTACATTTTAAAATAGTCAAAAAGTATTTTATATAATCAGAATTGTTCATCACTCTTCCTTTCCTTAATCAACTATTGCTATATTACAGAATTGCATTATTCTAGAAATGTTTTTATAATATATATATATGTATAATATATTCACTGTACTATTTACTAGTACAACAAATTTTTCTTACTATTTAATTCTTACATCTATATATGTATTATAATGTATTGCTTCCTTCACATTGTCATTGCGACATTACACACCACATTCTTCATAAAGAAAATATACATAGAAGATTCAGCTTAAAATAATACGCGACATCATTAACTTCACCGAGATTTCCATACTATCAAAATGAATAATTTTCTTTAATAATTCCTACAAAAATTTCTTATCTCCAAATGAAATAATGAATTTAACAATAACCATGATCCCACTTCAACATTTTAATGGATTGTCCTCCGAAGAGATCAACTCCACCAACTATACTCCCAACTAACTAACAATCAAAACAATAATAGATCATCAACAATAATAATATTGTATATGTACAGAGAGAAATGCACTATGTAATAAATATGCAGATATTAGATTTGTCCCATGCGCTGGTAACGGCAGTACATCTATTTGACAGCCGAATATGTTTGACTTTGATTGTTGTTAGAGGCAACCCACGAACTGAACACATCCCTGAAAATACAATACAATACAAATATTATAAACATATTATAAACTTAATGCCTTATAATTGGGCAAATATACTTCATATCTTTAACAAGAATACATTTGACCAAAGTCAAACATATTCATCTGTGCAAATTATACCTATTGACTGTTACGAAAGGGACAAACATGCAAAGATTATACAGAATAAGTATTTATCAGAATTAAGTGGATATCTTCCTACAGAGGGTAATCAAGTTGTAATTTTCTAAAATAAAATAACAAAAACATAACATTGCAGTATTTATGAGCTACGATGATTCTTCAGTCTTGACTGCAAAGTCTAGGTAATATGTATTTCTTCTACCAATGAATCAATAATTAATCCTGCGATACACAAGGGGTGCAGTGTGGGATCTGTCTGTAATATTTACCTGCAATGGCTGACGACACATTCATTAGAACAGTATTCATCTTCCCATTCACTGTTGGCTATAGCAGGGTTTGTGCATCCATGACGGATACACGCCGCTGTGCGACCTTCGCTCGTGCCATTTGTCTGCAAACAATAATTTTACAATGCTTTGAGTGTTATCAACAAAAGATAAATTATAATCAATTGTCTACTATCATAGAACTATTGCATTTTGATGAATAAGTATGAAAGAATCAAGGAGATTAATAAGTATTAGGAAGAGACATGGTGGTAGTTCATTTTCAAATACATGATTAAAATAATGATACATTTACTTCAAACATACGATGATGTAAATAATAATTATTATTTTATATATATACTTATATGAATGTGTTGAACACCCAAGGATATAAAAAAAATAATTACTTGTGGTGGTTGGTGTGAGTTCATCATAGAATGTTGATTGTGTTGCGCAGCGTGGGGGGGGGACTGGTGTGTTGGCATTCCCATCGGAGGACCACCTGGGCCTTGTGGACTCATCATCTGCTGGTTGGGGCTCGAAATTTGCTGGTTCTGCCCAGACATCTGATGGTTTTGTCCCATTGATGGGTTCTGCTGCGGCGGCATTTGCTGTCCCTGTTGGCCTAAGTGCTGCTGACTTTGCGGTCCCTGTGATCCTTGCTGACTCATCTGTTGTCCCTGTTGTCCCATCTGCTGTCCCATTTGTTGTCCTTGCTGAGCCATTTGCTGACTCTGCGGCCCCATTTGTTGCTGCATTTGCTGTCCCATGGAGCCCATTTGAGGTCCGGGTTGACCTTGTTGCGGACCCATTTGTTGTCCGTTTTGACCCATAGGAGACAGCTGCTGACCCATTGGTGGGCCTTGTGGGCCTAAATGTTGGCCCTGTGGACCCATGGGTCCAGGAGGGCCATGATGTTGAGGTGATTGGTGCGGAGAATTTAATGGTTGTAGTTGGTTTGGTTGTTGCTAGAACAAAAACATAACAAATTATATAAAATTAGATTAAATAAAAAAAGCCAGGGCAAAAAAATGCTGGAATGACTTGCCTCCACCACTAAAAGCAGTGGAAAATATCCACATTTTTAAGAAGAAATGTCGAGCGATGCTTCTGGCCTCGCAATCATAGTGTGAAGTATGTAAGATGTTTTTGTGAATGTGTGTGTGTGTGTGTGTGTGGGTTTATATGTATCAATGTGTGTATGTATTATGTATTATATGAGTGCGTTTTTGATTTATGTAAGTATTTTGTTTCGTTATAGTTTTGGGGCATTTTTGAAATTTTAATTCAAATATGTAAGCATTAGGATCATGCTGAAAATCAGCTGCAGGGGGCTTGTCCTCCTGCAACATAGCTGAGCATGGTCCTTTTGAGTTGGAGAGGTTGTTTTCATTTATTTTTATATTTATTTTTTATATCTTGTATTTGTATGTAACTTCTTCTGCTCAATAAATGTATAATTATTATTATTAAAAAGCCTCCTAAAAACCACTGAGATGAAGACCATCGCAGGCGTAACACTTCGTGACAGAGTGAGGAAGTCGGAAATAAGGAGAATCTGTGATGTCAAAGATGTTGTGCGATGTGGAAGAGCACAAAGACGATTCTGGAGAGATCATGTGGGGAGAGCAGGTTCGGATTGAGTGGTGAAGATAGTAGCGGATGAAGAGATAAGAAATAGCAGACCCCCTGGAAGACCATCCAAGCGATGGAGGGATAGGTGGACGTCCACCTTACAAGAGCAGACTCCAAGAATGACAGGACATAGTCCTAACTAAAGCGGAAGAAGAAGAAGATGTAGTACTTCATGAAATTTTCTATGATTCAGAATTTGTAATATATTTTTTAATGTTGAGTCAATTTTAACTATTTAACATTTGTAATTTTTAAAATATTATGCATTCTTCATTGCTTAAAATATTATGCATTCTTCATTGCTTAAAATATTATGCATTCTTCATTGCTTAAAATATTATGCATTCTTCATTGCTTAAAATATTATGCATTCTTCATTGCTTAAAATATTATGCATTCTTCATTGCTTAAAATATTATGCATTCTTCATTGCTTAAAATATTATGCATTCTTCATTGCTTAAAATATTATGCATTCTTCATTGCTTAAAATATTATGCATTCTTCATTGCTTAAAATATTATGCATTCTTCATTGCTTAAAATATTATGCATTCTTCATTGCTTAAAATATTATGCATTCTTCATTGCTTAAAATATTATGCATTCTTCATTGCTTAAAATATTATGCATTCTTCATTGCTTAAAACTGCTTCTACTTTACTAACATGCCTATGAATCTTATCACAGATAATGTCTTAATTTAAATAGTGCATTTAATGGGGCACCAGATTTATGGTTTTTATTAAAGACAGCAGAAGGTAGCGAAAGCTTCAATGCTGCAGTGTCTTAGGTATTGACGTTTACTAGAAATTCCATTAGAATATCCTTGATGGTTTTCTTTACCATTCAAATTTTATAATTATGTTGGGTTGCAAAAGTTGGTACAAGACAAAAATAGTAATTACTTGTGGGTGGTGCATATACTGGTGGTGATGATGAGGTGGTCCCATATGTCCCATTGCCATCATGGTCATATGATGCGGTGGGGAGACTAGAGGTGACCTTGCTGGCGCCGGTGGTGATCCTCCCTGCGGGGGGTAGTAGCCCCCTGCCCCTGGACCACCGTAAGCCACACCGCCCCCCGCACCCCCTCCGTACATACCTCCACCACCACCTTCTGGATCTCCTCCACCCTGTAAAACATAAATAAAATTTATATAAATAAATTTTATTTTATTATTTAAATATATTATTACTTATCACAAGATCCTAATGTCTTCAACGCAGATAATTTCAAAAACTAATAATTTATTGTAAGTTGGCATGAGAATCTAGAGAAAAAAACATAAACAAAATGAAGCATATTATTAGTAAATTGATCTTGGTAAAAATAGAAAAAAATCATAAAAAATAATGAATTAAAAAAGACACAAAGTAGTTGATATACTTTTATCTGCGGATGACCTTAAAATCTCAAAATAGATAATTTGTTCAAACAATTGTAATGTTCTTCAGTCAAATCTTGATAAATTAGGCAAATGGTATAGTTAAAAGTATCTACTTTTGAATGTGAACAAGTGTCACTATATATCATTTCAAAGAAATAAATCTTATATTTCATATCAATAATATTAATATTAAAAAAGTATCATAAGTTATGGATCTTAGTATTCTCATCGATGAAGGTCTTTATACCTTATATAAATGAAATTACAAATAAAGCTATGAAATGCTTAGGGTTTATTTTGAGAACGGCAAGGGCTTTCAATTAACTCATTCAAAATGTTGTATGTTGCATTAGTTAGAAGTACTTTAGTAATTTGGTTTCACCAAATTAGAAAAAACTCAGCATAAATTCTTAAGATTTGTTAATTTTAAATTACCTATTCCAATCGAAGTAATATATTGATTCATTAATGTGCAAACTAAACTCAAAAACATTATCAAGTAGAAGGGCAATTAGTGATTTAATGATCTTATTTTAAAGATCTGATAACCATTATGCGACAAGCACAGGTATCACTATTTTATATTATAAAAACTAGTAATAATATTATATTCACTCACCTATTAAGAGATTATATAGATTTTCAGTGCTTTCAAATTTACTCGGGACAACATAATAATATGATGTTTGACGTTTGGTCATTTTATGAAGTTTCCTAACTATTAAAAGTAACGCGGGGGATAAATGCTGTACTTCATTGTGAGTACAGAGGCACTAGTGGTTGCATGTATTTTTTTTGTTTCTGTTTCATATTTCATTCACCAAATACTTAAATGGAAGATAAAAATAACACACCTTAGAAACAAGACTTGCCCTGTATGCGGCTAATGCTTTCAAGTAATCTTTCTTGGCGGCTTCTGTCTTTTGTTTATATACCTGCGAAAGGAGAAAAGGTTAGAATTATTGTTAATTATAAAACCACACTTGCATTGGTCTGTTAATTCAAAATAGTTAAAAACTTTGCACATATTATAATACCTATTTTAAAGACGAGTTTGGTTATGAAACAATAATTTACGTAATATTTATAAGTTTTGTAATTTTAAAATGGAGTGAAACCTTTAAACTAAATCACGAAAGAAAATAAACTGAAATTTAACTGGTAAATAAGGAAAAAAACAAAATATTGCAGAAGTAAACAAAAAAATGCTCAACACAACAACAAAACCCAACTGTCATTAGTGTCATTTCAACAGTTTTGGCGTGTTCAAAATGGCGCAAAGGGGAAAAAAGATGGGTGTTCATAAAATGCACCAATAATTGATATGCCAAGTTAAAAAAAATTTTGAATTATTATTATTAAAATCTGTAAAAGTATATTATGATCAATAAAAAACAACAGTTATTTTAACAATAACAAACAATGTATTATGATTGATCTAGAGTTTAAAACATTCACTTCAAACAATGTCTGAGTACTTTTGAAAAATAACAACTATAATAAGCAATATAATAATTAAACTGAGGCAATATTTTTTCAAACACAATGTTGCAAAGAATATAATGATAGTCATCTAGTAAATAATGATCAGTTAGAATACTAATATACGGTACATATTACAATAATTGCACATTCAAAACAATTGGTTATGCTATGCCGTAAAATAAAGCACCGTTCATTGCATGCATAAAAGTCTATATAAAAGTAAAGTGACTTGACAAATTATGCATACATATTATTTAAATAAGTCATATTGTTTCACCACATTGTTTTATTTACTGGTACAGCATCACAAATCTTCAATTTACTCCAGATAATTCAATGATTTTTACACAACAAAATATCTATTTTATGTAAAATAAGAGCACAGAGGCAAGTTTATTACCATAAGGAAACTTTTACAATCAATCAAAGCAATATGAAGAATAGTGATATTTCATCAGATAAAAAAAATCTCCTATTTTTTGTTACAGAATAAAAGCTTCGAAAGAATTCAAGCACTCATTACGAGTATGTAAACGGCAAATATGGTAAATTAGTAAAAGTTTTTTTAAATGTATATTATATAGTATCAGCTACATACATAATCTTCAATTATCGAACCCCTTCAATCTGCCCAAGGCTGTCCTACATGGAAGCGGAACATTTGGCAGGTGATTGAGTCTAGCCACCATCTTCAGTCATGAGGTCAAGGAGGAAGAAGATACTTTATTTTTATTTTTACATTCCCTAAATTAAGCATAAACTCTTGTGCTATAGGTGAACGTAATCGGTCATGACAGGATTCGAACTCGCGACCACTGGATTACTAACTATGATATGAACTATGATAAAATTTAATTAACTATGATAAATGGTATAAAAATCCATTAAAACTACTTACACTTTTGTGTTCTGAGTCTAGTCCATCCCACATGGATGCAACTATTTTAGAAACTTCTCCAAAGCTAGCATTGGGATTTTGTCCTTTGATGGCTGCCTGTGTGTCTCTGAAGAACAGAGCGTATGCTGAAACTGGTCTGAAAGAAATGAAAATAAATAATTAGAGGTTAATATTTCAAGTCAAAACTTCAAATATATTTTGTAGCATGGAAAGCCCATCAATAATACTAGTTAGTTGGAATAAATTGCCATTTCTTCTTTTTATTATTTGAGCAATCAAATAAAATCATTCAATCCAAATATTTTACACATTAAAACTATGCTTATCTATCTATATAAATAACACATGCATTCAATTTGTATATTGATAACTGCATTAATACATTAAATAATGAAAATATGGGCTTGAAACTAAGAAAACATGTGATTTGATGTATGCCGATGATTAAGTGGTGATTGCTGAATGTGCGGATGAGTTACAGTAATTAGTGAATAAAGTGTATGACGGATACCTGTAGAACGTGAGTAAATCTTAGATATTGGTATAAAAAAAAACAGAAAGCATAACTTCATGTATGATAAAAGTTTAGAACCAATGGTTGGAAGACATAATAAAGATATTGAAAGAAGAGTTATGGCAGGTAATTGAATAAACGGCACTCAGACTAGTAATGTTAGATCCAAGCTTGTCAAGGGAAGCCAGAATTGCCCTACATAATGCAATTGTAGTGCCTACTTTGACGTATGCCTGTGAAACATGGATGTGGGAAAAGACAAAGTAGAATAGATGCTGTGGAAATGAGATCACGAAGATCAAGATGTGGAAATGAGAGTATGTAATAGAATGATATATAGTAAAAAACGAGGACATAAGGAGAGAATGTAAGATAAAGAAGGATATTATAAGTAAAATGAAAGTGAATGCCTTGAGGTGATTTGGGCATACTGAAAGAACAAACGATGAATGACTGACCAAAAAAATATACATGGTTGTAAATGATGAAGTGAATAGCAAGGCTGCCTCCGAAAGCGATGTCATGACCATGTGAATAATATTTTTAAAGAATGAAATATAAGAAGTCTGAAAAATCGACGAGCATGTGTGAGACGATGCATGGATGTAAAGGAAGCCAGGAATGTGAGAGAGAACATAGGAGTATGGCGCTTATTTCTCTCTGCCTACTTCGTAAGGGACATGGCATGATGGTATTGTATGTATGTATGTTTGTATCATAAACAATTTTAATTACCTACTAATAAATTATCAATTTAGAAGATATTCCCAAAAAACAAAACCAACTGAGATGATGCAGAGTACAAAATTATATACATTAAATCAAATGATGGTAGTATAAATAAAGGTACATACTTCTGTGGTTCATTTGGATCTCTCTTCTTTTTCTTCTTTTGCACTTTCGGTTTCTTAGCTAATTGTTTAGCCATAGGGCCCCCAGGCATGTCGACTCCCGCGGGTTCCGGAGACGGTCTCTTTACTGCACCTCCCTGCTTATTTGAGAACATAACATTCATTGTTATACAATTTCACTAGAATGAAAAAAGTATTCAAAGAGGGAGAAATTTAAATTACAACGAATAATATGCGTTAAATAATCAACATAAAGTGATTGGTAGATTTTCTGCGAGACTAGTTTGTTTCAAATTAATATGACAACAACCAGAAGAAATGTCAATACATAATAATAAACATAGTACACCATAGATGGCTCTCTGACAAATTAATGTCAGATTAAAATCTATGTTTGACAAAATGCCACAGAAAATTCAAATGTTAGTGAAGTCATAGACAAAAAGATCGTTACAATAGTTTGAAACCAATGATTTGAACACACTTTACTTATAGAGGAAACTTAATGCGGCCGACGATTATTGCGATAGATAATTTAATTGTTGAAATTAAATACTGAAATCTTGTACACCAACAGTAAATTTGACAGATGATTTTAAAACACGGAGAAATAATAGTGTTATTTATTATTAAAATAGTCAAGTAATGAGAACTAATACACTGCTTGACGCATCCAGACAAAATAAAATGGACTAAGACGACGCGACGACGAAAGGCAAAAGCTTGTAATGTTGTGCGTAACCGGTAACGGGAGTGGGGAAGTGGGAAAATCTGGCAACCAGACGCGAAGCCACGTGACATAAATATAGTGGGAAGCGGGAACTGTGTAAAACAGTATTAATTTATTTTTATTAATTAACAACATGGTGTTCTATTCAGAATTGTTGGTTTGTAAATTCAATTTTGCAACTCTACTGTTCGTCTTGCGAAGTACTTAACTTAAATACAAACAACCTTTCTCGGTTTGCCGATAATATTTTCGTCACAGCTTTGTGCATTGGCGAGATTTGTTAATAAATTGAACAAATAGTTATGTACATGGTTCATATTTATTCATGGTTCATGACTGCAGGTATTTTGTAAATTGAAAAATCAATTTGTTATACCTTCATTTTTTAAGGTAGGACTTTATATTATATTAGTTAGGTATAATAATTTTAAATATTAGATAAGTGTTATACAAAAAATACGAGGAATAAGTTAGAATATTAATAGAATGTTAAATACGACAGGAAATGAAGTAATTCATAAATTAATTTAGCTGTGTTGAAAGATCAGGTACTAAGAGTGACAATAAAAAATGTAATAATGTTTAGTTTTTAGTAATAGAATATTATGTGAAGTTAAATAATCCGCTGATTTGTCCATTCCTGTAGTGTACAAATTAAGACTAAGTATAATAATAGATATGTGAAGCCAAAGAGAAACAAAGAAATGATTAATAGTAGGTATGTACCTATATAAGATGTGTATGTATGTAGATACTGTTTAGGTACATGAATAGAATAGAAAAGTGAGTAGGTATAGGTACTTATGAGGTAGATAAACGAAACACCGAGAAGTGTCGCGGGAGAAGGAAGCGGCTGTACAGCAGCGTGGTAACACCTCTGGGACATCGGTTAAACCGTCCGGATCTCACAATGACAAAAATGTCGCGTAGGTATTATAAAGTAAGTAGATACATACTATTAATAATGTGTCGAGATAAAAGTGAATTGTATGAAATTACGGAAGGACGAGATGACGAATGTCCCGGAAGGTGTTACCGTTCAAGGCGGGTCATATTATTACCTGTTGTTGTTTGGGGAATGGCCGCCGACTCGCCGAGCAATAATGAATGGGCAAAAAGCTCTCCGCGTCCCCGGGCAGCCGTACCGACCAAAAATAAAGTACAAGATATAATTCACCGCCAACGGCAGGAGCGATAGAAAGACTACAAGGTTCAGTGGTCTTCGGGAGCTTCCGTCCGGACAGCGCGAGCGGTTCGGAAGGAAACTCCGTAATTTAGTGAGGCTGAACGATCGCCGTCGGGATCGGGGGAGTTCTGCTGATTACTCGGGAGTCGCCGAGCCGGGCTTAAGAACCGACACCGGCCTGACTTCGGTACAGGCCGCCACGCGACCCGGAGGGACTTGCTTCACCACACACACGCGCTGCTGAACAGCCGCAACCGCAACGCAAAACAAGGAAGGTAAAGAAGATTTTAGCGTTTAACGCTACCAGAGTGCGGTGCCGATGCGGCACCTCGTGACGGTTCATGGAGTACCATCGTCGAGGTAATTATTAACGAATGCCTCCGGATGTCGGCGGCCGCTGCCCGTGTTGGTTCTTAAGTCTGGACTGGAGCGGAAATAGGAGTGTTAAAGGATACGCTGGGGTTGGGTAGACAGGAAAGATTCTGGAACTCCAAACTGTGGAGAGGATTCATTGGAATTCTGGGAAGGGCTGATCGACAACTTTCACAGTGATATAAATTTTATATTTTGTGTAAATGTAATCATAATCATATTTTCAATTATAGGTAAGTACATATTTAGATATAAGATCACAACGAAATAACCAATGAAATTTTTATAACAGTCCAAAGTAAAGTTTACATAAAACTAGAGCAATATGAAGTGATACATTATAAAAAACAAAATTGTATTATATTCCAAGAGAAATGATTATGTGAATGAACGAGTAAATATTTATCTGAACTTGTGAGATGTTTAGAAATACATATTTGATATGGACAAAATAACGATTCAGATGCGTCATGGTACGTTTTCGTTTATGAGCTAAAGGAATTTTAAGTGGTCTTGATTGAATCGGAGAATTCAAGTCTATTTAACCTTACTCTTGCATTGAGTAATTTATTATTCATGACATTATTAATATAATATAATTTTGAACAACTTTAATAATAATATTTTTTAATAAACAAACAAGGAAAATATCTTGAATATAAAAATACTTAAATCCTCAATGATAAATAAATACAAAAATACTCTCAAATTAAAATCTACGGGCTATTTAAAAGATCGAAATCCTTAAAAGCTGTATATTTTCTGAAATATATGGAAAACCAGATTCTTAAGAAAACAAAAAGGATGGTACATGAGTTAACAGAAGGAGAGTGACTAACCATCGGTGCATGGTGTTGTGCACTGTCATCGCTATCCTCGCTGGTAGTATTGTGGGCGTCTTGTGGCGGCCCAGGACCTCGAGGTGGTGACCTTCCATACGGTGGTTGCTGCATCTGTTGCTGTTGTTGCTGCTGTTGTTGCTGTTGCGGTGGTTGCTGAGGTGGTTGCATGACCAAAAGCCTCGGGCCTCCGGGTTGTTGCTGGATCAGGTAATTTCCGGGTGGCTGTTGGGGACTGCCATATGAGCTGGAAGAAACAATAACATAAAATTAAAAATAAATCAAACATATCGCTGGGAATTGTCGCGGACGCTAAAATGTAAAATTATCAATATAGTACAAATGTAGCAAAACGAAGGTCAGGGATCAATATTTTGAATAATTCATACGTAATTATAAATTTTGATCAAAGATTTGATAACTTTTTTATTAATTTCTGAATTCAACGATAATTTGGATTTTATTCATTCACATTTCACATGTGTTATATTAAAAGATAAGCAATTCGTCGACTTTTTGTGGTAAAATTCATAGAAATTCATTTATAAACAAATATAAAATACCATAGAAGAATCCACTGTAGATAAAAATGTCAAAGTTTTTTTATTCAAAAGTTAAGTGTTATTTTTTTACAGTTATGCACTAAAGTTTATTTGAGCTAAAATAATTTGCACATGTTCTTGGAGTTCTTCGTCATTACGATTCTCTTTTCACTTTATAGTAATTTAAAATTTCAAATATTCAAACATGTTCCCATTTTTTAATTTCAGAATTCAAGTGAAGAAATCAACCATTTCTTAAAATTATTTAAAATAATTTTAAGAAATCTCGAACAAAAAGCACAACATGCATTATAACTAGATAATATAGTAATAAATGTGTTACAAACTGACAATGGTGATGTTGCTGACCTGTGCATGGGATGATCTTGAGGCTGGAGGTAGAGAGGTTGCTGATAAGAGGGTTGTCCATCTGGCAGTAAACTTTCTTGTGCAGGATTTATCATACCCATCTTGAAATAAAAAAAAAACAGTCAAAATGATAAAAAGTGATTTTTAGAGCTGTTGTTTGGTGAAACATCTTATATCTCAAGTTTAATATTTATTGTATGTCAAAACTATCCTTAGCAAATTTCATAATAACAGAAAACATACTTCCAGATCTCAACAAACTGTTCTTACTAGATTTTCAGCATTTTCTAATTTCCAGGTCCCATTTATGAGAACAACTTTTGGCCAGCGCCATTATATATTTATCGCACCAAAAATTTAAAATACTTTAAATGAAAATATAAAATGTATGGATAAACGATATATGTATATTCAGAAAGGCCATACATAATTTAATACATGAACAACAGACAAAATATTTTTATTCCTTCTTCCCTTGACCATATTCGCATGTACATGCATAGGTACATGTGGACATGTGTATGTATGTATCCATGGCTGCGTGTGTGTACGTACCTACATGTAAATAAGTGTGTATATATATGTGTCACTGGTGGGTGTGTCATTGGTCTATGATATATTGTGTCATTGGTATATATATATTATTTTTCTATGTGTTGTATTTTGTTTTTTATTTTCTTGTCAAACAATATATTTTAAATACACTGATTTTACGTGTCATTTTTATGGAAGTGTATTATTATAATTTTTTTTCTCATATTGTTATTATTGTTTTTTTTTTGTTTATTGTCGATCATGTGGTTGATGTTTATGGTGTTGTTGTTTTGATGTGTGCGTATGTATGTGCATGTGTGTATGTGTATATGTGCATATATGCATGTATATATGTATAATGTATATTATTGTATTTTACTGAATAGCCTCACCTTAAGACCGGCGTAGCCGTTTAGGTAAGGTTATGATGAATAAAAAGAGAGAGGAGGAATTTATTATGTACTATGTTTTGTTGACTTTTTAGTTTCTTTTCTTTCTTTTTTGTACTTGCATTTTTACTGTATTAATAAATAAATAAATAAATAAATAAATAAATAAATAAATAAATAAATAAATAAATAAATAAATAAATAAATAAATAAATAAATAAATAAATAAATAAATAAATAAATAAATAAATAAATAAATAAATAAATAAATAAATAAATAAATAAATAAATAAATAAATAAATAAATAAATAAATAAATAAATAAATAAATAAATAAATAAATAAATAAATAAATAAATAAATAAATAAATAATAAATATATGACCAGTTAGTTTACCTGTGGTGCCTGATGGTGTTGATAATGCTGGAGGTGCTGTGTATGATGCTGCATTCCTGGGAGATGCTGATGTCCTTGCATGTGCAACGGAGGAATGTCAAACTCTTCGTCGCCAAACGATGGCGTATGAAAGGTCTGCAACAAAAAATAAAAACGAAAATTAGCTATCGGATATTTTAACATCTAAAAAAATACGATTATTTGTAATTGTGTTTTTTCGTATCACCAATAGAATGAAAAACACCTGACGCAGAAAATATACAAAGCTGAAATAGGTAGGTCGAGATCATCCGGAAAGATGTGAAAGATATTAGATATGAAAAAAATGAAACATAAGAGGCTTGAACAAACGACGCACGAATGTAGATAAGGCGATGGATGCTTGTTAAAATATCAATATCGCTTTGATGAATAAAAGTAAACCTAAAAATTGAAAAAGAGAACATAATAAAGATGGCGAGCAATTTTTGGCACGAATGACGCCATCTTTGACATGTGTATCAATTTGAAAAAGACAAAAAAAAGTCTGATGAATTATGATTTGGTTGGATCAATAAAACAGCACAAAAAGTTTAGTTCATTGACCAAAGTATTACGTAATGGCGAATAAAAAATATGATCGAAATTAGGCACTTAACATTGAGTTATAATTTTATTCATATCTATGTGTAGTGAAAAAGAATATTAACATATTTAGTTACGATACATGCAATGATTTTCCGCTATAATATAATGAAGAAAAAGCAAAGGTATTTCTAAGGAATGTAATTTAATAGGAGGTGGGATGATTGTGGCTGTGGAGTGGACGAAGAGAGACACGTGGTGCAAGACTGCCGGCTTAAGATATTTTATTGGTAGTCTTCAAGACATCCAGGAGGCGAAACCATAGGCGGTAGACTGGCTTTCAGCGATGGAATCGAGATTTTAACTTCACGCAATCCCACAAGGGAAAAGAAGAAAATCGGCAGCACAAAGACAAAGGTTTGATAACTACGCGCATATGTGAGATTATTAAGAGTTTAAAATAAACTTGTTAAAATCATGAAAACTATACGATAAATTATTTTGTTTGAGTATATCTCGATGAGCCGTTTGCAGTATCAAAAGTTATAATTGACTGGTTCCAGATGTTCCTGTCGAAAGAGAAAGTACGAAGATGTAGGTAAATATATCTCCACAAGCGTGGAGTTTGGTTCCACAAACTGTTGCATCACATCACGTGATGTTATATATGTGTGTGTGTTTTGACATCCGGTTGGAGTTTTTGATGATAAACATGACCTCGCGATTAGATACCATTTGTTATTACGATGCTCTTGGGCGTGGATCATGCGTCTCTATTTATATTTCAAATAATCAACAAATCATTGGGATGCCTTAAAGAGAATGAAAATTCTTGAGGAACAAAAAAACTTTAATCGAATTGAAAAAATTGAAGTTTGAGATTTGGCATAGTTAATGTTTACACGTAGGAGTACAAAAGGCAAAAACCAAAACATAATATTATGTGTTACAAATACATTAAATTAAATAAAAATATTTTAAGTCCAACCATAGATTTCACTTTAATAATGCCAATGTCAAGCGCAGTTGTTTTGAATTAAAATGCAGAACAATTTAAAGAAAATACATGATTTCTATGAAACAATTAAATGGTACTAAAACAATAACCGACACTATGCATATAATGTGAAAAGAAAACATTGTACCCCTTGATGAATATATTTTTTTTTTTAATTTAAGAATGAATATGGTCTTGTAGTGTTTGTGCTATAGGAGAACGAAATCGGTCGTGGCAGCATTCGAACTCGCGACCACTGGATTACAACTAACTACTAACCGCTCTGCCACCACCCATCATATATAAATGTCCGTTCCAAAACTTTGAAAAATGTATCTAATAAGCCACAATTAAACGGAATATAATACGTAAGAAAAAATAATGATTTAAAAACAAGAATTCTGTTTGAAAAATCAAGACATACCTATTCATAAAATCTATGATGTTTATCGTGTTTGAAATTTGTAAAATTAAAAAAAAAATTCCAGTTGGATTCATAATTGAATCTGACTTTGTGTTTCCATTAGACAGAAATCTTTTTCTTGAGTTCAAAATTCTCGGGTCCAAATTCCGGTGTGGCACAGAAAATTCACTGTGATGAATCTTATCTGAACGTGTGAGATCATAAACAACACACGTCTCCAAAATGTGACAGTTTGTTATTAAAAGCATTTGAACTGTTTATTATGTTAATTGCCCAAATAAAAACAAAATAGCGAATGAACTGAAAGGGATGGAAGAGATATAACGACATCCAGAAGATACACCATCATAAATGAAAATTTTAATTGGTTAATATTTATTAACGTATTGAATAACATTTAAGGATTACAGTGAAAAGATTTAAGTTTTGTAAATAGATGTTTAAAACAAGAATGAACTAATTATCGATGAAGTTTTTATTTGGTAGAATTCCATTATAAGTTATATCTATAATTAAGTTTAGTTGTTACATGAAAAAGAATGAACTAGTTGTTGGATAAAAAAAACTTATTAAATACTGAAATACTGATAATTTATAAACATCACTGCTACGTTTGTTTTATAGGACCTATTTGACCTAAAATCAAGAATTTTCACCGAGTACTTAAAAGTAAAAATGCAAAAAAAGTATTATCTGATTTACATTTGTTTTGAAACATGCATATTGTATATATGTATATGAAGCTAAACACCGTTACCAATTTAAAGATGAATGTATTTGTTAAATCAATGTTTGTTTAGTTGTTACATGAAAACTAAACATTGAACAATAAAGTATAATTACCATAATATAACCAGCCTCATAGTTTGTTGTTTGATACTTACATTTACAGTTATATGTTCCGCTTTACAAAATCGTGGGATCTTTACGTCCGTGCATTATAAATATAACGGAAATGACATATTTGAACGTGTGCCTATAGGTATATTATACAGGATAAATAATACTTACTATGGAATAGTGAGTATTATAATGAGTTATGAAATACCTCTAGCATGATTGGACACAAGACACAATAATATATTATATCAAAATATAAAAGACATCTTGATAATCCATAATTCACAAAAAAATACGAATTCATAATAGAACTTTTTCGAAGAGTTACGATTTCACAAATTTTAAGCATATTTATTGCATCAATCTATCAGCAGGTATCATGTAGAGAGTGCATATATATGATCGAATTCATATTGATATCGTATGATGTGTAAAGTGCATTAACTTTAAGGTGGTTTTCCATTAGTCATCATCCGTCCATTTCTTATCTAAAATGCTTCAATTCGTTAAAACTTTCAAATCGCTTCAATGTTCGGCAAAAATGATTTTTAAATTTATGTTTAAAGAATGTATTCAGAACTTTTCAGTAAAATAAATGACCTATCGATTTTTATAGCGATTCTTATGGGATGGATGATAATAAGCAAAAAGTGCAGGTTCTTTTGTTAAACTCGAAAGTCTGATTTAAACTCGAATATAACGATACAATGTTATAAATCTGCAAATGAGTGTGTCAAGAGATAAAAATCACCGGAAAAAAGTTCTCGGAAATACATACACAAGTTCAGTTAATGAAACGCTTTTGTGGCTTTACAAAAATAAATAATGAATGCTTAAAAGAAATGTCCATGATGAATCCTCCCGTATAAACTTCGTTGGTACCTATGTACTTTAAAATGCTCGTAACTCAAATGACCTGTTTTGTATTTCAATTTATGAGTAAACATAAGTGTTGTTGCTTACGTGATTCATTTGAACGAAAAATGGTTTTTATGTTTAACACAAAAAAAAATAAAGAAAACAAAATAGAATGATTGTATCACTCATATAATAAAAAATAACGTCGATTAAATTTTAATATTTTGAAAATTCAAATTATTGAAGACTATTATTATATACATTTTCATTTATTAATTAATGAACACGTAGAATGGATGTTATTATTGTTATATTAAATTGAATCAAATACGTAAATATGTAAATAATCAAACATAAACAAAAAGTAAAAAATTCAAGAAGAAAGTTATTCAAGAATAATCACTTACTGTTTTTATTAATAGTACTGTTTCTGATTTTATTACAATTTCTCTTTATTGTTACTCCGGATTTCAGAATCTATCCTCAATTTTTTTCTCTTTCTTTCTCAAATTTTATTTCATTATAAATATAAATACTAATGCGTATTATTATGTTTGTCCGTAGCAACAGGAAGGCTTTACTTTTACAAGGAAGATTTTACTGACGTATCAATAAGCATTTTTTTTCACTTAAACGAAAATGTTTGATACTTGAATTAAAAAAAAAACAAATTTAAATTATGAAACCAGAAATGCAATACAATATTTTTTCACTATTCTCATGTCTTGACCTGGAATAAAAAACATGCATCGCCATGAAGTATATAAAGAAGAAATAGTACATGCGTGAATGAAAATAGCATGATATTAAAGTTTAGCTATATTGGGGAAAAATTGCGAAGTTTTTAGTTTTGCAATGCATCTTGGCTCTGGAGGATAAACATTTTAAAAGTTAAGTTACTATTTTATAAGATATTATATGTAAACAATATGTATTGTAAACTTATATATAAATTCTGTAACAATCTTTTATATTTTATCTTAAAATGTAACATTAAATTGTGTAATATAATAATAAATAATAACAAATTGTTATACTTTCCGACGTGGAGTCGCTGGGAAAATAAAAATGGTTTTAAACCTTATTCAGAATATTCAGTCTGACGCCGACACGGTACAATGGCAACACTCGTATATAGAGAGAGATATAATTATAATATAACGTGGAGAGAGAAAGAGAGAGAGAGAGTGTGTGGATGCGGTTAGTGGGTTAACCGATCCGAGACCATAATGGGATAAACAAAAGGGAATAAAAAATATACATAAACAAAACAAAAAAAAATATATATACCAGACTGAGAAAGGGATATTATAATTGGAAATTAATTATTCCGAATGAATACAGAATTATATAGCCGCAGTCCTCATAATATATGAAGATTTATATGTACTTGTTACGAGGAAATCTTCTTTAGCTAATTTCCGACCACTCCTGAACGAAGGCCTCCTGCTTTTGACGCCACGTCGTTCTGTCATGTACAGTTTGCATCCAGGACGTATATATACATTCTTAAAAAAATGTGTGTGAATATAATATCCGAAAGGCGTAATAGACTGTGCAGTGTGCAGTATAGAATGTACACGAGGATTAACAGGAAGAGACGATGCACACAAATAAAAGGGAGAAAAGAGAATAAATGAAGGAAAACAAAGTCACGGCTTGTTCCTAAATGAGAGATATCGTGATTTCTTGTACGGGCGTCAATTTATATACAACGACGCAACGCTGGAAAGGTAAATTTACAAAACAGACATGTTTTAAACTGAGTTGATTAAAGTTTCACAAAAAAAGTTAATAATTTATAATTTGTTCGGTTTAATATACATCACGTAGGAAGGAGTGAGTCGTATAATCAACCAGAATTTTTTACTCAATTTGATGATAATAATTCCATCCAAAGTGATTTCCTTCGCATCCGAGAAAACATATCTTGTTGACGTAATTTTCAGATTCAAATTCATGAGAAAATATTTGAGCGCTATAAAATGGTTTAAAATGCAATGAAAATAAAAATGCGCATGATTCCCAACAGAGGAGAGATACAATAAAAGTGATTTCTGGTAACTTATCTGTTCTGAAATGTGAGATATGTGATAGTGTGAGTGAGAGCGAGACAGCACGAGTGACTGATGTTATATATAGAAGGTGCGTTGTGTGCCCGGCGTCTTTCACTTACCACTGTCATCAGGCTCACCTACAGTGTAATTGTATAAAGCTGTCGTATCTTTCTGTCGAATCTGGGTTTATCGGCATGTCTACTTCACCCCAACCAAAGATATTTTATGAAAACATCGGTTATTTGCAGTGATATTGGTTATTTGTTAGAAATTGCCATTTAGTAATAAATTGTCGTCCTTCGTGGCTCAGTTGGTTTAGGTGTCTGACTGCTGATCCAAAGGTACCGGGTTCGATTCCCGGAGGAGACATAGTTTTTAATTGTGTTTTCAGTCTGGATCTTACGATTAATATCGTAAGTCTCCATAATGTGTAAATTAATATTTGACATAGTACCTGTTAGTTGCCGGAGAAATAATATAAAATAAAATAAATTTGATATAAAGCATTAAAACCGATGATAATAAGGATAACTGATATGTACAAATAATCCCGAAAGACTGCCCAAAGCTGTAAGTGCAAAAATCAGAGGATCGGCGACAACCGGGAAAACCACCGAAGGGGAGCTGTATATCATCGTACCAAGATCAGAACTGAATTCCAATAAAAACAGATCGAGAATTATATTCGAAGAAGAAAAATTGAAACACACGGAGTTTTATAATTCATTTCATCAAGCGTATCTTAAAAAGCAAGCAAAAGGAACACATGAGATGTGTGATGTATTAAAAACGCATGTTGAGTGAAGTTATTTTGGTCTGAGCCACGTGTGCTTGGGAGGGGAGATATACTATACAGTACACACGTGCAATGCACGGGGCTTGCATGTGTATACATTATAAAACATTAATCCGATATGATGTACCATACTACAATCGAGGTTAAAAATTAATTGGGAGACCTTAATAATTAAAATAGGTTAAAAAAACGACTTAATAGGTTGGGTGACAGTGATAAAAGCAGAGCTTTTTTAAGAAATACGTGCGAAAAGATATTTTATATGATAGAAGCACTAAAAATGAAAACTGTAATTCATTGCGCGATTGTGTAATTTATGTATGATTTTTTATTACGTTAGATTAAAAATAAATGTAGACATGGGATCAATCCATTTTCATTTTTATAAATTCACTTACCTATAGCACGAGCTTTTATATTGAATATTAAAATTTTTTAAAGATTAATTTGAATGAACTAGTACATCATAATGTAAGAAAAATAGCGTAGTTGAAAGTCGTTTGACTTATGTTCGAGACTCCTGGGTTCATAGAAGATAAAAGTAAATTAAGTAAATAAAATAAAATTTTTACACATTTATTTTTCTCTGGACTGGAAACACTGATTAGTTTGTATATTATGGCAATAAACTTACTACATGCAGAGGGTGCAGCGAAGTAAACAAGAATATATAATTAAATATTTCATAAAAAAACGTTGATAGAAACAGAGGCGTTCGGCTGATAAGTCCAAAAAGTATTTTTTTTCCATTAGATTGCTTCATTGGAGTAAAACTAATCAAACTCGACTTAACTAAATCCAACTAAACTGATAACTAAACCCAAATAAACATAATCTTAACTAACTCAATCGAATTCGATCTAACGCTACACCAAATGGTTTGCGAAAAGCTTCGTAATTTGTAACTCGATTTTCACGTTTAACGTTTGAGTGGCATTGAATAGTTTTTAGTTGAAAGAAACACGAAAAAGAGATGAGATATGGTAAAGAAATTTGATAGATAATAATCGTATGATTAAAGCAAATATTGATTTGCATCCCAGAGTAATTCCTTCGCATTTAACTCTCTAGTTCATATGTAAACGTGTTCGATAATGAAAATTTAATTGATATAATTGGACATGATGGTTTCCCGGATGGGTCGTTTATCACAATTAGTGTCAAGAGGCATTTAAATAATTTTTATTCCTTTTATTGGTTCCAATGACAATCCATATTTCCAATGATATTAATATATTAACGTGCGACAAGTGTTGTTCAACTGGATGTTATTTACAGCGAGCAGTTCATAACAAAGTAATTTATTCAAATTAATAATTACACGATATTGATATTTAATACCATTAAATCGACGACTATATTAAGTTTAATGGAGTTTAATGGTAATTTCATTTTGTAAATTCGATTACAAATGTATTTACACAAATTTTTAATCCACGAGGGCGAGCATAAAAATAAAACAAGATTCTTAAGAAGCAACAAAATAATAAACTTGAGATGTTGCAAGTCGTAAGTAGGATGCTGGCTGCAATGACATATAAAAATAATACTTACGTTGTAGTTGTAGCCAAATATCTTGAAACACGCTTCCGGGTGCGCAGAGCGAAAATTTGTGTCTTTTTGCTTCGTTGGTACACGTGCAAATCGTCCTCCTTCTCGGATAAATGGCTCAAGATATTTGGCGACAACTGTACTGGTCTTTAAATTCGGTAAATAAAATGTAAGGCGCATACCTGACTTATTTTTTACCGCACTTTAGTAGCACCTATGTACACGCAAGATGTTGTAGTGTTCGGACGTATTGTTGTAGTCAAAATGCCATGCTTGTATGTATGATGAAAACATGTAAAAATCACACTAGAACTGTGAAGGAATGACCAGATATAGTATTACATGCTGAAAGTTTTTCGATAGTTATTTTTATTTTGAGTAAACGAGAGTAGTCAAGTTATATTCGCAGTCATTAGGTACGCAGAAGTATTATGTTGTAGTATTCGCTTTTTCACACAACTATAACTTAATATAAGTTTGTCTCTTTCACAGTAATTATTTGATGTGAGAGATAATAACAATGTGATTGCACTGGAGTAAAATAGAACATATTATGTCAGCAGTATGTGTCTGACTATATATTATTGTATTATCTCTTTCCCACTTATTGCATTCTGTCGTGTGTGCTCTTTTTTGGTGATGTTGTAAGAATTCGTTAAACTGTACCATTTCTGTAAAGCGTTTAATTCTCATATAACGTGGCTATATATAAAATGTCATTGGTTGGCTGTGTCTAGCGAAAGCGCTTAGGCGTATTTGTTCATATTTGTCCACTGTCGAGTAATGTGTTTTCAAAATTGTCTTGGATTCGAAGTACGATACTACATGGAGTTCTATCAATAATTATTGTCGATCGACAATCTAAATTTAGTATTTTTTAATGTATTATTTTACGGATTACTTTTCACGTATTTTACGAAATATAATTTGAGCATTTACTTAGGCAATTAACAGTAGGTACTATGTCAAATATTAAATTAACACGCACTCAAAACAGTTTAAATTGCCACATTCTGGAGAGATGTTTACCGTCTCACAGATTCAGTCTCCACCGGAATCGAAATAGGATTTTTTGGCTCAGGAGTCAGATATCCAACTATTAACTTAGTTACGAAGGCTGACAATAATAAATATTTAATGGAATGTTAATAAGAATTGAATCATTACTTCAGCATTTTACGAAATATTATTTTATCACTCAGTAATTATAAGACATTTTTGCGGAGTATTACTCAAAGATTAACGGTGAATCATTTTTTTCTCACTTGACGGTTAAGTTATATACTTGTATATATATTAAGTCTCGTTGTTCGCAAAATGTCAAATACCGCATAAATTTTGATTTGGCATTAAAACAAATTGAACGGTGTCGTAAAAGGGGCGCAGCGGTCAGCGGTCATAATATTGGACTTGAAATGTAATATTTTTCAGGCGTGCCCGTTACTCTGCGACATATATCAATATTTAGGACGTAACTCAACCGTGCAACAACTTATATGGGAATACTTTCGAGAAATAAACCAAACACATCATATTAGGTATGTATATGTAATATTACCAATGTTGATGACCAATCGACAATGTCCACAACACATGGAAAAAATATATAATACAAAAATAATAACTAATAACTGTCCGTTTGAAAAAAAAAACAACTGACCATGTCTACAGAACTTGGAAATATACGTATGTTTTTAATTTAAAACAAAGCGTTATAATTTTTAAAGGATTTTTCTCATCTTAAGAATCATTTTTTTTTTTTAAGATATTTATTTTTTAATAAAAAGTAATACATTGTTCTTTTCCCGCCAAACTGCAAAGCAGTTTTTTGGCAGAGCAGATTTTCTCTTTCACATAATTTTATACATTTCACATATAATTATTTCAATAAACTAATCTCAAATATTAAAGATACAGAGACCAAAGAAAAATTTGAAAGAAAAAAAAAAAAAACTCGAAATTCGATAGAAAAAAAAAATTGAATTAAACCTTACACATAATATACATTAGATATACCTATAATTAATCCACAATAATAATTGAAAGTCTAACGAACGCTTGAATTCAGATACAGATGTTTAAGAGTATTTTTTATAGTAACTATTCTCGTTTCGTCAGATTTTAAAATATTTCTTATCCTAATCGGCAACGCGTTAATAATATGCGGCACAAGATGTTTCCTGGTACGATCTCATCTCCATACACGTTGTTTGTCTTAGGTACCTGCAGGGCACGCTCCACCGCCAGCCAGCTCCCATATATGTGACTTATTTCTGTTTTAAAAGATTCATTTTTGTATTCTTCCAAAATGATGCACTGTTTTACTTTATTTTGTATTGGGAGTATTTTACATATTTCAAATAATTTTTCATATTGACTATTACATGATTTTTTTGTATTGTTGTCCACCAACATTGAAATAATTGAGTGTTTAAAATACGTTAAAATAATAAAATGATATCTGTGTTGGTTTTTACTCCATATATAGATGCGAATATTGCATACGGAATATTTTTTTATACTTAAATGCACTAAGCCGACATTAAAGTATATAAAATTCATGTATATCATCACCGCATAACCTACAGCGTGGGGTAACCAGCAACAGGTGCGTGTGCATTATCTTAAAAAAGGTTACCACATACCGGTTTCTTTTCACATAAAAAGACAACATTTAAAATGGAAGGTGAACCTCATTGTTAAACAGCGTGAGACGTTATTTTGCCTTTTGTATTGTTGATTAACCGGCTCCTACATGACACCCGAAAACGACAATAGATAAGAGTGGAAGCACTATTCTAAGCCGGTGCCTCACGACAAAAATATTAAATATTTCGAAGTATATATAATATTATATTTTATTTATGAGATAATAACATTTAACATAGATCTAGCAATGTTTAGTGTCTGCAGCACATAATATGTACCTACATTATATGGTTGTACAATGTACATTGATAGTTGTACAATGAACAGAGGATGGAAATATTTTCAATAGTTTTGATTAAAAAGTTGTCAAATGAATAATAGTTCAAACGAGTGAATAGTACAAGCACTTTTATTTTTCTTTAAAAAAATCATTTAATTGACAAAGACATGTCTTCTTCTATTTCTCCCTGACTATATCCCAATTCTTTGTCTGTTACGACTGTTGAGTTCAGCTCTCCTCTTCTTGAAATTATAGGCCCTTCTGTCTTGTACTATGTCACTTAGGCCATGTCTCTGCAGTTGGTTTCGTCATTGCACGGTCCGGAATTCTTAGATCTTCCTCTGGATGAAAGTCGAGGAAATCCAAGGAGATTGATTGATCTTGTGATCTGGCGGTCTGCGTTCATCGTGCTGTGACTTTCCATCGTGACTTTACACTGTCTTGCAGAGTATATTAGTAACATCTAGGCTTCCACGAATGCGTGTTTTTTTTTAATTTTGTTTATTGATTTCCATTGATTGTGATATGTTTATTAAAGAAAGTAGTGTGCATATAAATTTTACGAGCAAATAAATAAAATAATGATTCACAAAAGTCTCAAAAACTCATAAAAATGTATAAGCATTTCCTATTTGTGCTGCAGTTTAATGTACATATATGCACTACCCATAGCAAGTAATACCTACATACATTGATTATTAACTACGTTTTTAGCATATTGGCAGACAAAACTTTTGCAGTAACTGCACTGTTAGATCAATTTCACCCCTTTTTGGAAGTTCACCCCTACGACGGAGATACAGTAGCGTAGCGTAAGGGCAGGGGTAGTTCTACCTCCACCCCCCCTCCCCCTAGGCACTCCCATAAAACAACCCCCACTGCATGCAAAATTTTCTCCATTACTTTTCCGATGTCATATATATGGAATATAAAATAAGAATTATGACACGTATTAAAATACTCCCATCTAATGTTGCTTTATGACACACAGGAATTGCGCCCAGACGGTATTTTACACGATACATAAGTATATAATATATATACAGTCGTATATTTTCATAAAATATTGGTGTATAAATAAGTAATACAAATAAGCTAGTCCCCCGCCATGCTTTTCTCTTCCTGTCAGGAGTTTAAAAAGATGTCGATATATTAATTGCAGAAATACACGTAGATTTCAGTACCTTGTCTAACCATGAGTTGAGATCTTTTTTATCCAGAAAAAGGGTGACAATCAAAAAGTATGAAAAACTTATTACACAAATGACCTAAATTAATAAAATATATTTAGTTTAGATATACTAGTAGATAATTTAATAAAAATAAATAAATTAAAACAAAAACATGTCATCAAACTTTGGGCTGGAAAAAACTGATGTTTCTATCCCAAGCGAGCTAGATTTCCATTTGAAAAAAAACACCACTTGCACATATTGCTAGAAAGTGTTTGCATAACGCAAGAATTTGATCATTTATGGAATATGTCATTATTTCAAAGTCATATTACTTATGTGATATAAAAAAATAATAAGATAATAAGACCAGAGCCATATTTGTTTAAACATTTTGTGTAAAAAATCTGTTTCATATCAAATAAACAAAAAAAAATTATTTCGAAGATATATTGAATTTTGTGTCTTACATCTCTCTCTTTAGGAATGTTTTAAAAAGACAAATCAAATCAAATGATATCATAATATTGTCCGTCGCATGTTAATCTTAGATTAAGTACATCGACAAAGATAAATGTGATATCTTTTAATACCGACATAATTGTATTAATATAATAATGGCGGAAGAAAATAAAGTGAAAGTAAACAACAATAGTTAATATCCGTATAATGAGACCGTGACACTTCACTCAATGTATGTCAACCGTTATAATGACATTAAAATGAAACAGATGTAAATAATATTTTACGCATTTTAAATAAATACCCAAATGCCCACGTCAATATGTCCGCCATGTCGTGACAGAAAAACGGTATAAATGTAGGATTATTAAAAAACAAACGTTTAACGAAACAATAATTGTTATTTTATTTTATTCATTTAACATTACAATAGGACAGGAAGTAATAAAGAATTGACAGACACATCCGAATTGCAATAGATTAATGAACTAAAATGCAGTATTTATTTATTTATTTAATATTGTTTCTCGGGCAACTAACAGGTACTATGTCAAATATTATTTAACACGCACCCAATAACAAGTTGCCACATTCTGGAGACTTACGATATTAATCGTCTCACAGATCCAGACTGAAAACACAATTAAAAACTGTGTCTCCACCGGGAATCGAACCCGGGACCTTTGGCTCAGCAGTCAGATATCTAACCAACTGAGCCACGAAGGCCGACAATTATAGTATAGGCATATCGTTTGAACTTAAGACAATGCTGATAAGCTGTGAAATAGTTATAATTATTCGTCCTAGGTTTGATTCAAAATATAAGTAGAAATAAACGCACTTTTCAATCTTTCGATTGTGACGGCTTCTAATTTGTAGAATTCCATTATGATAATGATGAATATGAACGCATATATAATTCCACAATTTATTTATTTTACTCCCGACCGGGACGATCATCTGGTTGAAACGCACTTTTCAATCTTTCGATTGTGACGGCTTCTAATTTGTAGAATTCCATTATGATAATGATGAATATGAACACATATATAATTCCACAATTTATTTATTTTACTCCCGACCGGGACGATCATCTGGTTGATTATGGCCTTATATGCCGAAACGGTCGTCGGGAGTAAAATAAATAAATTGTGTAATTAATATTGTGGAATTAATTGTGAAATAAATAAATTGTGGTTCGTTAATGAACATACACGCATTTATCCTCAACACGAGCTAGAAGATTATAAGATTAAGCAGGTCTAGAAGATTAGCCTGGATTGAACATGTCATCAGATCGGGAGAAATAAGAGCCACAAAACGCATCCTGCAAAATAAACACGTGGGCAAGAGACCTCTGGTAACACCAAGGCAGAGATTGATGGACAATATCACCCGAGAACTTAATGTGATGATTGGGATTCCGCTGCTGCTGACAGGAAAGCATGGAAATCCATTATACAGGAGGCTTAAGCTTTACCGGAGTTGTATGGCCATCGGAAGTAAGTAAGTAGTACGAGCTCGTACACAGTGAGAAAAAAGAACAAAAATAAACATAGAAATAAAAAAAAAACTTAAAAATATTGCAATTACTTGTGTATCAAAGATATACGAATTGCAAAAATTCAGGCGTAGATATTTAATATTTTAGAGATTGGATTGTATGCAAGCTCAATAGTATAAATTGTTCTTAATATCTAATTATTTAATAAGTGTACATATAAAAAATGACACTTTCTCGAGTATAAAACGACTATAAATGCAAATAACTCTCGAATTGTTAATAAATATGCAACTATCGGAAAAAATTGACCATCTGGGAGAGTGATAGATCGTCAGAAACAATCACTTGTCATAGAATGCAAGTCCTATAACTATTATTATTAAAATAAATATGAAGCTGAATGGCTGCTCTAATGTGTTTTCCGACTGCATAATTGTAAATCTTTGGTTATGAATTTACTGTGTTTGTGGTTTTATGATTGAAAGTTTTTTTGTTGGAGTAATGCAGATAGGGTTGCAAACCGTCCCGCGTGAGACGGGACGCCCCGTTTCCACGACTCAAATAATGCGTCCCGCGATACATGTCTGCTGGACGCTATTTGTCCCGCTTCATGGTAAATCTAGAGGTTAGACAGAAATCCCATACAAATAATATAAAAAAAAAACTCAAATGCGCCAAATCACAAGACAAGTACCTATCTACTCTTTCAAAAAGAAAACGTAAATTGTCTTGTGATTAAGAGTGCGCTGTACATTTCACAGAGCAAATTATTTAATTTAAAATTTAAATTTAAATAAAAGTGATAAAAAACAATTTTTTTTTTCGTTTCTGTACTTTTGTAAGCAAGTCTCGCTTTTTTTGACAAAGTTCCGCATATATTAATTTCTGATTTCCCGCTTATCCGTAAATAAGAGTTGGCAACCCTTAATAAAACGTAGCTGTATTAAAATTTACCTAAATTAGGAATGATAACTTGCGCAAAAAAGTTTAATGTAGAAATCTCTGAAGATTGTAAAATTGATTATACGAATGTATTCATATGTATTAAAAAATATGATCATGTTTCGACTTGTAGAAATGTACTTCGTTGACCAAAGATACGAGATCGTCGTAACATTCACATTCTGTCATTACTTAATAAGACTATTTATGATCCCTATTCTCCACAATATTTAAAAAATAACGTCGTTTTCTTGTCAAGTCACGGCCTATCCCTTCGATCTGCTGAACGTACTACACTAGCTATCCCCATTCACAATACAGAAGTTTTCAGCTCCTCTTTTCAAGTACAATCAGCTAGACTATGGAATGGCCTAAGTGATGAAGTAACGTCATCTCAATCCATTCAAATATTTAAAGGTAAGTAAACTAAAAAAACTTTATTTGTTAAATAGTTCCTGAATTCCTTCTATATCCTTCCGTAACCTTCTTTTCCTCATTGGTATGATCAGTGTTATTTTTATTATTCTTTTTTTTAAACTCTCTTTTCATTTTTTTTTCTCTTTGTATTTTTTTTATATTTCTTACTCTTTTATGTTATTTTTTTATCAATTTATTTCTCACAAAATTAGTATTGTACCTATTTAACTTAGAGACTTCACGTTGCTCAGGTTGGTTGGAAGAAATTGCCTTATGGCAATAAACCTGCCTTTGTACACATGTACATAAATTATATAAATAAAGGTGAACTTGATGGAAATAAATAAGTTTGTTATAAAATAGTAGGTATCCTTGAAAATTTTAAAACAATAATAATACAATACGTATTTTTTCGTAACTGAAATAATAAAACATTACGAAATGGGCACGTGTGAATATTTTCATATTCGTCAGATTTATGGAACTCTGTTCTTTGTTGGACTGAAATTCTCCATAACAATGCACACATGTAATGTCTCGTGTGACTCATGGACGCAGTAAATAATAATAAAATATATTCACAATAATAAAATAAACCAATGTTCATAATACGAAAGACAAAATTTTTAAACAATGAGCTGATTATTCAAACTGTGCAGATATTTATATGATGCTTCATAAAATTTTGATCACAAAACACGAGTTCTCCTTCGATTAGTAATACTTAAATATATAAATATATGTTTAAGAATTTAAAAAATATTTATCGAGCGGATAAATTAGTAATATTTGAACGAAATCTAAACACTCAACATTTTTTTAAACTCTTTTAAACTCAACATTTTTTCACGGTAAATGTAAATTATTAATAATATATTATTCAAAGTACACAGTTGTCATTTATAGTTTTATGTTATAGTTATAATTACATATATTGTAAAAATAAGCTCTAGGGATGTATTTACACAGATGTAATAGGGAATATAGTACATATGAATCATCCATTAATTGTGTCGATTTACAAAATGAATTAGTCTTTCATTAAGATATTTAGCGATTAATAATTGTATTTACGTAACATTGTCGGATCATGGTGAATTTATCACAATTAATGTTATGTAACAAGAAAATAATTACACAATACCAAACATATTATGTACATACAGCTCATTTTATTGATATACAACATTAATGTGTCGTGTATTCATAGACAATATTGTGCAATGGAAAATAAAAGTTAACAAATTGTTTTGCTAAATAACACAAGAGATTACTGCTTAATGGCTATGTGTAGATAGTCATCATCATCTACGTATGCATAATACAGATAGCTCTTTATATCGTAATTCATAGTATTCATATGTGATTAACTAGAATAGATCCTTCAATGGAGATTATGGGAAACATCCTGTATGTTATTCACGGAGCCGCGTGCAATCCGGACCGTGCTAAGGGGTGAGGGAAACCGGACGACGGAAAGTGAGCTCTTGTGGCCGTTTCACTAAGATCGACTTTTGCTCGCCGGATGATGAGTGCACGGTCTAGTTTTGTGAATTATGAACGATGTACAAAATGGGCACTTAATCAATTTTATTGGCCATAACAAGACAATGTTTCATCCTTAGCTGCAACTACAGAGTTGTATGTACTTTAATGGCACTTTAAAAATTATATTAATGTTAATTATTTACTAAAAATTTATACGATGCAATAAAAAACTGCTCCGATGAACAGTTGAAAAAACTTATGGTGTTTTTTTTACAAACACACTGTTTTAACATTTGATTTAAAATTAGGCCCTTTTATAGGCCTATAACTATTTATATATTCTGAAGTTTTGGGCTCTGTAAATTGAGCGGATCAAAAGTCATAAGGAACACACACAGACAGACTCACGAAATGTTCTACTCCGAATTCTGAGTAAATCCGTATATGTAACATTTATGCTGCGAAGCATCTAAGTGTGTGTTTTTTTACTTCAAAGTTGGAAAAACCGTGAAAAATATAGACCCTGCATACAATCTCGTGTATCCTGGCTTGAAACATTGTAGATATGTTAAGAGAACAAAGTTCTCTCGAACAAATCGACAGTTGGAATATTCTATAATTGTGTTTTATAAATTAATACGAACGTCGCAGTTATTCTGCATATATTTGACATAGGATAAAACTGCATAACCGCTTAATTAATTTTATATAGCGGTCATAAAAAAAGATCCGCACAAATTTAAATATAACCCCAATTGGTATAATCTAAGAATAGACTATACATGATATTATTATTATTGATGATGTGATTAAATTAGCATCGGACGAGGATTAAAGCGGTCGACAGATATATAATAATTATTTATATCTAAACATTGGTCGCTTAAACACGGTTCGCGAACCACATGCGGATCGTTGGCCCCTTGAGTTGTAATCAAGGTCTTTAAGACTTAAAACTTTAAGTAAACTTTAGAGAAGATTGTCGAGTGAATGAAGATGTAGTGTCGAGAATTGAGAAAGGTATATTGATATGGTTTGGACATACAGGACATACGAAAGATAATAGACGAAACAAGTAGTACAAAGACAAGAATGGATAAGAAAGTGGTAACGGGTTATTTTTCAGTAACGTAAACATACATCAATCAGATTGAGGACGATTTTAGCAAGAGCCTTGACTTTATATCTAGGGTTATACTAAGCTATCCATTCTAATGTGTTGCAGCAGCAACTGTCAAGTCATTTGCTGTAACCTACTTCAGAAAACGAAAATATTCTCATCATCCTGAACTTATCCGCAATCTAAAGACACATCCAATCTTCTCATCCAACATCCCAACTGTACCAACATTTTAATTTTACAAAAGGCTAGTAGGAGTACATCGTTTAAGTTTGAATATTGGGCTCTCGAAATAATTTTGATAAATAATTTTACTTTTTATATTTGGTTCTGTCGACTAATGAGTTAGCCGACCACTGATCTAGAAGATGATGTCGGAAAAACGACAGTTTGATAGATAAATCATATCTCCACTTCGTCCGTTACTTGGTACTTATCTCGTAATAATTACACGGCTATAAATAATAGTCAATGTTTGTAATTTTTTTTCAACAGTCAATTACGTCGAAAATGACCGCTCAAGAGGCAATAAAGATTCATTTGAATGGTGAGCTTATTAGGTTAATAAAATAATTTGTGGCCACGAGCTATAATGAAATTACTCTACGGTACATATTATCCGCCTACATGCTGGTTCGATGTGAAATCTTATTTTTTTGCATTGATTCATGTTTTTCTAGAGCGATTGATGGAATTATAAAAAACACTTTTTGACGAAATTTTATTTTGGAAGGCAGATTGAAAAGAAATAACCTGATTATTAGCAAATTGAATTAAAGTTTCGTTGAACTATCAGGAGTACGATTGGAAAACCTCCGTTTTCCAATAGCCAGCAGTTTTGATCAAAAATGACTGATCTAAAAGGTTACGTGGTAAGGTTAGGTATCTGTCAGCAACTTTCCATCAGATTTTTTGTATCGATAGATATCGTCCTAAGAGAACATAATATAATAGTCTTGATAATGTCCTCGTAGGGTGAAATACCTATTTATCGACATCATAGAATAAACACGTAAAATAGCAACAAATTGATTTATAGATTTTAATTTTAATTCTTCTTCTTCAGCATGTTTTTTATCCATTCTTGGACATAGGCCTCCCCCTTTGATCCTCCACAACTCCCTGTCTTGGGCACTGCATCCATATCCCTCCGGCACATTTCTTGATGTCATCAGACCACCTTGCCTCGGGTCTGCCGACACCTCTTCGGCTTGTCCTCGGTCGCCATTCTACGATTTTTTTGGTCCATCGTGAATCCTGGCATCTGGAAATATCCCCAGCCCAGCTCCACATAAGACCAGCGAACCTTTCCGTTACATCGGCTACTTTGGTTCTTTCTCTTATCATAACATTCTGAATTCTGTCCCTTATTGAAATACCCAGCAACTTTCTTTCCATAGCTCTCTGTGTCACTAACATCTTTTGCATTGTTCGTTTTGCTACGACCGATGTTTCCATTCCATAAGTAAGTAAGTAAGCACTGGGATAATACATACATGAAATTTTAATTTCAATAATTATTTTAATGAAAAGATTTAGGAATTTATTTATAAATATACGTATTCATATTTTAAATACACGTATTAGAGATATATTTTTAATTTGAACGGAATCATGAAAAAATGTTCTTTATCAAAAACGGTTGTTAATAATGAATCATTAACCCATAGAAATCTTTTGATACGAAGTATTTGACTAAAAGGTCATGATTTTGAAGAGGAAATATTTTTTATTCAAACGAATAGTCCCATTTACGGAATCCAAAAGTTCAGGTGAAAGTTCCTAAATAAAGATTTGGTCGGGTAATTGAATCGATAACATTCACGTAATTGGAAAACATGGATTATTTTTGTGTTTGGAGGAGTGGACTGTGGGGGGGGGGGAAGAGTAGGGTGGTGGAAAGACAAGGGGGTGAGATGGGGGAGGTTTGCGAGGGGAGCAGGTAAATGCCGCCCATTTTATGTCTCTCTGGCATTTTAAAATACCAAATCCCGCTTCACGTCCCATTAAATATTCTCAAATGACAATCATCACCACTGCCCGTTATTTCTAACGGCGGCGTTCGTTTCTTAATTTTACAACACACTAAACAAAATGTCCGACTATAATATTCAAACTACAGGCATAATTCGAATGATTGAAGAAATCATACATTTTGAAAAAAAAACAAAAAAAAAAAAAAAAAAAACGAGTGGGTTGTGGCCAACGCTTAACTCCTCACTAACAAGTCATTCTATAAAGTATTCAAATTTTGTATACCGATTTCGTTCACCTATAGCACAAGCATTTATGCTTATTTTAGGGAACGTAGGAAGATGTATAGGTATGTTATTTAACAAGGACATATTAATTAAAAAAAAATATTCAGTAAATGAGTTTGTTAAATTATAATTTTATTTAAATATTTTATTACGAAAACTTGATAATTCTTTAATGCCATTTTATGAAAATGATGTGCCTTTTTACCAATTTGAAAATAAAAATTTAAAATTTTCAGTTTCCTGAGCTTGGGGTCACTTTGAAATATTTGATAGTTAAAAAATAGAGAAGCACTATTCAGATATCCTTCAAAATCTAATGGGGTCTAAGTGAGTAATCAGATATACAAATTTGCAAAATTTGAAAAGAATCGAATGAGTAGGTACTTTAGTCTATAATCGATAAAGTAAAATAAACACGCCGTATATAGTACACAGCACATAGCACACATACACAGATACATTGTGATGAAACTTTCTGAATACAATCTCAGCATGATAATAATTGATAATCAGCATTAAAAAATAGCTTTAAAAATTGCGAAATCATAACTCCCCACTATATCCCCTTGGGTTAGTGAGGAGTAAAAACATGGGATGAAATATTTATTAATATCACTATATTTTTACTGTTCATAAAATGAACTAATGATGAGAAAATGTAATTAATTATTGGCCCTCAGTAGTCTCCTCTCTCTGTTATTATTCTCCGTTACAAAGGTAGGTTCTTAGTGTAAAATTCGAAATAGAGATCGAATTTGCAGTAGTAGGCCGCAGGTCATACATAGGTGTGGTCATGGATTTATATACTCCATATTGTTTTATATTTTTAAGGATAGTTTTTCTTTGGAACATATTTAATGATCTTATACCTGAATATGACAACGCCACAAGTAAGTAAATGTAATTTTGAAAAATAAATATTAAATTAGAAACATCTCCCATATGTGAAAATATATTACATATACGATAGTAGGTATAGTGCACAAACGGGGTAAGTGCAAAAAAATAATTTTAATGTAATATTCAATTAATGCTTTGTTGCTTTTTGGTATTTACCACATATCTTTATCATTTATCGTACACATATCATAATTGTTCACAATACACTATTAGGCCAGGCATATTAGCAAAAAAATAGGGTCTCAGATGCAAATTTTGCTATAGTTTTTATTTTCTCACCCTTTATGTATTTTGGGTTGCTGAACACGAATTTGAAGTTTGCGGGCAAAAATTTTGCCCGGAACTTTGTTTTTTGGGCATTTTTTCACGAAATTTTGGCACTTTTTTTCAGTTTTCGGCCTATGTCGCAAAAACAAAGCAATTTTCGGCAAATTATTCAAGACAAAATTAAAGTAGATAAAATTTCCTATATTTCTTATTCATAACGTTTTTTTGTAAGACTAACCGTTTCGCTGCTAGAGCGCGCCCGAAAGGGACCATATTTTCATATGGTTTTTTGGGCACTTTTTGACGAAATTTGTGCACTTTTTCTCAGTTTTCGGCCGATATCGCAAAAATAAAGCGTTTTTTCGGCAAATTATTCAGGATAATTAAAGTAGACAAAATTTGCTATATTTCTTATTCATAACATTTTTTGTAAGACTAACCGTTTCGCCGCTAGAGCGCGCCCGAATGGAGCCGTATTTTCATATGATGAAATTAACCGATTACGCAGAAATCGCCCTTGCTGTGATACTTAAATCGTTCTAACAATTTATTAAACTATACAATTTATATGCTACAAAAGTACATTTTTCATAAATAACGTTTTTCTTTGGAAGACTACCCTATTGATTTTCAACCACCGTGCCGTGGCATTTTTGTGTGCCGCGAGATTCTTAAGGTGTGACGCCAAATTTTAGATGTATATAATTAGTAAATAGGGCTATATTTCCATGTCTGTGAAAAAGGGCAGGGACAAGGAAAAGTGGAAGAATAGGAGCCACGCCTTTTCTCATTGTATCATCAGTGCTGTAAGACCTAGATCCTTTTTGTCTTATTTATATGTTGGTTTAGCAGCATTCCTATAAAAAGTTTGGATCCCGAAAATTATTGGATGTATTGAGTTCGCTGGGGGTTTTCTTCCACCCTAACAGAATCATAAGTATGTGCCGAGGGTTTTATGAAGTTCATTTAACGCAGATTACAACACTCACACGATAGATGGATACAACACATTCCATGTCATGGGAGGGATATATACTATTGGCCCAGCTTCTGTAGTTCCTACAGATGCCATCATTTCCAGAAACAAAGATACGAGCTGCAGAGGTCTTTAGAAGATTAATTTGGTCATTTGAAACATTTTGAAACGAAACAGGGGTGTGATGGACTGACGGAAATCAAGATGAAAGACCTGTCAAACAAATTTCAAACATCACCGAGCACCTATCCCTCAGCACTCAGCAGTTGAAGTTCCGTGGCTGTACAGCAAACACATGGAATTCGGCATTATTCGGCATTATCGGCATTCGGATGGAGTGGATTTATGGAGTAAGCGACAAAGGACCTCCTCTTCGAAAAAACGTATACTGCTTGCCTTCCTTTCCTCCCTCTGATTATGACACAATCTACACCGCGATGCTGGAATCTGTTGAGAAGTATCGTGCAAAAGGTCAGACGTGATGCTTCATAACATTCGACCGACCCCTGTACTTAAAGGCAAGGTTCATTGCAGCTAACAGCAACGACCCAGGCTCATTCCGGCTGAGAGGACAGGAAATTGGGAGTTGCACCTGGAAGCAGTCTGGAGAATGCTGCCGTATTTTCATGCCTCATGACACTCCCGTTACTCAAAATGCGATCACTTGTATCTCCAGGATATGATAAACTCGAAAGTAACAATGTTTCCCGATGTATATAACAAGTTTACACCTGAAGGTTTTTTACGGTATGACGGATCGCTAATAAATTTTGGTCAGGGATGTGGACTGATATGGCCATTGAGCAGTTTCTAATGAGGAGCAAAGAGGCCTAACTCATGGACGTGGGGTACATGAAAGTATTCAAACCAGATGGACCATGCTGTCATTTACATATTTGTGAGTAAATAGAAAACTACTGTGGTGTTTCATTTGAGACTTCCCATTAACATCATGGCCTATCAAGTGCAAGCTCTATTCGGGATGATAAGGATTTCGCCAAGATGTATGCGTGGTTGCAGGAACACTTTTTATTCCCAGAAAGCCCTAAATTATTTTCTCTGGGTACAGGCATTCTAGGTGATGAGAGGGTAAATTGTCATGAGGCGTGGGAGAATGGCAAGAGGGCCATGAGGGACATCGAAAGATGTGTTAAAAATGTCAAATTCCAAAGGAGTGACCGAGTCCAACCTTTTGCCATAATGATCAAAGATTTGTGATCAAAGTAGGCAACAACATTGTACCCACATTAAAAAAGTTCAGCGGAAAGGTGCTGAATGGTGCTAATGGCGCGGAAAGAATGTAAAATAAAATAATATGTACTTATTATAAAAACAACAGTTTGTTTATAAGGGATAAATAACAAGTAAATAATAAGTATTTTTTGTAATAAATTTGAGATTGATTTTATTATAATTTTTATTAATTATATACATTTCTAAAATTTGGCGTCACACACCTTAAGAATTTCGCGGCACACAAAAATGCCGCGACACGGTGGTTGAAAATCAATAGGTTAGACTTCCAAAGAAAAACGTTATTTATGAGAAATGCACTGTTATACAAATGATATAATGTAATAAATTGTTACAACAGTCAAGTATTACAGCAAGGGCGATTTCCGCGAAAACGGTGAATTTCACTAGATATGGAAATATGGCCCCTTTTGGGTGGACTCTAGCGACGAAACGGTTAGTCTTACAAAAAAAACTTGTTTACAAGAAATATAGTAAATTTTGTCTTCTTTAATTCTGTTTTGTACGATTTGTTGAAAAAATGCATTATTTTTGCGATATAGGCCGAAAACCGAAAAAAGTGCCAAAATTTCGTGAAAAAGTGCCCAAAAAACA
Organism: Molanna angustata; assembly: GCA_963576475.1. Lineage (NCBI taxonomy): Eukaryota > Metazoa > Arthropoda > Insecta > Trichoptera > Molannidae > Molanna > Molanna angustata. The sequence continues at coordinate 9,440,040 of OY754970.1, read as the reverse complement.
ATGTTCCGGGCAAAAATTTTGCCCGCAAACTTCAAATTCGTGTTCAGCGACCCAAAAAACATAAAGGGTGAGAAAATAAAAACTATAGCAAAATTTGCGTCTGAAAATCCTAATATGCCTGGCCTATATGGAAAATACAAGCATTTTTGTGTACATATTTCGATTTGGCAAAAAAAAAATACTTACCCCGTCTTTGCACTATCAATATTATCATAAATAAATATTTCAGATTTTGTCCGTCAGAAAATTCATCTTCTCATGTTCTCAAATATTTTTTTCGTTAAAATATATATAAATAATCAAAAAGTATATTTTTCAAAAGGTTGGTTGGAAGAAATTGCCTAATGGCAATAAGCCCGCCAGTGTACAATTATATTTGTTTATATTATGTACAAGATGATATTATATAAATAAATAAATAAATATTCAGGCATTTTCAATCTCTCCAAAAATATCAAAAAATTATAAAGAAGAATAAGACATTATTATACAACATCCAATATATGTTAGTTTTCAACAAAAATAAATACTGCATATGCTTTAAGTAATCCTATTCCAAAAATTTAGTAAAAGATTTAAAAATGTATTTGTGTAGAGTAAATTGATGGGCAGGGCACATTGGTTTAGTTAGCTAAATAGTTGACTAAAGCGGTGATTTTCGTTTGGATAGCATAATGAATTTACAATTTTAACTTCATTAAAACAATTATCGTCCACCGGGTTCTTTAATTAAGCCGATGAATTTTCGAGAACAATTTGTCAATAGTGCGAGAGAAAAACACGAAACGGAGGAGAAGAAACGAAAGAAAAAGGTTTAAAATGAAATAAACACCGCCCGAATAGAAAACGTTTCTCGTGCAAAATTAAGCCTTGTAATCTCAAAGTTCAACAAACATCGAGGGAAGCTAATCTAAAAACGAATTCAATTGCCTCCTCAAACAATATTCTTGCGCCACCCTTGCCCTTTCTACGGTACCCAGTGCCCCATCCCCCGCCAACACCCCCTGGGAATCTACAACGATGCGGTGCGTTGGTAAATTTTCGTTAAAATAATAAATTTTAAATAATATAGACTAAAGTACGAAGTCACAAATTCACGTTGGATTCTGTTAGAATGATTAAGTTTATTATAAAAACTATCGAATTAAAACAAATTGAACTGTGTATTTTTACTAGTAAAAGATGGTAAACTCTGTTTAGCTAATAATCGAAACTTGGAATGGAGAATCGAAAACAGTCAAAAACATGAATATTTTTTTCCAAATGAACTTCAAGATTGTGAGAAAATTAAAGGAATGTAACGTATTTATTTATTTTACACTTTTGGTACAAATATAATATTGCATTGTACAAATGGCGGACTTATTGCCTGGGGACATTTTTTTCCAGTGAAAAAAATGTCCCAGGCAAAAAGTTAAAAATCTGAGAAAAAAAAGCTACACAAAAAAATTAAGTTTCGGCATAATATACGACATAACAGTTTATGTGGGTAGTATAAAAATACTTACATTACTTACAGTTTATGTGGGTAATATAAAAATACTTAAACAAATATTTAACAAAAAAAAAAACAATGGAAATTGGAAGCGGTGTACCCAGGAAAGGGAGGAGTGGAAGAAGATGGGGGAGGCCTATGTTCAACTCTGGATGCAAACGGGCTGATAAAGAAGAAGAAGAACATAACAAATGGAAAACGAGAGGATGAGGAGCTATCAAAAGGGATGGTGTGTGGAATGGGATGTATGTTGGTTAGGAAACAGAGAAGAGTGAGAGTTTAAGGAAAGACTTGAAGATGGGGCAGTTCTAATTTCCAATGCTAAATTTTTCCATAACTGGGCAGCATGAATTGAAAAGTAAGATGAATAATATTCAGTAACATTGTTAAAATTAAGATGAATGATATTATTATTTATTTAAATGTGGTTTTGAAAGGATATGCCGAGAATTTTGTAGATGTTCAAGAATTTGTTACATGTTTTTGTAAAAATAAACTTTATTGAGTCCATGTCAATGAGACTTTTCACTATAATAAAATTAACGAATTGAACGTGTATTCTTGGTGGAATTATTTAAATAATGTAATTTAATAAAACAGTTAATTTGTTCTTCCACAATTTTATTTACCTGACTAGTTTCGTAAGACACGTCCTACATGGTCACAGTTTCTTCGTCGCCATGTGACCATGTAGGACGTGTCATACGAAACTAGTCAGGTAAATAAAATTGTGGAAGAACAAATTAACTGTTTTATTTAAATTACATTATTTTTCAATATAAATCAAAAGTGTATAAATGCTCAAATAAAATCATATCTTGATTTGTGCACAACACGGAGTGTTGTTTAATAAGAAAGGGTAGTGGGTCGTGGGGTATGGTTTTGATCCAGGGGTGTGCTAGGAGGTGGGTGAGTTATTACAGGGGCGCCACAGTGTGGTGTGAGTTTGGTTATCCCAACTTGTTATCTGAATATACTTCGCTATATAATGAATCACAAAGATAACGTTGATGGAATTATTTAGGATGACATTAATTACGATGAGCTTTTGCCGAGGAAGGATATCGGTTTATCGTAATTTATTTTTTCAATTTAGGGATATAATTTTAAGTATTCACGGATCAATTGACATAATAACGAAAAACATATTTGTTGTGGCGGATATGTCATTGAAACAAATAATGTAAAACTCTCGATAAGATTATCTCGATAGATGAGACAAGATATGAACAGTATCTCGTTTTTTTAAACTTAGATCTTTAGTTGAAAATATAAAAAAATCTTCGTTTAACGTATCTTCGACAACGATATTTTTTCACTGATATACCTACTTAATATGGGTTTAAATGGTTTAAATGATTTGAAACAAAAATACTATTGTACCGATTTAATTTTAGAGACATCACGTTGCTCGGGTTGGTTGAAAATAAACCCGCCTTTGTACACCTGTATATAACTTACATAAATTAATAAATATTTATTACCACGTGTTGAAATAAAAAATAAAAAAAAAGATTTTCCAAACTAATTTTCACCTAGTTTTTTATTCGGTCATATTTAAGATTTTTTGTTAAATTTTTCAATATCAGTCTCATATCAAATTTTGATGAAATGCAATTTATCATTCAGATTTTTTCACGATTATTTTGGTAAATAAAATTTCTTTAAATAAGTTGAGTTGTCCCTAAACGATAAGAGGCCCATAACAGAACAAAACGTACCGTTGATGATTAGTGATTTTATGTCAAAATAAATAAATAACAAACAATAGCTACATTAAAATTTAGTGATCATATGATTAAGCGTGAGATTTATCATAACATCAAGGGAAAATACATAAAAATACTTAAAAGGTCACACGTGTACTTTAATTAATTGATATTTTACTTCAATTTACGATTAGCATTGATCAGATTGTATAAAAATCAGGTTAGTATTTTTATATCTCACAATCCCAAGGGGGAGTTATGAATTCGGAATTTTTAAGTTTTTTTTTTATTGCAGATTAACAACTAGTATCATTCTGAAAGTTTCATCACAATGAATCTGTGTGTGTGTGTGTGTTGTGCACGGAGTGTTTATTCTACCCTATCGATTATACATAGACTTGTAATCATTAGATTTTTTTCAAATTTTGCAAATTTGTATATCTAATATTCTCTTAGACCCCATGAGATATTAGAAGAATATCTGATCAGTGCTTCTTTATTTTTTGAACTATCAAATATTTCAATGTGACCCCTAGCTCATGAAACATAAAAAAATATATTTTTATAGTAAAGAAAAAAAGTGGAAAGGCCTAATATGTATATCCGAACACACTAAGTAAGTAAAGTATTTTCAAATTGCTAAAAAGGCACATAACTTTCATAAAATGGCATTGAAGAGTTATCAATTTTTTATAATAAAATATTTAAATCAAAATTAACTTCACAAACTCGTTTCATGAAAATGCTGAAAATTTTCAATACAAATTTGAATACTTTATGGAGTGACTTGGGAATGAGGAGTTAGCGTTGGCCACAACCAACTCGTTTTGATTTTTGAACATAATGAAATATTCTAAAGTGAAAATAAAATTGTATTACGGCTAAATAAATCTTTGTGATGTAAAACATAACGTGGGCGATCTTTATTAAATTTTTAAAAATCACAAATGAATATTCAGCAGAATAACGAGATGTCATTCTCTTCGTATCACGTGCCGTTACACAGAAATAAAAATCCTTTGACAAGGCATTATTAGTACACAAAAAGATATGAAGCAATTTGTTGATATACCAATTTTTGTAAAAATATAATAAATAAATGAAAAAGTAAAATTTTCGCGAAGAAAAAATATGATTCTACACAAAATTTTGGTGGTGGTGGAATGTGTAAGAATGTGTTTGTGTGTGTATGTGTGCGCGCGTGTGTTTACGGAAAATCTTAAAAGCTTCTTTGCCCCCCCAATGCTTTTATTAGATTACAAATGTGGGGGAGGGGAGTGGTCCCCTTTACACCCGTGGAAGACAGGGGATGGTGGTACAACCGCCCCGTTCTTACATCTAGGGGTGTACACCGAATGGAAGGAGCGATTGAATATGCTGGAATTGAAGAGGCCATATGAATACATTAGGTAATGATGAAATGCTAAATGGGATCTTCTATTCACAAAACACACTCACATACATGGAAATATTTGAAGATGTTTACGTAAATATACATTTGTACGAATATAATACATCATAAAACAAGGAAAAATAACATGGATTTAATTTGAGTGTGTTCAAAGTCAGACTTTAATGGCGGAGTTCAAAAGATATTATGTATCAACAGCCGGTTTAAATGTTCTATGTACAATGGAAAAGGGAATATAATATTATAACGACATATTTTACGCATCTGTGTTCAGAAAGGCAATCTGCAATTGAAACTTTGAAACAACAAATGAAAGTAATTAAATTTTATTACAGTAAAAAATAATAAGGAAAATATTATCTTCTGAGAAAATAAGAATTCGCTTTAGGGTCTTCCAAAATGAGTATCTATCTATGTACAAAGAACGTACAGTATTTGGGTAAATTGAAATAATTTTTTGAGATTTAATTAGTTTCATTTTGAGTATCCACGATTTCATTATTTACTTTTTAATATTATAATTGAAAAAAAAATACAAACATTAGAATTGTTGAGCGACCGTTTATTTGATAACATAATAAATGCTTTGCACACAATCATACAAAATGATACCGATGGACAGATTTAAAAAAAGTATTACACTGTGTATTGCACCTAACGGGGAAAAACATGTGACAATATAAGTTTTGTATTTGCGGCAACACACACACGGGTAGGTAAATATTAAATCCGCAAAAAAGGATATTTCAACAAAATAGGCATTTTCTTTGCATCGCGGTTTTGTTTCGCACATATATTATTCAGTGAAAGCCCTGCAGGTTCTCCCCTTTCTCCCCGGCGCCCGCTAGACCCCCGGCCCCTCTGTACCCGCCCCCCCCCCTCTCCCCCCGCCGGCGCCAAGGCGCATGACTCAATTTAAAATCTCATTAAATATAAAAATCAATCTGTCGCTGGCGGCGCCCTCCCCGCGATCCGTCCCTGGCGATCATTATTCTTGCCAATTGTTCCGTCTATTTTATTACCCCTTTCAAATGTTAGTATTTCAATTACAATCAAACACTGTTCCGTTATATTCTCTACTGCGCAGGGACGGCGCGAGATAACCCCGAAAAACACACATGAAAAATAAACAAAATCAAGGAATAATTTTTTGCGCAATATTTCCATTGCAAGATGGATTGGTGGTTGAGAGGTGAGTGAACTGGAGCAAAAATCTACTTTTTACCAAAATTATTATTGTTTATTATTAGATATTGTTAGAAGTCAATTGTAACACGCGTTAGTCACTGAAATCCACAATATGATATTCATATTAACAGTATAGAACGATTTCAACGCATATTTTAAGATACATCAAGTACAAATTTGGAATTAACTAAAAACATGAATCGGTGACTTTACAGACAAGACGAAGGACCTCAGACTTAATGTACCTTTATGACATAATAAACTCCAATATTGACTGTACATACCTTATGAAAATTATTAACTTCAACATACCAAACAGACGAACAAGGCACATCTCAACGTTCTTTTTAGACAAAATAAAACACTAACGCCGCTCAGAATTCGCCAGCGTGCCGATACCTTACCACATATAATAATTTGGAAAGGATCAGGTCCGTGGAAATATTCTGTATGTCCAGGAACTTTTTCAGGAGCCACATTAGACAGGAATGATCTATTGTTTTGTTATCAGCAGTGAGTACATGTAAAATGGAATCAAAGGTGAATGATTAAGTTTATTATTATTATTATCGAGATGACAAGCAGGCAGCAAAAAGCTGATATGCTTGAATGAGTCCAGTGTCACTGCAATCCATCCAGTCCGTTCTTAAACGAGTTAAAACTCTCAGCAACAACCAGATCCTGAGGCAGCCTGTTCCAAACATCCACCACTTATTGCTCAGGAAGTGTTTATACGGATTCTGACCAAACGCACTTCTATTTAACTTCAGGCTTCATTTTAGTTTCATTTACATAATTTCTTATTTATTATAGTGTCATTTTTTATTTTTGTACGTTGCCCATTTTTCTAAATATATAAATGAAAAAAATCCAGCAGTGCGGAATTTGCATATTATGTATATGATAAACATTTGAATTTGAATTAGAGTTAATATTAAGATGACACCTTCAATATACGTCAGATACAAGTTACGTATAATAAACAAATCAGTTCGGGATGGTAATAAATTGATATATTACTTCGGTCATCGTGAAATGCAATTATTAGAATTTAATATTTATCAATCTGAATAATATTCATTGAGATAAAATAAACACTCAATATTGATTTGTATGTTGAAAAGGGTTATAAAAAGCCAGAAAGACATCGGTCGTCTTAATATAATAATAGGAAAAATAAGAAGAATGATTTAATTTCTATTTTTCCGTTATAATATCATTTATTAACATTGTTATTTTAGAATTTAAAAGTTCAAAATTTTTTTCGCTTAACAAACCAAACAATAATAATCATTCACGGAAGAGTGGAAGTAATTGATTTTTATATAATTCTAAATGAACATAGTACACGCACGTATCGACGTAAGCAAGCGGAACAAATTCACGTGCCTTTTTGCCTTATTCGATTAATTTAAAGGTTTATTTATTTAAAATGTATGTAAACACGGTATGTAATGATATCATACTTTACCGCCATCGAGCTTATTATAATAATATTGCGTGCGTCGGCAGCGGCAATTTTGCCATGGGGGAAACCGTGTTGATTTACAAATTCATAAATTAATAATGCTCAATTGTTGCAAATAGGTTTTTTTTTATTACATATTTTCAATAACCAGTAACAAGAAAATGTTCTATGCAAAAACAAGAACGACAATTAAGGCAAGGGTATAATTATATAAATCCACCGACAGCATATTTATTTTCTATTTTTTTTTTTACTTTAATTAATTGAGTGATGTACAGATGTGTCAGAATAAGAAATGAAGACATTAGGAAATAATTTAAGATAAAAGATAATATGTCATACACGTTGAAATGGTTTGGGTATTTGGGAAGCTAAAACTGTGTTTGAGAAAATAGCTCTATAGAAAGAGTCATAATACCACAAATCGGCTTGTTTTGTGCGATGTGTCAGCATTATTGGTTCTAAAAGATGAATGAATTTCCTCTATATCGATACCTGAGTTTTGAAGAGCAACAAGTCGAAAATTGCAATTTATATTTTCCTTCTAATAATTAAGTACTATGCTGCTTTCTTTTAATAATTAAGAAACATAATTATTTTATTTCCATTAGAATTAAAAGGAAAAATCCTTCTCCTCACCATTTTCTAGGGATGTTTCCTTTTGTTAATCATACCGTATTATTTTTTAATAACACCGAACGATTTTCGGATTAAATTAAAACTATTAAAACTCAGGTATCAATATATTCAATGTGTTCAAAGCAAGAGAAGATAAGTGTATTATAGTTTTGTCGCTACATCGGACAAAGATGCACCTTATGACAGAGGCTCGACATATACCTAGCTTTATTAATAAGAAGTTACCGATTCCGACACTTTACCGATGTACCATATATTTAAGTAATCAAATAATTTTATCAATAAACGTTGTATCAAATGTGCGATGCCTTATCAATCAATATCCTGAAACAGTCGAGGGTGAAAGAAGTCAGCGTCGGCGTCGCGGCGCTTTTCAGCCGTCCTTCCTGCGGAGGCGTGGGAAATCATTAACGAAGATCACACCGTCATCAGCCATTTCCTTCTGCGAGTGACGAATTATTGTCTTCACTGCAGAATATATTATGTAATTCTTGTTAAGGAGAGCGCGGAAGCTCTAAATTAACTCGACTATATCTAGGTTAGTTTTGGATTGCAAGTGATGACAGATATATGCAGCTTTTGATGGGCGTGGGCGCTGATTGTGAACTATATTCATCGTATTTGAGGTAGGCAGTGAGATCTGAATGTAATGTCATCAACAGGCGTAAATTTATGTCTGATGTATCGTCTGACTTCTTACGTCTTTATCTTTATTATAAGTAATCAACCTGTTTATATTTGCATTGCATATAATGTATGGATGTGTATGAAAGAAAAATAAATAAATAAAAAAAATGTGTTGAAATCATATTAATGTACATCTATGAATTCTTATATTTTCGACTGATAGATATTTAAAAATCCTTAAAAATTATTGTTTTAAGACACCGCAACTATTTTATTACAATATCGTACAAATTTCTCCTTGTAACAAGTTAAAATGATATAGTTTCTATTAAATTTTTTAAATATGCAATTTTTATATTATTTTGGCGTAAATTCATCAGATTTTCACACTGACACATATATGCACTTGTTTCAAAACGCACAAAGATGTACTTATTATAAGTTAAATAAAAAGCTTTTGTGGCTAAAAATATTCCAAATTATGTAGGATGGCCTAATGGGATATAGAAATAGACCTTTTAGCAAAATTTAGTACGAGAAGATAAAAACATTCATAAAACAATTCGTAAATACTCACATACATCAAATACTCAGGTGAGATAACGATCGATATAAAGTGACTTATTTAATGGGAAGAATTAACTTTGAAAAGAACATAAAATGCAAATGTGTAACTTTATAGAGATAGTACCTTATATTATAATGCAACAGAGGAAGTGAATATTATGAAACAGAAAACAATTTAGGACAAGTTTTAATGAATTGCAAATTTAAAATAGAGTTTCCGGGAATAACTTAATCTACAATCTAAATTATACATTTATTTTATTCTCTGGCAACTTCCGCTGCGAGGCCACCGCTGTTATCTACCCTCAAAGATGGCGGCCTTCATTTTACGCGAGAAAATAGCACACATACATGCACCGAAAAAATGTATACAATAAAAGATGAATAAAAAATTCAATTAAACAATGGTAAAATCCCTTATTACATGTTTAATAATCTTAAAATTGAGTGAATATCAGTTATTATTGAATGAATCACTATAATAGAAATTGTGAATGTTACAATAAATATTTAGTAAAAGTAGGTACCTTTTCTATTTTAATGAAACCAAACGCTTATGAAAAAATGCAGCGTGTTTAATTTCAAATTATTATCTGGATGTTTTTAAATAACTCGTGTAGTTTGTTTGAAACGATTTTACATACATAGATGAACATTAATTACAAATTTAATAACAACTGAGGTGAGTTCTGCTTGCGTCTAACTAAACAATAGGTATTTATATTAATGCTTTGACCGTTCAGGATTTCAAATTTAACCAGTAAAAATATCAAATATATTTTGAAACTAAGACTTAGCTTTGTCATTGCAATTTTTATTACGTAAAATTTCGCAGCATCAAAGTACTGAACGCTAAGAACAAACCTTGAATGAAAACATGTTAATTCGTGTAAGTTGAATTAAATGTTTTATAAATCTTATAAAAATCGTTCAATTGGAGACAACGAACCCTTTGGTTACGTTCCCATCGTTGTGTACATACTTTATAAAATACACGGGGCAAATATTTTAACTTGATTTCGACACAAACTATCATAGCAGGTCTTGTGTGATACAAGGATGGTGATTGCGACTCACAAAAAAAATAACCAAACACACAATTCCATTTGGATGAAGAAATATCTCAGAGTAAACAATTTGATGTTTATTTTAATAACGCAGAGTTGGCGGAGAGCGTGTTTTCTTTGCGTGTGATCTACACAAAACTCACATTCAGTTTATATATAAATGGCAGTGCAGTTGGGGAAAATGGTGCTGATAGAACGAGGCACAAAGAAATGCATTCATTATGTAATAATACAATCATCCGGTTTATTTTATTCAAGGCAATTTCTATTAATTTCTTGTTGAAAACAATTTGATTTAACCATGAGTTTTGACTTAAGTGAGCTTTTTTGTAATCACTTTATTTAAATATAATTGATTAGCGTGACGTTCGTATCCAAAAATACTCCTCATTGTAACATATTTACACAATATTCATTTGTCCATACGAAGGAGTGAAAATTTCATCATTGTTTAAAATGATAAGTTGCAAAAAATGTTCAGACATTCAGCCCGAGGGCTCTTCTTCTCTATGTGCCGTATCAGGTCCCCCCCCGACGTTGGCGATTACTCTGGAGAATGCCTCTCTGTCCTGCGCCATTCGGACCAGCTCTCCTACCTGCGTTATTCCAGTCCACTGTCGGATATTGCGCAGCCAAGACATCTCCCTTCTCCCAACTCCACGACGACCCTCAATATTGCCTTGTATTATCAGCTGCAACAATTTATACTTTTCTCCTCGCAGAATGTGGCCCAAATATGATACCTCACGATTTTTTAGATTTGTCAGGAGTTCTCTGCTCGTATGTGCTTGACGCAAAACTTGTACGTTGGATATTAAATCTGTCCACGGTATTCGAAGCATTCTTCGATGAATCCACATTTCAAACGCTACAAACAATTTGATATAACCAAGAGTCTGACTTAAATGAGCATTTTTGTAATCACTTTATTTAAATATAATTGATTAGCGTGACGTTCGTATCCAAAAATACTCCTCATTGTAACATATTTACACAATATTCATTTGTCCATACGACAGAGTGAAAATTTCAACTTTGTTTAAAATGATAAGTTGCAAAAAATGTTCAGACATTCAGGCCGAGGGCTCTAAGCTAGTCCAAAGACGCAGGAATCTAGTAATAATAATAACCGCTTCAGGGTCATCATTCATCATATGCACGGACGCTATATTCTTCCAAAATATTGGTAGGTACACTGAATTTTTCGTAAAAACTCGGATTGCTATCTCAAACTGAACTTAATCGATGAAATGATGTTATTTTTATTGACAATAACATCTCAATAGAGACGAAGTTGGGATATTATAGAAGAACCAGGAACCCAGGCACCTACAGGGCTTACGACCTGTTATCGGCTGGTTTACGTGATCACTTTATGCGCTTGCGCAAAGTTCACCAATCATGCCTTTTATTGAGTTCCCTTATCAATGGAATTTTTGAAATTTCTATAATACGGAATTATACTATTGCCATCTATGAGGTATCGAAGAAACCTTTTTGTAACGCCATCTATTGAGAAGTTGATTTATTTGTAAACAATGAAAGCAACATTCCTTGTATATGAGGTGACGGTGTCTCGCACAGATGTCACCTCTGAACTGCGCCAGAAAATTGTTTCATTTTTGGAAATGATGTTGTTAATAAAATATTTAGGACCTAGGTGGATCATCTCATGTTACATGAACTAGCTGGCGTCTCTGACGTACTGATGCGATGGTAAGAGGGTCGGGGACATTTTTATTATCCTCCATGATGAATGTTTCCTGCAGCCATTTGTCCGCCAATTCCCGCCTGCGCCATTACTCCCGCCGATATATAATATATGGCTTTCTGCGTTTGAGCCATTGTTTTTTATAATAAAATGTGCATTGTGACGGAGAACTCGACCGGAACGGATCGACTGCAGCTTACACTGACATCTATGAACTACGATTGGAGTGCGACCGTATTTGATTGCAAACTCAATCAATAAATTATATACCTACGACGTAAATAATTGGGGAATTTTACAAAAGGCCAATTTCACTATCCAAACGGTGCACGATGAAACACAGATTATATCACGGTTATTTTTTCTAAATGAAATATACAGGACGAAGAATACAAAGCGATTGAATTTAAGGACTGTATACGTAAAACAATTTCAGTAGGTACCTAATTAAAATAATGCTTAAAAGAGCAAAACGAGATTTTGTCATTGGACAAATTTTTAAGTAAGTTTTATCAAACGGGATTCGATGCTTCGAACGACCTAACATTAAAAGAAATTCAAGAACTATGCCCGAGAATAAATCTCAGGGAGCTCGTCTAGATCACAGAGTGACACATAAGTCGAAGGAGGTGAACAGAGTCACAAAGCAGTTTACAATGATCGATGCTTTTGATTGGTCCCATAACATGGAATAAGTTACATCGATGCCGATACTTACTTTTTTCGTAAAGCAATATGAAAGAAACCGGCTATCGCTCCTGGAATTATCGTGAATCATTAATAGAATTTTATAATTAACAATGTTTTCCGATACCAATAATTGATGTGAATAGTTTTAACTATGGGCTAGAAAAAGTAATAAAAAATAATAACATTACACTACCAAAATCACAACATTGTACTGAAGTTGCTGTTTATACAAATAAAACATATTTTTCAAAATATCAGCAAGAGAAAACAACATAAGTTATACGCCTAAGTTTTACAATTCAGTCATAATGAATGTATTACAATAAATCCAACTTTGCTAGAATACAGAAGACTACGTTTCATTAAGTAGACGATGACAAACTCGTTGGAAAATTATAAATTATAATAAATATTTGTCGAAAGAAGTTCAAAGCTACACAAGATGGCTCCCGAACAATATTTTTCGAGCTCTTGTAACGCATTTTCCACTTTAATTTGAAAAGCAATACGTCATCTTTAGGTTAAAAATACATTTTCATGTCACGCCATGGGTACACATTGAAGCTGCTCCGACCGAGCGTTGCCAATATTATTTCTTTTTTTTCGTTTTCTTGGCAACAATCGGGAGTTTTTGGGAGAATCTAATCGTTGAATTACTCCGGTAATTGAATTAGGGAAATCGCAAATCTTCATAAAAACGCCATTTTCATTCGTTATAATATGAATTTATCGGATTCAAATCTCGACGAGAAAATTATGAAGCTGAATTTATAAGCGTCAAACTATGTACGTAGCGTCAAACTATGTAAAATATCCTGTTTATATAACGGATAGTTATATAAACAGGATATTTTCTGTTCATTTGTTATTTTATTTTACAAATAATTAAAACTTAAATGAGTCATGATAAATATTTGATTATTCTTAAACATTATACTATATAGCAAAATTTGTTTAAAGATGCTTTAGATTTTTTTAAAGATGTTTTAGGATCGTATTAAAGTGTTCAGTGGTCGATTAAATTTATTCTTAGCACTACAGCATTGAGTGAGTACCAAGTACGTTTTATTACACGATATTCACAGCTAGGGGCCTAGTCAACCTGGTAATTTAGCGATGAAAAAGAAAAGAAAACCCAGTACGTGACAAATGTCATTACCATTGACTTTTACTTTCTTTTCCATGGCTAACTTGATACGTTGACTAGGTTCCCAGGTACATATTTATACTTCTTTTATTCGGATAAAGAATAGATAGACTAAATTTAAGGTACACTCAAGCACTTTTTAACCATAGTACACTCTCAATACCAAGTTTACTTATAAACCGTGACTATCTATATTACACCTTTATTTCATAGACGTCAATTAAGGACAAATTTAATACGTATACCATTCTTCCTTGTTATTCTTCATCGGAATCGTGTTTAAATTGACTCAACACGGCAAAACGCGGTTTGCTTTCATTTTTCAATGTCAGTTATCCAAAAATTACACGCATTTTGTCTATTTTTGACATCTGTGAAGCCAATGCGGCCATATGAAAAAAATAAATGAGAGTGTTAGTAAACAATTCGCTGAAATAGTTAATCATATCTTGGTATACTTACGTTTATAAGTAAGATTTTTTAATAGTGATCTTAACTAATTTAGTCGTGCTTATCTAGTTAACGAAATCTAATAATTAAGACCGCTATTCTATTAAGACAAAGAAGCTACAATGCTCTAGAGATTTTCCACTATGTAAAGATATAACTCAATTTTGTATAAACGCACATAAATAACAGTCTGATTCAACGATAAAGTATAATAATCTATATTTAATAAACATGAGTAGGCAGATTTAAAGGTAGGTGACTTTACATTATAACCACAAGTCACACTGGAGTTATTTTCAGTTTGATGCCCATTTTTATAATTATGTAAATGACAGGAAATATTTTATGGCCATCTTGTGTATAACGTTTTATTGAGTAGTAAAATGATGAGGCACGCCGATATAAAACATCTCGAAATAGAGAGATCACAAGGACGAGGCACAGTCATACATCAAGTCGTAATAAATTTGTGAAATGAAATTTCGTTTCCAAATTTCTTTCCTCTTGTATTTTTGTAAATCTCAAAAGTTTTGTACCTAAGGTTAGAGATGGAGGAAGAGAGTTACCTACATAATACATAAATGTATGTATGTTTTCTTGATATTTTCTTTCCTTGATGGGTTGGTTTGGTTGGTGGGTATTTGTATAACACAAAAGCTGTGGGATTTATTTCACTTGTAAAAATATTATGGTGTTTGTTATTTTTTCCATTTTTATTTTCTCTCATACACAATTTTAAGATTATGATAACATTATTTTATTGCATTATACAGAAAATATTGAATATTTATGTAAATAAATAACAAATAAGTTTAATTTAATTAATTGACTTCTTGCACCCCGTGCGAGTAGAGAGTTTATTGTCGAATGGCAATTTCTTTCAAAATACTTATATCTAAAACTTATAAAGAAAATATTTGGATAATTAATATTAAATATAAATTTCTGTTTTACGGAGTATCGAACCTCAAACGCCAAAAGAAGTCAAACGACAAATATATAATTTTGCTATGGTGGACATACACAGTTTTTACAATCTTTATTGTTCATAGTGGCGGGCTTATTGCCAAACGGCAATTTCTTCTAACCAAACAAAGTTAATATTAATATGCAATACAGTATGTATATTATGGCGATGAGGTAATGTCATGACAAAAAAATTAAAGATTATAAAGATAACCAGAAGAGCAAAGAATAAAAATAAATAAAAAGATTGAATATAATGTGAGATATGTGAATGAAAGAGATAGCATGTCTGTGTGTGTATATAGTGTTTGAATGGCCACGCGGCGCGTCATTCATCGTTACGCCGTTGATAGCTACCTCCGTGAATTGTTATAGTATTTGACCTTGATTTGTATATTGTATATTTGAAGTATTGTAAATAAAAGTGTAAAAGAACATTCATCTTTTACTTGCAAAGTACTAAGAGTTTCACCCCAACAATAGTAGTGTATAGGGACACTATACTGGCGCAGTCTGGAACAAATCTACGCAGAAAATTGGGAATTTTTTCGAGAAGAAAAAATTTTTCGGCGAAACAGGCGACAATATTTTTTTTCACTGGAAAAAAATTTGGAGGTACAAGTTCGTACAAGTGTACATAGACACTGTAGTGTACGAGAAAAGAAGATCTTCGAGGAAGCAGTATCGGAGCTGAAGAAGACAGGGATCTTCGAGATACGACTTCGGGAGACTTCGACTGGATTTCAAGGGGACCAGAGGGGACCAAGGAAGACCAGGAAGGACAACGGGAACGAGAATCAGAGAGGACCAGGGGACCACAAGGATTGGACAAGAGGATTGGCTGCTTGCTGTGAACGAGCGTCGAGCAGAGGCAACGGAAGAGGACCAGAGAGCTGGAAGACCAGGATTCGACAGAGACGACTTCTGCAGAGACAGGGTTGGGCCGTAGTGCAGGTTCAAGCGACTGGACAGGATCGAGTTAAGATAAGTGTATTTTTCTTTTCTTGTCTGTAGGTATTCTTTTTTCGGTAATATGGAACAAAGGAATCTACCGCTTTTCAATCACGAGAGTGATTTGTGGAGTGTGTTCAGGGTACGTTTTGAGCAATTCATCATAGCTGATGATGAAAAAATGTCTGAATCAAGGAAGAGAGCAATATTTTTAACCTCTTTGTCTGAAAAAACTTTCGTTTTATTACAAAACTTGTGTGTACCAAGAAAAGTTACTGAAGAAAAATTGTCGAAATTATTTGATCATTTGGATAATTTTTGTAATGAAACTGTTTCTCCGTATATTGAGAGAGAAAAATTTTATTGTATGAAACAGTCTGAACATGAATCAGTAAAAGAGTTTGCTTGTAAATTAAAAGAGCGTAGTGTTAAATGTCAATTTAATGATCGTCTGGAAGAATCTTTGAAAGATATTTTTATTATCGGTTTGTGTAATAGTCAAATAAAAGAAAAGTTGTATTTGGAGGACGAGAAAAAGGGTTTTTCTCAAATACTCGAATATGCAAATGTATTGGAATCGGTATCAAAAAATAAAAATATGATAAAAAGTTGTAAATCAGAAATTTGTGAAATCGCAAGTAAACAGAATAGTAGGTATAATAAAAATAGTGCACATAGAAGGAATTTCAACGAAGTTGATAAGAAAAGGAATAGATCAGTATCACCGCATGTTAGTAATAGGAATTTAAAATGTTTTGCATGTTTATCTGATAGTCATTTAATTAAAGATTGTAAATTTAAAATTTTTAAGTGTAATAAGTGTAGAAAAATGGGTCATATTGCGAAAGCATGTAAAAACGATCAGTTTGGTAAAAGCAAAAATAGTATTTTTACGCTAGAAAATAATACGAACGTAAATGTTGTTTGCAATACGGAAGGTAATAATTAAATTGTAAATCCATTCATGATTAATTTATGTATTGGTAGTCAGATTATTCGCGCGATGATTGATACAGGTGCTAATGTATGTGTAATTCCGAAAGATATTTATTTTAAGAAGTTTAAAAATTATAAATTGAATAAACCGACAAGTATTTTGAAATCATACGACGGTAGTATTTTAAAATGTATTGGAATGTGTATAATGGAAGTAACATACAACAATATCAAACAGGTGATTGAATTTTTCGTAGTAAACAATGGCAACAGTGTAATAATAGGTAGGAATGGTATTCGGAAATTCACCTTATTGGGTGATAGCCAATCACTGACGAGAATTCTTAGTGAAAAAAAAATATACCGACGTTAGCAGCAAATAGATTGCAAGTTGAGTCTAAAGATAATTGTTCTGATTATTTATCGAGAGTACCGGTTAGTGAACCAGATAATAGTTGTGATAACTTGACAGATAATTATTTAAATTTAATATGTGACAGTGAGCAAATTTGTATAAACATTGAGCAGATTAGTGAGTCAACTAGTTGTGATGATGTGTTAGTGCGTATTATGTATTGTTTACAATCAAAATGGCCGGATAAAGTTAACAAAGACAGTGATTTGTGGCATTTCTGGATAAAAAGAAATGAGTTATCGATTATAAAAGGGTGCATTTTGTGGAATCATAGAGTAGTTATTCCGTCAAGCTTGAGAGATAAAATTTTAGGTATGTTACATAGATCTCATCTTGGTATTGTGAAGACAAAAGGTCTTGCAAGAGGTTATGTTTATTGGCCGAAAATTGATAAAGACATTGAAGAATTAGTTAGTGAATGTTTTGAATGCTCAAAAGTTGCCGCATCGGAACCAAAAAATGTATTGACAAGCTGGCCTAAGGAAGAGTCGGTTTGGACGAGAATACATATTGATTTTTTTGGACCAATTGCAGGTAAATCATTTCTTGTAGTATGTGATGCATATTCAAAATGGATTGAATGCTTAGAAATGAAGAATATTAATGCGTTTTGCACCATTAAAGCATTAAAAAAATTATTTTGTCAATTTGGATGTGTCAAAACGATGGTATCGGATAATGGTAGTGCTTTTATGTCAAATCAATTTCAGAGTTTTTGTGTTGAACATGGTATAAAACATGTAACGTCACCAATATTTTCACCTTCTTCCAATGGTCAAGCGGAAAACACGGTGAAAACGTGTAAAATGTTTTTAAAAAAATTATTAATAAATAATATAAAATTTATGAGTGATTATGAAAATAGAATTGATAATTTTTTAGTTGATTATCGGAATTCTCCGCATGTTTCAACAAAGGTTGAACCATCAGTTTTAATGTTAGGTAGAAAACTAAGGACAAATTTTGACATTTTCATTCCTGAATTTAATTGTAATGATAATAATGATCATGAGGATATTATTGGACATAACTTGTTAAAAAGCCAAAAGAGGCAGCATTATTATTATGGAGGGAGAGAGAGGAAGGAATTGAAAACAGGTCAAAAATGTTGGGTAAAAGACTACAGGGTAGTAAACAAACCAACATGGGTTTTGGGACAGATTACTAGGAAAATTGGGAAGGCAATTTACTTGGTAAATGTTCTGGGTACTAGTTACACATGGAAAAGGCATGTTAACCAATTAAGAACCACAAGTGTAAAGTGGTCAGATGGGGGGTAGAAAGTTGTTCTCATAGTTCTTGTGGGTCTCGACTCTGAAGCTTATGGATTGCTTGAGTTTGGACCCGGACACCCCAGTTCACTCCTCGGATGCTAAGTTGTGTTTCCTCTTGTTTCAGGTTATCGGGAGGGTTGCCTGGAGGCAGGATGGAGGAACACTTGAACACTCGATCCTGGACATCGGTTATCCCTGCAGGCCAGTGTAAGGGATGGATGTCAGAGGTTAAGTGTGGAGGAGTGTGAGATATGTGAATGAAAGAGATAGCATGTCTGTGTGTGTATATAGTGTTTGAATGGCCACGCGGCGCGTCATTCATCGTTACGCCGTTGATAGCTACCTCCGTGAATTGTTATAGTATTTGACCTTGATTTGTATATTGTATATTTGAAGTATTGTAAATAAAAGTGTAAAAGAACATT
The DNA here is from genome assembly GCA_963576475.1 of Molanna angustata. Taxonomy (NCBI): domain Eukaryota; kingdom Metazoa; phylum Arthropoda; class Insecta; order Trichoptera; family Molannidae; genus Molanna; species Molanna angustata. Next base: position 9,420,904 of record OY754970.1, on the reverse strand, counting down.
CATCTTTTACTTGCAAAGTACTAAGAGTTTCACCCCAACAATAGTAGTGTATAGGGACACTATATATAATAATAGTTCATAGTACCTAATGATAGTGATTTGTTGTTACCGTTAAAGTGCATTAAACTAAATTTTGTTAGGTAAAGTTAGGTCGTATTCGGTAGGGTTAGGTTATATTCAGGAAGTAAATTTCGGTTAGGTTAGGTTACGTTTATTATTAATATAATAAACAGTACACGGGCATAAATCATTTGTAGAATTATTTAAGCTCACGTATCCATTGATAATAAAGCGCATACTAATGGCGTATTGTACAAAAAAATTGTAGAATTATTTAAGCTCAAGTATCCATTGATAATAAATCGTGTACTAAAGGCGTATTGTACAAAAAATAAGTAATAATGTTAAATCACGCGCGTCGTTGAAACATTTTAAGTGTATTTATTTACAGAAAGAGACGACGTTGTCATTGGGCAAACAACATTTCATTGGACGAATCAGAGAGTATTTCATTAGTGAGTCGCGATAGGAGAAACTTACTTCACAAAGCAAACACCAGCAGATATAAATTTTCATCCATACAAATAGAGATATAAATCACAAAAATTGTATTACTGCCGGGTCAGGGGGAGGACACTGGGAGTGTGGGAGGGGGAAGGAAGGAGAGAAATGGGGGGGGGGTGCCTCCCTACCCTCTACCGCGCCCGATCCACCCTTCATTACTACGGTGAATGCAGCAACATAAATATAATATAAGGGTTATGATGAAAAACAATTTCTTTTGTGAATAAAAAAAAGATGAGAATAATAATAATAATAATATTTCGTACGGATAGAGGGAAAACGTTTCTATTTAGATTACAAAGAATGAAGAGTAATGTACGTAAATAGAAATGGTTTCTACCTACCGGGGGAAAAGTTATCACATTATTATTTTAATACAAAAAAAGAGAAACAAACATCATCCACCACAGCGATAACTCGTAAACTTATTTTTAGTTATTTTTTGTTAAATAAGTTCGTTTTAATAGATTGGGTTTTCTTCGAGTTGGTCCTTTTATTTGAGGAAACTGAATTATTAAAATATTTCCGTACGTGTGTACCAACTGGAAGTATTTTTATGCTGTACAAAATTTAAATGTATTTAAATATAAAAATATTGTATTTTTATATACCTACTCAGATAGGACATTCATGATAAGGCATTATTTTCGTACGCCCATATAAAACACCCATTTACATACATTCCTAAAGTCGAAGTGCTTGAACAATGTTAAAGTATTTTTTTAGGGCGAGAATATTGACAACGATGAAATGCCCATAAAATAGAAGAAGAAGTCAATGTTTAGTTGGAGTACCTACTTTGATTTCATAAAAATGTACACTAAACTGTCGTTTGACAAAATTGAATTTCAATAAAACAACATTCGCATAATTAAAACGAGTGGGTTGTGGCCAACGCTAAACTCCTCACTAACAAGTCATTCTATAAAGTATTCAAATTTTGTATGGAAAATTTCCAACATTTTTATGAAATGAGTTTGTTAAATTATTTTTTATTTAAATATTTTATTATGAAAACTTGATAACTCTTCAATGCCATTTTATGAAAGTGATGTGCCTTTTTACGAATTTGAAAATAAAAATTTCAAATTTTAAGTTTCCTGAGCTTGGGGTCACTTTGAAATATTTGACAGTTAAAAAAATTGAGAAGCACTATTCATATATCGTTCAAAATCTAATGGGATCTAATCGAGTATGAGATATACATATTTGCAAAATTTGAATAGAATCAAATGAGTACTTTAGTCTATAATCGATAAAGTAAAATGAACACGCCGTACATAGCACATAGCACACACACACAGATACATTGTGATGAAACTTTCAGAATACAATCTCAGCATGATACTAGTTGATAATCTGCAACAAAAAAAATACCCTTAAAAATTGCGAAATCATAACTCCCCACTATATCACCTTGTGTTAGTGAGGAGTAAAAAAATAGGAACTTGTAATTACGTTACAAATACTTTGCTCATAGGTACCACCTACCTACTACTCAGTGGTATTTTCAAAAACACTATTATTTTCGGGCGAGATATAATAATAACAATTAAAAACTATTATTGTAATAAACAACGTGGAGGACTTATTGCCCGCAGGCAATTTCTACCAGTCAACCACCATGTGTATTGTAACTTAATAAAAAGGCAGGGCGGCTAGTGCGTTAGATATTTATAATCCAGTAGATGAGAGTTCGTCAATTTTACCTACATGCCCTTGAGGTGAGATATTTACGAAAACGGCGCTATTAAACTGTCCAAAAAATATTATTTATTTAATATTGCTTCTCGGGCAACTAACGGATACTATGTCAAATATTAATTTAACACGCACCCAAAAACAAGTTGCCACATTCTGGAGACTTACGGTATTAATCGTCTCACAGATCCAGACTGAAAACACAATTAAAAACTGTGTCTCCACCAGGAATCGAACCCGGGAACTTTGGCTCAGCAGTCAGATATCTAACCAACTGAGCCACGAAGGGCGACATTATTATTGTTAAACATAATATTAATTCAATTTTAAATTAATCAATTCAGTCTGAGATTGATTGAGTGTTCACGAGGAATAACTCACTTTTCGCCCACACATTGAAAATACTGTTCAAAAATCACTGAAGATGCTAGGGTTCATAACTCGACTCACTGTAAACTTCACAAATACTCAAAGCTTAAAATATCTTTATCAATCATTAGTAAGAAGTGTTCTGGAATACGGGTCACCTGTATGGTGTCCACATTATAATGTATACACTGAAATGTTAGAATCTGTCCAAAGGAAGTTTGTAAAAATTCTGTCTTATAGAGCCGGTATAGGTCGTTACATGTTAACATATATAATCAGAGATTGATTTTTTTTTAATATTTCTAAACTAAGTACTCGACGAAAAGTGACGGACGTGGCATGTTTATTTAATACTAGCTTTTATGTCCCGCCGTTGACCAAGAATGTAAAATTGTGAAAGAAAAAGCAATCGTTTTTATAATATTGTCACCCAATTATTTTGCAATATCAGATTATAAAAAGTGGTTTGAAATTTGATTGAGTTTAAGTATTGTAAAATGTTCAAGTGATGGCCACAACCCATTCTTTTTTATATATTGCTATAAAGTGTGAATGAAGTATAATATTTATACAATTTCTGCTCGCATGGACTATGCGTAATGGTTTTAAATATGACTGTTTATCAACGTTGTAAAGAGATTGGTTTGGCCACAACCCCCATTTTTAAATATTATCATCGAAAACAAATTGTAATGTGTACCTATTGAAAATTTAGTAATTTTCGATGTTGGGATGTGGTTAAAATTTGATTAAACAAACGTAGGTACTGAAAAGATCTAGTATTGGTCACATCCCATTCGTTTTTATATTTTTTCATCAAGTGTGCATTATATTTTTGCTCAATTTGACTGAAAGTCTTCATTAACGAAGAAGAAGAAGACTTGAACTATAGTAAATAGTTTTTAATTTGAATATAAATGTTGTGAAGAGTTCAGTAATGGCCACAACCCCCATTCTTTAAATATTAGGTGTTGAAAATTATTCAAAATAGGATGATATAAATGGTTTAAAATTTAATTAAACAAAAGTATTGAAAAGATTCTAGTGCAGGTTATATCGTCACATCCCATATCCCATTCATTTCATATGTATTTTCATCAAGTGTGCATATCGTTAATAATATTTCTGCACAATAGACTATTAGACTCAAAACTAACCCAAAAGACTAAATAAAAAAGAGAAAAATAAGTATAAGACTATAAGAAATAGTTTGTATAAAAAACTATTCCAATGGTCTACATAAAATAAGTAAAAATACATATACCTAATAGAAGAATTAGACTATTGGAAATAGATTGTATAAAAGCTCACCCAAAGGTCTAAAAAAGAAGAAGAAGAATATTTAGACTATTGGAAATAGTTTGTATAAATACTGACCAAAAGGTCTACATAAAAGAAAATGAATAAGACTATTGGAAATAGTTTGTATTAAAACTCTCCCAAAAGTCTACGTACTCAAATGAAGAAGAATAATAATTAGACTAAAGGAAATAATTTTTATAAAAAAATGACCCAAATGTATACATAAAAGAAGAAGAAGATGATTTAGACAATAGGAAATAGTTTGTATAAAAACTGCCCTAAAGGTCTACATAAAATTAAGAAGAAAAAGAATTAGACTCCAGGACCCGCCGCTTCAGGCCCTTCAGTACCTTCCGTCCCTTCAGGCAGTTTTATACCTCCCGTCCCTTCAGGCCCTTTAGTGCCTCCCTTCCCTTCATTACATCCCGTCCCATCAGTCGGTTAAGAAAAGTTTAAATCCAGAAACCATCCTGGAAGAACCGCGAAGAGATGAAAGAACCTTCTTTTCCCAGGATGCTCTACTTAATAGGTAAAATGACTAAATACACGAAGAAGAAGAAAAAAGTTTAAACCCAGATACCTGCGAAGAGATGGAAGGACAGTTGGACCTTCTTCTCCCAGGATTCTCCAACTTCATAGGTAAAATGAGCAAAAATACACGATGAAGAAGAAGAAGAAGAAATAAGTTTAAATCCAGATACCTGCGAAGAGATGGAAGGAAAATTGGACATTCTTCTCCCAGGTTAGTCCACCTTCAAAGGTAAAATGACCAAATAGACGATGAAGAAGAAGAAGAAAAAAGTTTAAATCCAGAAACCTGCGAAGAGATGGAAGGAAAATTGGACCTTCATCTCCCAGGATAGTTCATCTTCATAGGTAAGATGACCAAGTACACGTTGAAGAAAAAGAAGAAAAAAGTTTATATGCAGAACCCGTCCTGGAAGACCTGTGAAGAGATGGAGGGACAGTCGGACCTTCTTTTCCCAGGATACTCCCCCTTCATAGGTAAAACGACCAAATACACGAAGAAGAAGAAGAATAAGAAAAAAGTTTAAATCCAAAAACCATCCTGGGCATACGCTCGACAATTCACCAAAGTTTCATTATAATCGGACAAACGGTTGATAAATAAATAAATAAAATAATTTTCCTATAGGAAATCAGTATAGGTATATTATTGTTGATTTGTAAGTAAATAGTATTAGGTAGGTACCTACCTACAACAACCTTCTAAATAAATTCGATTCCTAACAAATTTTATTTGAATATCACATTCTTTCTGTAGCCATGGAAACGATTCGAACACGTAAGCAATATCGAATGGTTCGGATACATTTTTTGAATATGTAGGTACCTACATTGGTTTGTTCGATGCCATAAAAATGAAAATTGTCAGAAAAATCAAATATTATTTACAAATTATGCAATTTTATTATGCCTATATCTTTACTAATAAATAACACATTTTTACAATATATGTCTTAAAACTTGCCGTAATGTCTTGTGTTTCATTTTATTATTTCATAATTACATTTATTTCAAAGGTTTATTATTTTCAAGAACATATTCATTCGGTGGGAAAATGAAATATTGTATGAAAAGATATTAAAATGGCGGCGTTTATGTACAAAAGGCTTACTTTAAAAATAAGTTAAACATTATAATTATACCAAATATTCTCCATGTTTTTCACTTAAACGCTAAGTTATACTTCAAAATATATTTTTTTTGTGTAAATACCTACTTCTAACTTTTAAACTAACAGATATTTGCGTGCAAAATGTACACTTTTTTGACAGATATGACTTGGAAAATTTTGTATGAAAAAAATAATTATTTAAATATTTTTAAAATTCAGCATTTTTATCGCATTCTTTTTAGCGTGACACTGCATCAGGTATACTGGTACATGTTCGCACTTAAATTAGATTTTTAGATGCTCTTGGTTTTTCAGAAGGCGTGAGACAAACACACACACACACACATACACACACACACACACACACACACACACACACACACACACATACACTAACATTTTGATTGCTTTATTACTTTAGATAAATAATAAATAACGTGATGGACACACAGCTGGTCAATGAATTGAAATATAACGTCAATATTACATCAATAAGAAACCCAAATATTTTTCACATAGGATTCTGTAAATCTAACATATCATTTTTTAATCCATTGTATCGCATGTGCCGTATTTACAATAGTCACAGCAACTCCAACATAGTTGATATTTTCTCCAACACAAGAGAGGTATTTAAAAAAGAATGCTATTGATTCTGAGTAGAGAGAAGAATTTATGTTGATGTTTTTTAACAGATTTTTAATTATCTCAATAGAGACGAAGTTGGAATATTTATTGTAGGAGAACCGGGAAATCAAGGCACCTACAGGGCTTACGACCTGTCATCGGCTGGTTTACGTGATCACTTTATGCGCTTGCGCAACGTTCACCAATTATGCCTTTTAATGAGATCCCTATCAATTCAATTTTGAAAGTTCTATATATTGTAATATGCAATAATAAAAATATTCGATATGTTGATGTATTGTTTATAAGGTCTTGTTTCATTGCTTTTTATTGTTATATGCACAAGTTTCATTATTTTATTGTTGTATATATGCTTCTTTATGTTTACTTTGTACTTTTTATTGTTGTATATATGCTTCTTTATGTTTTTATAGGATTTGTATAGTAAGTATAGTTACGCCTTATTTATAAAGTTTTTTTTTTACTGTTTTTATCTCGGATGCTTTAATATGTTTGTGTGAAATATTGATGAACTTCGCATGTTGTGTTCACTTTCAATTTGATGTTGATATTATATAAAATTATTAAGATATACTTTCTTGTATGCGATTGTCAATGTCTGTAAGTGTCCCAAATAAAATAAAATAAAAAAAATTAAATATGTTTAAGTTTGAACACTCGATTTCATGAAATTGTTACTGGCATAAGACTGGTTTTGAAAATAATCGCAGATGCATAAAATACTACAGTGTGTATATTTACAATCAATGTAAATTCGTTGTTTATTATAAGCCGATATAATATAACATCCAATACAATTTGTACTTAAATCAAATAATATATTGTGTGGATGTAAGCTGGATGCTAATCCTATAGCTCATTTGGTGAAATTATATCTGCGGGTCGTTTTATAAGGCTTCAGAATCAAATAAATTGTAAACAGACCATAGTACATGCATATTATGTATTAAGGTTGCAGGTACAAATCTACTTAATATTGTAATATATTTTCATTCATATTACAATATTATATTGAATATAATGCCACTCACAATTATTACCCTTCAAACACTGATCATCAATATATCATGTGTAGAGTTCACCAAGCGAAAGAATGAGGGTGACGCCAATTTTAGTACAGCGATAAACTGATTTGAATCAACAAATAAAATCATTTGACGTTCGACGTTGTTTTGTGTATTGCGTGTCACCCTTGCCCTGATATTTGCAACCATGTTATATAAAACCGTCAACCGCATTCTATTACTTGTTGAATTTTATATAATACAGTCATTTTTATATACTCCACTGTTTATTTTTTTTTTCAGATAGGGATACATCCGTTCCACCTCACTTTGTGTACCAATCTCCTGGCCTAAAGTTGTAGTTTATGTCAGCTATATAATATGATCCTTACTCAATGTTTATGATATATTCTAATATCTTAGGCTATTCGGGACATCTAAATGCACTTTCCAACATAGTTTCGCAACGTGGCGTTTATTTTTAATACCAACGAGATCTAAAATTGCAGTATTATAATATATAACTTCAAAAAACAGGATCGGTAAGAAAATCACCATTTTCGAACATTGAGGACAAATAATGATTATATTATGAGCTAGCCGATAAACTGTATTTCAATTTTCAAGCCTAATTTTATAATCATTTTGGTAAAATATAATATATTATAATTTATCATTTTTATTGAGTTAAAATAATCAATTTTGTGTTTTTTTATATTTTTAGACTAAAGAAAACATAAACTCGAATGCCAAAATTATCAAATATCGAAGCGTTGAGTGGTTTATTTTTACAGATCGATAAAAATAAAGTAATATTTGTAATTTACCTGATCATTCATGATATATCCGTTGTCGTAATGGTGAGGTACCGAGAGTGAGAGATCCAGGTTTTCTGATCGCTGAAACAAAGTAAGAAAAAATAGATAAATAAATGTTTATTTTTACAAATATATCTTTTGGGCTGGAATACCGATTCATCAATCTTGATTTTTTAAACGGAATTCTAGTATTTAAAACAATACTATTATATTTTTAGTGCTTGACTGAACGGTGGATTAATTTCTCCAATGGCTGATGAAACTTGGGAAAGCATAAGACGTATGAAAGAAAAATTAAAGATTTTGTAATGAGACCGCTGATGCGACTACGTATGTACATTGTACATATTATGTAACAAGACTATAATGTGATGATTTAAAATAATACATTTACAAGATGAAACAGTGAAATCACTGTAAAAATATCTAAGTTGGTAAAATAATATAATAAATATTTTATATTGGTTAAAACAAACAAAATTAAATATTTCAAAAAAAATATTTCTTCTTTAAAAAAGCCTACGATAGATTCGTTTTGCAAGGGCGAAATTTGAACTCATAATGTAAAAGAATATAAAAACTTCTAATATATACATACATACATACTATCACGCCATGTCCTTTACGTGCTAAGCAGAGAGAACCGAGAGCCATACTCCTCTATTTTTGCACACATTCTTAGCTTCCTTGAATACATGCTTGTCGATTTTCATACCATTACGGAGTAAGGCGCGACAGGTGTGCATTATTTTATAAAAGTGAGCACGATTTAAGTGTGAATCCCCACACACCAGTCTCGTTTCACATTAAAAAGGCACTAAATTCAGAATGTAACATTGTGTTTTAAATTACACGGCTCTTACGCGACACTCGAAAATGATGATAATAGAAAAGAAAGAATTCACTATAGAATTAATTATATATAATATCGTTTGATTTTATTGATCAACAAATTCTTCGAATTGTTGATCAATAATCTTCGTTGGAACCTTCGGACGCCAACACGAGGACCGAGGAGTCGGGGTACAAGCCCCTCCGACTTGAAACGGAGTGTTCTTAGCGGCCGATTTCGAGACCAATCGGAGGCCCTGACGTGTGTGGTTGGATTCTCGGGGGCAGTGGTTGAACCCGATGGATGGTGGATATTTTGTGTTTGTCCGATGTTGCGGCTGCGTCCGGTGGCGAACAGGGCCAATGGGCTCTATAGCGTCGCCGGTGTGGAAGTGGATAGCGATCTCCCTCGATGATCAACAAATTAAACGGCGATTTAAAACGCTAAAATCAAAAGTATATAAATATTTTTGTTCTGAGCAGAGGAAAACGTTTTATTCCATAACGTTTTTTAAACGGCTTTATTGTGAATTACACAAATACCTTTGTATTTTGTGTGTAATGAATATCTTTTATCTATGTAGGTAGATACACAATTCTGTTGAAATGTAAATAGTTCATTACAGCATAGTAAACAAGATACGGGTTTTCAGATACACAGTTAAAGGATGATGAAGAACGGTGTGGGGAGGGAGGGGGGTGGGGTGTTGCAGTGGTAGGGGGAAAAGGGTGATAGTAGGAGGATGGTAATAATTGTAGGAGTTGGAGATAATGTTTACGAAGAAATATTATTACCATAAACGAGGGTGAACTAAAAACATGTTTCGTTATTTTAATTTCGAATGCACAGCGAGAAAAACATACTTAACTAAGGTAAACTGCAAAAATAACATAGATAAAATAATGTATGTGTAGGAGCGGTTATACGTTGTGATTTTGGTTTAGAAACACGATCTTAGAGGGTCAGAGAGGCATAAAGTTGTGCCTTCAGAAGTACATCAACGATACTGTTTATATCGTTATTATAAGTTATAAAGAAAAAAATAATAGTACTTCCATGTTTCATCGTTTACAGAAAGTAAGAAAAGTACGAATCGCAAATAAAACAAACTTAAATTCGTTAACCATCGATTTGTTAGACACGGGTATATTTAATCCCGAAATTTTATTGATGGATTTTTATAATATAAAGATACCTAAATAATTATCGTGCCTTTGACATGTTCTTTTAAAATTTGGGTATTAAATAAAAGACTATAAGAATCACGGCGTCCATTGAATTGTAAATTAATATTGGTCTGTAGAAACTATATTACCTTAGGGGAGCATATAAACTAAAACACCACAATTTGAAAACAATTTATCAATTTTCTTTAGTGAATGTTTTTCGTGAGACAATTTTAAAATACAATCATTAAAAAAATATCAATTTCGTTCTTAGAATAAAAAAAAACACATTTTTGATTTCCGATAATTTAAATCACGTATAAACCCTTTTTAACGCACGCGATAGTTACCCTTACTAACTCGTAACTTCATAGTGGATTAGGCGGTTTAAATATGTTATGTTTTCAGTCACTAGATTTAGCGTTATATGCCCACTAAAATTTCATTAATTTATAATGAAAGTAAAATGTATAACAATATGCAAATTAATACACTTCGCGCATCTCTACAAAGATTGCTATTTTAATAATGCTTTACAATGAAACATATTGTATGAGAAAATTGTATTTTTCTTTTAGTTATGATGGAAAAATTTTCAAGAACGAAACTTCGTTGTAATATATGTGAGCACACTTCTCCGCAAACCGAAAACAATATCTTGGCGATCAATAAAAGTTATAAAAGTTTTAAAAAGAATCGATATAAATGAAACTTTCCAATTGTACTTTTCTCTAGCGTTTATTAACTGTTTTTTTTTTGTTATTGTGGAAAGTAAAATATAAATTACGTTAGATTAGATTCGCTACAAAACGACAGCAATAAAATAAAGGTCCTTATTGGGTTTTTGGTGATTTATTATGTTAGTCTATTTGTAGAGCGGAGTAAGAATTTTCATTGTATACATATCTATGTGATCAATAAACTGCTATTGCGTTTGACAAGGTTTAATGTCCAAAAGAAACATTGCTAAAATTGAAAAATAATAAAAAAACGCCTGGTTTCCTACAATCTTTACAGATTTGTACTGTCGAAACAATATTAATATCAGCGATTTTTCAATAGATAAAGATCTTCATAATTTGTTAGATTCGCAGTGTCATCTGTGGTCCAAATACCCAAAGCTTCTGACAGGGTCTCTATGTTTCAATACAAAATGATAACAGGTATTAGTTTGTGCTCCGCCCGATAGATGGACGCTGAGAACATTAATGTGATGAATTTACCTTGATTAAATAAATATAACTTCCGAATTAACAGCATTCACAAGGAAAACTCACTACAAAAAAGACATTCTAAATTGGCGAATGTTGTAATTGCGTAAAGTTGTCACTAAAGCCAGCCGATGACAGGCTTATGAATGTCTTTGAGATTTTTTCTTGCTTTCAAAACACAATCTCTTCATCCATCTCTATAGAGATGTTCCAAAATAAACCTAAGTACATACTTCTATATGTTTCACTAATTCCACGATATTTTTATAAATCAAATCTAAGAAAAATAGACACACATAACGTAGCTTCTGATTTACCATTATAATGTAACGCTGTTAAAAGAAGCTCAGAAATAAGTTAAGATCTTGGTCCACAGTACATTTAAAGCAAATTAATCGTCGAATTATCTCATATATTTGAACAACTTTCAATATAAACCGTAACGAAATTATCACATTAAATTAGATCAGGATTATGATCAAGTATCACATTGATTTATGGAACAACAAAGAATTGATTTTTAGACAATTTATTTTTAATCTTTAAAAGTTCGAAATATAGCAACGTTTTCAATGAATCATTTTATAATGGCTGTTTGTTTGATATTTTTTTTCTTATTGAATATAGGTATGAAAAAGGTAAGTTTGGCACCTGCGAGTGGTTGCGTTTACCAGAGCGCATCCTCGTTAAAGGTGAAAATTGCAAATATTATTTTTTTAACCTATAAAAATCGCCCGTTTGTGAAATATGTAAAAAAAATAAGAATTTTATTTTCAGAAATCTTTCCGGGTGTGCGCTGAACAAATCACCAAGTTTAATTGTAATTAGATGGATGAAATAAGAGCACAAATATGACTAACAAAGAAGATATAAATGATACTAAAATCTATATTTTTAATCTAAAGAAAGGGGATCCGCACTGGTAAACGCAACCACTCCCAGGTGCCAGACACACTTTTTTCATACCTATATTCAATAAGAAAGGAAATATCAAAAAGCAGCCATTAAAAATTAATTGTTTTTCACGTTGCTATAAGGTGCGAGTTAATTTTAGCCCCAACATCTCTACCATAATGTTCATTTAACATACCTACCGGGTAAAAGAAAAAAAATTATTATACTTTCATTAGGTAGGAAAATAATAATTATTCAGAACTGCGTTGGCTCAACTACATGGGAACTAATGTACACACACGTGAACCTGTCTGAGGTAGAGGATTAACAGAGAACGTTAGGGGTGAACGAATTGATAAATCAATTGCCTCGTACAATGCACCCCTTCCCAAAATTCTAAGTGTTGGGGTCGGAACTCTTCCATGACAACTTTAATTACACCTTTGGATTTAGCTGTTTTGGCGGTTCAACAAAATACACATCTATTAAATTTATGGACCCAAAGCTTCTTAACTAGGGTGAACAGGGAGTACGAAAATATAAGTAGTAAATTTATAATACGAGTATGAAAACATACACAGGTATATAAATTAGAAAATGGAACACTGAACAAAATTACGAACCATCTAGAATATTAAAAATCTAATATGGTTTATACTATTTTGAAAATTTTACGTATGTACAACTACATAAGCAGAATTAATCCTATTGGTTACAACTTTCATGAACAAATTAACGATTGCTTGTAGAATATGTAGGGACACAAATTGGCGAATATTATTTTGTTTTGAAGAATTTTAAATAAAACACAAAACTGAAAATAATTCAGAGGTTTATTGGCTCGTTAAAATGTTTGTGATAACATATTTTAAAAGATAGCATGTCAAGTTTATTGCCAATGAAATTTATGGTGATATTAAAGTTCAAATTTCCTTAGGCGATGTTGCCGTCTGGCGGTGGGACCATTTTTATGATTTATTTTACTTGTTTACAGGAACAACGCACTTATCTTAGATTCATCTCTTGTTATTATTACATCTCCAGACGATACGATCTAACATAATAGCGAGTCATAACCATTTTATACATCGTGATAAATTGTTTTAAACTACCTTTATTTATATGCATATCTACTCGTGCACTTTTTAATGATTCATTTTGATACGTAATATTATTTATATAACGATCCCCTAGTTTAATATCGTAATATAATTTAGAGTTTTTTTTTTCATTTATGGCGGTGTTGAGAACTATCATCCATTTTGATATTGGTTTAAGCCAGATGAACCAAGATGTCCTAGTTTCCCTTTTAAAAATAATAGCTTTGAACGATGGGCAAACGTTAGACCAAGAGCAAAGCAGCGTTGGTCTCTCTCTGACAAGGATATTGTGGTCATTGCATTGGTGATTCAATTACACTTATATTATAGGATGTTTTAGGCAAAGTAATAAAGGAAGGGGAACACAAAAAAAAAACGAATTTATAACAATTATAAATAGTAACATATTAAATAAAACACACAAGGTACTTTTTTGATTCCACTATTTATTTTATGTTTTTATCACAACATATATTCCCTTCTTCAAATGGGTACAGACTGTATCCACTGTGGATAGACTACAGTGTTTTATTTAATATTTTAAATAATGAATTTCCACAAAGTAAAAGCCTCCACATATTACTATTTAAATAGTACCTACCAAATATTATTAGATAAAACTATATTTTGTTGATTAGTTTCAGATTTCAGACTGTAGTTTGTATATTGAACTAATTATAACACAAAATAACACCCAGCAAAATCAATTAGTCCGTTTTCCGTTAATCTTTCAGAGACAATGTCGTGAATTACTTTAAATATTTTTTTTACAGTAGACTACTATATTAGATGGGTGGTGGCAGAGCAGTTAATAATCCTGTGGTCGCGAGTTCGAATTCTGCCACGACTGATTTCGTTCACCTATAGCACAGGCATATTTTTTATTTAGGGATTGTATGAGGATGTACATGTACTTGTTCATTCTTTAAAAAAAACTTTCATTAATTAACATGTACATGGGTCGCTATATATATATGGTCTCACGGTTATGAATTTGTTGTACATAGATATACATACATTATTAATAGTTGAGGTTAGGTTAGAAATTGTTCTCCGATATATGCATAAATCAAAACATCATCGTCACAATGGCATCAGCGGACATACGCACAAACAAGTTTGTATTTTGAATAATCGCTAATAGACACAAAATGTATGTTGTATTTGTTAAATAAACTGAAAGTTATACTTTCTCTTATTTGCAGTCATTCTCTAAACAAGATCTATAGAATGTTGAATATAAAGATAATATCCACTGATACCGGTTGTTCCTATTAAATACAATGTATGTGAAAATACATTAAGTATATGTATCTATGTACATCGATAATATAAATGAGGTATTATCTACGATCGTTTTATTATTATTATTAATACACTTTGCAGAATAAAACAGGCTGTAAAAAAATAAAACAAGAATTTCAATTAAACAATATCAAACATCTGAGAGAGAATTATGGTCTCACGCTGGTTAGTATGTATCTATTGATTGTATAATTAATAGATGCGTATGAGCCCGTTATTTTTACGGGAAACTATGTATGTAAAATAATTAGAATATGTGAATACTTTATTTAAGCGTACGCAGTGGCAAACCAGACTCCAGATGGACCAAAAAGTGTTGGACCAGCAGAAGAACTGTTGGAATATCTCAAACAATGTGGTTTGACGATATAAGACGAGTGGCTGGAAGCTGTTAGATGCGCAACAGACTTAAAAACGTCCCAAAATATAGATGATCCAGCGTTTCTCTACACAGAGACATCAGAATATGTCTGATTTTCGTTTATACAACATTCTATGGAATTAATTAACAACAACATTATGGGGAAGAAAGAGCCACAAAACGTATCCTGCGAAATAACCCTGTGGGCGAGAGACCCTTGGGAAGACCAAGGCAGAGATTGATGGACAATGTTATCCGACATCTGAACGTGCTGAATGCTTGTGATGACTGGGAGTCCACTGCAGCTGAGAGGAAGGCTTGGAAAGCTATTGTTCAGGAGGCTAAAGCTCTACCGGAGTTGTATGGCCATCGGAAGTAAGTACCAAAGTAAGTAGTAGTAACATTACTATAATTCTAAATAAATAATACAATTTTTGATATTGAATAAAGATTGAATAATATACAAATTAATCATATTAAATTAATACTAAAAACTTCACACGAATTAATTTAATTGTTTTGCCACCGACATTGTATGTAGATAGACGCGATAACAGGTAAACAAAACAATATTATATAGCTTCTATTGTTGATACGACGTAAACTGTTTAACAAAGTTTTACTAAATAAAATTTATAACACTTACCTAATTATGAAACATTATTTCAAAACACTAAAAGGTAGCCCAAGAACGAATCTTCACAATACGAGAAGTATAAAGTTTTACCTAGACCCATATAGATAAGTAATATATAAACACTATTACACACACAAACACATTATGTAAATATTGTAATTTTGCAGACACACACACAACTAAGTTAATTACGCCATTTCTATTGTTGGATAGTTATGTACTAACATTTAACGATGTTATGTTTTTCATTGTATTTTGGGCTTCGTAATAGTAAATTTTCATATCCTACGAATCTAATTATACTTATTTGTTTAATGAACTTAGTGTCTCTTATAGAAAATAAGCAAGAAAATATTTACCTTAAGATGAGACATTAAAAAAAATACTATGTATCCATGTAACAATAAAAGTCGAACAAATATGATGGCATCCATAATAATATAATAGTCGACTGTGCTGATGCAAAGTCGTTTTTTAATTCAGCCCCTAGACAATGTGTCATTAAGCTCAAGAAAAGAAAACTCAATGTATGGAAGTGACAGATGCCAGTCACGTGACAACTGTCATTTCCATACATTAAGTTATCTTTTCTTGAGCTAAATGATACGTTGTCTAGGGGGGCAGAGCCGGCGTCTTACATTCGTTCCATCGATTATTTACCTTTAAAACTATCCCTGTTAGCGGTATTTATCAATTTGAAACAATTTTAATTAATTGAACAACATACTACACATAACACATAATCACGCCATGTACCTCACGGGGTAGGCAGAAAGGACTGAACGCCAAATTTTTATAACTTAGTATATGTACATTCATTGCATCGTCTCATACTTGTTCGTCTGTTGTTCACGCCTCTAACATTATCGTAAGAATATTCATCACTCCTTGAGGGCCGTATTTATAAATCATTATCAGTGCTCAAGTCGATATCTAGCACACAGAAATGTATGGAAATTGTCATGCTAAGCATTTAGAAAATTCTTAGTACGTTTTATAAATTTGGGCCTAAACTCCGTTTCTGTTAGATTTGTATATTTCTTGTCAGGCGCTCCTCATGTATTATTACCAAATGACCATACCGTCTCAATTAAGTGCTCTATTTACTATGTTTCCTGCCATAACTCTTATTTCGATATCTTTATTAGGCTGTCCATTCAGTTAAAACATGTTTCCCAAACATATAAATCTAAACTAATTATAGAATTATCAAAGGGCTAAAAAAATGTCAAAATTTTGTCAGAGCTTTGCAGGATATGAGATTCTATTTTTCAGTCAAGATAGCAAAAAAAAAATCAAGACTAAGACTACACTTTTATTAAAAGTAAGACTAGGAATGAAAGCTTTTATATTTTGTATATTATATGTCATATTTTGACGAATTATTAATATCTCAAAAGAGATGAAGTTGGAATATTATAGGAAATCCGGGAAATAAAGGCACCTACATGGCTTACGACCTGTTACCGGCTTTTTTTACGTGACCGCTTTATACGCTTACGCAACGTTCACCAATTATGCTTATTTTATTGAATTCCTCATCAGTCCAATTTTTGAAAGTTCGATATAGAATTATTCATCAAAAAATTTTCTCTTGAGAATAAGCGAAGTGACGAAGAAATATTTTTTGTAACGCCATCTATTGATAAATTAGTTTGTAAACATTGAAAGCAACAGTCCTTATACACGATGTGACAATGCTTTTGCATAGATGTCACCCACGAACCAATAAGATATCATAAAATTGTCATTACAATAGCATTGACTTCCGACAGGGGAAAAAACCCATTTTTTGCATATATGCAACTACCTACAAAAATATTCGATAAGTAGGTAAAATATATATTTGTTTTTTGTAAAGTGTGTTGTAAATCAAAGAGATTTTGACCATTCAAAGTAATGGGATTACAATTTAAATGACCAAGGACGCACTTATTAATACGCTAAAAGCCGTAAAATTCATGATATAAATTGAATTACACAACACATGTTGTATTTAATTTGAATAAGGTAGGTGTAAGTATGTACATACAAAGTAAGGGAGATAGGTAGGTAAGTACTCACCTGCAAATGAAAATGTAATTAGGAAGTTAGAAACATAATACAATAATAAAATGAAACAGTCAGACAATGAGGATGTGTTAATGAAGTAACTACACGGTGGAATATTAATGTTGAAAAGTAACAACGTAGGTATACATATCAAAATGAACACAATATTAGTCTTACATCATCAGATCAGTATTCGTTATACATTTAGAGAAAAATATTTAGTAGGATTTAATGGATACAATGGAAACCAAATATTTGCAATTGTGTTGAATAAAGAACAAACAATGATATACGTTACGTTAAAGAGACAAAAGCGAGTAACAAAAGTCATTATAATCTATAAAACACAACAGAAAATGTATGTGAATATACAGTAGTATTATAACTACTACTATTTATAGGAAAAAATCAATATATAATATGTGTAAAGAGCCGTGATAATTCAGGATCATTGTTATATCGGTTGTAGACCAAAGGCCAAGCTAAACCAGCTAGCCAAAAGTTTAGATATGTATTGCGATACAAAATAAGATTTGATATGGATTGATTTGACTTTAAAACTTTGAAATAGATTGAATTCGATTGGAAATAGTTTGCATAAAACTGTAGATAAATTTTGTATAAAATTGATGTCTATTGAAGCACAATATAAATATTGTCTCTTAAGGATTTTCACCCAAAAAGGTAATTTAAAAATTGTATTCTTTAGAATTTAATCAAAACATGACAAAAATATATTTGATTGAAACAACGTTAAAATTTTAAAATAAGATAGAATTCTATCGAAGCGGATTAAAATTTAGTATTTGATTAAAAACTATACAATGTTAATTTTTTAGGTACATGAAATTGGAGTGGAATATTAAGATATTCTGTTTAAAGTATCCACGGCCAAAATTTGTGAGACAAAAGCGACATTGTTATTGGGCAAGGAAGGTGTGGGAAGCAAGGTAAGTACAGATGGAGAATGACAAATGTAAACATTGACTAAACTGGCTGTTTTCACACGAATTGATTAAATGCCAAGAAGACGAAATATAAATTGAATTAGTAGAGATCATTATGGCATTGGAAAAGAGTTTACAGAGCAAACAATCGGTGTGTACGTATTTTGTTACCGGATAATTGAAAACAACATCTAACTTCTTACCTATGTAGGAATATACAACATAATATCAAGAAAGCAAATATACATACACATATGTAATTTTCTCATATCTGATACTGAAATAAATTTATGTAAGACAATGATCTTAAAATTCACAGAAATCCACATACTCGTACATTTGGAACAATTATTATTAGATTTTGTAGCACCACTCGTATTAAATCATCGATCATAATAATTCCCTTTGATTACTCTGTTAACCTCATTTAAGGAATTGATACTTAGATTACCCTATACTCTTAGAGTTCTGGAATTTTTGTAGAATGTTCAAAGCATCGCTAGCCATCAGACAAATTCATAGATTTGTATTTTATTATTGAAAGAAAATCATCCTTTAAACAAGCTCATATTTTTGAGAAATAAAAAATGTTAAAGCTCAAGTGCTAGTAATTTAAAAATAAAAATATTTTCATACATAAATCTTTTTATTGGTGTGTGATTACACATCATAATATTATAACAGTATTTAAGAAATATGAAATGTAAATCAAAGTGTCGTAATTAATCACACATCTGGCATGTTAATGTTTATAGAACAATATCATATCAAAATCACCATATTTTGTATTGCGTATCATAATTTCAATCGGGATTGTAACTGCGTTCCGAATTGGATATTCAAATATGGGATTTTGTGAAATCATCTCTATTGGAAATGCGATAGCCAACGCTTTAGTTTATTTGGAGTAAAAAAAAATATTCGGACCGCAGTAATTTGGCGGTATAGGTTTGATTGAATAATGCTGTAGTTTTAAAAATGAACACTGATAGTTTTATTTGTTACATATTCTTTAGTAATAATTAACGTGCAATAGGTTGCGATTTTTAAGAATTGGAAATTATGTAGGTACCTACATATTCGCAAATATTTAGCGCTATAAACACGGTAACGAATAGGTGCCATAGATGCCTAAGAACTACCTAGTTTTGTGTAAAAAAATATGAAATACTGGACGCTTGAATCGATCTTTTGCCCTTATGAATTTTATATTGTCCAGATCCGATTGAGACGTAAGAGCACGTGTCACTCAAAAGGAAGATGAATATTTTTGATCTGTGAATAAATTTATGGATTTCAGATGAGACACAATTTTACGCACATCATTCTAAATAAAACTACAAATGAAAATTAATTCAACCCGACAAGCAATGTTACAACATCAGCATAAAATAATACATACCTAATGTGTAGGAACTTTACAGATAACATTAGATCGGTCATATAATTTAGTTGGTTAAATAAAGTGAACTAATATTCTTTATTAACGATAATCAGATAAAATTAATTTGACCCTGAACGATCATATGAACGCCCATTACTTTTTGTTTGTTCAATTTATATTTAAACTCTTATTTACACAATTGTGTATTACAAATATACTGAGAATATACGTACCATATAATTCAATAAATAATTTTACGATTAAAAATTGAAACGATGTAGATAAAAATATATGAAAAAATTATAATTATATTAAAATAAAAAATAAAACTATATTAATTTAAAAACCAGAATTCCATTGAAAATATAATAAAGACAAATAATATTCAAAGGTAGAGGCGTTTACATTGTGGAAATTCATTTTAAAACTTAAAACAAGTGGAAATAATCAAAGTTACATTGTTATTTTAATATGTATATAATAAAGAATTTAACCTATTTTTATGTTGTTGTACGCACACAAATATAATGACTTTAAGAAGACGACCAATGAATATATGTGATGTGACTATTCATTTTCATAATTTTTGAAAGAAAATCAAGAATGTCTTTTGAAAGTTGTGGTTGGTTTGTTGTTGAAATGATCCTTGAATTATTCGATGTTTTTTTTTATATTGTTGAAACGAGTATAAAAAAAATCTAATTAGACTGTGCTCATTGCAAGTGGTGAGGATTATTTTAATTGAATTAATAAATGTGACATTACCCCGTATTCAGTAACTATTGGAACCAAATTAGGAACGTTCTAAAATTGTAGATTTTAGATTAACGGTCTTATTTCAGCGTTATAAAATATAAACTTGGACTAAATGGAATAGGAACGTACCTATTTTGGACGGAACGTTCTTAAAAAGTTACTGATTCAGACGTATTTTGAATAATTATGAAATTTTCGTTATTTTCATAACTATTCAAAATACGTCTACTTCAGTAACATTTTAAGAACCTTCCGGCCAATATAGGTACGTTCCTATTCCATTTAGTCCAAGTTAATATTTTATAACGCTGAAATAAGACCGTAAATCTAAAATCTACAAATTTAGTATGTTCCTATTTTAGTTACAATACTTAGGTACTGAATACGGGGTATTGTGAATTTATAATTTTTTTTTATTTATTTATTTATAACAATTAACAATATCATTTTACATATTATTATAAATCCACCTCACTAGGCTTTGCCTGTACCGAGGTTATATTATTGGTGACTACGTAATCTGTTAAAGGTTTAAAATTTTAAAGTTCAGGGGGGCAAGTCTGGTCTGACCGGCGAAATCAAAACCCTAGTGATTACCCATATCATGGATATAATTATTATATGGAGTTCTATAGTATGTTTAGATGTCATAGAACTCCATATGATAATTATATCCATGATATGGGTAATCACGAGGATTTTGATTTCGCCGGTTGGACCAGACTTGCCCCCCTGATTGGACAATTTGTCCATAATATTTGACACGAGAAATGTGGTATTATGAAATTAATTATTCAAACCGTAATTAAAAGAATCAAATACAATTTAAGTTTGATTTTTAGTTACCAATCTAGCAATGTAAAAAATAGTGTTGCGGTCTAAAGGTAATAAAATTTATATGATAAAATATAATGCTTACTATTTGAGGTAGGTACTTGTGTAATAACTACAGAGTGTTCTCATTACTCTCAATAATAAATTAATGTCATAACTGTTCAAATATAAATGTATACTTTGGATGCATTAATCAAACAGAAAAGTTCTACAGACAAGACTAGGTTAATTGATTCATTTCTTTGCGAAACAAAGCGATACGTTATATTATTTATTATTTCTCTTTTACGAGCCCAGGTTTAATAGTGCAGCCGACATTATAGTAAAACGCCAATTAGATCTGAAAAAGTATTAATAATTTTACAGATATTTGCGGACACATAATAACATTAATTGAAAATACAGTACACACCTAACACAATACTCATATCTTAACATACACAGTTATCGGCAAACATCTTTTAAAATCACGTGGCCTGCACACAGCACAAATTTTGCGATTATTAGTTGGTTGGTAGATGCGCAAACCGTTCCCCTCAAAAATTGCTAAGATATTGTCCGATACATGTATACATAACGTACGATTTTCAAATTTATGTTTGACAGTTATTCGTTGAATTTGGTGATTATTCACAATCAAAGAATGATATTTACATTTTGAAGTTGAAGAAAGATGTCATTACTAGAATGAAGGTGAACACATTGAGATGGTTTGGTCACATGGGGAGAATGAATGAGGAGCGCCTGACGAAGAAAATATACAGAGCGGAAAGGAATGGAATGAGAGGTCGGGGACGCCCAAGAAAGGGATGGAACGACCATGTGAACGATATTCTGAAAGACGGAAATGTTAGAAGTGTGAGCAACAGACGAACATGTATGAGACGATGCATGAATGTGGACGAGGCGAGAAATGCGTGCCAGGATAGAAAAATGTGGCGTTCGGTTCTCTCTGCCTACCCCGCAAGGGACATGGCGTGATGGTATGTATGTATATTTACATTTTACTAGGTTAGTAAGTATTACAACAAAAATTAAATTAGAAAAAATACTCTGATGATGAAAAATATATGATAATAGTTTGTAAAATTTGATTATAATCTTTCACATAAAAAACCGACTTCATAATGAATGTGTGCTAAGATAGAAACATGTAGTGTTCGGTTTTATCTGCCTACCCCATAAGGGACATGGCGTGATGGTATGTATGTAGTAATATTATATTTAATACAATTCGTCTATACAATAATACGAAAATCTTTCGCAAATTGATAAGTTTCATGATTTCTCATGATCAAATCTCTTCACTGAAAAAAATAATTGTGACGACCGAACTGATGGCTAC
Source organism: Molanna angustata (assembly GCA_963576475.1). Taxonomy (NCBI): domain Eukaryota; kingdom Metazoa; phylum Arthropoda; class Insecta; order Trichoptera; family Molannidae; genus Molanna; species Molanna angustata. The sequence goes on along the minus strand of OY754970.1, from coordinate 9,398,035 downwards.
CTGCGTTTTTAGCCAAACCTTTGTTATTAGTAATAAAAGTTTATCTGTTTATGACTGTATTGTTTGGATAAACACACAATATATTTAGTCGCACTAAACGAATTGTTTTGTAGTCGCTATAGTTCGGTTAATTTTAATATAACTTTTATTTCAGTGTTGGCTTAGGTAAGATGAAACCACTCCAGAAGTAATACCTTTCTAATGAAAAATGAATCATCGGATTTGGACGACGACGCGATGTGGTAAAGAATTATTATTAATTGCAGACGAATTTGCACATTGAAGATTTTGATATTTTTTTCTCGTGAGTTCTATCACCAGAACTCGATGAAATTCATATGTGTGATCATCTGTGAAGCACTCCTATTCTATTAAAAAAGAAATCATTAAAATCGGACAATGTTTTAAAGAGTTATTATCGCTGAAGTGCAAATTGAAGAGTTTGATGAATTTCTCATGGATCCCATGGTCAGATCTTTACCAAATTGAAATGGGATCAATCGGAAGATATCCCCTTTCCAATGGAAAAAAAAAACGAGTAGGTTGTGGCCAAGTCATTCTATAAAATATTCAAATTTTGTATGAAAAATATTCAGTAGGTACCTACCTATTTTCATGAAATGAGTTTTTTAAATTATTTTTTTATTTAAATATTTTATAATGAAAACTTGATTCTTCAATGCCTTTTTACCAATTTGAAAATAAAAATTTCAAATTTTAAGTTTTCTGAGTTTGGGGTCACTTGATAGATAAAAAATTGAGAAGCACTATTCAGATATCCTTCAAAATCTAATGGGATCTAAGTGAGTATAAGATATACAAATATGCAAAATTAAAAAAAAATCGAATTAGTGGTTTATAATAATTAATAAAGTAAAATAAACACGCCGTACATAGCACACAGCACGTAGCACACAGCACATAGCACACACACACACACACACACACACACACACACACACACACACACACACACACACACACACACCCTCACACACACACACACACACACACACACACACACACACACACACACACACACACACACACACACACACACACACACACACACACACACACACACACACACACACACACAGAGATACATTGTGATGAAACTTTCAGAATACAATCTCAGCATGATACTAGTTGATAATCTACAATAAAAATTGCGAAATCATAACTTTCCACTATATCCCCTTGGGTTAATTTTCGAAACCGCCTCGGTGAAAAATATAGTATTATCAATAATCCACAAACATTTAAAATATTATTTAATTCACTAGTCAGAAGTACACTGGAGTTTGGCTCTGTTATTTGGAACCCGTAATATCGAGTGCACATTAATAATATAGAAAAAATACAGCGTAAATATTTGAAGAGATTGGCATATCGAAGTATTGTTGCACCTATTCCACCGTCACTAAAATCAAGACGTAAATGTCAAGATATACAATTTCTTTACAACATATTTAACAATATTATTGAATGCCCGGAACTTTTATCGAGTATTGACTTTAACGTACCATTGAGACGCTCCAGACATATAACTCTCTTCCGACCTAAATTATACAAAAATAATGCCGCGAAAAACTCAACTATAAACAGAATTATAAACACATACATAAAATATGAGAAGTCCCTTGACATAGACCTATTCAGTGACACAAAACATAAACTCGCTCAAAAATTAAAAACAGGAATTTCATAAGACTAGTTGCATGTAACACATGAGATCCAACTGTCGATAGCGATAGTATGTATAGTTGAAGAATAAGTACCACACTATAATCCCATAAATACAAATTATTGAAAATTTTAACACATGTTGGTATGTATGTCAAGATAGGACAGTATGGAGGTAAGACTAGTTGCATGTAACACATGAGATCCAACTGTCGATAGCGATAGTATGTATAGTTGAAGAATAAGTACCACACTATAATCCCATAAATACAAATTATTGAAAATTTTAACACATGTTGGTATGTATGTCAAGATAGGACAGTATGGAGGTCAGTCCTGTTTTCCTACCCGGAATATGAAAACAGCATGATGGTTCTGTATGTATGTTTGGAGATTAAGTACCTATCAAACTATTAAAACTTCTTACATATTGTGTATAGGCGACTGACATACAAATTGTATGAAGCAATGTCGTCACTAAATTCAATTTTTATAAAAAATGTTAAAAAAAGTTTGAGATGTGCTAATACAATGTTAATATTTATTATAGAAAATTAAATTATCTAGTTGGGGTGTTTCGGCTTTTTTCGATATTTTTGAAAAATTTGGAAATATATGCAGTTAAACTCATAAATTTATCATAAAAAAAATATTTTTCTTAATAAAAAATGTTTGAGAAACCTTGGAATTTTTTTGAATAAACTAATTTTAGATTTTGTATTTGTCTATATTTGTACCAATTTTCAGCGTTCTAGCTTTTATGGTTTCTGAGATATATGGAAAAATAAAGTAAAAATTCAAAAGTTGATAACCCCTGACTCAAACAAAAATTCGAAATTCTGAGTATAAAAGTTTTGTAAGCCTACAACTGTTTATATATTCTGAAATTTTGGGCTCTGTAAATTGAGCGGATCAAAAGTTATAAGGGGGGGACGGACACACACACACACACAGACACACACACACACACACACACACACACACACACACACACACACACACACACACACACACACACACACACACACACACACACACACACACACACACACACACACACACACACACACACACACACACACACACACAGACACAGACACACACACACACAGACACACGAAATGTTCTACTCCGAATTCTGAGTAAATCCGTGTATGGAACATATATGCTGCGAAGCCTCTAAGTTGGTGTTTTTTGACTTCAAAGTTGGAAAAGCCGTGAAAAAAGTAGACCTCTCCATACAATTCTCGCGTATTCTGGCTTGATACATTGTCGATATGTTAAGAGAACAAAGTTCTCCTGAACAAATCGACAGTTGGATTATCACTTACGCACAACACGCATGCACATACACATATACACTTACACACACACACACCATCACACATACACACCCTCACACACACATATGATTTTGTATCTTGATTATATGACTGTATTTTGTAATAAATTATGATAGTATTGTAAGCCAATAATTGATGTATGGAGACTAGTTGCATGTAACACATGAGATCCAACTGTCGATAGCGATAGTATGTATAGTTGAAGAATATGTACCAAACTATAAACCCATAAATACAAATTATTGAATATTTTCAGATATTTTGTTTTCTATACAACATATATTATGTAGGTATGTATGTCAAGATAGGATAGTATGGAGGAAGTTCCTTTTTTCCTACCCAGAATATGAAAATAGCATGATGGTATGTATGTTTGGAGATGAAGTATCAAACTATTAAGTCTTCTTACATATTGTGTATAGGCGACTGCCATACAAAATGTATGAAGCGATGTCGTCACTTAATTCAATTTTTAAAAAAATTGTTAAAAAAAATTGAGATCTTCTACTACAATGTTAATATTTTTTATAGAAAATTAAATTATCTAGTTGGGGTGTTTCGGATTTTTTCGATAATTGTATAAGTTTTGGAAATATAGGCAGTTAAACTCATAAATTTATCATAAAAAAAATATTTTTCTTAATAAAAAATGTTTGAGAAACCCTGGAATTTTTTTGAAAAAATTAATTTGAGATTTTTTATTTTTCTATGTTTGTACCAATTTTCAGCGTTCTAGCTTTTATGGTTTCTGAGATATATGGAAAAATAAAATAAAAATTCAAAAGTTGATAACCCCTGACTGAAACAAAAATTCAAAATTCTGAGTATAAAAGTTTTGTAGGCCTATAACTGTTTATATATTCTGAAATTTTGGGCTCTGTAAATTGAGCGGATCAAAAGTTATAAGGGGGGGGGGGGACACACACACAGACACACACACACACACAGACACACGAAATGTTCTACTCCGAATTCTGAGTAAATCCGTGTATGGAACATATATGCTGCGAAGCCTCTAAGTTGGTGTTTTTTGACTTCAAAGTTGGAAAAGCCGTGAAAAAAGTAGACCTCTCCATACAATTCTCGCGTATTCTGGCTTGATACATTGTCGATATGTTAAGAGAACAAAGTTCTCCTGAACAAATCGACAGTTGGATCAATGTATTTTAACTGTACTATTTTTGATACTTTAATTGAAAAAAAATCATCCTTAGAGAATGATTATTTTAAACTAGTTGCATGTAACACATGAGATCCAACTGTCGATAGCGATAGTATGTATAGTTGAAGAATAAGAATCAAACTATTAACCCATAAATCCAAATTATTGAAAATTTTAACACATGTTGGTATGTATGTCAAGATAGGACAGTATGGAGGTCAGTCCTGTTTTCCTACCCGGAATATGAAAACAGCATGATGGTTCTGTATGTATGTTTGGAGATTAAGTACCTATCAAACTATTAAAACTTCTTACATATTGTGTATAGGCGACTGACATACAAATTGTATGAAGCAATGTCGTCACTAAATTCAATTTTTATAAAAATTATTAAAAAAAGTTTGAGATGTGCAGATACAATATTTATATTTTTCATAGAAAATTAAATTATCTAGTTGGGGTGTTTCGGCTTTTTTCGATATTTTTGAAAAATTCGGAAATATAGGCAGTTAAACTCATAAATTTATCATAAAAAAAATATTTTTCTTAATAAAAAATGTTTGAGAAACCCTGGATTTTTTTTGAAAAAACTAATTTGAGATTTTGTATTTGTCTATATTTGTACAAATTCTCAGCGTTCTAGCTTTTATGGTTTCTGAGATATATGGAAAAATAAAGTAAAAATTCAAAAGTTGATAACCCCTGACTGAAACAAAAATTCAAAATTCTGAGTATAAAAGTTTTGTAGGCCTATAACTGTTTATATATTCAGAAATTTTGGGCTCTGTAAATTGAGCGGATCAAAAGTTATAAGGGGGGACGGACACACACACAGACACACACACACACAGACACACAGACACACGAAATGTTCTACTCCGAATTCTGAGTAAATCCGTGTATGGAACATATATGCTGCGAAGCCTCTAAGTTGGTGTTTTTTGACTTCAAAGTTGGAAAAGCCGTGAAAAAAGTAGACCTCTCCATACAATTCTCGCGTATTCTGGCTTGATACATTGTCGATATGTTAAGAGAACAAAGTTCTCCTGAACAAATCGACAGTTGGATGATAATTGTTATATTTGATATTTTTATACATATATACTATTCTTTGTACATTGTTAGCTTCAATTTGAAAAAATAAAAAAAAAATAAAAATATTTTCGGAATTAACTCGGTGACATATGTCATTCTGAATAATTTTAATTGAAACAGTTCACATTGTTCTAGCAATGCGACCGGACCGCTTACATTGTAAAATTAGCTGAGAAAAAAGCGATTGTTCTGTACGTCGTATAAAAAAAAAATCATTATAAAAAAGATCGCGGTGTAAAAAACACCAAATAATAATTTTTTTCAAAAAAAAATATTATTTCAGAATCGTACAAAAGTCCTCTGAGACGTGTAGGTATAACATTCGACCAGCGTCACTGTCTGGGTATCGAAGCGCCCAACGATTTTATCGAGGATTTGTTGTGCGGCGTTGTGGAAAACGTTCAACGTCCCCGAGCGCTTATTCTGTTGGACGCTTTGAGATCGACCACTGCTATGTGCACTCATTTTGTTTTGTTTTTCTCCACAGCTCCTTGAGCGTAATTGAATATTATTAATGGTAAACACTGGGCGGTATGGACGAGGGGCAGGGGAAAGAATGTTCGGTATTTTAAAATGAGAAAATTCAATGGGAAAATGAGAAATGGGGAACAAAGCGGTTCGTGGTGAAAATACAATGTTGTTTATTTGAAGAGTATGTAGACTTATAGGAAAAGTTGGGAAAAAAACAAATAATACGAATGAAAATTTCGAAAGCAAATATATATACGTACGGAAAATGTTTAGTTCTGTTGATAAAGTAAAATAATGTGAGTGGATTGAAAACAAACTTACATAAATATCTACTTCCTAAATATTTATTAAAAATATATGAGTTTTTTTGTGTGAGTTTTCTATTACATATTTACCAATTTTGACAAAGCGACTAACATTTTCTCTCATGAGATCGTTAAGACGAATCTGAAATTATAAAATAATAATACGATTCCAGGCAGGTGAACATTTTGATCAAAAAATTCATCAAAATTAATGACATAAAAATCTAACTCTGTACGTACATAAAATTGAAATTGATTGAAGTAAAATAAACATACAAAAATAATTTAGGTTTCTATCTATTTAAATTTTAATATGTTAATTTATGTGGCTGAGAACACCCTTAACGGGTGAAGAGCCAAAAAAAAGACGAATCTGTAATAGAACGATGTATGAACGAGGGTACGAAATCAGGACACAAGGACAGAATTAATCCGAAGAAAGATGTCATTAATAGAATGAAAGTGAACACTTTGACATGGGGAGAATGAATGAGGAACGCCTGACGAAGACAATGGAATGAGAGTTCGGGGCTGCCCAAGGAAAGGATGGCACGACCATGTGAACAGTATTTTGAAAGACGGGAGTGTAAGAAGCGTGAACAACAGACGGACATGTAAAAGGCGATGTGTGTGTTGACGAGGCTAGAAAAGATAGAAAAACGGCGTTCGGCTCTCTTTGTCTACCCCGTGAGGGACTTGGTGGGATGGTATATATGTAGGTATGTATTTTCTAACTAAAACACATCACTTGAGAAAATTTTATTCACCAATTACTTTATAAATCGCATACGATAAATAAACAATATTATTTTTAAACACGAAGCTGGGATTAAGAATAGGTACAGGTAAATAATTAACATGATCACTAAAAATTAACGTAAATTCAAAAAACAAAATTTATTTATAGAATTTGCTTCATATATATGAAGTTGGGAAACGAACTAGGAATACTGAAAGTCAAACGGGTTCCAACAGATTATTAGAATCCCATAAATAAAACATCTCTTTGATTTTGTATATTATTTTATTACAAGGTCAAGATTTTTGTCAAAGCATATTTTAAGTTATATATACATAGGTAGCACGAACGTATTTTAAAATATATATGCAGTATAGAATTAATGTTTTGAATGTATTTAATGTTTTATATTTATATATGGGAATGAAATAGCCATCATGACATTGGCTTTGCGTAGTTTGGTGATGATTAAAACACAATACAAGAAGAAAAAAAGCGTACACCAACATAATGTGGAAAGTTCAGTGTTGCCATAACCCACTCGTTTTGTATTTATATTAAATAAATAAATAAAATTTATGAAATACGATTACAAAGAAAAATGTATAATAAGACAGGGTAAGTGTGGCGTTCATTTGCTTACTTAAATTTAGATGAAAGCATCGTTATTACATGAATATAAGAAAATACGCGGAAATAACAGAAAAGGTAAATGAGAAATGGAAAGAAAACAAATTATCTAAAAGAAAAAAAATCAACACAACAACTACGATAATAATTCTCGCGAAAATTCTTGTTTTTTTTATTCTGTCGTTTGTTTGATTCAAACTAATAATGGAAACATTGGATAGGTACAATCGGACTTTTCTTTTAACTTATGATTTTACAGAGCTTGAGACGGTGTTTATACTGTAAAACTCCATAAAATTATAAAGGTTGAAAATGAAAACAGATTATTAGTTTCAATAGGGCCAACTAATACAAATTAAAAATATTTACATAAACAAAAAAGTGCTTCTACTATTTTCCATGATTATTGTTTATTGGTGACCATCATCATCTCACCATAGTGAAGCAATGAGTAGGTTCACAACCTATTCTGATTGTAGTGGTTTTTAGGTGTGATGAGTCTAGTGCGTGGAGATACACGCACGTGTCGTGCTTCCTTTTTATAAAGAAATGCACACCGGTCTTTATTTACTCTATTTTGGGATTTATTATATTTTATTATTTTTAATTTTTTTATACATATAAAACAATAAAAAACTACAGATAAAGATGCACAATAAGAAATAACACATTTCCCTTCACCAGAGTGCAAGCACTAGTGCGCAAAGGAGATTTATTTAGTTATTTAGATTAGTTTATTTATATTTATTGTTGTATTTGTATTTATACAGTGGGATTTATTTATTAATATCAATTTATTCTATATGCCACGATAAGAAGCATGTTTGTGTGTGTGTGATACAAATTAGTAAAATATTGGAGAAAACACAAAAAATAGTGCTGAAATCAACATAAAATGAAGAAGCACATACGTTTTATGCTCTACAAAAAAATAATCGTAAAGATCGTCCTAAGAATAGGAACAAAAATCGTAAAACTATTAATCTGTGTTGATTTTTTTACCTATGGGATTTTTTGTTCCGAGTTTTTTTTTTCGGACAGCATTCCGACTGGCAACTAGTTTTGTTTCATATTATATAAGAGTGATGAATACATTATGGTTATTAACTATAAAACGAACGGCCATGAACTAAGAGTGGTGTTCACGACTCACGCTTAATAAACAGTAATAGTCCAACTGAGTCTATACTCTCAGATAGAACAAGCGCACTCTATTGCAGAACTCACGAAAATCAACCCGTGGAAGAAGAAGAAGAAGAACATCCACCTTGAACGATAATAATGATATAATTAATATGTACTTCGATTTAAATTATTGAGCGGAATAAAAGGCCATAAAACCAACTGGCGGAAAATTATCGGACCTAACGCAAGAAATGGGGAATATTTAATTGGTTACTGTTGATAAAATGTGCGTTGAGAAAACAAAGTATAAAGAGACACTCAATCAGAAAGAATAATTGATAAAAAATAGGTAGGTATATGTAAATTATTCGTAATTTATAACTATTGTATGAACGCTGTTGATACGGCAAATTAAATTGGCTGTTCATCTAAGAGGAACAGCGAGAATACGTTTTTTTTAGTAAACAAAGGAATAAGATGAAATTAAATTGATTAAAAGAAATAAATATAAACAAACGAGAGATAATGAAAATAATGTAAGTAAAGTTATGATTTAAAAAGTTAAATTCTAGTTTTAAAATCATTAATTTTTTCTAAGTGAGGGATATCATGGATAATATGTATTTATATCAAGTATTTTCGATGGAGAACTTTAATTGAGAAAATATCAGATTTTAATTTATATATTTATTTTTAAGGGTTTCTGAGGGTTTTTAAATTTTAAATAATCAACCCTCAGAAACATCTGAACAAATACGAAACATCTATTTTATAACCTCAACATTTGAATTAATCTGAAAAATATTATTTTTTTTAATTTGGTGTTTCGATGATCGACCAACTCGATTAATTTAGAAAGAAAAATAAAATTGTCTTTGTTACAAATAATTTCATCGAATATGTTTGAAAATTTAATGCCGCTTTGGTTCGAAATGAATTTGAACATATTCTAGCTATATACAATGAAGGGTAGTACTATTTCTGAATCACATTGTTGTGAAAAGTGTTTGTTGGGATATTTTCTACCATTAATTCGGCTACCAGCACGTCGCGTCGGAATGTTTCTGTTTTCGATGCTAGATTTTTCCCTCCAATGTTTTCTGAATATTTTGCATCCCCAAGGAAATAACAGTTATTTTTCCTTTCGAATCAATGCAACCAAACAAGGCGTTAAAATATATTAAATATATAAATTTTGATCAATCGCATATCGACTCAAAACAAAATAATGACTAAAAGTAAATGTCGTTAAAATAGAAAGTTGAGGGTTTACTTTTATAAATATTTAAGATACAAAAACACATTGTATTATGACGATTTTTTTAAGTTGGAATATTGAATAAGGCACCTATACACGTCGTAGCCCTGTAGGTGCCTTGATTTCTTGATTCTTCTATCATATTCCAACTTCGTCTGTGCTGAGATGTACAAAATTTGTCATAAAAACAACATTGACTTCCGAAAGGGTATAAAATCCAATGTTTGCGTATATGCAACTATTAAAATATTAGACTTTGTATTACATTTGATATTATTTTTCGTCGAAAGCTATTAAAAGTCCTATGAAGGTATTATTCTTCTTGATGTTCACAATTCTAGCATTGGTTTGCAACAAGCACTCCACCTCTACATATATCTGTTGTCCGCCAGCCTATTCATCTCTTGGTAGATGCCACAGTGTACATTACTGACCGACCTCTATAGTTTCTGCCCTCTCTCATTCCTTCGGCGAAAGGTATAAATATCAAAACTATAATCCTGAGGATAGTCTGAAGAGAGGTTTTGAGAGAAAAATAATTTTTAATTGAATTTATAAAACTAAATGTCAAATCACACTAGCGATATTTTGAAGACGTCGAAATAAAAGGAGAGTTTGTATGAAAAATAACGGTTGTAGATCAACATAAGTTACGTATTTCGTGAAAAAATCTGCTAAACTATTATTGCATAAAAAAGATACTTAGTGGTAGTAAGAATGTTTTATCACCCTTTTAATTAACTACACATGTCTGACCGTACTGGAATTTTGAAGTAGATTTTTAACTAATTTTTTGACCAGTTAGAGCTCTGAAACTTCCAAATTTGTGTATTCACGATGACAAATGCACGTTAAATGATAAAATTGAACAATTTTGTATTGCATACTTATTGCATAAAAACAGGAGTATTTTTAATAATATCTTTTGACAGTAACATTTTAACGCGAAGGAAACTTTGAAGGGGGTATCCTCTTTTTTTTATTTAATATTTTATTATACGATAATTTTTGATACCGATATTACTAATAAAATGTACCTACTGTATGTTAAAAAAGAAAGAAGTGTTTCAATAAACTATACGTAATATATTCAATGTGTGCTTAAAAGCAATAAAAATCTAACGGAAAATAACTTGACAAAAATAAAAATTAAGTGCGGTATTGCCGCAACTCACGCATTCTGCCATGCATTACTAATAGGTAAATAGAATATCAAATCAAGTAAACGGATAAACACAGGTGTACATATAAAAGTAGGCAAAATATTCCATAAATAATGAACAAAATATATCCAAAGATAGTAAGTATGCAATGGCCACGAGAAGTTTATTATATTATTAATTTAATACGCAGAGAATCTAATAGTTAATTAAATAGGAAGTAACTTTAATATTTTTGAGTGATAAAATAACTAGTTAATATAATGTTCACCAATAAAATAATATTAAATATCCTAACATAATTCACTATTCTCTGCCTTTATAACCTGAGAATATCTACCATAGCTTGGTGTCATTCATCATTTCCATTACAATTTTATGGGTTCAAAAAACTAAGAGGTCATTGTATATTTTTCTGTTTCTTTTTGTTTATGTTTAGTTATTTCTGGTAATTCCTTTGCATTCAATAACTTGACCAAATTGGAAAAGTACAGCCTCAGAACAGACTCATCAAGTGAGGTAGTATTTCATCTTAGATGGGTGGTAGCAGAGCGGTAAGCGCGCTGGGTTAGTAATCCAGTGGTCGTGAGTTCGAATCCTGCCACGACCGATTACGTTCACCTAAGCATTCATGCTTAGTAAAGGGAATGTATGAGGATGTACATATATGTACTTGTATCAAGGACATATTAATTCTTGAAAAAAAAAATAATAATACGTGATACGCGGTCTAATAAATACAAGTCAAATAACAGGAGCGCAAAGAATAAGGCGGGAAATAACAGAACACTGTTCTGTGTACGAAAGTTCTATCTAACTAGGTAAACATATTCAGAAGGTTATAGGTAACATTTAATTTCGTCATTTTTATAACTTATAACTAGAGTATACATATTTTGAAGCATGTCGGTAATGCTGCGGGGAGTAGAGATGGTGTGGGGGAGAGAAGTAGAGATGGTGTGGGGGAGAGAAGTAGAGATGGTGTTCCCGACCAATAATAATTACTATTGCCGGCACCGGATGTAATTAAAATATGGCTGCCACTAAACAATGTAACCACGTAGAGTCAACAACCTCCCCGACTAAAATAATGTTTCATAATAATTTAAAATGAAAATAACTTTGGTTCACTCCAGCAGATTTATAGTGTGCAGTGGGGGGACCATAAATTAAAAGAACATGCGCGGGACACCGTTTTATTGTCGGTTACCTCTCAAATAATTCATTTACAGCATCATGAAAAACGGAAATTAGAACCGACGGCGTAGTTTCGTTTATGCACCAAATATAATTTAATAATAAAGACATAATGTAATTTTTGATACATGTTAATTGAATATCCATACACTTGTACACTGTTCTCAATATGACACAGGGACGTCCCTTACTCATTAGAGGGCTAATTCGCCAACTGAAATTCATTACGTTTGGGTATTATAAATGTGCATGTAGGTACAAATTAGAGATAAAATTCGTAATTACGTTGTGTTTTCTTATCGCCACCTTTTACTGAAATACATAAATATGAAAAAGCTTGAAAAAAACAGATATATTAACTAAAAATTTCTAAAAAAGCTTAAAAGAAATTCAATTTGATTTTAGTATAAAAACAAAAAAAAACAGATTACATGAACAAACAATAACAACTTATTTAAATGTTTTGTTTACATTCATGGTGAATATTATGATACGATAGAAATTGCTGTGGGCACCGGCCAAGAATAGTACTTCCACTATTTTCTACTAGACCATTCCACTATTTTCTTCCATTATTTTAGGTGAGACGAGACTGGTATGTGGGGTTACACACACGTTGTCGTGTTTCTTTTCATAAGGTTATGCGAACCCGCACACATTTCGCTGGTTACCCCACATAGAGGTATACACCGTGATGGTATGTATGAATGATTTTAATTAAGTTGGTAAAAAAGCCTATATATAAATGTTATGTAGTTGTCTGAATGCAATTGTTGACTGTCGACATGCGAGTCGAGTTTCACTTTCGAGATTGTGTAGTACTCACAACATACATTTCCTAGCGTGTTCCCGTCAATCAAGGCACAACGTGAGTTCCTCGCATGCTCACCCCGGGCCGATGTGTCGGGTATGGGACGGGAAGTGAGGGGGCGTGGATCGGACCCAGGACCGGACCTACAATTTGTGGCGCCTAGCGCAATTTGAAGGCCCCCTCCTCCCACCGAAAACAGGCCACCAATCTTATTTTGTCTCGTTGATGAATAGAATATTTGCAATTTTGCAGTAATTAAATTCATCTTCTACTACTTCTTCTTCGTTTCCTCAATGCTGAGAGTTATGATCTATGGGGCCGCAAATGGACTGAAAGAGTCGCCTCCAGTCCTCTCTGCCCTCCGCAGCTCATATTAAGATTTAAATAGAATAATGTAGATTTCGGTTTTCTGTGTATAATGCACGAGAGACATGGCGTGGTATTATAATACGGAAAATACTGTTAAGATTCTACAATTTTGTTTAAACATGTTGTAGATATCCCCAAATGACCTTCAACATATACGAACAAGTCGCTTCTCGAACTCTTTTATTAATTCAGCAGCTCGACTGTGGAACGATCTTCCGAATTCTGTGTTTCCACCTTCGTACAACCCGGGTATTTTTAAAATCCGAATTAATAAACTCTTTTCTAGATTGCAAACCCCTCCCGACGCTACGTAGTGCGCTTCTTCGGAAGAGTAAAATGGACCCAAATCCTAATAGCTGGCATCCCCTACGTAGACATGTTAAAAAAAAAATGACTTAAAATATTTCGACGTGGAGGTATGCAGTTTGCGCACACACATCATCTAACCAGCCAAGCAAAAAACCCAAATTTGGCATTTGCGCATCCACGTGTTTGTTTTAGATGTTTAGCGATACTTAGTCGAAAGCTATTTCGTCTCTTCTAGGCATTATCAAGACTTCTCTTTAAAATATCCTAGTAAGTTTTATTTTCCAAACAATTTTTTTTTCATTTTATCATATAACTGGTGCCCCAGATTAATTTTCGTCTGACGCAACTGCCCCATTCGAACCCACGTTGGATGCGGCCCCGTGTGTATCGGACCGGTTCCGTAGTAACAGGTGGCCGTCCCAGCCCTAGAGAGAGAATAGGGACGGTCAATGGGTTAGAGAGCTAAGCTACACACCACCTCCGGGATAGTTTTGTTTACTTGACCGACCTGAGTCAGGTGTTTGTGTGTGCATCTCCCTCTGTCTCCTTGTGCGGCACGCAACACCCGTGAGACGGGCGAACCTCACCTCGTCTCCGTTGGTTTCCATACCTGCCTCGTCTATCAGTCCAGGTATAATAATATGTATGTTTATCCCACCGATGTAAATTCTGTATTATTTTTGTTCCCGGGATAAGACCATGTTACCAAGAATCACGTTTGTTTCCCGGCCGTGTCACAGAGATAGGATAATACTTCAAAATTTGATTATGTAATTTACAAACGGGTGTCGTGTTTTGTCCCCATACCCTCGAGCAGAAAATCCTCCTCCGAAACCACGAGGATTAGTTAGCGTGGATTATGAATATTTATAATCATAACACAAATTATAATTTATTATGGAATGTGTCAACCCTAATGCACGTTTATTAGTAAAAAAGGATAACGAGATTAAAATGTATTTAAACTTTTATCTTCAGGTGTATTTTCTTTATATAAAAGATATAATATATTTGTCAAAACTTGGAAACTCAAAAATTAAGCCCTACATATTATGGAAAACCTTTTTTTATAATAAAAATATATAATCACACAAGACACTGACATAAAAAACAAATAACCTATAAGTCTACGATCATAACGTAGCACGTAGTTACAATTTTACATTAACTAAAACCAAAAGATATGATTTAAGACTAAAATGTTGACCATCTATAATATAATTACTGTTCGCCATCTTTTTTCGTCCTTCAACGGATCGCCAGTGAAATAATTTTTCCTTGAACAACTTTCGCGTTCGAAATTTTTATTCAAAATAAAAAATAAATTGATGCGAAAAAGTACAAATTAATCGTTTAAAATGTATTTTCTGCATAAATTGACAATATTATTGTTTAAAAAGGAATTTTAAACATTCAGAATAAATATAACCGTAATAATCTGCGGAATATCCATTTTGAATACTGACAACATTGCTTTCAATATGTCATTGTCATCCATAGTCACGCAAAAGATGACAGGTAATGTTTTCGTTTAATCGCATTATTTAATTGTATAATATACATATGTATAATTTATCATTATTATTTATTATTATAAAAAGATATTCAGTCTTAACTGTTGTGTACTGTTCTAAATGATATTTCGAATGTACATTCGAACTATCAATGGTTGTAATTTTAAACGTACACATTTCATATAACGCATTTCTTTCAAAACATTGTCGAAAATATTTTTTTTATAGTTTCCGCATTTTTACTATAAAAATACTATTTTATTACTTGATTTAAACGTTTTCACGTCAAGATATTTAGTTTTTATATGTAGTGTAATGTCCTAAATGGTATATTTGACGATATTTAGTTTTATAAGGGCATTTCGCAACTGCCGCGAAGCGGCAAAGAAGCCGCGTAGCGGCCGTCGGGGGTTGGGCCGCGAAGCGGCCAGGGGCAGAGCCCCTAGTTTAAAGATGATTGGAATAAAGGGAACCATTGTCAGACGATTTGTGAACGTAATCGAAGCATGTAATATGTCTATACCGTGATGATATCTATAAATAAAAAATATATATACCCATAAGTAAGCAATATTAATTGGAAAGTTATTTTTATGCATTTTTATTTTATACAAAATTTTATGATAAATGCCATGACCTCTTTTCAAACATTCTTTGAATTTATTATTGCAGATAATATTAAAACATATCACGCATAAAAATAATGAAGTTTTATAATATGGTAAGTATATCAATATTATCCTTGAAATACAAAATGTTTAAAAATAATTATAAAAATATCTACACATAAATTTAAATATCAACTCTGCATCATTATTATGACATACACATCTAATGAAAATAAAATTTACTCGTACAAACATCCCACTGCCATAAAGAAAAATTAAAAATAAATAAAACACGAATATACATAAATTTTGTCTCAAACGCCCATATTATCATCTTAGAAATAAGTCTTGTGAATTGCCCAGACTCGTGGCAGAGCACAAAGGAATTTATTTTACATCAGCAATCAACGTCTCAATATGAATGCTAATTTGCTTAATAAAAATTGAAATATCTAAATTCGCATATAAAATTGGCCGTAATATATTACACCGGATGTGTTTAACAAGATTGAACATAAAAAAAACACTCGAGTGTTGCGAAAATTTTCTCTCTCGTACAGATCCACTAATAAACACGGGTTAATGTGATAAGACATGATTGTACAGTGTTGGCATGGCACGTATTACACTGAAATAAAATGTGTGTCAATAAGTGTGAAGTAGTTAATATTTGTCAACTATTTAGAACCTTTTAAAATGAGGATATGGTGTCATTTGCTTTTTAAAATAAAATTTAGTAGGCACAAGTACTTTTATCAATATAAAAATATATGTTGGAATTCAATAGGGCGACAGCCTAAACCCGTTCCTCTTCAACTGCATCATGGACAACATCATTGCAGAGGTTGCATCTCTCAAGTTACCTGATGGGAATACTCTGTTATGCCGACAGCGTTACAATAATAGCCGAAAACAAGGACGACCTTTAGAGAATGCTGGCAAAGTTCAACGAATCCTGCACAAAGTATAATATGATTATATCCGTATCAAATATTAAATGTATGACGTTCTTCAAGAGCCAATTGCAGAGCAGAATTTGAATTCAGAAAAAAGCGACGAAGTATTTGAACAGGTGTCCCAGTTCAGATATCTAGGCTGTGTTCTACTCAGTTTTCGTCAGGTAGACAAAGCCTCAGCAGTGGCATGCTGACTGCGAGATGTCATATTGAAGAATGAAGACATGCGAACCATCAGCAAGGTAAGCATCTGTAAGACCTGTGTGCGACCTATCTTCACATAATATATGGCATTGAGGCAAGAGAGGACACAGCCAAGAGCAAAAGTATTTTGAGGACTGCGGAGATGAGAATTATACGTGCCATTGCTGGAAGGACCTTGCGTAATTGAATAAGAAACACGACAATCCGTGACGTGTGTGAGGTCCAAGATGTGGTCAGATGGGGGAGACAGCGTTGAAGATACTGGTATTACCATCTGCAGAGGATGAGTCATACGAGAATCCCAGACAGAGCTATACAGTACCAAACGGACAGCGTCAACTTAGGAAGATTCAAAAAAGCATCTCAGTAGGACCATCCTGTGATAACCGACTTTGAGTCTACATCAAGATGATGAAGAAGAAGATTTTATGAACGAAGTCTTAATAAAGGTATACAAATAGTACGTATGATCAAGTTTGTGAATTGCGTGCTTCAAATTTATATACCTATAATTGATTTGAATAATCTGCCTAACGGAAAAAAAGTTCGTTTTTACGATACGATTCAATGTATTAATGAAGATAATGCGAAATATATAGGTATACAGCCGATTTGGAAGATTTATTCCGATTTGCGTGCAATAAGGTAATCAATTAAAATTATAGTTCGCGGTCATAAAGCTCACATATGAGCTGTTATATCGACATTTCACACGCGCGATTATTTA
The DNA here is from genome assembly GCA_963576475.1 of Molanna angustata. Lineage (NCBI taxonomy): Eukaryota > Metazoa > Arthropoda > Insecta > Trichoptera > Molannidae > Molanna > Molanna angustata. Next base: position 9,380,366 of record OY754970.1, on the reverse strand, counting down.
CTGGAGGTAATGCACAAAACACGCGATTTAAATGCACACACATTTCATGATGTGTTCACGTTTGTTCTGCACAATATTCGTGTGAATTAGTTCCTCATCATAAGTGTGTGTAAATGCCTCCATACAAAGTATTTGTTTAACGTGGTTGATTGTAAAATTCGAGTGGAATTACGGATTGTGTGGTCTAGCATGAAATATATATACCATTGCGTCATGTCCCTCGCGGGGTAGGTAAACAAACAAACAAACAAACGCCACATTTTTCTATAAAGACACGAATTACTTGCCTCATCAACATTCATGAGCATATAATAAACATGAATGAGTATATTTAAAACCTAAACCTTTTATTTCTCGGAACTTTTTTATCTTGGTGTAACGTCATACTATTATGACATGAAATAAGTAAAACTTATTAAAATGTGGGAACGCGTAAGTAAGTAATTCATTACAGACATCGAAGTAAGTAAATATTGTAATAAATCTTAAATATCTTTATTACATATTCGATCGTGATATATTTACAATGTATGTAGGAGGTGTGCCTACATTAAATTTAATAAGCCGTGAAATGAAACGATGTCAATTATGATAGTGATGGGATCAACAAAATACTTGAATAATTTGTAAGAAGTTCTCAGAAGCTTTTGATCCAAGATATAATAATCGCGGAGAAGACTAATGACAGTGTGACGGAGAAAAAAAATAATTACCTATAGTATTAATTTCTATGTAAGTATTACTGATTAGATATCTCAAGATACGAATTACAAGACTAGAAAAAGAAATACTTCTTTTCACTAATAAAAAGTTTGTTTTCTTTTACGACTGTCAATAAATTATATTTCATATTCATATCATAGTTGTAGTGTAAGTTGTAGATTATTAGTTTTCCGTAAGCAACGGCTAAAATACGGTTAAATGATTTTATTTGACAAAACTTTTAAAATGCGCCAATGATCGGGAAAATTTAGTATTAATTTTTACCCCTCACTAATCCAAGTTTATAATGAATTTGCAATTTTTAAGGCTATTTTTTATTAAAGACTATCAACTAGTATCATGCTAAGATTGTATTCGATGGTTTCATCACAATGTATCTGTGTGTGCGCGTGCAGTGTACTTTGTGTTATGTACGGCGTGTTTATTCTACTTAATCGATTTTAGACTAAAGTACTCATTAGACTCTTTTCAAATTTTGATAATTTGTATATCTAGTACTCGCTTAGACCTCATTAGATTTTGAAGAATATCTGCATAGTATTTCTTATTTTTTAACTGTAAATATTTCCATAATAAAATATTCAAATCAAAAATAATTTAACAAAACCCATTTCATGAAAATGCTTAAAAAATTCAACACAAAATTTGAATTCTTTGTTGTCAAAATTTGAAAAAATTTTATGCCTTGGCCACAAGCATAAAAATATATTCAGGAATTGTCAACTTTGGAAGAAAAAAATGTACATGAACATGTACACAATATAGGATTATTCTCTTATGGACTGATAGTAACACCGAGCTGTATACACTGATTCTAATATGACTATATTCACCTTGTTAGAGCATCTTCAAGACTATAGTCTTAAAGATGCCCTAACAAGGCGATATGTAGGTACAGCATTTAGCAGTGAGTAAAGATGTGGAATACAAGGAACGATCAATTTCGTATCATCATACATATGGTCCTCCTTTTACGTCATTCATGTCTCTATATTCCTATTGACATTCTGCCACTCTCTAGGTATATATCATCGGACCATCTTGTTTGTGGTCTGCCCAGGGTCGCCACTCAAGGATACGCTTATGTTATCGATCGTACGCTGTTGTGTGCTAACTCTATCATAAGAGTTTTTAATTCGCATTTTTAATTTGTTCCACAAATATTTATTAGTAAATACCTACAGTGAAGTTCTGCAATTAAAGTGCCGCTAAACAAAATTGACCAATTAAAAGCCAGAATTCCGTTTAAAAATCAACAATATATTTTTTTGAAGAAATTCCGCTTCTTAGACCATTTTTTATCGTTGTATTTTCTTTGTTTTTTTTTATTTACATTTGTACAGATTCAGGCAGCGTTTCATTACAAACATAAATGTAAAGTGCTTGGGTACCTAGATTGTAAAGAGTAATTATCAAATGTTGAAAATTCTTTTCAAAAATAAGGTGTCCATTGAAAACAAATTAATTGCCACGGAGACCGGGTAATTAATTATTACAGTAAAAAGCGGTGTTGCCAGTATTTCGTCTGTGAAGGAACTGTAGGCAAACAAAAATAATATATAAAAAAAAAACACTCAACAGCAGAGAGCTAAAATCTCGACGCAAGAATATAGCTGAAAACGTATTTTGGCGTGAGGTGTAGGGGGGTTTGGGGGGGATTATAGTCGGCAATGTAGATAGGTAATTAAAAACTTTCAAGCAAGTACTTCAGATTGATTTATTGCCTACATTAAGCGATGCCTATCTGTTTGTGAAAGTATCACTATTTATATTATATATCTACTATCTAATAATAATAATAATAATTGATGACGTTTCGATATCTATACCTACAATTAAGAACACTCGCAGAAAGTTTTAGATTATGACTATTTGCACAAATTTACAGTGCGGTTAGTGATTTCGAATAAAACTGGTATCCGTTAGAGAATTCAGCTTCCGTATAAGAAATTGTCTTTGAGACGGAAAGAGTTTGAATCAGAGAGAGGACTAAAGTCTACTTTTACACGGACGCTGTTTTCAACGGGTTTCAGGTTTTCGACGGGGTTTTCAACGCGATGGGCAAAAAAATAGAACGTGTTCTATTTTCAACGCGATTTGCATCCTTTTTGGTTAAACAGAAATCTGTAAAATTATTCGCTGTCGTCGTTACCGACGAGTCAACATGGATGACGTTCGCGTTGACTTTTACATGTGACATTCGCTAGCGATGTATTTTGTATACATTTATATTATACTATACATTTATTATATAATTTTTCGATATACATTTATTTCTATTATATTAAACATTTGCACATATAATCGTGTAAACTGTGTAAAGTACTGTAAAGCGATGTTTGGAGTAACCTCTATTTGGGATGCTGTTTTAAGCGTTGAAAACCGGGTCGCGTTGAAAACAGCGTCCGTGACAGTGCACTTAAGGTTAGCGGTGTAGGTGTGCAAGATAGGCTTCTTTAAAGTGGAATTGGGCCGACGAATAGTTTTAAATTGTTTTTGAAACGTTATTTTTTTTTCTCTATGTAAATTTATGTATTATTTCAATGGGTCTGATTCTGAAAACGCACTAAAACAGATAATTTAGTAATTTTAAGTACCTATATTTTTGCTATTATAACGATGGAATAAAATAAAGTCGATTAAGATTATAATGTCAAAAGAACATCACCAGTTTATATATAAAATTTATATGCATAGTTTAAAGGGACAGTTCTGGTGAACACATTTTTGTTTTTAATACTCATTCAAATTTTAATTCATCTTCTAAATTGAACCCATTGTTTATTTATATAATAATCATGAATGATACTAAATTCTGTTCTTTCTTTTCTCTAACTAATGAATCTGTTTATTCAAGTGAAATCTCATTTAAAGTTGTAGTTATTAACTCTCAACAAACAAAGAAAAAAATAAGTAATAAAACTTGAGGTCAATTTTTCGAGATCTGCAATTTAATTTTTACAACCAACATATTTATTTATCACTGATCATATAACATATATTGGCGTTAATATGGGAACGATTTTTATACAGTTAGGTTTCGTCTACGTTTGGAGTATTGGGTTATTCGGAAAGTCATTTCATTTTTTTTTATTTTAAAGATGTAAGACAAAAATTAAAATCAAGGTATTTCTAACGCGATCATGAACGGTCGAGTTCGATAAATGTAAATATTTCAGCAAAGTCAAGAGTTTTCATAAATCAATGTCTTTATTTTGTCTCCATCAGCTTCAACTGGCCTTCAGAATGTGGTGCATCTTCGACATCAAAATTGTCGGAATGAAATGTTGTAAACCGGTTTTGGTACCGGTGTGTTGTCAATGCATCTTCCCTATTCCCATCGGGAAATATTACGCTTGAAATTCATTTTTGCTTGTTCGATTGTAAAATATGCCGAAAATATTGCTTTTGACTTTACAACAACGATCCGACTGGATTGGCTATAAAATGAGACACCCGGGTCTGCTTATAACAGGGCAGCAACTATAGAGGCCGACCAAGAAAGACTACATGCACCAGGTAATCGACGACATGTGCTGTAATAGCTACGTGGAGATGAAGAGGCTGACAGAGGACAGGGAGGAGTGGAGTATAAGAGAGGCAGACATAGCTGTTACAAACCAATCCTAGGATTGAAACTGATAAGAAGACTTTCCAAACTACTGCGCAGAATCAGACAAGCTTAGCTTATATCAGCCGTCAAAATACATAAAATAACGACGCGGCTTAGGTGCTAACCTGGCCGTGGAAAAATACAAGTAAGTGCTCTGTTGGAAGACCAAGGTTGAATTGGGAGGACGAATTAAGAAGGATGCGGCACGATACGTGCAAAAGAGTTTTTCGCAAACTCTACACATCACCTCATAGGGATTGCTATAGGACTAAAGTATATAGGACTAAAGTACCCCGAGATGTCTGATACCAGAATACTACCTACTCGTGCAAGTAATCAACTTTAGAATGAAGGTTGAAGACGGACGGAGTTGGGGGCAAATGTTCAAAGAGGCTTTGATCGAAAAATAAGAAATCAGGAAAATAAAAAGAAATGACTTCTAGAACAATTTATTATTTATTTTCGTCATGTGCGGGCGCCGTAATACCTAGATACATTTAATCTTATGTATATTATTTATTGGTAAATATAATTATTTAAAAGTAATTACGGCACGTGTATCACTTATGATTGTATCTCCAACGTGAAGTTAATTAGATGGTTTGTAATTAATTTGTAATTCATCACTTCACTCCGCCAGTAACAACAGCAGCAAGAGCAAAGCCCAACTAACGAAATGGGGAATTTCTATCATCTACACACACACACACACACACAGACTCCAATTATGGTGCAAACTCAATGCCACGACGGATTACTTTAATAATAAATCGTATAATTTGACTTTTAATTAATTTTAAATGAAAATTTTCATAAATCATCTTAATGAACGCAATACGTTATGGACCTATCCGAGCGGAGTGAAGAAAATGTAAAATTAATTGAGAACGGTTTTAATAATCTGAATATTAATATGGTATTAAAGGTACCTAAGCAAATATATAAAATTTAATTACTTTGATTTTGATATTATTTTTGCGTAAAATTATTAAAACATGTTTTTTTTTTAAAATAAAAATATTTTTTAACAGATTTTAAATTATCTCAATAGAGACGAAGTTGGAATATTTATTGTAGGAGAACCGGGAAATCAAGGCACCTACAGGGCTTACGACCTGTCATCGGCTGGTTTACGTGATCACTTAATGCGCTTGCGCAACGTTCACCAATTATGCCTTTTAATGAGATCCCTATCAATTCAATTTTGAAAGTTCTATATAATTGTAATATATTACAATATATAGAACTTTCAAAATTGAATTGATAGGGATCTCATTAAAAGGCATAATTGGTGAACGTTGCGCAAGCGCATTAAGTGATCACGTAAACCAGCCGATGACAGGTCGTAAGCCCTGTAGGTGCCTTGATTTCCCGGTTCTCCTACAATAAATATTCCAACTTCGTCTCTATTGAGATAATTTAAAATCTGTTAAAAAATATCTTTGACTCCCGACAGGAAAAAAATCCAATGTTTGCGCATATGCAATAATAAAAATATTCGAAAATAAAAATATATAAATTTCCAAGTTTAATTTTGTGAAGATCGCAGAGTAGAAGTTTATGTTAAAAATTATAAGAAGTACCTTTATAATAAAACGTAAAATATATGTAATTACTAGTTGCATGTAACACATGAGATCCAACTGTCGATAGCGATAGTATGTATAGTTGAAGAATATGTACCAAACTATAAACCCATAGATACAAATTATTGAATATTTTCAGATATTTTGTTTTCTATACAACATATGTAGGTATGTATGTCAAGATAGGATAGTATGGAAGAAGATCCTTTTTCCTACCCAGAATATGCAAATTGCATGATGGTATGTATGTATGTTTGGAGATGAAGTAACAAACTATTAAGTCTTCTTACATATTGTGTATAGGCGACTGCCATACAAAATGTATGAAGCGATGTCGTCACTAAATTCAATTTTTAAAAAAATTGTTAAAAAAAAATCGAGATCTTCTACTACAATGTTAATATTTTTTATAGAAAATTAAATTATCTAGTTGGGGTGTTTCGGCTTTTTTCGATAATTGTAAAAGTTTTGGAAATATAGGCAGTTAAACTCATAAATTTATCATAAAAAAAATATTTTTCTTAATAAAAAATGTTTGAGAAACCCTGGAATTTTTTTGAAAAAACTAATTTGAGATTTTGTATTTCTCTATGTTTGTACCAATTTTCAGCGTTCTACCGTTTATGGTTTCTGAGATATATGGAAAAATAAAATAAAAATTCAAAAGTTGATAACCCCTGACTGAAACAAAAATTCAAAATTCCGAGTATAAAAGTTTTGTAGGCCTGTAACTGTTTATATATTCTGAAATTTTAGGCTCTGTAAATTGAGCGGATCAAAAGTTATAAGGGGGGGGGGGGACACACAGACACACACACACACAGACACACAGACACACAGACACACACACAGACACACAGACACACGAAATGTTCTACTCCGAATTCTGAGTAAATCCGTGTATGGAACATATATGCTGCGAAGCCTCTAAGTTGGTGTTTTTTGACTTCAAAGTTGGAAAATCCATGAAAAAAGTAGACCTCTCCATACAATTCTCGCGTATTCTGGCTTGATACATTGTCGATATGTTAAGAGAACAAAGTTCTCCTGAACAAATCGACAGTTGGAAAATTAATATTATTAGTATAAAATGAGATGTTTTAATTATCTCCTCCGAGGACGATTAGATCTTATTCTATATTTTGCTATTTTATATTGGATAAAAATCAGTACAGTAGAATTTAATAGCACAGTATAAGATTAAGAAGAATGGAAATAACAGTAAATGACAGACTACGGTATATGATAACAGGACATCATATCAAGTAATTGTTAAAGTTTTACATACGTTTTTAACAAATGAGAAGAAAAATCAATTGTTTATTATATTATGAAAATAATATAATAAACACACATACATAAATATCTCATTTTTTTTAAGGTTCAATCAACCATGTGAGCGGTTTATGGATAGGTACTCACAAAAATGAAAATAAATGATTCTAACTAAAGAATAAATAATCGCACTATATAATTATTAGTCTCCGAAGATGCTAGTTATGAACCGAATCCAGGACATCAGCACAGAAGTCAAAAGACTTGCCATCGACATGATGATGTATTATTACAACGATGTTTTTGAGGAGTTAAGTATAGATGGGTGGTGGCAGTTCGGTTAGCGCGCTGGGTTATCTAGTGGTTGCGAGTTCGAATCCTGCCACGACCGATTTCATTCTCGTATAGCATAAGCATTACTGCTTAGTTTAGGCAATGTATGAGGACGTATATGTACTTGTTACAAAGACATTAATTAATTATTTTTATTTTCAAAAATTAACTGGGGGGCAAGTCTGGTCCGACCGGCGAAATCAAAACCCTAGTGATTACCCATATCATGGATATAATTATTATATGGAGTTCTATGACATATAAAGATATTGTAGAACTCCATATAATAATTATATCCATGATATAGGTAATCACTGGGGTTTTGATTCCGCCAGTCGGATCAGACTTGCCCCCCTGATTTCATTTTTCATTATTTTATTTTATTTTTTGTTGGTAAATTCAAAGAATATATTATTTGTTAGTTTCGATAGTGAAAATGTATAAAACGAAATAATTAATGAGTTTATGCAACAAATACGTATCCGACAATGTTGAATAGGATAATGGGTATACTTTAATAAAGTCATGACAACGTTTTGTCGTACAAGGATGACAGCAAGGAAGTGATGTATCGGAAGTAAAGCGCAGCACACTACTGGAAGAAACAGCGCCAGTACATAGATAGTCCGGAGAGCAACGAAGAATATAGAAGGTAGGTATGTAAGAAAAAGTTATAACTGGAAAGCAGAAAACTTTGCGGTGAATAGCTGTTTGAGGCGGTAGAGGAGAATGATGTGGGAGTTGGAAAGAGGGAGGCGAGGGTAGGAATAGGAACTTCTGCCAGAACCTAGGTACAAGTTTAAATGAATAAAGTTTTCGATTTGTATGTGCGAATATTATTATAGAAACGTTAGAGAAAATTGTGGTTTAATGTTGATAGAGGGTGGGGGAGATAAAAGTGGAGTCATATTCAGGAAATAAAAAGCAATAAACCGAAAATAGAATGACAAACTAATATAATGGCGGTGTAAATTAAAGAAATATAATTCTAGCATTGTAATCGCAGATTTCTAATCGATGATAGGTAACCGATGAGTTCATCGAAAATCAATAAATCGAAAACGAGTTCATCAAAAACAAATTCATCGAAAACCAATTCATCGAAAAAAAAAATTTTATATAAAAAAAACAAATCGAAATTTAGAAATATGAGTATAATCCTATCATATTTCATAATACAAAAAAAACTATAAATTTTTAATTCTATTTCTATAGATATTACTAATGTTTATAAAAACCATTTCAATAATTACACGCAGTAAACCATTAAATAAACCATTTCACGAAGGAATTTTCTCATGACTCCAAAGACAAACACGACATTCGGGCAAAGACATTACTATTATTTAGCTCCAAAAGTTTTTAATAAGATAAAAAGTGAAATAACGGACATACAGTTGATGAATAATTTGAAAAACAAGAAAACAATAGAAACATGGATTAGAAACAAGGGCATTATATACTGCGGAAACATGATCAAGCTACAATAGTTTATATTTTATTTTTATAATAGGTATATTTTATAACAAGTTTTAGTTAAATACAAGTTTAATATTTTTCTGTCAGATATAACGCAAAAAAAAAAAAATTCTGCCACCTCGGTACAGGCTCAGCCTAGTGAGGTGGTATATACCAAATAATACTATATAAAAAATGTTTCATATAACTTATTTAAATTGTACTTTTTTGTAATATTTTTATTGTTTGTATATTGTTATATTTTGTTTGGTTTCAATAATAAAAAAAAAAAAAAATTAATCTTTTATGTAAATTAGTTTCCTTGTCCAAACTTTTACTGTCAATTTTTTTATTTATAAATTTATTGTCAACTTTTACTGACCACTGTTTTTTTAACTTGCCAGTCCCCTTGGCATTTCTTTTAAATATTTATATATATATATATATATATATATATATATATATATATATATATATATATATATATATATATATATATATATATATATATATATATATATATATATATATATATATATATATATATATATATATATATATATATATATATATATATATATATATATATATATATATATATATATATATATATATATATATATATATATATATATATATATATATGAATATCACCAGGCATTTATATATATATGTTATAATATTTTTATCTCGGTTTTCCCGTGTCAGTAGGTCTTGACTAAGACCATTTGTCTCCCGACGTTTCGCCTGAATATCACCAGGCATATATATATATATATATATATATATATATATATATATATATATATATATATATATATATATATATATATATATATATATATATATATATATATATATATATATTTTTTTTTTTTTTTTTTTTTTTCGATGAATTGGTTTTCGATGAATTTGTTTTCGATGTAATTACTGTGAATCCGATGATAAGGGTTGTCTTCTTCATTTCTATGAAAATAACATTCCTACGTTAATATTGATCGACTCAATTGGGGTGCAAATCTATCTCGCCTCCTAGTAGTGCACCTTGGGTAACGCTAAAGTCTTAGAACTTTTGGCAGCTGAATCATGGAAACCGATCTCCCAGCTTATAAGACATATTAAAGAAAGAAACTCCAACTCTTTGCTGAGAGGCAGCGGTTTAGAGAAATACATCCACTCTTTTGTATTGTCATCATCGTTTTCGGGTGTTCTGCAAGAACAGGGTAATCGAAAATACAAGAAGCAAATTAAAATCTCACAAAGTTCAGTAATAGGTTCACCATCCATTCAAAATCTTGCCTTTTTAGGTGAAATGAGACTAGTGTGCGGGCGTACACGCATGTGTCGTACATCCTTTTACAAGGTAATGCACACCCGGACACTTGTCGCTGGTTAACCCACATTTTTGGATGTGTCGTGATACTTTTCTACAATATTTGTATGGACGTCTGCCGATAGTCCATACAAATATTCTGAAAAAAACTAAAGAAATTATGCTTTTCAAAACGTTCAAGAATATTCTTTCTGCGTTCTTCAATTTCCTTCTTGATTTCCTCATTTACCATTGTCCTTGTTAATATCAAATAGGATTACTAGTAAATCAATAAAAGTATGCTAAAGAACAATGTCCAAATAGAAAGACTAAAATATCAACTTAAGGCCCTTGTATACCCTGGGTGTACGGATGTGCGCAAAAATGCACACTAAATTACCTTCTAATGTATGAAACACGAAAAATATTGTGTATCATCTGATATGTGATAAACAACATTTTATCATGCAAAAAGGGTAAAATTTAGAGTAGTAGAGCCGGTAGACTTTCAAATTCTCTTTCGATTTAAGTAAAAATCTACTTCATAGGCCTTGTAGTTTTTTTAGTTTCTTACAATAAAAAAATAAAAAAAGGTTTTACTAAAACTAATTTTACAAGAAAAGGATTAAACGAATCAAAAAATCATGCAATAGAATAAAGATGTACACACAAATTGTTCCTTATTTCAATGACGTATGTTTTGAGGGTGTTAGGGAAATTATTTTCAAAATATACTATATAGTCTACTATAGCCTCTTAAAATATATAGTTTTCGCTCTATCTTGCTCTGTGCAGTCAACTCGCACTCCTGAATTATTCAGACTTTCCTAACATTTTCATACATCTCAAAAGGACGTATAAGTCTTGACAAAACTTTCATAAAACATTATAATTGCCAGAACTTTGTTACTTTATCCATCGTATAAAAGATAAGACCTGCATCAAATATATTCAAATAATGTTATATATTTAATCGCACCATGTCTTGGCATTGTATGCAAATAAAAAATATTGTCTGATTTTTACCTAAACAGACGATCGACGTTTTATTTGCATTCATGGTCTGTTTTAAACATGCTCGTCTGATACTGGAGTTTTTTTAATCAAAAATTTCAGAAACATATTAAAATCGAATAGTAGATTAAGTATTGTTAGATATTCTTTAAATTGATATTAAATTAAATTGATACTGTTGGTTATCGTGAGTTAAATTAAAATAACTCTAAAAATCAATTTTAAAAATAGCTATCTATGTAATAGTTTTATGCATTCTCAAATTTGAATTATTAAGTTAATGGTACATTCTTACAAATTTTTTGAACTATATTTCAAATAACTTTGTAAAAACCACGTAATTTATTGCATATATGCGACCGGTTTCGGAACTAACCGTTCTCTCTTCAGGCATAAATAAAATTAACACATAATGTGACGGCGTGCTTAAAAATAAACCATGTGATCTGAGGTTGGGGAAAGTAATTACGATTGGTATAAGAACTAGAGGAGAAAAGATGTATATTTAATATCGGACTGAAAGTTAAGATTAATTGGTTATCTATTGTTTCTTTTTGATTTTTTTTATTTCCAGTGACACTTAATTATCCAAACGTAAACCTACTTTAAAAATAAAAATACTTTTATATAAAAATAATAAAAATACGCTAAATTTAATGTGCTTACTCTGATTCAACGTCCATTTTTTCCGCAATATACGAAAAGCAAACATTGCGACAATATTTAATAATATAAATAAAATAATAAAATGAAGCTCATTTACGTATCTGGAAAAACGATTCTTGTGTGATTCTTGTGAATATAAATATACCCTATTCGTCAAATCACCGTTTTAACAATAGCCTGGTTACGTTTCTCTAATGGCAACGCTAAGCAGTTTTGGGCTATGCAAAACTTTTGTACCCGATTGAACATTAGAATGAAATGTTCGATTTTAAAATGCAACAAATTTCGTGGTTTACATAGGTTTATTTTTCAAATTTAGAAAAAAAAATGTTTTATGTAATTAATACCTACGTCTAAATGGCACAAAAATACCAAAGATTTCTATATAATATATTAGATGGAGTACTCCGTGTAAAGAGTGAGTCATGGTAAATCGCGTGTTTGATTACTTGGTTGGCAACATATTGCTGTGTTTTCCATACATTTCAACACTTCCAAGATAACTGTTTTCTAAATCTTAACGAACAAAGTGTTTTTTTTTCGACAAATAAATCCGAAAACAATTCACATTAGTCGTCGTCATTCTCTATATAAAAACGATGTGGTCTGCCCACCTTGTTGTCAAAAGCTCCGCGGAAAAAAACCTCACTTCGATTCATACAAAATTTGCTAACTGTGACATGTACTTAATTCAAAGAAAAACTTGAACGAACTACAAATGTGAAGAATATTTTTTATTAAGGTTATTAAAGTTTATCTAGTAGACTATTTACAAAAAATACCGACATAATAATATATAAATATACACAACGACCATGTTCGGAATAGGTACAAAAAAAATCATTTTCAAAGAGCAGCGCTATAGAATCAATGAGAGACTAGAACGATGTTTATAATCAACAAATCTAACAAAAATATTAATGAAGAAATCTAATATACTTAATATATGCAAATTAAAATAGTATTGATAGAATATGTAATTTGATCATGTCTTTACGAAACAATTTTGCAGTGAAACATGATACACTTATTTCCTCTCATGTCACACTATAAAATACGAGATTATTTTTATAGGTAGGTACCTATTTATAATATAACACGCTGTCCTTGATAATATCGTATCGCGGATTCAGTTTCCGAAGGTGACCGAGTTTTTACGCGGAAAATGGAGGTTGGCCTTCGACGAAACTTGTTTATGCGGATGTCAACAAAATAATGTCACAATAAAATAATGATTATTCAAATGTTTTATAATTATCATTTAAATAATTGCCTTTCGTATTTATTATACGTGGTAAATTTTATTCATCCGAATAAATTGTTATAGCAAACTCACAATGAGTGGTACCTATGTACCTAGCAGAAATTAAGTTAACATAATACGTATAAGTACTGTAAGTACGTATGAAAAAGTTCGTGTATATATTAGGTATGTTCTGCAAGTTTTCGTAGGGACGGTATTTTAATACATTTTTTTTTGTATGGGAATTTTTCGTAGGGACGGTATTTTAAACTAGAGTCTACAATCTGAATCTACCCGTTTGCATTCTGTTTCCGGTTGGCTCTCTGATTGGTTGAGATCTCGTAGTATTAAGTCAAATGAGCTGTGAAATTTTATATTAAATGCGAAAAATTAAAAGAATATTATATATTTAATTTATAATAATTTATAATTCAATTTATAAAGCAACTCGCTCACGCGAGTCGCTATTATTATTATACACAAACTTAAACCTAACCTAAGAATGCAGAAAAGAAATTCAGGGGCTAGACGCTACTGTATTTTAATACATTTTTTTTGTATGGAAATTTTCAGTATAATTTTTGTATGGGAATTTTAGTATAAAGTCAGTTTCATGAAAGAATGACCAGATATTTGCGCTTGTCTCTCGTCCATTCGACGGTCTTATCCTCATCTTACAACCATTCCATCGAATCGTCATCATTTCAAATAGATGCAGAGGTCGAATGACCGACGCCTGTGATTAGTCAATAGTTTATTTAGGCATTACCTGCCCAAAGAAAGTTTCGAAACTGGTCATTCTCTCCAGAAACAGACTATAGGTATTTGAGTACAGGCGAAAGGTGGGTGGGACTTGCGTTACGGGCCCTTACTAACGTGGGCCCATGATAAGTATTATTTATTAATAAAAACAGTGTTTTTAACTTGATGTATAAAAGTATAAAGTGAAAAAAAAAATAAAAATCTCATAAGTATATAATTGTCAACACTATTGAAAATTAATGTACTTATGAAGTACTCCCTATAAATGGGTGTTTATGGTTGTACCGAAACGATGTAATAGAGGATTTTTTTTAGATTTCAAATTGAGTTTCATTTGAGCTAGCCGCGGCGTAAAATATGATGTTTACGACTTTGGTGTGTGTAGAGAATCGGGCTTCAGTAATCGTACGCCACAGTCAAAATCTGTGTCTTTACCGGGAATGCAATCCAAAAGTTTTTGCTTAAGAGACTCAGAAAGCCACAGCAAAGTAATGTAACTGAGCCAAAAACCATTGAATATGTACGAAACAACTTACAGCTTACGTCATTTTTCAGTAGCTTATGATGGGAGTTAGTAAAATTTCATTTAAATAAATCATTTGCACAATACAAAAGTATTATTTACAACAATCTAACTCTTAGATTCTGATGCAATGACATCAGTGACAGTACGTCGATAAAAAGTTGTCGATATTTGATATTATAAATAGAATGATTGTAAGACAACCTCGTGATGTGGAAAATTGCGATAAGCCAATAAAACAAACTACTATTCGTATTTGCTTTTAAACTTGTTTTATAGATTTTATTTTAAGGAATTAATAAAGTAATAGTCGATATAATAAATAAAATACAATGAACAAGCTTTGAGTGGATGCATGGATACAATATATTTATACTCGTATATACATATTCCCTCGTGATACAGATGTGGAAATCTGATAATATATACTTTCATGTACATATATGCACATATATGTATATTTATGAAACCTAATATGTAAATGGAACAATTGAGAAACAGACCGTTAAAGCGATTCTATGAACAGTTTTATAGCTCTCGCTAGACTTGGAATAATATTACCAATGTTATGAGGGACAGACTTGTAAAAATGATATTATTTTATACATTTTGTATAGTGATGAGAAAATATCTTGCAGTCGTGGAGACTTGCAGGATCGAGACCAAGACCAGGCTTGCGGTCTCACAATTTTTTTAGCATGTTTTTATTAAAAAGTAATAACGTAATTACGTACTATCGACATGATACTATCGATTGGTGTTTTTGTCATATTTCATTGTGATTGCTGAATTTTATAGGATTTTTTATTGTAAAAGCTGCAAGTCGGCATTTGTGGCTCAGCTGGTTATCTTAGACTGTTGATTTAAGGGTCTCGGGTTCGATTCCAGGTGGAGACACAGTTTTTGATTGTGTTTTCAGTCTGGATCTGTGAGACGATAAATATAACTAGTCTCCAGAATGTGGCAACTTGTTATATTGGGTGGATGTTGAATTTGACATAGTAGGTACTTGTTACCCGAGAAGCAATTTAAAATATAAATAAATATATTAATACGTAAAATGAAAACTTCAGACCCGTTTTTAAGCAAACTGCGCACTCGGAGTGAGATCTGGCATAGTTAAAGTTTTAATGGAAGAGTATGTGTTACAAATGCATTTAATGAAAAAAAAACATTTTTTTTCGAACCATCATATTGTCAATGTCAAACGTAGTTGTTTTAATTTTAAATATAGAACACGTTAAAGAAAAATAGATTATCTACTGTGAAACAATATAAATGGTGTTAAAACCATTACACTTTGCAATATATTATGTGAAAAGGAAACTTTGTACTTTTTGATAAATACATAAATTATGTTTTTTATCAATGATCAAGTCCAATGACTTTTCAAAACTTAAAATTTAAACAATTACAGTTGAATTTTGACTTGTGAAATTAAGACGTGCAAAATTTGCAGGACCAAGACCACATCTGTGAATGCAAAAGAAAGATCAAGACTACCCGGATATTGGTCTCGTTTTTGCTCTTCACTAACTTTTTACGCGCCGACGGAGACGGGAAGATGTAAATAATGGCTATTTAAAAATATATAATTTTACGAATAAAATATAAAACGAAACATGTATTAAAATATATTAAATGACAAAAATAATATTATTGAGAATGAATTTATTTAAATTGTAAAATAAAACATTCTTTGTAATGCGGATTATCATTCTATTAACAAAGAAACCATCTGTCCGTGTATGTATAATGTAGGTATATTATATATTTACATCATTGATGTTGTTGTGCCCTTTATGTAGCATTTGCATGTGTACGGAATAAGAGATATTGACATTATAATGAATAGGTGGCAGAATCGTCACGGTGTTTATCCTACAATCCAGTGGATCAGCATTCAAATCCTGCCTTTTAAAAGCTTTAAATAATTTTTCGTGTTACAAAAAAAAACATAATAATTTAAAATGTACTCCAGACTCCCAGGAGCTTATAATAAGACGAGGATATAGATATAATTAGTATAATTGATATAATTATTATATTTTACAACAGACACACAAATACCAACCCCTTGCAGAATGAATTTATATACCGCGCTTGCCAATACTACAATAATCACCTCAGCGACGTGGACATACGAGTATTGTCTGTCAGTACACAGTATTCCTACAGACGGGCAATAAAATTCAAAAATTTTGACTAATTTCGTGTTTACCAATTTCACGCATCTACATACATATCAACAGATAATTAATTATTTTTAGTTTATATTATATACTTACTTCTTTCTTCCAGCTTGAGTATTTTTTGATTTATTTTCTTATTTCAATTTTTTACATTAGTTTGTGCATTTTAATACTAACCAGAATAATTTTAAAATATGTTTTTTTACTGCTTGCTTGTTCCCTTTACTTTTGATATGAAAATTGCAAATTTTTAGCCAGGGTAATATTCGATGTTCCTTTTCGCATCGTGTTTTGAATGTACCCACCCTATGACAATGAAAGAAAAAGAAATAATTAATAGATAAATAAAATAAATAAAAAATATGTTTAGGTATTACTTTTTTCTACAAGTGAAAACATGTATTTAGGCATGAAACTGTATGTATCATTGTTATTATTATTATTATTATGTATGCTGTATGTTTTCTGAATAAAATAAAATATAAAAAATAAGAGAAGATAATATAGAATTGTCAAAAATAATCTGTAGAAAAACGCAAAGGTTTCCATAGTTAAACAGTTGTTAAATATAATTTATCGTACGATTATTTGGTAAAGCTAAAATATATTTATCTTTCGTTTTCTGGAAACGTATCTAATTGTTAAATACACTGCAACTATTAAAGACTTTAATCATAATAAATTTAACATGCAAAACGGATGGTCCATTTTACAATAAAAAAGAAGAACAATAAATAATTTAATTGTAATTATTACATATTAGTTAATTCAAACCGTGTCGTGATGTTGGTTGTTTTTAATTAAACTCGTAAATGGTTTATGGTCGGAATAGCCATAAATTAATTAAGACAATTGCGAGCTAGAGTTGCCAGTAATGTCAGCAATTAAGCTCACACAACAAAATAAAAAATGAAATAATAAAAATACCAACTCCGCCGCGTTGTTCCACAACGCCGGGCAATATTCGACGGGTTAAAACCGAAAAACCATTATAAATATTACCATTATAAATCGGTTTTAATAACGAACTAAAAATGCAACGATGAACCAATTTCAATTTTATTAAATTATCCCAGATATGATTATCGTCAGATCATAAATTGTGTTATTTAAAATACAATATAATAAGTAAAAATATTATAAAACCTTACATATAGTTGGTGAATATATTAAAAACTTACTTTGATATTGTAAGTTTTGTACAAGGTATGTTTTTTATTTAATTACTTCTAGGGTTAATAACGGACTCCATGTCATATATTAATTTAACACACAAATAATGAGTTGCCACATTTTGGAGACTTGCAATACTAATCGTCTCACAGATCCAGGCTGAAATTTCCACCAATGTTTTGAGAATCAGTATCAAATCTATCTAAAGTGATTTTGTAAGTATTAGCTAGAAATTTATGCACAATCTCTCTATATGTATAATTAGTACATTAATAAAAGCTTCTGTTTTGTCAAAAACATCTTGAAGCAAATTTAGAATAACAAGCTCTTATTCCAATTTTGAACTCTTTTACACACATGTTTATCAGTTTTGTAGATCGTGGATGCAAAATTAATACCCCCGACACATTTTAAGAAAAAAGCATTGGTTTTTACTTCTCACTAACGGGAATTATGAATTTAATGCAGATTATCAACTAGTATCATGCTGAGATTGTAGTTTGAAAGTTTCATCACAATATATCTTTGTGTGTGTATGTGTGCTGTGTAGTATGTGCTATGTACGGCGTGTTTATCGAGTACTCAGTAGATTCTATTCAAATTTTGCAAATATGTATACCTAGTACTCGCTTAGACCTCATTAGATTTTGAAGAATATCTGCAGTGCTTCTTATTTTTTTAACTGTCAAATATTTCCATACTAAAATAATTAAGTAAATCAAAAATAATTTAACAAAACTCATTTCATGAAAATGCGTAAAAAATTTCAATACAAATTTATTCAACTTTATCGTTTATAGACTAAAATACTCATTCGATTATTATCAAATTTTGCTTACTTACTTGTATATTATAATACTCGCTTAGACCCAATTAGATTTTATCAGGACTTCTCAATTTTTTGCTGCCGAATATTTCAAAGTGACTTTCATAAAATGGCATAGTAAAATATTTAAACCGAAAATAATTTAACAAACTCATTTCATGACAATGCTGAAAATTTCCCATGAAAAAATTTAATAATTTGTGGAGTAGTAACAGGAGTATAGGTTTGGTCACAACCCACTCGTTTGGTTAAAAATACGTTAAAATAATAAGAATTGTAAAAGACGAACGAAGAAGGTCGGTTGAATAACATCATCAGGTTGTTAAAGATCATAAAAGTGTATAAAGGCTAGCTGATGTTACTGAAACATAATGAAATTTAATGAAGTAGATCACGAGTTATATAATAGAAGGTAGATAACCACCGATAGAATATATTCTTGGAGGAATAATATTATATTATGAGCGAACAATAGTCTCGAGAATCTGGGGCGACCATCAACCGCGGCTAACTAATGTAACCCTTTTACAACAAAAAGATATTTTTTTTTAATTTCGGGTCATTTTTTTTTACCAATAATAGGTATACCTGAGTCTCACAGATGGTCGGAACACCGCATCGCCGTCGCCGGAACAAAATAATATAAAAGGACACCACGGTAAAATATATCTTTTAAGATCTAATATCCAACTCAAAATGTCCACCAGGATACATTGACTATTATTATTTGCGTATTCTTGCCAGATATTATGAATGAAGTTTTAAATACATTAATTCAAAACTCACAGCGTTTATAGCTCTTGTATACCCTGGGTATACGGATGTACGCAAAATGCACACTAAATTACCTTCTAACGTATGAATCACGAAAAAATATTGTATATCACCTGATATGTGGTATACAACATTTTATCGCGCAAAAAGGTAAAATTTAGAGTTTTTTTTTAAAATAGCAAGAATAGTTATCAAAATATTGTCATAATAAAAAACTCAGCCGGTAGATTTTCATATTCTTTTTCGATTGAAGTAAAAATCTACTTCGTAGGCGTTGTAGTTTTTTAGTTTCTTACAACAAAAAACTAAAAAAAGGATTTACTAAAACCAATTTTACAAGAAAAGTATTAATCAAATTCGAAATTCAAAAAACTCATGCAATAGAATGAAGATGTACATATAAACTGTTCCTTATTTCAAAGACGTATCTTTAGAGGGTATTAGGGAAATTATTTTCAAAATATGTATACCCTTATGTATATTTCATGTATACCCTTAGTATAGGGATGTACACAAATGTGCACACTAAATTACCTTCGAATGTATAAAACACGAAAAATCACCTAATATGTGATATACAATATTTTTTCGTGAAGAAAAGGTAAAATTTAGAGATTTTTTAAATAGCAAGAATAGTAATTAAAATATTTTAATAATAAAAAAATCAGCCGATAGATTTTCAAATTCTCTTTCGATTGGAGTAAAAATATACTGCGTAGACCTTGTAGTTTTTTAGTTAATTACAATAAAAAAATAAAATAGGGTTTTACTAAAACGAATTTTAAAAGAATAGTGTAATTCAATTTTCAAAAAACTCATGCAATAGAATGAAGATATAAATACAAACTGTCCTTTATTTCAAAGACATATCTTTTGGGGGTACTGGGGAAAAGATTTTAAAACATACTACATATATAGCCTACTATAGCCTCTTAAGAACCAAAAATGTGATCCAGCAAGATTATATTATTTTCATATTTTTAATAACTATAACTTCTATCACGCTTATTTTCACTTATATTTTTTGTTGCAATAAAATACATTAAAGCGATATTCAAAGGTGAGTTGAGATAGGTACTAGTTTTTGTTAATGTAAAATTGAATGTACTTAACATGTTTTTATTTTATGTATAACGTGTACTCACTTAAAAAAATACTCCTCACTACCGCGAAGGAATATAGTTAGGGGTTATTAATTCAAGGATAAATAGGTATTTCTTTGTTCATGTAAGCCAGGTAAGACATCGCTAATAAAAGCAAGCATAGTGTAAATATTTTTTATTAAAAAAAGTCTAAGGACTTCATTATTATACACATGAAGTTAAAAAAAAAGTATGATAATAGGTACCTATAAATGCAAACTCGAAATCGCCAATTTTAGAACATGTGGATGTATGCCAAGAAACGTGGAGTTCGGTTTTCTCTGCTAACCTTGCGACCATAATTGCGCTCAGTGTATTTATCAATTATTACATCTCGATGGATCATGACATAAATCAATCGAGAATAGAATAAAATCTATAGTTATATTTGCTGTAGTATTTGAAAGATCCAAGTTTAATAGTATGTATGCCTCGTGTTATTACTCTGACACATGGTCGAGGTAACACCAGGTCGAGTGTCTGTCTGGGGTCTGGCCACCGCGATCTCAAAAGGTCGTTAACATAAAATAGCACATCTCAATGTTGGGTTATATATTTTGGTGAATCAGTAAAGTTACGCCTCTGGTGGCAAGTGTCATACATAACACAATAGTCGTTTAGTTCATGAATGAAAACAAAACGTAACACAATATACACGTAAATAGATAGGAAAACTTATAAAGTACAGTGCCGTATCTACGATCGAGAGTGGCGCGTGCTTCAAAACAGATCGCTGTAAGAATCAACAAGTACGGGCCAAATATTTTTTTATCACTAGTTGCATGTAACACATGAGATCCAACTGTCGATAGCGATAGTATGTATAGTTGAAGAATATGTACCAAACTATAAACCCATAAATACAAATTATTGAATATTTTCAGATATTTTGTTTTCTATGCAACATATGTAGGTATGTATGTCAAGATAGGATAGTATGGAGGAAGATCCTTTTTTCCTACCCAGAATATGAAAATAGCATGATGGTATGTATGTTTGTTTGAAGATGAAGTATCAAACTATTAAGTCTTCTTACATATTGTGTATAGGCGACTGCCATACAAAATGTATGAAGCGATGTCGTCACTAAATTCAATTTTTAAAAAAATTGTTAAAAAAAAATTGAGATCTTCTACTACAATGTTAATATTTTTTATAGAAAATTAAATTATCTAGTTGGGGTGTTTCGGCTTTTTTCGATAATTGTAAAAGTTTTGGAAATATAGGCAGTTAAACTCATAAATTTATCATAAAAAAAATATTTTTCTTAATAAAAAATGTTTGAGAAACCCTGGAATTTTTTTGAAAAAAATAATTTGAGATTTTGTATTTGTCTATGTTTGTACCAATTTTCAGCGTTCTAGCGTTTATGGTTTCTGAGATATATGGAAAAATAAAATAAAAATTCAAAAGTTGATAACCCCTGACTGAAACAAAAATTCAAAATTCCGAGTATAAAAGTTTTGTAGGCCTGTAACTGTTTATATATTCTGAAATTTTAGGCTCTGTAAATTGAGCGGATCAAAAGTTATAAGGGGGGGACGGACACACAGACACACAGACACACACACACACAGACACACGAAATGTTCTACTCCGAATTCTGAGTAAATCCGTGTATGGAACATATATGCTGCGAAGCCTCTAAGTTGGTGTTTTTTGACTTCAAAGATGGAAAAGCCGTGAAAAAAGTAGACCTCTCCATACAATTCTCGCGTATTCTGGCTTGATACATTGTCGATATGTTAAGAGAACAAAGTTCTCCTGAACAAATCGACAGTTGGATAACATTCAAGGAGTAAATAATTGAATTTAAAACTTCGATATAAAATGTAGATAAACTAGTTGCATGTAACACATGAGATCCAACTGTCGATAGCGATAGTATGTATAGTTGAAGAATATGTACCAAACTATAAACCCATAAATACAAATTATTGAATATTGTCAGATATTTTGTTTTCTATACAACATATGTAGGTATGTATGTCAAGATAGGATAGTATGGAGGAAGGTCCTTTTTTCCTACCCAGAATATGAAAATAGCATGATGGTTTGTATGTATGTTTGAAGATGAAGTATCAAACTATTAAGTCTTCTTACATATTGTTTATAGTCGACTGCCATACAAAATTTTTTGAAGCTATGTCGTCACTAAATTCAATTTTTAAAAAAATTGTTAAAAAAAATTGAGATCTTCTACTACAATGCTAATATTTTTTATAGAAAATTAAATTATCTAGTTGGGGTGTTTCGGCTTTTTTCGATAATTGTAAAAGTTTTGGAAAAATAGGCAGTTAAACTCATAAATTTATGATAAAAAAAATACTTTTCTTAATAAAAAATGTTTGAGAAACCCTGGAATTTTTTTGAAAAAACTAATTTGAGATTTTGTATTTGTCTATGTTTGTACCAATTTTCAGCGTTCTAACTTTTATGGTTTCTGAGATATATGGAAAAATAAAATAAAAATTCAAAAGTTGATAACCCCTGACTGAAACAAAAATTCAAAATTTTGAGTAAAAAAGTTTTGTAGGCCTATAACTGTGTATATATTCTGAAATTTTGGGCTCTGTATATTGAGCGGATCAAAAGTTATAGGGGGGGGACGGACACACACACACACAGACACACAGACACACACACAGACACACAGACACACGAAATGTTCTACTCCGAATTCTGAGTAAATCCGTCTATGGAACATATATGCTGCGAAGCCTCTAAGTTGGTGTTTTTTGACTTCAAAGTTGGAAAAGCCGTGAAAAAAGTAGACCTCTCCATACAATTCTCGCGTATTCTGGCTTGAAACATTGTCGATATGTTAAGAGAACAAAGTTCTCCTGAACAAATCGACAGTTGGATAAGTCGATATATAAAGGAGTCAAAAATCTTGATTTACAGAAAATCAAAATAAGTGGGTATATAACTTAAATGATTTCTTATCCACATACCTATAATTCCTCTATTCTTCATATTTCACATCCCATCTTATTCCTATTTTTGTGCATTATCATTATTATTTTTGAATTGTGTTAATTACATTAATTTTTTTTGTATGATTATTATTATTTTTTCATTGTAATGTGTCTTGTCCTGGTGTGGGGTTAATATGTTCAACACATATGTAACTTTATGCTTGGTTTATTACGTAGCAGAGCTCTTGGCCGAACAAGTACCTAACCATAAAGTAGCGAATCGCGCTCTACCGTATTTATATCCTTTGTCGGGGAAGGGGGGGAAGGGGGCAATACCACGGATACTAATACACCACATAATGTTTATTTGTAATTTTTTTTATCTTGCTACTGATATATTTACTAGTGTGGTTGACTGGTAGAAATTGTTAACGGGCAAACAAGTCCGCCACATAATGCGAAAAAGTAAAATTTGCGTTATAAAACAATTTTATGCTTATGTTTCTCAAATTTAGGTCATTTTCAACAAATTGATATTTTGCTGATATATATTTTTTTAATTTACCAAAACAGAGGTAAAAATGTGTTAAAATAAAAATTTTATATTTTTATGAAATTCACTGGATCGAATGTATGTAGTAAATACGAAGATACAGCGAGAATTAAACTGTTTTTTAATAATCATCCTTGGCGTTACAACCCAGGACGGGTCTTGGCCTTCTGTAGAGTTCGCCTCCATGATTGTCAGTTCTGCGCAGCGCCACGCCAGTTCTGGACACCTATGCTATAAGCATCCTTCGCAACTCCGTCCAACCACCAAAGCTTCGGCCTTTCAGTAATTATAAGAAATTATAATTACATAATAAGTGTTAATTATGTAATTATATTTTTCAATTCACGAAGACTGATTATATTTGTTCACGAAATTGCATTATGGTGTCATTTGGCCCATCACAACAACAAACTTGACAAGTGAAATTTGTAAATGTTGAAGTATTGAACTATGACGAACGGTTCACATAACGAGATCATATTTATTGAATATTGAAAGGTGCTATGGTAGAATGGTGTTACCTCTTTACAAGTCGTGTGGCAAATGATGCGCCGTCAAGAGTCCCGTTGCGAGAATCTACGCATGCATAACCGGGCCTGCTGTGTCGAACAGAAGCCGATGGGGGAAGTAGGCCCATGGCCAATAATACATATTACGATACTAATCCGGCCAACGAATGAATCATGTCGTTGTATAGAGTGTGGAGCATAGTGTATAGAGCGCGAGTGTGTGGCGGTGTGAATGGCGGCGGGCCGATTATTATTGCAGTAACAATTTGTCACGGTCATGTTGCGCATCTCACCAACAACAACAAAACAAACTCAAACTCTCTCCTCTCGGTCGGCGTTTGATAATAGTTTAGTTTCGGAGGTCGGCCGGGAGGGGTCAGCCGACGGCGAAAGCACGTGGTCGGTCGGCGCCACGGGAACTCCGCACCGGCCCAGCACGCGATGCGGTGTATTATATCTGCTGACAGTTAAGCGGGGGAAGGGGGTGAAGGGGGGGGCACCTGTCATTCGCGAAACGCGCGGGATATCACCTGTCCTGTCTGTCGTTTCTATGGTTCGGTGTGACCAGTGAAGAAACATTGAGCTGTCATTACAATAAGTCGGTTAAAAGAGTTTTATATTTATTTATTATTGCTTCTCGGACAACTAACAGGTAGGTACTATGCCAAACATTTATTTAACACGCACCCAATAACAAGTTGCCACATTCTGGAGACTTACGATATAAATCGTTTCACAGATCCAAACTGAAAACACAATTAAAAACTGTGTCTCCACCGGGAATCGAACCCGAGACCTTTGGATCAGCAGTCAGATACCCAACCAACTGAGCCACAAAGGCCGACATATAATAATAATAATATCAAAGATTCTTAATAAAATGTTACAAGAAGCAAATTGTCAGCGATTTGAAGTGTTAAGGGCGCATATAAACCTAAACACCCCAATTTCAAATCAAATTCCCCAATAATATTTAACAGTGTGTTTCTGGAAAAAATACCATAAAGGTTTTCAACATTTCTCTAGTGAATGTTCGTCATACAATTTTAAAATTCTGCCCCAATTCCCCTAAAAAAATATTACAAATATCCTTTTTTACGGCTTTTTTTAAAATTACTCCATAACTATGTGTCGTAGAAAAATAAATCTTTTATAAGCTTAAAGAGTGTATATAATCAAAGTGAATGACCGATAAACTTTTTTTATTTAATTTAAGGTTTGTTCTTAAAATGCAAAAAATAAACAAATTTTGGGTTTCCAATAATTTAAATCACGTATAAACCCTTTTTTACGCATTTAGCGTTATATGTCCTCTTGAGTGATTAAATACGAAAAAAAATTGGATAAAATTCTTAAGACAATTACTGATAAAATTTTTTTCAATATTTATTGAATAGGAAATAAAGTGCAACTCAAAAATAAAATTATATTATTTACCAAATACAATATGTTCAAGGTTAATAATAAAATAATAATTGAATTTTCACAGCATATATTTTAAATTAACTACCTAGTACCATTTATATATCAAAAATATTAAGTATAAAACTTGTTTATTAGCACTCCGAAGCAGATGTTATATCTTGATAAAACTTTTATGTGATTTTCGTATAATGTCATTTTAATATTGCTAGTAAATATATCTATTAACAAAGAAGGATTTGAATCTGTTTGCGTATGGTTAGATCGTTGGACAAGCAAAATTATTTAACTCTGTAATACATAACACATGCATTAGCGTTATAAACGTAGGGAATGTATGAGGATCTATATATGAAAACTAAGTGACAGTTTTCAATACCTATATAACTAGGTAAAAATTGTCAGTTGAAAAGGGAATTACAAGGTGGAACGATCGTCATATTAGGATGAATAAAAAATGGTAGAATTATTAATCTTGTTGGATTTTTGTTGGTTGGTTGGAAAACGAAGAAGATGGTAAAAAAAATCAGTGCACATAAAAACAAAAAAAAAACAATTCTCCTTAGTTTAGCGTTGAAAATTAAAAAGAATCTAAAAAATGTATTAATTTATTTCGGGGAAAAACTCAATTTCCGGTATCCATTGAATTTCCGTCAACTGAAAGAGATTAAAAAAAGACTGACCTCGATAGGTTTATAATTTACAATCTCCAAGATATTTATTTACTAACATAGCTCGGATAGATTTCTATCTTGTTGGTATCTATGGACAAGTAGGTATACGAATATGTTGCTCGCGTTAAAATCTAAAATAAGAAATAAACTGGGTTATTAGTTTTCGTAAACCCACACAAGTTAAACGAGTCAATAATGATACGAGTTTAACATTATTTTGTCAAATTTTTAAGTTGGTAATATGGATTTATTGCCATGGGGCAAATTCTTTCAACATACCAAAGTGATGCGTGAATTTAATCAGTATAAAATAACACGAACATTTTCTACAGATGAGTTTGAAATGACACATTTTTGTGTATTTACAATTTAATCTGCTTAAAGAACAACGAATGAGTTTCGAAACGACTGCTTCTTCTTCATAATGGACTATTTTGTGTTACAATAAATAAATTTGTTAAAAACGTGACTTTTGAAAATATTTATAAAACTAGAAAATGATATGCTGTGACGAAAAGATTTTCTCGAATTATGCCATTTTGATAAATTTTCAAAACTAATTCATAATTTAAAAAGTAATTAGGTAGTCGAAATTTTCTTTTTATTTGGTATCAAATTCAACCACTGGCATCGAGTACAGTAAAATGTCTATTAACATCAATAAAATGCTATAAAAACAATTAAGTCTCTTTACAAGTAGAATAATAAATACATAAATTTATAGCTAGTACCTACCCGCAATGTTATACTAAAGTATTAATTTGCAGGATATTTCTGAAGTAATAAATGTTGCAAACGAGTTTTGCAATTATGTAGATAGGTATAATATTATACCTATGTATAATATTATATTTTAATACAGGTAGACAGCGATTTGATTTGATTTTAGTTACAAGCAAATAAAAACTGGTTATCTCAGATGGAATTTATACTTTTACAACGCGGGTTGGTAAATGGACATATACACATGTTAAAATACATTCTATAATATCGGAAAAAAGGCTGAGTCAATAAAAGGGCAAAATGGCGAGTATTAATGTCAATTGAATCGGAAAATTGCGAAGTTTGTAATAATTTATGTTAAATAGGTATTAATTTACGGAAATGATAAAAGTTCCAACTTGTTTGTAACAAAAAATATTGTGCCTATTAATTACCATTAATTTTTTTATCATACGATTAATCGTCAAATCTGCGGATCTTGACAAGAGGAGTAAGTACGGACAATGATTTTGTATACAATAGAGCGAGAAAGGTATAGTTCGATTCTCTCCATAGAATATATTATTTAAAAAAATACATCTCATTGTTTACCAATAATTATTGAATAAGTACCTATGTAACCAATAACATTTTTCATCCTATACATATACTTATGTAATGTTACGGGATAACTGATTATGAATGTATGACGAAAAAGTAAAAAAAAACACGAATAGAGAGTTTTTATCAATATTTTAATATGTATCTACGTTGTGCATTGTGTAGGTAATCTTAAAAAATCTTCATTTAAAATAATGTTTAATATGGAAAAGTCTTTATAAACAGAAAATATTGTTAGCTCGTCCTATAATATTTGAACACTAAGTAATAAAATATTGATTAACAAACCAGAATTCCCTATAAAAATAACAATTCTAGATTTTTCTGGTTATTTATAATTATTTTTTACAAATCTTAAATTTTTGTGTTAATTGAGTGGAAATCCAATTTCAAAATATCGTATAATGTTTAAAAAATTATTCATGCATAGGTTGCATTTAATACGACGAACGTTTTCGCTGAGACTACTCGGCATTATCAAGATATAAAATAAGTTGTCTAGGGTGAAAACGTTCGATCCTTAGAAATCGAATCTGTAGAGCAACACTATTTAAATATAATTATATTTGATATTGTTTTTTTCGTATGTATTACTCTCGGCGAATTTTATTTTAAATGAAACTAACAAGAGCTTTCTAATACACAATTAAATATGTCGAAGTAAAATTTAAATACAGCAGGTTTACTCATGAAGTTGATCAATATAAGTTTAAGATAAGCTTCAGAATTTAGAAATCTTTGAGCTCCAAATTAATTAAATACTTGTATAAATTTATACTAAAATTGATGAAAATTTCATATTAAACGTTGATATAAACAATTTTTTTATGATCAAATGTAGAGAAAAATTAAAATTATATTATGATCGAGTACTGATTTATACATTTTTAAGATTAAGGTAAGATTGCACTAATAACATAACTCAAAATTCCACTCTCTAGTATATACATATATGTATGTATGTGTCACCATAATGGTTGCAACACCTTTCTCGTTAATCCTTAAGTACGTTAGAATCCTATGTTATGATTCTAGAATATAATCCTCTTTGTACTGTTCCCTGTATGTTTCAGGTATGATCCTATAATCCTTTGTTTTTCTCATTTGTTAAAAATTACTTGATATTATGATGTCCTATCATTTACTGTTTTTTCCATTGTTTTTAATATCATACTATGTTATTATATTCTACTTGTACTGTTGGAGATCAAAAATAAAATAACCACGTATTAAGATTGTGTCATGAGTAGCCCCCAAGGTTTTAAAGTGAAGACATATGTAGTTACTAACCGCTTTATCTCAATTGTGAGACGCCGACAGATAATATCACAAATAACTTAAAATTTCATAATATTTTGTTTAAAATTTACACTGACCAGCAACGATTTATTCACTAAACTTAGTATTCTGTCCATAAATTAAAAATATTTTATGACACTTTTTTAATTATTTTTTCAAGTAGGTACCTACCACGCAAGTCTACAACAGTTTCAAAACTGTTTTTTCGACCATGGATATATGCAAACAATTAATTCAAGTCAAACAAATGAATGTACATATTTGGTAATCATATTATTTTACAAATATTACTAAAAAGATAAGATTGTGCTTTGTAAATAAATGTAGTTTAAAGACTTATCTTATATTTACTAAGTTTTCTCAACGAAACTGGTTAGCGTTGCTATACACAATATATTTTTGTATTTGAGTGAGTACCTACCCGTAAAATAAAAAAAAAAACTAGTTTTTGGTCTATTCTTAAATTTGATTTAAAAGAAAGTTTAATTCCTCTATTTGATTATATTACTTAACAAGACGATTCGTTATAAGGCTTCAAACTCTCCGTACATATTGTAATGCGATATGTTTTACAGTTGAAGATTGTAAAGTAGATACAATCTTCAACAATCCGTACCTACGTAAACACACAAAAAATAGGGTAAATAAAACACAATAATTGCCTGCCTATTAATCAAAATCAATAACACAAAAAGTATCTAAATAACCTGGAAATATGAAAAATAAGTTTATTTTTATTATTTTTAATTTATACGATGCAACAACATTTTAAAATCAGATTATAAAACACATATTAAAAATACACCAAATTTGTATAAAGCGCCGATTTGTGAGTCAATCATTTCAATATTAGCCCAAATTAGGTGGGTATCTACTTACATATTATCATGTGTCAAATATAATTTGCGTTGATCAATACGCATGCAATATAAAAGCCGAAGCATGAAAAAAAATGAAAAATTCAACATGAATAAGCTATAATTAAATATTTATTTTCAAGATTTACAAAACTTATTTGTGACATTCCAATGAATTATTTTTGACAAGTTAATTAAACACAATTCTAAGTTCGTTGAATTTCGTAAGAGGGTAGGTGCTACCTACCTATACATAATATACCTCATCTATGATATTTCAACGAAATTCTTACTCAAATGCAAGTCTTAAATATTAAAAACAATTATAATTTTATCTATGATATATTAATACACTTCTTATTCTGTTAGAATTGTGTTGAACACAATCCTAACTTTGTTACAGAACTAAAGAACAATGATATTTCGAATAATTTCTTTTTCTGTTCTAAATTCAAAAGTCATAATTAAACACGTCTCTAAATTTGTTTGATAAAAGTATACCTACGTATAATTATTTTAATATCGTCGGTTACGAAATGAAACAAAAATGTTTCGAGCGATTTGAGGTCGGTCGTCACGCCTAAATACGAAGAAAGTAGGCGAAGAGAAAAATATTTAACACAAAATAACAGTTTACGGCAATTTAACTGTTACACAGACACCAACGATAGACTCAAATAAAATATATTTTAATTGTTTTATTACATTTATTCACTATAATTTAGGTTACAATAATCGAAATACCTAACAGTTGCATTTCAAATGAATCTAAGTAAGTAGTTACACGTTCCAATATAATATTTTTTCAATCAATATGTACAATTATTGCCTACAAGTACTCGTATTAATGAAAAATAAGGAAATATTTATTGCTTTTACATTATAAGTCGAAAAAATGACTTTTAACTTAACACTGAAATCAAATGAATTGAAAATTACCCTAGAATGGCGAAACGGTCGTCCTAATGATAGAAATAAAATTCATAGACTATTAATTAGTTTTAATTTTTTTTATTTTGAGTAGACACATTTAGCAGAGGAGAAATTTACCTATTTAAATTAATTTCTTAAGCAAATATTGCTTTCTGTGGGTTGGAAACACTTGTACGTTGGAAGAAATTGCCATATGGCAATAAAATCCCACTTGCGCAGGGTACAAGGAAGTGTTTATTACTATATGTATATAAACAATTTTATTTAAAACACGATTGAGCTATTCTACGCGACCGGTTTCGAAACGACCACTTACTTGTTCTTCAGGTCGAATGACAATCGAGGAAGTATCGAAAATAACATTTGCTTAAAATGTTGCACAATATTAATCCCGAAAATTTCATTAATATCTAAAAATATCCGTTTGAGTTTTGCAATTTTTACTCCATAATCTCTATTCATAGTCACACGCTAAGATTTATGATGAAAAATGTACTAATGATGATATTAATAACACTTTTTACCAGTATCAATTGAAAATAATCTAAAATTAACTCTCAAATTAATTATGGTTGTTGAAACAAATTATTTCACAATAAAAAAAACTAATTTCATACGTACCTAGTTTTATAATTTACTAGAAGAAAAAATATATAATATATTCTATTTCGTATTGTAGAATAAATAAATAAAATCAATGTTAAAAAAACATTCGGGACAGAAAAAAAATAATCGTATTATCTTTATGCCTCAAGCAAAGCCATCATTAACACCTGCCGCGGCAGATGGCGTTGCTTGTATAAAAATTATTCCGAAATATTATGACAATGTTGATGCAACTATTTAAAGTTAGGAAAATATCTAAGAAACATACTCAAAAAGTTGCATGAGTACGGTATCAAAAAACTGGTTAAAAACTAATATTATTTCAACATTTTATGATAAAAAAAATTTGAAATTAATATTTTATAATGAAATGCAATACGTTGCATTTAGAAGTTTTTCCGAAGAGCGCACGGTATCCACAAATTTGCATTTTATATTAGTGGACACGTTTGAATATTATTTTAAACAAAAAAACACATATATTTCAATTTAAAGTCGAAAACGAATTAAAATATCCACCAAAAACACAATTTTATTTAATTTTGTTCACAAAAACTGAAAGGAAAAATATCTGGAAAACTCGTAGAAATTTTCGAAAAGTTGATAAACAAATGTCAAAAAATTACGGAAAACGTGTACTTACTTAATCATCCAATAAACGAGAAAAGAAATCCTTGTCAAGGCATCCACTAATAACTAACACGAGAGATTCACAACACCAACGATTTGTTATAATAAAGATTTCAAAAAATATTTCGATAAAATCATCACCAATAAAAAAAAGGTTATGTTGCACAAATCAAATTAATTGAGAAAAATAAAAACAGCACATGCTACGAAGTTTGAAATAACAACGTGTCAACTCAATAATTGTATCCATTAAGTTAAATTGATTGTTTATTTATTACACATTTAGGCACTTGGAGACCACAAAATATTGAAGACACAGTTTGACATAACCTACAAGCACAAGCTACACGGCGAACGGTCGACGAACGACTGTGAAGTTGGTACGAGCGCAAGCGTCAACCTTGTTGGTGCGCTGCCAACATTCCACCTAAAAGATAAACTGAAAATATTGTTTGAGCCGCGTAATATGAAACGTGCGTTTAAAATTACGTTTGACATGTTTGTTTTTTATTTAATAGAAAGTTCCGTAA
Organism: Molanna angustata; assembly: GCA_963576475.1. NCBI lineage: Eukaryota > Metazoa > Arthropoda > Insecta > Trichoptera > Molannidae > Molanna > Molanna angustata. Next base: position 9,347,497 of record OY754970.1, on the reverse strand, counting down.
CATAGACGATGGGGGATATCGGTTTACGAGGAAATGATTTTATAATTTATTGGAATGGAAATGAAATGATAGAATTTTAGGATTTTTTTTACTGATTCTGATATATTTTAACTATCAATTTTTGCTTTGAAATATGCCCAATCAGTTTTTAATACGAATGAATAATTTAATGTGACTATTAATTATTTTACCAATTTATAATTAAGTACTACATTTTTAAAACACCAGACAACAAAAAATACTTTTTATAATAATAATCAGTAGTTAATCTGTAATCACATTCATCTATTTAATTGAGATAGTATTAAGTTAGTATTTTTTGATTACATACTTTTACATATGTACCTAAACAGGCGGGCATATTGTATAAAAGCAATTACATTTTCAGTTTAATGCCAGGAATTTATAGTGGATTATAAGCACATTATTTATACGTGAAAAAATAAACAATTAAATTTACGGGCTATTTCACCACCTCTGGATAAAGTGCCCGATAGCCAATCTAACACAAATCTAACGGATAAACCGAAAAATGCGTTTCACGACTCTCTGATAGCTCTATCCCATGGATAAAGTTCTAGATATGTTGTCTAGCGGAATAGGTTCGCGATAAGTGATAGATAAGTTAAACTGAGTATAAGTTATTTTTTAAATGATCGAAATTCATGACCAAATCGACGATGATATCGTAATTTTACATAATACGAGAAAAAATCGGCGTCAGAGATTTATTCCAAATGCGAAAAGATTATTTTTCGAAGTTCGACAATATTGATTTCAAGGCGAGGTTTAGATTGACGAAAACGTCTTCACAGAACATTTTAGAAAAGAAATTATTATTAAAAGAAATTATTTTTTCTTGTACATATCTAATTTTCTATAACATTTTTATGTTGACAAACGAAATCCACCAACACGTTGATGTCATCCTCTCAGAAATTCGTAGTTCTTTCTCTTTTATACATTCTCAAAATATTTGAAATATCTTGTTTTGTGTCCACGTGTTCGTTTTGACCGCGTGTTTATTTACCGTTGTCCGTTCTTTACTGCGACTTTTTACGATTTACAATGTGACAGCTTTATCAACCCATAGACAAGACCATTGAAATAGATGAAATTACAACGTTGCCACACTTTATCCGTCGGATAACAATGCGTAAGAAATTTGTAGGTGGTGAAACGCTCGCTTCATTTATCCTTAAGATAAATTTATCTTATGGATAGTTATCTAGAACTTTATCCAGAGGTGGTGAAATAGCCCGTTATACATTCTCAAAATATTTGAAATATCTTGTTTTGTGTCCACGTGTTCGTTTTGACCGCGTGTTTATTTACCGTTGTCACCGCCATCTTTATTTTCTCAAGCCGTGCTGTAGAAAATACACTGACAGTTAAAGAGACCTGTTTCCGGACTTCGTTCTCTATCTAGTCCGAACGTTTATTCTATGGATTTAGTATGAATTTTGGAAGCGGGTTGATGTGTTTGTGCGTTTGAATTTATCATTTTTCACGTGTTTTAGTAATATTTATATACCGTTTTGGAAAAAATACGTTGGTGGTGTTAAACAAGCATTAAGGTAAGATATTTTTTATATATTTACAATGATGTTATAGGTAGTTTGAATAATGTTTATCTGTCGCTAAAATTGTTTTCGTAATGGCCGAGACCACGTGTAATACGTCGTTGTTATAATAAGAAATTGTGTCGTTAGGAAAAATATATAATTGTAGGTACCTTTGGAATATTATGTAGAGTTTGTATTTATTAAAAATTCTTGTGTATTCATTGTGTTCAATGTCAATGTATCTTTTTTCGTGTCAACCGCAAAATATCCTCTCTAGATTTCTTAAAGATTTTTTTGTTTTGAAAATGTATTTATTAGTGATTATTATTTTCAGATGCCTCATAGATGCTGTGTCCCTGGATGTAAATCCAATTATAGCAGTTCCCTGAAGAAAGAAAGTGCAGTCACAGTTTTTAAATTTCCTAATGAAGAAGTGCGCAGACAGGCGTGGATTCGTGCGATTCCACGCAAGAATTGGACTCCAGGGGCCTTTGCTGCTGTTTGTGCCCATCATTTTGACAAAAGTGATATTATATCACATCCTAGAAAACCAAAATTGGCTATTGGAGCAATACCAAGAATTTTTAAAAATTTGCCATGTTATCTGACAAAGAATGTGGCAACAAAAAGAGTGGATCCCAAAATCCGACAGTTCAAAATTATAGAACGTCACGAGGAACAGGTCGAACTTTTCCTGCAAAGCGATGTGATTGTCGACTATAGTGATTTTTTAAGAAATATTAAAGCCAAAGTAAATCTTAGTGAGTGGAGTTTAAAAACTGTGAATAACACGACATATTTTTATATTACAAACATTGATGATGTAGACAAACATTTATATTTAAGTCGTCAAGTTGTCGTTGACCAGAATCTTAGGATTAAAGTATTTGTCGGAACAAATGAACTCTGTCATGGTGAATTGAAGTGGTTATTTCCTACATGTATGAAATTGGATTTGTGGTCACAATTTGAAAATTTGTTAGCAAGATATGGTGTTAATGAAGATGACAGTGTTAGTGATGAAGAAAATAGCATAAGTAATGTTAATAACAATATTATGAAAGCTCACATGTATTTAAAATTTGCACTAGATGCTGCCAGTGGACTTGATTATACACGTAAAAATACTTTAGAGTTGCTTTTGGATCAAGTTCATTTACTAATGACCAAAAGAAAACGATATAGCACGACTACTTTGCTATTTGCTTTTATAATGTATTCGAGGTCTCCTTCATGTTACCGTTTATTGAAAGATTTTTTTAATTTGCCTCATAAAAGGTATTTACAGAGCATTTCTTCGTCGTTTAATGTTTCACCAGATTCGTCGAATAATTTATATTTTAAGAAAATATCACAGGAGCTCTCTGAGCGTGAAAAATATGTCTGTTTATTAATTGATGAAATTTACATAAGTAGCTGTGTTACTTATAAATCCAGAAAACTTGCAGGTTTTGCATCCAATGATTTATCAAAAGTAGCAAAAACAGTTCAATGTTTTATGATTACTTCATGCTTTGGTGGTTTTAAAGAAGTCGTTCGCCTGATACCTGTTAATTCTATTACTGGCGACGATTTAAAAGCTATTACATTAAATGTGTTGAATTTTATACAAAAATTTGGATTTAAGGTCACTTGCATTATAACCGATAATAATCGGGTGAACCAAAACATGTTTAAAAAAATATCTCCGTCGGATAATTTTAATAATCCATTGTATACAAATATGCCAATTTTTATGTTTTATGACTTTGTGCACATATTTAAAAATATACGAAATAACTGGATTAATATGAAAGATCATAAAAAATCCTTTTCATATCCAGATTTTGAGGACAATTCAATAATTAGACATGCTAAATTTCAAGATCTAAGAGATTTGTATACTATAGAAAGTAATAGTACAGTTAAAAAGGCTTTCAAATTAAATTTTAAATCTTTGTACCCGACTTCTTTCGAAAGGCAAAAGGTGATTTTTGTCGATAATATATTTCATTGTACCACTATTGCTGGTTTGTCTTTTTTCGATGAATACAAAGAAACAGCTATGTTTTTGCAAATAATCAGAAATTGGTGGGACATTTTAAATGTCAAAACCACAATGAAAGGTAAAATAAAACGCAATGATCTATGTACACCTATACTGGGGACAACTGATGAGAAGCTTGTATATTTAAAAAAATTTGCTGAATGGTTAGATAAATGGAATAATTTGCCAAATGGTACATTTTTTTCAAGTGATACTTATAATGCATTATATCAGAGTGTTTTAACTTTCATAAAATTTATTGAATTTTCATTTGCCAACTATTCGATTTCATATATTTTAACAGGAAAATTTCAAACTGATATGCTCGAAGAAAGATTTAGTTTGTACAGAAGGTTATCGGGTACAAATTACCATATATCATATACACAAATTGTAGAGTCGGAGAAAAAAATTAGAGTCAGGAAAATGTTTAGGTCTAAAAATATATCGGAGACATTAAACAATATTAAAAACTCGCTTACACCTTTGGAAAAAGAATCCAATTTAGAAGTAGATGTTTCTGAATTTATATGCATATTGAAATCAAATTACTTGGAAACATATGAAAATGATGAATCATCACAAATTTATGTTTGTGGTTATGCAGCCCTTGGTGTTAGAAAAAAAATTGTGAATAATTGTAACTTGTGTATTAGTTTAGTGTCTGATAACAAAGGTGTTAAAATTAATGATAAGTATTTTGATTTTCTACAAAGAGGAGGTTTGATCGTCCCCTCTGAGTCTGTAAAGTTTGTTTATTTTCATTTGTGTTCTATATTTGAATATGTTATCAATGTAAAAGCGTTACATCATAAATTTTTGGAACATACCAACCAAAAAGACTTGTTATTGTCATTAACATTTTTAAGCCTAAGATCTGGTTCATTTTATGTAGATTTAGATTCAAAATGTGTTTGTGGAATGACAAATAACAGAATATACAGTATGATTGTGGAAACACTATCAAACATTTTGTTAAATAATTATAGCAAAATGCAAAATGATCGAATCTCTACAAAAAAGAAATGTAATACAAGAAAACTGAAAACATATTGTAATTAGTAGAAATGGATTTACAAATTATTATTCTTTATATAATATTTTATGTAATCTGTGTTAGTTTTGTAAAATTTCAGTCTATTGTATGTACCTACTTGTTTTGAAAATTACCTGATTTTGATTTGCTTATCTGTATGAAAAAATGTCATGCAAGAAAACTGAAAACATTATAATTAGTAGAAGTAGTATATTAATTTACAAATTATTATTCTTTAGATATTATGTAATCTGTGTTATTATAAAATTTCAGTATATTGTATGTACTTATTTTGAAGATTACCTGATTTTATTTTCCTTATTTGTATGAATCTATATACTATTTGAAATGTCTATTGTGAATAATGGCTCTTGTATACCTATTTCTATTTATTTATTATTGTGTTTTAGATTATAAGTCTATTTTGTATCATTTGAAATGCCTGCTTTTGTTATTTTTTTTCTGTTTTATATAAATCTATTTTTACCTTTTTAAATTTCTAATTAATTGTAAATTCTACGTACAAGTATATCTTGTGTCATTTGAAAGATGCCTGCTTTTGTTATTTTTTGTTTTGTATGATTCTATTATACCTTTTTAAATTTCTCTCATTAGTATTAATTTTTGTGTTCTACGTTATAAGTTCATTTGGTGTCATTTGAACGTTGCCTGCCTTTGTTATTTTTTCTGTCTTGTATGAATCTATATAACTTTTTAATGATATAAGTCTATTTTGTGTCATTTGAACGTTGCCTGCTTTTGTTATTTTTTTGTCTTGTATGTAACTATATAACTTTTTAAATTTCTCTCATTAGTATTGATTATTTTGTTCTACGTTATAAGTCTATTTTGTGTCATTTGAGCGTTGCCTGCTTTTGTTATTTGTTTTGTCTTGTATGAAACTATATAACTTTTTAAATTTCTCTCATTAGTATTGATTATTTTGTTCTACGTTACAAGTCTATTTTGTGTCATTTGAACGTTGCCTGCTTTTGTTATTTTTTTGTCTTGTATGTAACTATATAACTTTTTAAATTTCTCTCATTAGTATTGATTATTTTGTTCTACGTTATAAGTCTATTTTGTGTCATTTGAGCGTTGCCTGCTTTTGTTATTTGTTTTGTCTTGTATGAAACTATATAACTTTTTAAATTTCTCTCATTAGTATTGATTATTTTGTTCTACGTTACAAGTCTATTTTGTGTCATTTGAACGTTGCCTGCTTTTGTTATTTTTTGTGTCTTGTATGAAACTATATGACTTTTTAAATTTCTCTCATTAGTATTGATTATTTTGTTCTACGTTATAAATCTATTTTGTGTCATTTGAACGTTGCCTGCTTTTGTTATTTTTTCTGTCTTGTATGAAACTATATGACTTTTTAAAGTTCTCTCATTAGTATTGATTATTTTGTTCTACGTTATAAATCTATTTTGTGTCATTTGAACGTTGCCTACTTTTGTTATTTTTTCTGTCTTGTATGAAACTATATGACTTTTTAAATTTCTCTCATTAGTATTGATTATTTTGTTCTACGTTATAAGTCTATTTTGTGTCATTTGAACGTTGCCTGCTTTTGTTATTTTTTCTGTCTTGTATGAATCTATATATCTAATATGAATCTATATTTTGTATATTTAAATAATTAAATATCATCTTTTACAAACAATTACCTTTTATTTATTAACCCGAAATTTAGATAAGTACACTTAATTATATTGTATATGCACATAATACAACCTCCATGGTCTAATTGGTTTGTCATTTATCTTCCGTCACGGGTGAATCCTGGCAGGAAAGGAATTTATTCTCATGCATTATATGCTTTTCTGGGTTGGAAACATTGGTAAGTTTGGAAAAAATTGCCTAAGGGCCAGTAAATTCGTTACTTCTGCAGGGTACAACAATGTGTTTATTATTAATATAACTGGGAAGTATTTATAGATTTGAAATCACGACATAATGTCTGATAAATTATTTTGGTGAATTTCCGACTAAAAAAATATATTCTCTTTATTTTGGAATTGGTAGTATAATTTTTTTTACAAATATATTCTCATTATTTTGGAACTATAATTATAGTAAAAAATAATTTTAAAAATATATTATGTTCTCATTATTTAGCAGTATAAAATATTTTAAAAATATATTCTCATTATTTTGGAATTAATAGTATAATTTTTTTTGTTGAAATCTTCGAAATTTAAGCTAAAACATCATTAACACGTCATGGCCAAATAGGTCTCTTTACTTTGAAATTTTAGTTCCCGCCAAATCTACAGCACGGCTTGAGAAAATAAAGATGGCGGTGCCGTTGTCCGTTGTTTACTGCGACTTTTTACGATTTACAATGTGACAGCTTTATCAACCCATAGACAAGACCATTGAAATAGATGAAATTACAACGTTGCCACCCTTTATCCGTCGGATAACAATCTGTAAGAAATTTGTAGGTGGTGAAACGCTCGCTTCATTTATCCTTAAGATAAATTTATCTTATGGATAGTTATCTAGAACTTTATCCAGAGGTGGTGAAATAGCCCGTTAATGATATATATGAAAAGATAAATCAATTGTTATGACAATATTATGTATTTTAATAGTATTTAAGTAGTTAAATGATAAATCAAAGAACGCTTTAAAAATCGTTGACAAGAAAAGATAATTGGTCAATTTAAAGTGCGTGAGGCACCGTCTTAGAATAGTGCTTCCACTCTCCATTATTATCATGGTTGTCGTGTGTCCCGTAAGAGCCGGGTAATCGAAAATACAACAGGTAAAATGTTCATTAATAAGGTTCACCACCCATTTTGAATGTAGTGCCGTTGTAGGTGATACAAGACTGGTGTGTACACGCATGTGTCGTGCTTAATTTTATAAGGTAATACACACCCGCATACCTGTCGCTGGTTACCCCACATTTTGGGATATACCGTGATGATATTGAGTACAAAATGTAATATATGTTTTTTTTAGGAAATGATGTATTTTCTGCCTTTTACGTTCGTCATTTTTTACTTGACAGTTCTAATTCATTAATAATTTTCCAATTCAGTTACCTTTTTGACTCAAGGCCCTTGTATACCCTGGGTATACGGATGTACGCAAAAATACACACTAAAATACCTTCTAATGTATGAAACACGAAAAAAAATTGTATATCACCTGAAATGTGATATATAACATTTTATCGTGCAAAAAGGTAAAATTTAGATTTTTTTTTAAATAGCAAGAATAGTTATTAAAATGTTATAATAATAAAAAACTCAGCCGGTAGATTTTCACATTCTCTTTCGATTGAAGTAAAAATCTACTTCATTGACCTTGTAGTTTTTTAGTTACTTACAATAAAAAAATAAAAAAGGGTTACACTAAAACTAATTTTACAAGAAAAGTATTAAACATATTCATAATTCAAAAAACTCATGCAATAGAATAAATATGAACATACAAACTGTTCCTTATTTCAAAGACGTATTTTTTGAAATTATATTCAAAATATACTATATAGATTACAATAGCCTCTTAAGGCTGGTTTTCATTCAAAATAAATGAATTTGTTAAAAATAATTCTGAGTTTCACCCTTGTGTCTTACATGCCAAAAGTAAATTATTTGTATCAGAGCAATAAAATAAAAAATAAAAAATATAATGTCATATGAAAACACGAAATAACAAGTGTTATATCGTAGCATGCATGCAGTGCGCATGTTTATAAGTGAATTGTAGGTAGGTGGTACATAGGCACGAATATAGATTTATGAAAGCAGAAAGCTTCCATGCTGATTACATATTTTGTTGGGCGGGGGTTTTAGGGGGGTGTGGGATTTATATGGGGGTAGGATAGGGTGGCGAATGGAGGAGGAGTGGGGGGACTGTAACTCGATTTATGTAAATATGCACTTCAAGAATAATGGAAAGAAAGCACAAGTTAAAAAAATAATATTATTTCTCGCAAGACAACGAAATATTTATTACGATTTCATCTACAACCTTATTCAACAGACGTAATTGATTTTAACAATCCTCTGTTCTAATGTATTTTTTAATATCTCTCTCTTTCTACTTCGTCTTATTTATTACTTTTTGATTTATATTAGCAGATGTAATTTAACGAGATTTAATCACGAAAGAACGACAATATTTCTGTACATTCTTTTAATATAAATTTTTAATATGTTCTGTATAAATATTTTCCAATTTATAAATGTGTTCTTTTTACCTTATTTTTTAGTCAAAGTGTGACTTATTTGATTTAAAATTTATAAAATAATGTAATACCTAAATAATCTTACATCGTTGTACTCAAGTATTAAATCATATCCAAGATTTTAAATATGTAAAACATATATTTTATATGATTTTAATTGTTTCATAATGTTTAATTGTTTAAATTGCAAATTAATTTTTCTTAGAGTGCAATTTTCCTAAACAGGAAAATAACAGGCCGTTAAAAATTTCTTCAAAACAAACAATATGCGTTAAGACAAAAATATATATATTATTATGAAATATTATGTTGAAAAATTAAAAATAATCATTAACCTTAAAATCGTTGAGTTCACAAAAGCACATAAAAGCTTTCTTTTAATAATTATTATATTATAAATTCGTGAAGAGAAAACTTCGTACTCCCTTTTAAGCAAACTGCGCGCACGGAGGAATTTGAGATTCAGCATAGTTTATATTAAGGAACGCAGAAAGCTAATATTTATACAAAATATGTGTTATATATACATATAATAAATCAATAATATTTCACGTCAAACCATTGATTGTTTTCTTTAGAACGTGAAAGAGAGGGAAGCCTAACTTTAATATATCCGCGTAGTATAAGCCATTATAAATGTAAAGTGGAATAAAAATAGTTTTTTGGAACCAGATTTTTTTTAATTAACTATGGAATTCCACAACGTTATGAAAATAATTTTAATAGAGCAAATGAATCTAGTCTGCATAATTTTTATGATAATTCTGTCAATACAGAAATGATTTCAAAATAAACTTTTAAGTCGCATATAAAGATATATATTATATTAGTAATGAAGTCAAGTAGATTATTATGTGGTCATATGAAATGCAAAACATATTTTGTTCTTGTCAAAACTGAATGCTGCGTAGCAGCTGCTACAAATTAAAATATTCCTACAATATGATACATCTCCCTCAGATATTCTATTTTTACATGCATTTTGTTATATGGTTATCGTCTATTTTTGACACACTGAGTCATCGAGATGAATTCAACACGAATGGATCGTTGCTGCAGCCTTGTACCATTTTAAGACTATTGAAACAAGTTATTTATTTTCCAAGTTATTGCTTTAATATTTATATTATATTTGTTATAAGTTAATAATTAATTATTACTTATTACGATTCAATCATAAATTGAAAGGAAAAAAAAATGTTTACACATTATATATATAATATTTCGTTATTTATTTACATTGACAATTTTTCATCATTTTAATGCATCGTTCATTAATTATTGAATTGTTTTATTCTTTCTAGTTTATAATTAATGATGTGTTTTTATTTCTTATCTTCGGTTTTTTGCATGGTATCTAGTGATTTTACATCATTTCTATATTTGAGTTATTATGCTTTTTGACTACATTGTTTTGTGAATCCATTATTAAAATAATTGTTAATTTATTTCGTAGCTCATCGATTTGATATTTTTTTGTAACTACTGTAGGTATATATTTTTTATTGTTAAAGGCTTCTAGCCGTATAAACAAATAAATAAATAAATTCATATACTTAATTTACTGTGCCAATAGCTATTGAATTTGATATTTGATATGATTATTGAATTAATAGTTATTATCCTACAAGAACGTTATCGAGAAAACATATATATATACTTATTTATTTTATTTAATATGGAAACACAACAGCTTATTTCTTACTCCTCACTACCCCAATGGGATATAGTGGGGAGTTATGAATTCGCAAGGTTATTTTTAAGGTTATTTATTTATTGCAGTCTGAAAGTTTCATCACAATGTGATGGGTCGATGGCAGAGCGTTTAGCGCGCTGGGCTAGCAATCCAGTGGTCGCGAGTTCGAATCCTGCCTCGACCGATTTCGTTCACCTATAGCACAAGCATTTATGCTTATTTTAGGGAACGTAGGAAGATGTATATGTACTTGTTTAACAAGGACATATTCATTTTTTTATAAAAAAAAAATGTATGTGTGTGTGTGTGCTGTGTACTATGTACTATGTACGGAGTGTTTATTCTACTTTATCGATTATAGACTAAAGTACCTACCTACTAGTTCGATTGCTTTCAAATTTTGTGAATTTGTATATCTAATATTTGCTTAGACCTCATTCGATTTTAAAGGATATCGGAGTAGTATTTCTCAATTTTTTTAACTGTCAAATATTTGAAGTAATCCTAAGGCAGAGAGAACCGAACGCCAGACTCTTCTATCTTGATAAAAGTATACATGTTTTGCCTCATTCTCTCCTTTTGCTCTCCTATTATTCTGACTTCGTGTATTACCATCTTTCAAAATCTCATTTATATGATCCAACTCTTCCTCGGCCGGCCCTTACTCCTCATTCCACTCTTTACTGCCTTGTATACTTTTGTCAGGCGTTCATCGTTCTCTCTTCATGCCCGAACCATCGCATTCTACTCTCAATATCTCTTTTAATCTTACGTTCTCGTCTAATATCCATATTCTTTATCATATCACAGATAACTTTTGTCACACATTCGTCTTAGGGACTTAATTTCCAAAGAGATAAACGGGTGGTTAAGGTAAGCATGTAGAGGTAATTAGATGCCGAAATGCGTTTAATGCGCCTAATAAAAAACCCCGATTGAGTAAAACAAGAAATGACGGTGTTTGTCATAGCAAAGACGAGCGCTATTATCCATTTTAATTGCAATTAGCACTTCTTGCGCTCACTCATACTCAAACTTCTGAGAGTGACGGTGCTCGATGTAGAAAAAATCTGTGGACGGAAATATTGATTTAAAAAAAAAAATAACAATATAACTACAATGGAATAATATAAACGAAATTTTGAATTGAATTAATTTGATACACAATTAAAAATAAATTATACTCATGACAGAACAAATCAAGAGGGCATATAATCTATTGACCAAAAACTTGACGTTTTAAAACCGCCAAGTACCTACACTAATGCTGTGTTTCTCGAACAAAGATTAAAGTAAAAGTATAGTTAAAATACTTTAATTTCATAAAATTGTTCAATAATTTTGGTTGTTTCATTGAATTCTTATACCGTAAACGACTCAATTTTGAACAATTTTATGAAATCAAAGTATTTTGACTATACTATTACCGATACTTTTGTTGAAACAACCCAGTCTAAATAAGTTACGTGGTACTAAAGGTAACTATCATGTGCGTTAAAAAGGGGTTTTATGTGATAAGCTATCGGAAACCCAAAATTTGTTGATTTTTCTCATTTTAAGAACAAACCCGACTTGAAAAAAAAAATTAAAATCGATTATTCACTTTGATTTTACGCTCTTTTTAAGCATATTTTTATTTTATTTTATTTAAACCTAACAAACATACAGTCATACAAACAAATATTACAACAAATTCAATTTTAACAATATATCATAGACCAATTTTGTTTGCGGATATTACATTATCTTTTTAAGCTGCACAGTGTAAAACAAATTGCTATTTAAAATTTAGTAGGTACTCAAAATTCAGAATAAAAAGGACAAAAAGAGAGAAAGGAAGGTTGTGGCACTCGCAGTCAAAAAGGACAAAGCAGGAGTCAGCTACCGTAAACCTCTAAGGGTCTCAGAGGTATAAATATAAAATATTTGTTTCTCTACCACATATTATAGTTACGAATTAATTAATTGGAAATGCTGTTAAATAGGATATTTTTATTTTATAGAGGAATTAATGATGAATTTTAAAATTGTGTGACGAACTAGAAAAGTGTTGAAAATATGTACTTATGGTATTTTTTAGAAAAACATTGTTTAACCCTTTTTGAGGATTTGGATTTCTAAATGCGATTTTTAGGTTTATATGTCCTATTAAAACACATATGTAATAATTAAGTTATGCAGAAATCGAAAACATTACTAATTGTGTCTAATTTATTGCACTATTTATAATAATATAAAAAATATATAAAAAAATAGAAAGTTTATAAAATTTCATTAAAATAAATGCTGTAACTTATAATTGGCGAAGGGGTTCGATTTTTATATAGTTAAAGAAGTTATTTTTAATTATTTTTCGTCTTCTGGGTCACAATCCTAAAATTGGTACGCACCTATCACTCCATCTCTCCACATAATCTCTGCTGTCCATTGTGTTTCATAAAACTGATATTGCATAGGTTATTCATTTTATTTATTTTCGGTAAATTTAGAGAATATTAACATTATACAGATGTATAAGTGATAAAAAAAACAATTAAAAATTTCTACATCATTAATAATCAATTTTAACTGTTGTGTAAATATGTTGTTTATACTTTAAAATATGAGAAAAAAATATATATTTATGAAAACGGTGAATGAATGTATACATTTGTGTATGAGGTTGGGGTATATGTGTGTGAGTGTATGTATGTATATAAGGAGTCAGAGAGAGAATATATATCTGCAAGCTAGCTTAAATTATTTCAATCAATCTCGATACTATAATCGCCGGGTAAAATTTAATCATAATTCTGGATTAATCCTGAACTTATTGCGGCTAAATGATTGAGGCCCCAAAACAAAAATACCATATACTTAAGTCATATTTATATTATTTGAAATAAATAAGCAAAAATTGGTTATCATTGATTTTGACTTATATATAAAATAATAATAATAATGAGCACATCCTTGCACCCTGTGCAAGTGACAATTTCTTCCAACTAACCAGTGTTTCCAGC